>VMOF01000024.1:31019156-32219156 GCA_011764245.1 Trialeurodes vaporariorum | reverse complement strand
TGGACATTTTCGGTTAGTTTACTTAACCACTTTTGGGTGACCAGAAGAAATTTCCAATGAAATAAAGTCCAATGCGAAAAAATGCCCGTCACTGTGAAAAACTGGAAACATTTTCAAAGCATTTTAAGTGCAATAAAATTTTATGTCCACGTTACAAAATGTTCAGTGTCATTTTACGTCCAAATAATGTGATGTTCAATGAAATTTGTGGTCCAAATGACACTATGATCAGTAAAACTTTCTGTCTAAAATGTGTAATATCCACAATAATATATGTTGCCCAAAGTTGCTTTCAGATGAGAGTAGCACTAAGTCCTGTAGAAAAGAGTATCTGGGTCCATTAAAAATGAAAATAAAAATAAAAAATACCGAAAACTATCCCATAAAACTGGGGACTCAAGAATGATGGACCTTGTTTGTGTTGGACAAACATTGTCGGACTCCATGTAATTCTAGACGAACAGTGTACTCGACGAAAAGTGATGTTTTCACGTTGGATAAAAAGAATACTGGACTTCTTTCAAACTTGGACTTTTTTGTAGCTGGACTAAATTTTCTTGGGCTTTAAGACTTTGGACCTATTCGTTCTTGGACATTTCCCCCAAATTTTGACCGCCAGACAGCTTATCCTTACCCACTGTGCGATGACCGTATATCGACATTCGCGTTCTCCAACTCTCGTCGATTAAAACGTCAAAATATCTAATTTATGACTCGTGACAGTCACCATACTCACCACAGTCACCAAGCCGAGTCGATTTTTACCAGAGATAGTCAATACTCATCAGTTTTACCGGAGTCAAGAGTCAGTCGCGTTCGATATTCCTCGGCGCGCGCTCCTCTCCGCTTCATTCCATCCTCGCCCGTGAATCGAACGCGCGACCCCAAAGCGACAAGGCGCACGCGGGGACGATCGAGTTACGTGGGTACATACATACATCCGAGTACATACCCAACATGCATTGGGTCGAAACATGCATTTTCTGGATAAGAATACTTGTTTTTTTTCTTCTTTAGAAACATTTGGTTTTTTGTTTTTTGCTTTTTGTTTTGTTTTTTGTTTTGTTTTTTGTTTTGTCTTTTGTTTTGTTTTTTGTTTTGTTTTTTGTTTTGTTTTTTGTTTTGTTTTTGTTTTGTTTTGTTTTGTTTTGTTTTGTTTTTTTTTGCGAAATTGTGACTTGTTATTTAACTCAGTTAAGGTTCTAACATGAAAGAGTACATATATTTTTTAAGTTATATAGCTATTTAATACTCATGATCTTGATTTTTATTCGTATAAATATGTCCGGGAGTTTCCGTTTTTTCACTCACTGTGCGGAGGAAACAAGTCCTCCGTGATAGTCAAACTACCAGTTACTACAAAGGCGCATTCAAGTTGGTGTACTTGTAGAAGCATCAGAGGGGGCAAAGGATCATGCGATCGCTTGTAAACGACTAAAATGACTAGGCGCTCAATTCAGAGCAGTTTTTAAGGGAAACATAAATAAATAGATATAATAAACTTTGATTTACCGCGTTTGATGACAGTTTACAGGGGTGTCCGACAGACGCTGATCCCGGGCGTTTTTCTCTTCCTTCGACAATATGAAAGCAAGTGCGTTAGAAGAGGCGAAAGATAAGGGACAAAGTAACTTGATTGCCCCTCTGACTTCAATCTCTACTATTTTTTAGCATATTTTGTTAAATGGGTGGAGAGATAGAAGCACAAACCCCATATAGATCTGCTGATCCGCCTCAGGTGTCCTTTAAGAAACAAATCACCCCGTGAAACAGTTTTGCCGCACACATGCAATTAGGTAACATCACCTAGTACCTAGTCAAAACATAGTATACTTCTGGTTAACATTACCATAACATCTAGCAGGTGCCAAAATCAGGTATCCGTACGGTGATTTTCACCGTAGTTTTTTTTCCGTGCGTAGTTGAATATTTTTGAACAAGTTTCACCTGTATAGTATCGCTAGCTGCTATTTCGGTTACATTTACTTCGTTTTTCTCGAGTTTTCTTTTTACTCATTCACACACATTACATACATTTCACACATTACATAGACATTCTCCGAATAAACGGCCATCGTAAGAATTACCATAACTTGGTTTAAATATACGGCAGTCCAAGAAAATTGTAAGCTTTACTTGTTTCATGATTAAAAACCATGACAATCATGGATTTAAACCAAGGAAAACGAAGAATTTGCAATTTTCTTGGACCGTCGCACGTAGGAGTATTTACCCCAAAAACCTGGCCAAAAATATTTGCTTGTTCTTGAATATTTGAAAATCGATTTTGGTTAATTTTCCAATTTAAGCTCAAAACTCCTATTGCACGGTTTATGGTTGGAAAAGGCGTAAAAAATTAAGAATTTTGGCTCAAACCAAAGGTCGATAGCTCATTCTTTTGCCGAGTTATTGACACTTATTTCATAAAAAAGGCTTGACTTCAACACGTTTTTAAAAAAAAGGGGCAATTTATTGCAATTTTTGACTGTTGGAGCTTTTGCCTAAAAGGGTCTACTCTAACTCCCTTGTTTTGGTTGTGCCCGGTTTTGCCCGGAACATATTCAAAATTGCCTATTTTTAAAAAGATAGAGCCTAAAGTTGGAGATTTTTTTCATGTCCATTTTAAATTAGATGTAAAAGAGTCAAAAATGCACGAAAAAAGAAATTGTTGCCACCAAAATGAAGCACATACCATCTAAAACAACGTCCATAATCGCTGAAATGTTTGGATGCCCCAACGCTTGTCCTCGGTGGAAAATGTTGACTGATTATTAACAGCGCTTCGAGCGGTGAACAACCGCAGGTGCGTCGAGCGCTCAGTTCCATGTTGTCCTCTAAACAGTAGATAAACGTAGATGTTCCGACACATCTATTACGCAATAGAGCGGTTACTTACCTCTCAAAAACCATCAATAGTTTGTTTTTTGGACGACTTTTCAATTTTCCGTTTTTGGCCAGGTTTTCGGGTCAAATACTCCTACGTGCGTCGTACATTCAAACGAAGTTGTAGAAATAAATCTTTCGATAGTCATTTTTACTCACTCTTGCTAACAAAGTTAGAAAAATTTAGAAAGTATTAAGATGGCGCAAAGATTTTCAATGTATTTTGTTTTGATACTTGGGCTCTTACGACTAATTAAATCGTGATTTATACTAAGGATGACCTCTTACCATGCATGTCTAATGACGAGTTTGAAATAAATTTGATAGATTTGTGGTTCAAATAAACGATAGTCACATTTTTATTTAAATTAACATAGGATCTTCGGACCGAGGCACTTACAAACTCCAAGGCAGTATCAACCCGACTAAAAACTCTCACAAGGGAGGGAAACGGACGCAGTGGTCAAACTCTGACTGCAGGGACCATCTGTTTTGTTTCATATGGCACCCTGCAGTCTTCTTCATTTGCTGTTTCGTTCTTACAAAAAAAAAAAAATCACTGCATCCACAGTCCAATACTACATCCAAAAGAAATATTATACTTCCATAAAATTTCAATATTTCTTAACTATTTCTTTGCATGGTTTTATGCGAAAAAAAGTTCTGTGGTGTCAGTCAGTCTGACAGTCCGTATAAATTCACATGATTTTTGAACCATTGATCCACATGCATCCAGAGTTTGCATTAATGTTGCTTTCCAGATTGCCCAGAGTGTGTTTTTTGTTTTTTTTGTTTTTTGTTTTTTAATGTTTATTTTTTAAGTAAGTTATGAAAACTTTTATTTTGTTTTAAAGGGGGGGGTCTAGGGGTCTCTCCCAGAATTTTAAAGGGAGGAGGCTGGAGGGGGTAAGGAGGCTCCCCCAGCAATTCCAGCATTCTAAAGAGGGTCTGGGGGTCTGCCCCAGATTAAAATGGTGTGAGAAAGTATTTGTAGGATCTTCCCTGCATTTATTTTTGCCTTCAATTCAATACTGAGGTGAACTATGATTATTATTTAAAAAATGAGTTAGGGTTCAATGGTTCATATAAACTGACTGAAATACTCGTAGAAGTCCAACTAATTTTTGCGACACAGGTTATTTCTGTCCTCCTCTTTTTCCCAGAGGGGTTTTTTTGTTATTTTGAAATTTTAACTTTTACGTTCGTTATGGAAACTTTAATTGATTCCTTGATTTCCTTGATTCCTTGATTCCTTGATTTTCCTCGATTCCTTGATTTTCCTTGATTCCTTGATTCCTTGATTTTCCTTGATTCCTTGATTTTCCTTGATTCCTTGATTTTCCTTGATTCCTTGATTTCTTGTTTCCTTGATTTTCCTCGATTCCTTTATTTTACTTGATTCCTTGATTTTCCTTGATTCCTTAGTTTTCCTTGATTCCTTAGTTTTCCTTGATTCCTTAATTTTCCTTGATTCCTCGATTCCTTGATTCCTTGTTTCCTTGATTCCTTGATTTCTTGTTTCCTTGATTTTGCTTGATTCCTTGATTCCTTGATTATCTTCGATTCCTTGATTTTCCTTGATTCCTTGTTTCCTTGTTTCCGAGATTTTACTTGGTTCCTTGGTTCCTCGATTCCTTGATTTTCCTTGATTTTTTCTTAATTTCTTGATTCCTTTAAGTTAGTTTTAAAGGGGGGCTGGTGTCTCCCCCAGAATTTGAAAGAGGGTCTGGGGATCTCCCCCAGAACTTTAAAAAGCGGAGGTCTAGGGGTCTTCCCCAGATTTAAATGATATGAAAAAAATTCACAAGCGGTATTCCGGTGACGTTCAATTTATTTCAGTGCTGTGTCCATTGGCTCTTCGTTAAAAAAATTAAAATGCGAGATGAAATTTTGCAACGTCAGAACGGAGTAGGGGCTGAGCTAGAAACTAGAGAGCTCATTTGTACTTTGGCTGTAAAATTGTCATCCAGCTCTCAGTTCTAATCTATCTAATTGAGGATTGAGGACTCAAAGTCGAAATTGCGCCCGGGACCTATGGAGAGATGATGTGAACGCAAACGGGACGCCAGGCGACCCGACGCGAAACAAACGGCGAACGACGCGACGACGTCGAGGAACGCACGCCTGCGCGGTCATCCGAGCCGATGATTTATGACTGGTGCAAATGGAATTAAAGAAGAGTAATAAGAACAAGGAAACAAGGAGGGGGAGGGGAAGGAAAGTATTAAGTGAGGAAAAAAATATCATGATAGTCCAGAGCCGCGATTGGCTTTAGTGATCATGGGCTCTCATGATCTCAGGATCCCAGGATCCGGTGATGTTCCGATGCAGGGTTCAGGATTCAGGATGCAGGATGGACGATGGCTGATAACCGATGGATGCTTTCTATGGTTCCGAACGAAGAAAATGACGGAGACGACGAAACTCAAAGCGCTTGCCGGAGGATGAGGAAATTGTGTGAAACTTTATTTTGGTCGCAGTCAAAGTTGCCGAATTGAACATTAAAAGCTTCACGAAAGCTCCAACGGGGCTCTTGCAAATTTTGCTATAGAAGAGTGAACAGTTGGTTTTTGCAAAAAAACCGGTTAAAATTACGATAAGTACACCAAGAAATCACAAAAGTCGCTCTCATAATCGGGCTTATCAGCGGGATTAGATGGAGGAAAACGTACTTGAAGTGCCACTGGGCTGCTTTCTGAAGGGCCTAAAAGCAAACAAGAAGAAATTCGGCAACAGAGTGTAAATAGAATATTAATGTATTTAAATAGAAATAAGTTGTGAAATAATTCCATAGAATTAGTCTCAAAATGTAGCTCATAAATGTTAACATATGTGCAAATAATAAAAATAACGGGCTTAGTGGCGGAGCTACGCAGGTATCATAGGAGATTCCTATCTAATTTGAGACATATCTCTGTGTTTCCATAGAGAAAGTGACAAATTAGACAGGAATCTCCCATGATACCTGCGCAAATAACTTTTGTCCAAATGGCTCTAGTTTTCGCTGTATTCAGCAAGTTTCAATTTTCTTCCGCCGTCTTTTTCTTTATTTTCAACTCACCCTTTTAAAACCACTTTGAGCACAATCATGACACTTTCAGTTGTCTCATCTGGTTGGCAAAACCAAAAGCCGTAATATGGCTCAAATCGCTAACGTGGATGTATCTTTATAAGTGCCTTCATTTATTGGCATGGGCAATCATAGGTACCTGGAAGTAGAAATATTTATCTACCTCAACATATACGCCTAGAATTTACTGACAATTTTTCAAATCTTTTTTCTCTTGTAGACACGGCAACCTCGGTTGAGATTATATGAGATGCGATCCGGTGCTCTTCAACTCTCATTGATGGTGCACGTTATGTTATTTAGGGCCTAAGACAAATCATTAATTTCATCACTCGAGACATCCAATTTTCTCGCGCCGAAGGGCCGTTCATCCGCACACGGCCACGCGGACTTTGATACTCATAGGTACCCGCCCCACACCCCTTCGGCCACCACATCAACTCACCTTTGCTTTTAATGGCGGCTCCGCAAGTACCCCCTTCCTCCACCCCGACCTTCGAAGCGACTCTTAATTACTTTCTGTTAATTTTTCGAAATCGGTAATACGGTAATAGCCTCGCCGCTGTCTGATATAACATATTTAATTCGAAAATGATTCGAATATAATATGCAAGTACCCTCGGATACTTAGGTCCTAGCATGCCTTACAGCCCAACCCCTCTCAAATATGCCGTGGTTTTTACATGGAGACCCGTGACCGGTGACCGTGGCGGTTAGATCAACACATCATTAAGCTAAAAGTTCGAGAAAAATCCATCATGTCTAATGATCAAACGAACATGCCTCTCGAAAAGATTTGTCGGCATTAGAAAAGATTTGCTCTTATCGCAGGTTTTTGAACTATCCGTCTCAAAATTTTATTGAGTATGTGCGGAGTGACTTTTTCAATGGATTCTTGAGCGACCATATGAAAAAAAATTAAAAATAATCCAGGCAAGACAACCCCCCCTCCTCCCCCACCGGCTGCGCACCTTTTTTCCCCCACTTATACCGAAAATGAGGAATTAGTAGGTAGATGTTGATGACATTGCCAAGCGCAGTGAGATATAATCCAATTTTATTAATATGGGTAAAAATCAAATGTTGATACACTTTTCGATGTCATAACTGTCTCCGTCCTTTTCTAACGCACGCACGGGACTCCCGCGTTCAAATGGGATGAGAGAGAGATAGACAAATCCCCGTTTCCGCCTATTGGGGGGGGGGATTCCCTCTACAGACGCGTATGACTTGAGCTCTCAGACAAAAAGTAATGATAAGCACGCCTGTTAGTGTTACTCACAGAACATGTGAAACACAGTTTCGGCGGACTGGCGCACGACGTCACGTGCAATCTGGCATCGCTAAATTTCGTCCATTGAAACCCGTATAAAATATCGATTTGAGGGAGTGAATTGCTCCTTCTGTCGATGGAACTTTTTCACACTTTTAAGTAGAAGAAATACAGAATTGATTGCACGCGACGCCACTGTCATTGAATATTTTATTGATTAGATCGATATTTATACTTGAGAATGAAGTTGAGGATGATCGATCAAACTTGCCCAGGTATGAGAGAGACAATTTAAAAATATTTTTAAAATCCTGTCAGAGTCTTTCCGCAAATCTTTCGAAAACATTTTTGAAACAGGTGAATGCTCCTCTCAAATATTTGCCAAAATGATAGTTACAAAGTGTTTCCGCCAAATTTTAAAAACTTAAAAAAAAAGAGAAAAAATTAATACATTTAAAATGTTCCCGAGATATTTTAAGAAAAATCCTTTTTAAATATTTTAAAAATTTGTTAAAATAAACTTTTTTTTCGAATATTTTCTTAGCAAGATCTCTGCAAGGTGGGCAATATTTTGGCAAGATCACCCATATTTTTCAAAATGTTGAAAAAGTCTTGCTTTATATTTAAATGTATCTCCGGCCATAATATGGTGCTCTTTCAAACTTTTGCTACTTGTGATTGAACCTTCAATTCTTGCAAAAAACCGGTGAAAAGGACGAGTTTACTAAAATATAAAAAAAATCACTCTCAGAATCAGGCTTAATGGTGGAGCAACGCGGGTATTCTGGGAAATTCCTATCTAATTTGAGACATATCTCTGTGTGTTTGTTTCCATAGAGAAAGTGACATCTGCTTAGACAGGAATCTCTCATGATAACTGCGTAGCTCCCCCATTTAGGCCTTACCTTTAAAGTTGTTTTCTGACTTTACTACTAAATATACTTTCTAAGTATGAATTTTGAGATTTTCGCTGGTTTTTTCACCAGATTTCACTAATCATTTGCTTATAGCTGAAGTTTGCTTAACAAGTTGTCTCAAATCACCACGAATTGCATTTTATGACTCTCGTAATAGCAAGGGCTGTAAATAAATGAGGAATCAGTCGGTGAGTGTGTGAAAATGAATTCATCAGAACTCCAATGGGGAATCACAATCATACATTTTTTGTTCTGTCATCTCAAGTGCGGAGCGAAGAGATAAAGAGATCAGTAGCGAAGCGTGCGATTTGGCAACGTTTTCTTTTCTCCCTTAAACCCATTGGAAAGGTCGAAATGTCTGGTCATCGCCGATGACTGAAGCGTTCGACCTTTTTGGTGAATTTAAATGGAGAAAATACATGGTTGCCAAATTTCACGCCTCACCACTGGAAGAGATAAGTAAATGCAGAGAACACTTTCTTGTTCACCTTTGCCAACTGTCTTCATTATACTCACGTCTAGTGTAGGTTCGGTTCATCGGAAATAAACATTAATCATTTCCAAAGGATTGTTATACACTTGTTCAAAGTCTATTTTGCTCGCTTTGACATGGTTGTTGTGCGGTTTGCGTCCGATCGCCCGCAGCTGATCTCGAGGTTGGAGTAGGTATACGAAGTGGAAGCGCCGCCTAATTGCTCAAAGATGCTGCACGCTGTACACTGAAAAAAAAGGAACGAGTAACCTTAACTATTTGCAAATAGTAAGATGAAATTAGTTGTTTTAAAGCAGCAGCGGGTTACTTTAGCCAATCTCAAATAGTTAGTTCTACTCTAGTGAGAAAAGTTAAACCAACCAACCGTCCGCTTAGTCAGTTTTACTATTTATAATGTTATTCCAAAAAAAAAAAATTGTTGATTTAAGTAATCGGAAATAGTTAAAGTTACTATTTCACAAAAAGCGCCGTAAATATCAAATTATACCTCTTGCATGACACCAAGTACTATTTGAAATGTTTAGATCCAACATTTCCTTTTGTTAACCTAAACAAATGCAATGTCTTGAATCTACTAATATTGAGTTAAAGTTACTATTTCACATAAAGCGCCGTAAATTGCCGAGTTATGCATTTTGCATGACACCACGTACTATTTGAAATGTTTAGATCCAACATTTCCTTTTGTTTACCCAAACAAATGTAATGTCTTAAATCTACTAATTTTGAGTCAAAGTTACTATTTCACATAAAGCGCCGGAAATGTCAAATGATGCAATTTGCATGACACCAAGTACTAATTGAAATGTTTAGATCCAACATTTCCTTTTGTTAACCTAAACAAATGCAATGTCTTAAATCTACTAATATTGAGTCAAAGTTACTATTTCACATGAAGCGCCCGTATATGTCAAATTATGCAATTTGCATGACACCATGTACTATTTGAAATGTTTAGATCCAACATTTCCTTTTGTTAACGTAAAAAAATGTAATGTCTTGAATCTACTAATTTTTAGGAAAATTTACTGTTTCACATATAAAGCGCCGTAAATTGCTGAATTATGCATTTTGCATGGCACTTTATATTATATACCTACACTGTTAGGAATGTTTATTGTTTGTACATTTGATAAATGGTACATTTCAGTTCTATGTCTCACCAAAGCAAACTCGGCGTGCGTTGAATCTGACATCATATTGGGCATGCAAAGTTTGTACCACGGTTTTGTTACTCGTTAGGTTTTTATACCTCACATCCACGCATTTGCCGTAACGGACAACAGAGTATATGTTTAACATCAACAATCGCATTACATAGATAGATAACTATTCGTGCTTAAGGGAGTTGATATTGCATATTTGACCTTCGATTTGCGCAAACAGTCTTAGAATGTTATGCCCTTTTGAACGAGATATCCCAAAATAGAGGTTGTTATTTGAAATTTTTGAGAAAGCCCCCCTGGGGGCCCTGTTGGGGGGAGGGGGGTTTGACCGCCCAAAAAAAAAAAATCATCTAAAACGATAAATGATGGTCTAAATTGCAACTTTTTATCTCAACTCGTTCAAAAGTTAGACAGGGGGTGGGGGAAACATCTATGTTAAACCTTCTATGTTGTCCCCAAAAAAGTATTTACTATAACCCATAAGAAATAGACTATTTTACCTGAAGGTGGTGAGGTTTAGACCATAGGCTGTAGCCTTGGGCGCTAGCAGTGGCACCATTTGGGGGAGGGCAGGGGGGCAATCCCCCCCCCCCACAAGGATTTTTAAGGTGGCCGAAAAATCAAGTCAGAGAGATTGTTTTGAAGATGCACGGCAAAAAAAAAAAAAAAAAAAAAAAAAAAAAAAAAAAAGTAATCCAAATTTTTGGAGGGCCTTGCCTTGCCCCCCCCCCCCAAGGGAAGTCTGATATGGCGCCCCTGGAAATAGTAAGATGAACTTCGAAGAAATAGTAAAATCAAACAAATGCAAGAGTTGAATGGAGTATGAAAATGATCAACACAACTTTTCCAATTAGTAACTTCTAGCATTGAAATAGTAAAACCAACCATCAGAAAAAGTAAGATGAACTGCGAAGAATTAGTAAAATCAAACAATTTTATGAGTTGAATGGAGTATGAAAATGGTCAACACAACTTTTCCAATTAGTAACTTCTAGCATTGAAATAGTAAAACCAACCATCAGAAAAAGTAAGATGAACTGCGAAGAATTAGTAAAATCAAACAATTGCATGAGTTGAATGGAGTATGAAAATGGTCAACACAACTTTTCCAATTAGTAACTTCTAGCATTGAAATAGTAAAACCAACCATCAGAAAAAGTAAGATGAACTGCGAAGAATTAGTAAAATCAACCAATTGCATGAGTTGAATGGAGTATGAAAATGGTCAACACAACTCTTCCAATTAGTAACTTCTAGCATTTGATTAGTTGGATTTCATAAAACTGTAATAAATAGGAAATATTCGTCGTGACTTTACGCGAGCAATCCTAGCTCAATGGATAGGACGCTTGTCTGTCACCGATGCGACCCGGGTTCAAACCTCACCACCTTCAGGTAAAATTTGTAACTGCAATTAATATATGTCTATATGTCTGTGTATGTAATTTCAATGTGTATCCTCTGTATGTCGATGAATTGTGTAATTACATGTCCAACAACTGTTCCACAACAACAACAACGACAAGTGAAATTAGTACACAATTTCACAACCAGAGTGCGCTATTTATTACGTTTTTTTAGTGAATTAGTAAAGTCAAGCATTTCAAATATTCAAATCAAGCTTTTCAAATAGTGAAGCCAAGCATTCCAAATTGTCAAATCAAGCTTTTCAAATAGTAAAATTAAGCATCTCAAGTAGTATTTTCTAGCATGAGGATTTGTTAGTGGAAGCATTTGCAATTAGTTCTTTCAACTCATTTCAAATAGTAAATTCAGACATTGGCATGGGTTCCGCGACCCAATGAAATAGTAAAAACTACCAATGACGAAAACTTAGATTATTCGGCAAATAGTAATTTTGACCAATAGGTTGAGTTGATTCAAAAAATGAAGAGGTTAGCTGAACTAATCCCGAAGAGTATACTTAACTCACTTTGAAATAGTTCAATCAAGTAATAATAGTGGTGTCCATACTTTTAAGTATTTGAAATAGTTAAATCAACCCCCTGTGAACTTGACTTTACCACTTTTTTTTTTCAGTGTAAGAGGCATTTAAAACCGCATCTCCACACATCTTTGTATAAAGGAGTAAAGGACATTTCAATTATACATACTCGGGGAGAAATATAAGTAGGAAGAAACGTGGTGCGCTACATAAAGCAGTGGCGAAGTGTCGTTGCAGTTGGACCATTTAATCCCACGAAAACTATCGAAGTAAATGGAATCAGCGATGACCATCAAATTCGACCATCTACATGCTTTCGAAATCAGACTGTACGCTGAGCAGTGGAGTCTCAACCAATCAGGAGCAAGGATTCGCTTCTTGGGGTCCAGAACAACAGATCGTCCGTCCGTCCGTCTGTACCAAACATTTGTTGGGCCCTATAATCTGATCCAATAGGTCCGTTGCAAACTTTCGCTACATCGCTATATAGAGTATAGAGGACCGATTTGTATTGTAACATTGTGTGCAAATCAAGTTAAATGTGAAATAAACTCTTAATCTCTACTTACCAACTCAATAAATGCGTCGAACCAAATTCAAAGATATCGGTCGAATAAGCGGTTCAGAATGGGAAAGTCCCATCTAATTGCAATGTCCCCCTGATGAATCACTTTTCTGAGGAAAGAAAGCTGCAATTATAGATGGGGTTCCCTTATCGGCACTTGCTCATTAGACCGTCATTTTTAAATTGGGTTTATTTAGACACATTTATTGAGTTTTTGAGTTGGTTTTGAGACTTTTCGATGCGCTCAGTGTGATTTCCACGTGATTGTAATGACCACGACTTACAGATTCCGGAAAAAAAAAATACAAAAACAAACCTTATTTTTGAAAAAGTCTGGTTGAATCAATGGTAGCGTTCTAGAATGCAACCATTGACTCCATCTGTGCAAAAACTATTACATTATCCTGTGATGCAGTATATTTATGTATATTGGAAAGTGCTGCTATTCATAAATCTTTTCTGCTTCGAAGCGATAAAGGGAAGAATTCTAAAACGCTGCCTATAAGTGCAAAGCTTAGGAAGAAATATAATTATCTCTACAGGAAAAGTTCTGGGCGTTGCTCCGTGATCTACACTGGGATTTTTTTGGTACGCGGTTTACCATTTACCAGAAGAAAATCTGCTTTAACAAGGACTCTATGAAGTTTTATGAAAAAATACTGTTATATTTTTTTGAGATGCTTTTTTGTGACGTCACTAACGCCATTGGTTGATGAATTCGAGGAGTGCAACGCTCAAATGATAAATGATCCAACGGTACTTCGCGTTCCTAATACTTCATATAACATCGCAGCAATCGTCGGTACATCTCGGGTATTTTACTCATCTCCTTATACTCACAGTGGGACTAAACACTATGAATTCTTGAAATGGAACAGTGTCCCGCAGTTTTTAATAGGTTCGTTGCGCATATTTGTCGCACATCAATACACGATTTTAGAGAGAAGCGGGAAATTTAAAATTCACCAATCAGATGTCGGTTTAACCGTCGTCAAAAGTCGCGTTTGTCGCAATATTATTTGCTGAAATCGACGTGCATGAATTGCTCTGTGTCAACAAATTTACAAATTAATGCCCTGCAAAAATTGAAAACACCGAGAATCAAGTAAACTGTGATTATTGGTAAAATACTTTCACGCCGTTCAATAGTAAAATAAGTTTCGAAGTAGTTTCGCTGCTATCATCAGTCAATTATAATCATTGCTAAGTTTGGGCGGCATTCTGATAATATTTCCTCTTAAAACTGTAACGAAATTCACAAATTTTGAACTGAGAATAAAATTAACTTACTTACAAGGCATTTTCTAACCTTATTCCCCCCTCCTCTCTCCTCTCTCTCCTCTCTTATTATTATTACTATTATTACTATTCTTCTTCTTCTTCTTCTTCTTCTTCTTCTTCTTCTTCTTCTTCTTCTTCTTCTTTTTTCTTCTTTTCTTTTCTTTTTTTCTTCTTCTTCTTCCTCTTCTTCTTCTTCTTCTTCTTTTTTTCTTCTTCTTCTTCTTCTTCTTTTTCTTTTTCTTTCTTCTTCTTCTTCTTCTTCCCCCTTTTTTTTCTGTGCTGTGCTGCTCCCCTCCTCCTCCTCCTCCCCCTCCTCCTCCTCCTCCCCCTCCTCCCCTCTCCTCCTCCCCTCCTCCTTTCATTTTTCTTCTTCTTCTTTTTCTTCTTCTTCTTCTCTTCTTTTCTTTCTTCTTTTCTTTTTTTCTTCTTCTTTTCTTTTTCTCCTTCTCCCTCCTTTCCTTCTCCTTCTTTCTCCTTTCCTTCCCCTTTCCCCTTCCCCTCTCCTTCCCCTTCTCCTTTCCTTCTCCTTCTCCTTTCTTCCCTTTCCTTCTCCTTCTCCTTCTTTCTCCTTCCCCTTTTCCCCTTTCCCCTTCTCCTTCTCCTTCTCCTTCTCTTTCCTTCCTTCTCCTTCCCCTTCTCCTTCTCCTTCCCCTTCTCCTTCCCTTCCCTTTCCTTCCCCTTCCCCTTCTCCTTCTCCTTCTTTTCTTCTTTTTCTTCTTTTCTTCTTCTTCTTCTTCTTCTCCTTCTTCTGTTTCTGTTTCTGTTTCTGTTTCTGTTTCTGTTTCATGTGTTTTTGTTTTTGTTTTGTTCTTTGTTGTTTGTTTTTAAATCCAATGTGAATTTATGATGTTCACCACGAAAACTTCTAATGCAAAACTCATTGCATAGTTTGTTAGAGTTCAGTTCTTCGAAAATCCATACATGGAAATTTCAACGACTCGAAGCACTGTGCGACTTCCCTCTCTCCAATTTTTAGTTAATGAAAACGTAGCCAGCGTTTTAATCACTGTTCTGCAAAGCCTCTTTCCCCTCCTACACTCCTCCTTTAAGCCCTTTTCCCCTATCTTTGATACCCTCCTCACCACCCCCTTCTCCCCACCCCCTCCCACCAACCACAACACCCGCAGTACCCGCACCGCCAGTCCCATCTGCATTCGTTGTTTTAATTTGCATTTCTCAACCTTTCCACCGTTCCCGACACATGCGACTTTTATTTTGTTTCTCCATTTTCCCTGCCTCTCTTTTTTCCACTCCCCCCTTTTTTTAGGGACAGCAACCCCATCATACCGGCACCCCCCCTTGCGTTTCAGCCTCGAGCACTACCTACCTTTCTGAATGGCTTTGAATATCAAAGTTCCGCGCAGAGCTGTCGGTTTGTTTATATCCAATGGCAGCGCGTGCAATCTGGCAACATTGGATCTTTTCAATTGAAAGTCATGAAGACGGTGAAAATATTGGGGTGCACAGTGTATTCCTCAAATCGGTATTTAACATGAGTTTAAATAGACGAAATGCGACGTTTCCAGATTGCACGCGCCGCCACTGCGGTATATTTACTGGTATTTTTTAATTCGCCGTTTGACCGGAGGATTACACATAGTTGAGTTCAGTGTATGATTGTAATGCACCATGCTCTGACTTGTAATCTTTTTTCATCCGGTTTTGTTTTTATTTTGAAAAAAAAAAACGGTTGTTTTGATAAGTTATCGGTGATTTCACCGATTGAGAAAAGATTACAGATGCGAGTAATTTCGGGTATTGCGTTCGAAGCTGAACTGAACTGAGAAATCTTTCGGCCAATATGTGGAATTATCGGTGAATTGGAAAACACTATTATAAATTGGTGATTTTTATAAATTGTTATTTATTATGTAAATATTATATGTAGATGTAAGTACAGGAAATGGCAGCTCTGAAGTTCCGCGTGCTCGATCGTGCGGATTACAGCTTTTAATCTTCAACCCCACCCCCTCTCTCTCCTCCTCCTCTCTCCCTCTCTCTTCTCTCTCTCTCTTTCTCTTTTTTCCGATTGGCGATCATAGTGATGTTTATGAATTTGAAATTAAGTCATTGTAAACATATGCTGAGAGTTAGTCACTTAACGAGGATCTCTTCCAATTCTGTAGGCTAGTGCAATTTTGATGCTTTTTCGAGCTTTCTCATCACTGAAAAATGGAAGTGTAAATTTTGCCCTTTGATCGCTCCTATTTTGAGGAGCGATTTGATTGCTTATCCCATTCATGCTCTCATTTTGGGATTCGCCTTTTTTCAGATCTTTTTAGACCGTTCAAAAGAGGACAACTTTCTAAGAATTTTGATGGGTCACACAATTTTTCGAAAAATATCTATTTCAATGGGTCTGTTGCAAACTTTTGCTACAATAACGATTAAGCGTTTTTAATCTAATGTAAAATTGCTTGAAAAATCCATTGGTGGCATTAAAAGTCATCAAATGCAATAATAAACTCACAAGAGGCATTTAATGAAATCCAAGATGGCGGAGAAATATCGAGCAATTTGTATGCATGCGCCACGAACATCCAAGGATAGTCAACTTCGCAATATCAATCAAAACCAATCACAACGTAAACAAACACATAACCTCTACATGCAGTGAGGTTGTCAAAGTTGGCCATCCTTGGATGTGCACGGTGCATGCATACTGATTGCTCGATATACACATTTGGATTTCATTTAACGCCTCATGTGAGTTTATTATTGCATTAATATGACTTTCTGATGCCACCAATAGACTTTTCAGGCAATTTTACTTAATATTAAACGCTCTTAATCGTTGTAGCAAAAGTTTGCAACAGACCCATTCCATTGAATCCCATGTCACATAAGATGGTACAAATGTGTACCAATTCCCGTGAAAGGGTTAAAATAAATCATCGTTATTACTAACCATAATGAGACAATGATGGCGATATTGAGCGCGCATGAGTGTAAAGAATACCAGAACGTCTTTAACTTAACCATCCTGCGGTAAGTATAATAACCATTCAAATCGCTATAGGAACAATAAATCGAAGGCTAAAATTTACACTTGCACTTTTTCAGTGCACTTCACCAGTATTCTGATAGCACAATGGGACGAAGTATGGAATTTCCCGATCATTTTTTCATGGACAAAAATCAAGATTATGCGAGCTATTATTGGCAAGATAACTAAAAACTGAGGTTAACCAACGGTGTCTCAGCTTAACATGAGTCAGATAACATGATTTTTAGACAGAATAAACAACTTTAAACCGTTTCTGAAGCAAGAAAACGAAAACTTTTCACGTCTGAAAAAAATCATGTTTTGGAACAGTGTACGCCGCTCCGCGGCCGCGTCGCACATATCAACAAAGTTTTGATATGAGTCGCGACTCTTATCAATTATTCAACCGCGCGACGGCAAATCCGTCAGACACGGAAAGTTCGATCAGAGGAAACACTTACAATCAGGACAGAAACCCGTATCTTGAGAATCAGTACCATGCATAGCCGTAGCCAGAATATTGTCTTTCTCTCTTAGCCCATTTAAACGCATGTGTTAGAAAAGGATGGATACAGGGACTGTCACGTGACTTCAGCCCCTCTTTCTGTCTTTTTCTAACACATGCGTTCAAATGGGCTAAGAGAGAGAAAGACAATATCCTGGCTACGGCTATGGTACCACGTATAGCGTTGCCAGCATTTGCAAAATAAAGAATTCGCCGGACTCTGTTATTCTTTTTTCGTAGAAATATAGTTTATGACTGTGACTAGAGAGATGATTTATTTGGACCTGAATTGTTACCTCGTATGTAACGGTGAGATCCATGAACTAAATAAAACTAAAATTAAGAGAAAAAATTATCAAATTGAAAGGATGAAATAATGTTAATAAATCTCACAACTAGGGTTTGCGATTTCCTTTATCTGTACCTCGACTTGGTTGATAATGGATTTTTGATCGATGGGGAGTCTGCATTGAATTGCATACCTATTTCTTCTCACAATTAGTGTCATATTTTTAATCTGATTTGTTTTGATCGTTTACCGTTGTTTGATGTCAGTCTCTTCGCGTTTGATCGTGCGGTAGGTTGAAGTTTTCTCGGGTAAAGCTGCTAATTTGTAGTCTCAAGTTTTTAAATGCCGGATTCGATTTTCAAAATGTGTGTACCGATGCAATCTCAATAGTATTTTATTTTTCTTCTAATTATTGCAATCTAGTTTAGTAATTTGTTTGATGTGAACTTTAACTTCTGTGTATTTTTAAGTCAGTTTTAGACCGGCGTTTCATTCCTTCTTCGTATCTCTCCCGTAATCATTTTATTGTTCATTAACTTCACTAATCCCTTTACTGCGATGTGTTTGTAAACTGCTAATTTTTTTTTTTTTTTCAATACTCCGAGAGAATTTGATACAATGTTATAGTGTGCATTAAATTTCAGGAGTTTAAAATAATTTTTGACCAGTGATAACTCATAAATTTTATTTGTTCCATTAAAAAAATCCATTAAAGGATAAAAGATGTGATAGAAGTGAATAAGAATTAAGTGATTAAAATCTATTTCTTTCAGCATGAAGTATATGAGAAGAAATTATTACCAGCATTGAATAATTAAAGGTAGGTGATAATCTTTTCAAATTCTAAATTATTGTTGAAGCTATAAGATATGATACAAAATATGTTTGATAGTAGTCTCAGAGGGGGAGGAATCGGATGCGTGACTCCTGTCCCCCCAGTGGCGGCTCGTGAATTGCGATACATCGATGTCCACTCTATTTGAAACTATAGAAAAGTATCGATTCCTCGGGGGTTCCATTGCACCCCCTGACGATCGATCCTATTCTATAGTTTTAAATGGAGTAGACATTGCAATATCGCATTCCACGAGCAGCTACTCCCCCCCCCCCTTCCTCACTCGTAATTTTTAAAACCAAACTTTTTAATTAAAATTTTCTCCCCTCCAAAGTTTCGTTCTACCAAACTAAAACAAAACGAACTCAAGAACAAAGGCTTTTCTCATTGATGCACTCCATATTTTCAAATCACAAAATCATGCTTTTTCAAGGCCAAGGTTTTCTTAGAGTAACGATGGACGAAAGCTCAACATTAACGGTTCAACACACAATACTTCAACGAAAATTCCACAAAATTTTAATGAAACGTCCAGTGATTTATTAACGTGACAAAGTTTTGATCTTAAAAAAATGAAAAAAAAGAAAGATTTATGCTATTTAAATTAGAGGGGGCGTGGGTGAGGAATTAAATTTGGGTCATGCAACTGGAAGAATTGTGTTTAAGGGGACAAGATAGAAAACGAATCAGTGACGACTTGGCATAAAAGGAGAAACAGAGTACAAATGGGAGATGCTGGAAAGTAGAAACACACAAAAAGAATTTTGGTGAGGACGTTTTTGGTTCAAATCGCTGCCATTTTCAAATCAAAACATATTAGCAAACGAAATAACAACAACAAAATAATTTCAAAATGTGGAGAGAGCCACAACTCCTATACGCAGTGTCTCTCCACTTTTTTGGTTTTTTTGTTTTTTGTTTTTTGTTTTTTTAAATTTTGTGAGTTGAAAACGGCTACGAATTGAGAAGAAACGTCCGAAGATAAGAGAATAGTTATCTATACATCCGATTCTAAAATGAAGTAAAAAGCAATCTTGAAATTGAAAATTTGTCTATTTTTTAAAACACTTTTAAAAGCTGTTTTAAAATCTCATGCCAGTTTGAAAAACTAGGATGTTTTCCATATATATGACATGTGCGTGTGTTTGTGTGAGTTGTTATTTCAGATCGAATGTTAAATTAATCATTTTCCTTTGTCTTGGTTTTATAAACAAAACAAACAAAAAAAGAAAAGAATCAGCTTATTAGTTTTTTGTAATTTGAGTAAGATAGTACCTGTATATCCTTTTACACGATCAGAAAACACGTTAATTCATTCTAACCGCTGTATAATAAGATGTGCCAGCGCGTGCCGTGCGGACACATAAATTTTCGCATAATAAAATTCGTATGTATGATGTATACGTATGTGCGTTTGTATAAAATGCGTGTGCCCGGCTATTGCCAATCCCCCTCCCCCTACCCCCAACAGCACCGTGAGAACGCGAGATTAACTTGTCAGTAATTTGTCAGCAAGGTTTGTTTGTTTTTCCCCACCAGCTCAATTAGCGTCGAATTAGTTTGATGTATGCCGGCAACGTTTTCAAACAACCATTTAATGGAAATGAGGAAGCCGCATCTTCAATCGTGCTCGATTCGCACGAATGAAAACTCATGCAAGAACAATTATTGGCCGAAAATAAAATAAAATAAAAATTTGAGAGAAAGGAAGTTGACTCATAAAGTATCGACGACCAACGAGGCTCGATCCCGTCAATATGATCCACTGTTGCCAGATATACGGCCTCAGACCAAATAGTTCCCATTAGCATCAATGCAACTAATATGGATTAAACCATTGGCGTCGCGTGCCATCTGGCAACAATGTGCCTCCTCCATTTAAAAGCATTCAATATATCGAATTTACCGTGTGCACTGTGCACCCCCTGAATTCGACCTTTTACATGAGTTTAAATGGGTAGAATACATTGTTGCCAAATTGCACGCGACGCCACTGGATTAAACCCTCGACACGTATACAGAAATAATCATATTATTTTTTACAAACAAAAGTTTATTCTTAGTGCTAGGTTAGTGCTAGGACAATTAGCGGAGGTTTCAAAGGGGTGACACCCTTCTTCCAAGCTGATCATTTCTAGTGGAGGTCGGTGTGTCCACAAGTGGCGAGGAAGGGGGGATGAGGGAAAAAAAAAAAAAAAAAAAAAAAAAAAAAAAAGTTCATAAGATTTTTTGCCCCCCCCCCCAAGCCGAACTTGAAATGACGCCCCTGGGGGAGGGGGGCCTTGCAATGTGCAAGGTGATGGTTTTTTCCCCCTTCTCCTTTTTCTTGACCCCATCTCCATATAAAATTGAGGGGACTTGAAGTATCATGACTTTGGTTTTTCCCTTTTCTTGAGCCCTTTTCCAAAAAGTGGGGGGGGATCTCAAGCCCCCAAAGCCCCCCCCCCCCCTTCCACGGACCGCCACTGCACTATGGTCCGAGGTAGACAAAAGTGGCCGAAAGTTAGTGAAAAAAAGTAATCAAAAATCATCGATTTCTACCTTTTAAGCTTATAATTTAAAACTTTCCGGTGACAATTCTAGGTTTTGAACTGTAATAACTTGTTAAAAGTGTTCTCTGATTAAAATTGGTCTCGAAAGTTTAAATATGATAAATTGATGACAAATTTACTTTCTGATTTATGACCACTTGTTGACGATCTCAGAACGTAGAGCACTGATCGACCATTTCGCTTGCGCCTCCTCCCATGACGTGGGAGAGACCGTGAAATCTGGAAAATTTTCGCCTGGAAATACCTGTTCCTTACTACGACACTGCTCTTTACGACGGCGGCGGATTTCAGACAGTGACGTAGCATGCAATGTGGCAACGGTGTATTTTGTCCATTTAAACCGTTGAAAAATATCGAACTATTGGGTGTTTGGTGAACACCTTCGAATTAGACCTTTTACATGGGTTCAAATGGGCATAGCACAAGTTAAAAAACGCTACGCCACTGCTTTCAGATGTTGTTGATGGATTGACCTGTGATTTGATTTTTTTTTTCCCCCAACAAATTTATGAATTCAATTTCAGTCACCAAGCGGAAAAGGCTAACGATATCGCATACAAATATACCGCACAAATTATGCTTGTCTTCAAACTGCAACATCCCGAAGTTTCAGTCACACGATCCAAAGATTGTGGCGCCAACCGATACGCCAATCGGACTTATAATATTGATGACCAATGAATAGAGCGGTCTGTCGTTCGAATGGAATTTTAAGCGCGAAGAAATTTTAACTCCGCTCGTTGCTGCTTTCCCGCTTGAATTTTCGGCTCTGTTGATTTGAGACGATTTAATTCTTCGGCGTCATTTTTTTTTTTTTTTCCTGTTGTGGCCTCCGAAAGGAATTAAAAACGGAACCGACGTGGATACAGAGTGCATTTTTGATAACCTTACTTGGATGGACGCCACCATCAATATCCCGACGTCTAAATAAATAACAAGTCAAAGAGAGTGTTGATTCATAGTATTCAGCGTTATGTAAATTAACGCATTTTTTAAGTTTCAACGCTATCAATTGCAATTAATTTCATTCAATTGGTTTTTATTTAGAGGGGTCAAAAGATCGCGGTCGCACACGGCTCAAAAAAAAAAAAAAAAAAAAATTGCACGTCAAATAATTCACAGCCCCTTCTCCAATATTGTGTGCCACCCGTTCTTTAAACCCAACTGAAATTTCCGGGAACTTTGCATGACAGCATATCATAAATGCATAGGTGTCAAAGAATATATCGTGTAGAATCGTGCCTTGCCAAAATGACCTTTATATATAGCATGTAGGTCATTATGATTGTCGAAAAAACTAACGCGAACCCATTGCGAGTCCTCTAAGGCAGAGAATAAAAATATCGGCATTACCACGTCTTCTATTGACTCGTCTTTAGAGATGCCTCAACGCACAGGTGAAATAAATTGGACAACAATATATACGGATCGATTTGAGATACCCCGCTGACTTGCAGGTTTTTTTGGGAATCATGACCTTTTTATAAAATTCAATTTTGCCGGTGTAATTGTTTCTTTGTGTTTCTAATATAGCTATATACGGCTTCGTATTGTGACTTTCTAAAACATAAACATCCGATATCAAAGTTTTCGCTTTAAAATTTCTTATCAGTGCTCTGAACAAATTAATCCTCCGTTTCCTATGCAATGTTTAGAAACACCAGGTGCCAGGCCATGACTACGCCATCGCTCAAAAGTAAACAAAAAAATGATTAAGAAAGGAAAATGAGACGGTAAAAATGTTTATTTTGAAAGTCATAATAAGTGTGCTTTGGATATAGCGAAAGAAAACGACCAGCGAAGCCGAATAATCGTCACTAAGCACAAACTTATTTTTGCTAGAAAATTAATTTTTTAGTGAGTATTTGTAATCGGTTTTGGACTCAGCCAAGTCAATGGGGTTGTTGCACTTTTTTGATACAAGGTGATTTAAAGGTCGATTGCTCGACTCAGATGTAAAAACAGCGAAACATAAAGATGGTTGCAATAAAAACTTACGAAATTCACTCCTAAACTCATGAAATGGTTTGAAAGACACGATCGTAATGGTGGCATTAGGCACTAATGGGAGATTCCCATCTTATAATAATGTCACCCCATCAACAAGTAGCCAATGTAGGATACGCCTTTCCTTTGTTACTTGTGTCACCAGAGGTATATCGGTACCATTAATCGGCTATCAATCATCACTCCTCTGGTGACTATAAAGTTACTCTGTGAATCTTCCGTCCCAGCATAGAAAAGAGTGACAAAATTAAGATGGGAATTTCCTATTATAAGTGTCTTACATCGCCATTACGATCGCGCCTTTAGTAGCATTTCATGAGTAGATTTCGTAAGATTTTAGAGCCATTATTGTTATTTTTGGAGATTTTTACAACTGAATCGAGCTTAAAACCACCTGTAGCAAATGTGTGCAACAGCCCCATAAGTTTTGATTACGCTGAACGGCTAGAGCTTATGACTACAAAGTCCATTAACAATAAGTCATCGGTTGCACTAATTCTGACCCAACATGATTTGGCTAACAATTTCCGGTCAACATCCATTTATATTATTTTTCTCGGTAAATTTTGGAAAATGTTGCGGAATTCAAATATGAAAGAGTTCGGCCAAGTCCAATGTTCCCATTTTCCGGATAACTATCGGATTATTTGTCGGATTTTTCCCATTTGATTTCAAGTAAAAGGTGGCAATTTATAGGAAAATCTGGCAACATTGGCCAAGGAGCCACTAGAAAACCCACCTTGAAAAATCTGAAACTATCTGGGAAATAACGGGAAAAAAACAGGACCAAGTTCGATCATGGCACGCCATTTCACAGGCAATATAGTATCAATGCATCAGTATTTTAATATCGCGAACTGCCTAGTGCCTATAGCGCAGGGTTTTCAATATTAGGTATCTTGTGCATACAGATCACGTGTCTACAATGAAAGAAAATGGGTTTCTCGCCGGTAGTCGGTGTCAAACCTCCATACCAAATCGAATAAGTTTTAAATTTAATCCATGCGCTCAAAACTAGGATCCGTCCGGAAAATCTTCATTCCATAAGTAAATAAATAAATTGTAAATTAAATAAACGACCGGGGGTGAAAAAAACTTCACCTTCCGTTGATGACAACCCCCCATCCTCTGTGTCGACCCAATAGGCCAGATAATTTATCATCCTTCCTCTGACTCGTCTTTTTCACACCATATCATGTCTCATTATAAAACATGCCTCTTATCCTGCTATCATCGTCCACAGAATAAACCAAAGACATTTTTAAGTCGGCGAGAAATCAGAGGATGTCTAAACAGTACGAATTAAACGAGACAAATGATTTAGATTTCATTTCATCGGAGCGACGAAAAAAGGCAAAAGATGAAAAGGCAGTATACATATATAGTTTGTTTGTTGATCTTGATGCAAGAGGGACGAAGGACGCGAACGATGATGAAGGGGGGTGGACGGAGCGTGGGGGGGGGAGAGAAAGGGGGTTATTTCCTCCTTCCTTCCCCCTGCTATCCCACCCTGTAGCACTCTGTCTGCGGGCTAGAATGACTGCGGGATCAATAGGCTCAATAGGTTGGATCATAATTTGCAGGTCGAGCCTGCCTGCGATGTGCATAGGATGCTCAATACTGATTGTGAGTATATATATGCGTATACGCCTTATCGCTTCTTGTTTGAAGATTTCTGTTGACTATCCCAGATGCAGTCTCGCGTCCACGGCTTTCCATTTAGAAGCGCGCCTCTAATCCTTCGACTTATTTAAAATAAATTTGACTTTTACCACATTTTTTAAAGACTTATGCCTCACTGACGGATTATAACGCTGCACATAAATACGTTTAAACGGATTTTCTGTTCACTTCTCTCTAAGAGTCCAGAGTGAGAATACTATCGCCTCGCCAAGACCCAAGGCCAAGAGGCTCCCTATCTTAAGCCATTCATCTGAGTCTCGAGTAATACAATGTGTCGATGTTTGTGTGGGTGTGTCGCCCGATGCGTTTGTGTGAGTGTGAGCTGAGTTTGTGTCTTCATAAGAATCACCAAGTCAGGCGTAAGCAAATGCATGTATGTATGGATAGATTTATAAAAGGAATTTCATAATGCTTGTACCCCTCTGCCACTCCCCCTCCCCCACCACCTATCCCCCCCTCCTCAAAACCCAGCTATATAGGAGTAGGTTTTAAAATAAGTCAGTTTTCGAACATGGATGGAAGGCTCGTCTGAGACCTCTGAGGCTTGAGGGGGGAGAGAGAGAGAGAGAGAGAGAGAGAGAGAGAGAGAGAGAGAGAGAGAGGTCTGAGACCTCTGAGGCTTGAGGGGAGAGAGAGAGAGAGAGAGAGAGAGAGAGAGAGTGAGGGGGTGATCGGTGAAATGTTGGCAGAGAGATGGAGGAGGTAGAGTGAGAGTGGCGGGGGCGAGGGGGGGGAGTCGTCTGATTAACAGATGTCTATGAGTGAAATTCAGAGTTAAGAGTGGGTGTTATTTCTGAGCGTTTTAAATATTTTTTTAGAAGAAGACCAGCTGCCAGAAGCCCGACTGAGAAAATCATCCCGTCCCTTCCTTTACCGCTCCTGCAGGGGCCCTCCTGCGCACCCCTAGGCTCCCAACCCTTGACGCAGTTGACGTGTTCGTCTGTCCACCACTGTATCGGTCGACCCTCCCTTCGACGCGGACCGCCAAATTTGGAATCGGGCTGGAAGCAGGGGGGGGGGGGTAGCAACAACAAAAACAAGCTCTTAGAGGTGTAAAGTGGGCGGCAAACGGCTTGCCCGAAGTGAGCATTTGTGTATATCCATATTAAGTTCCCTCGTATTGTATATATTAGATTAGTATGATTCAGTACCGTGTGTAGTGCGATTAAAATAAGTCAAATATGAGGATAGAATAATGATTGACGGATTGGCAGGGAGTCTGGACCCCCTCCCCCCTAATGTCCAAATTATTCTCAAGTAATGTTACATACTTTTACTCTAGGTGTGTATAGACCTATCTTTAAGAGTAGGTCTGTAGAAGTGTAGAGGTGGTATGTATTGGTTCATCTATTTTTAATAAATAAACATAGATTGACTTGATCCATAGAGACATATTGATCAGCGTTTACCTGATCAACGTTTCGTATGGGCCATTTTTGCCAAGAAATTCCATGTGAAACAATTGTACCAGTGGCGGAGACAAGGAGAGGGGGTTGGGGGGGGTCCATTTTACTACCGTTTAAATGAGCGAAATGATACATTCCCAGATTTCACGTGCCACCCGGCAGGAGCGTCGCGTCGAGTCCCTGCATCTGTCCTTTTCTATCACTCATGGTCAAATGGGTCGGAGAAAGAGATAAGAGATGGACACATTTCTGGATCCGCTAGTGGCGCAAGCTGAATTTTGAACTGCATATTTCATACCGATTGATTTTTCCTCCCTCAAAATGAGTAGCGTATAGCACAGCTTGTGCCCAGGGCTGCCGTTTTGCTGATTATATAATGACATTCTGCAATCCATCAGTGATTTAACCACTTAGAGGAAAGATTACTGATTTGAGTATTTTATAAGCCATTGCGTTATTCTTCTTAACTGTTATTTTTAATCTTTGATTCAACTGCGGTGAATCACCCATGGATTGTAGAATGCTATTAAAGCCATGATATTCATGTAATCTTTGCTTCGACTTGTGAACCACCGATGGGATGTAGAATGCCATTAAAGATCCGCAGAACGGTAGCCCTGATATTCAGGTAATCGTTGCTTCAACTGGTGATTCACCGATAAGTTTTAGAATGCTATTAAAGACTCGCAAATCGGCAGACCTGCTTGTGCCAACCCGGAATCCGAGTTAGATATAGTAATCTTTGATTTGGACCCTCTCTCAGCGAGAACGGCCACATCTGGCAACCGCATTTGAATTTTTAAAGATCTGAGAAGGCTCGACATTTATCTGAAAATTGTGACTAATCGTACGTTTGCGATGATTAGTCACTCTCATTCTTGCCAAATGTTGTGAAAAAAAGTAAATGATTTCGCTTGTGCCGGTGATTTTTAGCTGCGTGCGGATTTGGTGACCTTTCCCTTTCAACTTGACAACCGTGCTTATATTGAATGATGGTGGCGTGGATAGCGAACCGTAGGTGGTAAGAGGTGAAGGTGGTTTCCAAGCAGATCTTCAACAGATATCCCTGTACCTCCCTCCCATCCTCCACCCCATCCATTGACGGATGTGTCTATCTCTCTCTCACCTCCCATCAGAACGCTGCGTTAGAGAAGGACAGAGATAGGGGCTAAAGTCAGATGATAGCCTTTCCCGTCTAACCTTTTCTATCACGTGTGCTCAAACGGCCGGAGAGAGAGAAAGAAAACCGATTTATACCCATCCCGTCAATCTTGTCGAGGAACTATCCGGCTCCAACCCGGCCCAGGCGATGTTGCGCCGCGGTGCTTTTTAGGGGCATAGCATACTCTCGCAGCGTCTCATCTTGATGTTGGACGCCTCGAAATTTGCCCCCCCCCCGAAGGACCCCCTTTCGTCCAGATAATGATGAGAGTTGTTTTTTTCTCTTTTTTTTCTTCTTATTTTTTCTTTTTTTTCAATGAATTGGTTATACCAGTCTCCCGCTAACGACACCAGATATCAATACCACGTTGGATATGCTAATCATACCTTCACACGATAAAATTTGTTTATGAAGTTAATGCCCTCCCCGTGCGAACGCCGCAATGACGGAATGAGGATATAGTTCCTACAGGTCGAATCGTAATGAGTGAGGGGCAAAATAAAATGTTTGCTTATCACAGTCAGGAATACGATTTATTTAATGGTCTTGCAAAGGTACACGGAAAAAAAAATAGTTGGCCAGACTTACCATCATGATGACTGATTTTGTCACCTGCCAAAAAGATGGTAAACTATACCGGGTATTGGGTTAGGTATGCCTGAACTTAAGTTTGGTTTATATAGTGCCTAGTTCATTCAACCCAATACCTGGTATAGCTTACCATCTTTTTCGCAGGTGCCAAAATCAGTCATCATATGATGGTAAGTCTTGCCAACTATTTTTTTCCGTGTAGGTAAATGCTCTTTAAAGGTAGGAAATGAGGAGAAAAGAAGGGGAAAACAATGTTTGATTTTGGGGAAAATCTAACTTCACAGGTACCAGAGATGTGCTTCCCTAGAAAAATTTCCTGACCATGCCACGGGGAAAAGGAGAAAATGTCTAATCTACTTTAACAGGCAGAAAGGCATGAATCAGCGTGTGCGGAAAATTACAGTAAATGAATTACGCCCCTATGCGTGCCTCCCGTCGATGTGTCCGCCCGTTTTTCGATAGGTACAGCCGTTTCTGAAAAAATCGCAGTGGAAATCTTTCTTTTGAACACCCTGAATTGATTTCTCTTCAAATTGTTTTCAATACATATTGAGGAACCCAACATGGTTAGACTTTTACAGCACGTCTTCCACATCTCTAAAACGTCTTCAATCCGTCTTAAAAATTGACACCAGAGTCACAATTATAATTTTGAGTAAGCGCGCCATGCCGGTGGCGGTGGGGCTTTTTTTACGTCACTCTGATCAGGTGACGAAATCTTTCCCGAATAAATTCAACTTCTGTTTTGACTCGACTGAGCAACACATCGACATCCATCTCATTGACGAGTTTCAAAACGAGGCACCCTTTTATATATAATAATACAGACAAAACTTAAAGAATCGATCACGCGCAGAACGATTACCTACTACGAACGCAGGCCTACCGAATACCGATTTTCAGCGATTTAAAACGCTCTAAAATACTTGTCACGAAAGTATAAATTATGTCGATTTGTAAAGACGCAAAGTACTCCTTCTGTATTTTTGAAACGCACCCCCGGAGTGATTTATATGTTGGGTTAAGGTGGGCGAACCTATCCATTATCTGAGCACCTATAATTACGTTCCGAAGCAACCAGTTCCACACCTTACACCTGTATTTTGCTCATTATCGGAGCTATGAGAGGGTAGAAAAGTAGCATCTAAATCATTCTATCAATAGATTTCCTCCTCCTCTTCTAATTTTCTTGCAGTAAATTTCTTTGTTTCACTTCAACCCATTTTTTTCGTATGCCCTTTTAATTTGTGAAATAGTCAGTGTGCGATTTTGAATTGGAATTGTAGTATTTGAGATTTGAGTCCAAAATATGCCAAGCGCAATTTTTCGAATAAATTCTTATGTGAATTCTTTTTTCGAATAAAGTCTTATGTGAATGCAGGATTAACATCTTCGGAAGAACACTAGATATCTTATACACTAGCCCTTCATTGGCGGATACAGGGGGATAAGGAGCTGCTTTAGAATCCCCGGCCTGGAGAACCAAATTTTTCACCAAGGGATTTTTACGAAAATGTTGAGCTTTTGGTAGGAAAAATAGATTTTTGCCCTCCCCGCTCTTTTAGACACTAACCCCCCCCCCCATCCTTTCATTTGAAATATTTCTAGATTCGCTTCTACTTCCCTTCATGGTATAGGCGTAGTGAGGAAAATGTTCTGGAGAAGGGGGAGAGCAAAAAAGTGTACATATTATTGTCTCTTCCCCGACGAAAAAATTGATCCACTCTAAAAAATATGGTTTTCTCATTTTATTCCTCGCTGTTATCTATATGCAAGCACCCACCGGCCGTGTGAACTAAAATTAAGAGTGACCATCAGGTGTCACTGCTCTCCTCTGATGTTTTCTTTCGATCAATATGATCGACTTTTTGGACGAAAAAACTAAAATTTAATTATTATTTTGGACTTATCAATTCTTTTTTTGGACGTATTAAAGCTTTTGAGAAGAATATTCAATCAAACAAAATTTGTAAAAGGTCAGTAACATTTTGGACGAAATGATTTTGGACCTAAATTATTGCAAAAGCTGAGCTCTCGCAAACTTTTGCTGCAGGTTATTGCAGAGTTGATTCTTACATGAGAACCAGTAAAAATATGACTGCGTGTACACAAAAAATTCGCAAAATTCACTCACAAAGTCGGGCTTAATAGCGGAACACAGGTATCGCGGGAGATTCCTATATCTAATTTGAAACATATGTCTGTGCTTTCGTAGAGAAAGTGACAAATCAGTCAGGAATCTCCCATGATACCTTCGTAACTCCGGCAGTCCGGCATTACGATCTTGCCGTCACAGTTTCTGAGTCAACTATTAAATTTTAGACTTTATAAAAGTTTTTAAGTCTTTCGTTGGTTTGCACCAACAGCAAATTTAACTATTCATTTGCTTGTTGCAAAAATTGTCAGAGCCCCATTGTCCTGAAACCATTTAAATTTCTGCCATACTCAACATTTTTATTGTTTACTATAAACCCAATTGAAAGATGTTTTCTGCCAAAGAGTTCGCATTTCAATATTTAGTGTTGTCATCGAGAGCTCAGCTGAATATCCTTGGAAATCTATACACATTAGACCAAACTCCACAAACGGGAAGAGGCGAGCAAGGCCCAGATTTAGAATTCTCATAGTTTCAGTGCACTAAATTTTACACGCAAATGCACTTCAGAGACCGGTCCGAATTTTCCCGAATAGATAATATAGAGCGGCTGTGAACAAATTAAGCACAGCGCTTGTTGCAGCTTATACAAAATGGAGTGAGAATAAGGAGAGACGGAACAGGAGACAACACTTACGCGGCGTATCAATCACGCCCCAAAGTTGGCGACAGTGCCTTAAAGCGGCTCTTATCCGAAACAGAATGAAAAACTGATGCAAATTCGTCATCGTCCACTCTTGTGACAGACGTCAAGCATTAATTAATTAATACCCTGAAGAAAGCAACAAACGAATGCAACGCGAAGGAGTCCAGGAGTTATATTTTTTTTCTTTCCCCCGATCAACCCCGCTCTCTCTCTCTCTCTCTCTCTCTCTCTCTCTCTCTCTCTCTCTCTCTCTCTCTCTTCCTCTCTCTCTCTTCCACAAAATGGAGAGAAATGAGAAAAAATAGAAAGGAGAATTAAGAGGGTCCTCCCGTTCCGTCCTCTGTATTTTTATCAAAGAAGTCAAATGGAAAACGCACATTTTTTATGGGTCTAAAATTGTCTTTCATCTCTTTTTTTTTTTTTTTTGCCCATCGCTTGACGGAGCAAGCCACCGGACCAACTTCTGTCAACCTGATCCCTTTTCGTGGTCCCATATGCTCGTTCACTGAGGATGCTGGGATCAGTACGGCTGTCTGACAAAAACTGAAACGCTCCTTCTAATTCTCGATCGCTAAATTTAGTTCCTCTCTGATCTCCTCTCTAAACCCCTTTTTAAGTCCCTTCTCATTATTTTTCAGCCGATTCTCGGTCCTTCAATCGAAGACGTTGCCAGAAGAAGGGCATATAAACCAGCAGGTGCGTTCTTTTCAATCAGCGCATGTAAAGGGAATGGAGATTTTTAATAAAGAACACAACTGATGGTTTGTAGGCCAATATCAGATTCAACGGGATCAAATAAGATCACATGAAACATCAAGTGTGTTCTATATTCAAGATTTCCATTCCGATTATTTGCTGATTTCAAGGAAAGAACACACTTGATGTTTCACGTTTCCTTCTTCTGGCGAAGTCCTCCATTGTTGTCCTTACTTACAAATTCAGAGTTATGAAAGACTTTGCATCGAACATATAATATTCGGTTCAACATGAATTTAACACCTATGTATACAGTTCATGAACTTGAAGCCCGCAAAATTGACTTATAAATAAAATTGGGTTTATTTTTTTTTTTTTTAGGTATTGTATCATACATTTTTAAACATTTCCATGATGAAATAATGTGGAAACATTGGAAAAATAGAAATGGCTATCATAATTCACATAGATTCAATGTATCCCAACGATCTGTTGGATTGCTGACAGATTTGAGAATGAAAACCACCAGTAAAACACCAAATCAATTAATATAGTAAATTTTGATTAAGGAAGACAATAAATATTAAAATAGGAATTAATTGATAAACGAATCTTCTAAATAATATAGGAAATTGCCAATTATAACGTCATGACGTAATTGAACAAATTGACGGAAATATTTCAAGTCTTGAGGTTTTTCGGAGAGTGGGTTTTTTTTTTTTTTTTTTTTGTTTTGTTTTGTTTTTTTTTTTGTTTTGGCTGACGATGGACTGAACTAAACCGCGTACTTAAAAATGTCGCTCATAAAAACCAACGTTAAAGAGAATTGAATAAAATAAAAAAAAAAATGTAAATTTTTCGACTTTTTTTTATATGTTAACAAGTACCTAGTTGGAAGTAAAAAGTTAAAAATATAAAAATAAAAAATAAATAAAAAAAACCCCACATTTCTGCGCCGAACCTTATCAAATCAACAATGAATATTCTTGCTGTTATTTTGACATCGTGGGAGTTAGGAAACGTTTCCTACTCACCGCTTTTTGCCTTTCCAGTCAATTTTAAGTCCTACCTCCTCCCCAAGAGTGAGGGTGAAAAAAATACTTCTTGCGGATTTGAATTATTCTTTGTCCTTCTTTCTTGTTGGATCCAATCATTTTTTCTCTCTTTTTTGAACCTAAGAATTCCGTTCTACATTATGCGGCAACCGAGCCCTCTAGTTGTGGCTGAGTCTTTTTTTATTATTATTTTTATGGTAAAAAGGGTAGATGTGCTCAAAAGAAGAGCGTCACCGACTTAGGGTCACCGCCCCTACGTCCCCCACCCATGCTCAGCGCTAATCCGAGGCTACTTTTTCTTTATCCTGTTACACCTGTAACAATACTAAGAAGGCTCCCCTCACCGCCAAAAGCCAAGATTTCTTCTCTAATTCACTTTCTCTGCCTCCCCCTCCCCCTCCCCTTTCTCCCTCTCCTGGGCTCACCCTAAAAAGTAGTTTTGGGTGTATTGTCCACCCTCCGGCTATAAATCACCTTTATCAAAAATAATTTTTGTCAAACATTAGGGATATTCCCGAAACTCTTGCTTTTTGTGAATGGACGAAAGGCACCTGTGTGGATGGATGGGGTATACGTAACGTAATCAGTGAAGATGCGCTTAAAACTTATAAAGTAGCTGACACGGCTGTGTAAGATGATTTAGTGATCACGCTTTTACATGAAGGAGTATGAGGGTGTAACACTCTGGTAAAAGCTTCCAGTTACTATGCGCATCTCAAAACCCGAATAATTTGATTGAGTAAAATGAGAAGAATCAAGACCTAAGATAAATTAACCTCGGTATTCGTATCTCTTTCATGAGCTTTTGAATTTTAGGCCTAAATGACGTGTCTATGAGAATGTCGTTCCATTGACGCATCAAGACGTGAAATAAAAGCGTTGATTGTGCCTGGTTAAAGTTCTTCAACACAATGGATCATGGATGATGAAATGATGAATTCTGAAATTCTTTTAAATTATAAATTTACTTAAGGCAGTTCCAATTCCGATGCTACACCGGCTAATGTTTGTTGGTTCAATGTTGGTTACATTTGTGTCAAAATCAGTGACTGAAACTTATACGTTTTCTACATAGAAAAAAGTTGATTTTTACCTGAAACACAATAATACACATGTCGACCCGGAAATTATTGGTAGGTACCTTTACCAGAATTCTGATATGTGTACTGCATTATAGTCCTTCTAAATTTAGAGAAAATTCTATTACTATGCATCGACCAGAAGTTGGTAGAAATACCGACATGTTCTGATAAAAGGTACCAGAAGTTTCTCGGTTGGCGAATCGTTGTGCTTTTGGTAATATTACACGAATTTAGGAAATACATATTTATTTCAGTGTGCATATTTTTTTTTATCCATGCATAATCATTTTGCTCGAATGATTATTATCAACTTTTTGAATAGGAGTTATGAGTTTTTGAAAATGGGTCCAAACCGAACCTTCACGTTCGATATCTCGAATAGAAAGAAAGATATCAACATGCGGTTTGCGCCAAAATGCTCAGTTGTCACCTTCTTTTAAATGAGGTATCACAAGACAGGGGTTGCCATTTGAAAAAAAAGTTGGGGCGCTCCCGCCCCCGGGGAGGGAGGCCCAAATTTTGGATCCCCCCCAAGGTAGTTTTATTTATCAAGGAACATTCCCAAATTTTGCCTTATTTATTTCCATAAATAAAAAATGGCGCAGCCGTTCCGGGACTTTCCACACACCCTGTATGTGTAGCAGGTAAATAGCAATCCTAGGCAATTAGCAATCGTATTGCGATTTGCCGAGGCTAAGATTATGCCTTTTCTTCATGATCATAGAAAATCCAACTAAGCGTAATGGTGACTTATTAGATAGCATTCTACAACTCTCCGGAGTATTGCACCGGTGCAGAAAAGAATACTTATAATCGTGTATTTCCTATGATAATCAATGTAAAATATATACGGCTTTTTTATAACCTCAAATCTGGCAACACTTGTTGAAAAACTTAAATAGATATATTAGGTCAAATGGAGCAGATGGATATTGCACCTCATCTGAAGACTGGTCCACTGAACCCGAAGTCTAGTTAAATTTACCATTTTTGATTTAACGACGAGCGAGTGAATTGTCGAGGAAGATCTACCAAGAGTTTTTGTCGGTTAACAAACTTCGAGGAATTTTCAGAGAACAGTATGAGGGAAAGTTAGTTGGAACATTTTCCTCTTCCAAGAAACATATCAATCGTGCCCGACCTTTATAACTGGTAACCAACATTAGGTACAATTAAAAATCAAACAAGATTGTGCATCGAAAATCCAAAAAGGTTGAGGTAAGTAAAGGTGGAGCCTACCTACCTGTATTTCATATGCATTCCAAGTTCAAACGACCAATATTCATTCGATTCGAGATGAAGGTTGAGCAAAGAAGTGAAGAACAGGCGGAAGGTAAAAGGAGAGAGAAAGAAGGAGGAAGGAGAGAGAGAGAGATAGAGAGTGAAAGAGAGAGAGGGAGAGGGGGGCATCCAGAGATAGAAAATATTTAAAAAGAGAAACGTAGGTATTCACGGAACGAGAGGAAGAGAGATGGACTTATTAAGTGAAGGCAAGAGCCTAAGAGGATATCACATAAATAATATATTTTAGAGTAGACGCGTTTATACTTGACTTCTTTTTTTCCTTCTTTCTTTCTCTTCTTAATATCAAAGATTAGGATCGCTTTTTGTAGAAATATGTAATGGGCGGAGACGGGTTTGAAAGATTTCGAACAAAAACCGAATGGTACAGGGTGATGCCACTATGTCTTCGATTTTATAATCCCGATTCCCGAGGCATTTAGTATTCTATAACACACAGCTATTCTTGCACCTCGTGAAGAGCGAGATAATGCACACAGACACTCCTTGAGAGGAAAATGAAAGGAAGGGGGATAAATGAAGGGACACGTTTTTGTTGAGAATCGGAGCTGATCGAGTTACTTTACTTACGAGGGGCGTTGAATAATGTCCCCCCCCCCTTTAAAATCCACGAAAATTGACCAAATTGACCCAACTTTGGACGAAAATCTTTGTTATAGAATATACTGAATCCAGCTATTTAAAGTTCAGAACAATCGGACAAAATGCGGTCGCACACGAGCCGCGGATGTACGCAGCGGCGCGGGTCGCTGTCGCCCTCGCCATGCTGCACCTTGGCTTTTATAGCAACTCTACAGGTGTCTTACGCGCACCTATTTCAGCCGATGATTTGGACTTCTTAGCGAGAGAGGCACGCGCACTAAATTGATAATGAGTAAAGTGTGAGTACAAATTGTATGATTCATGGAAGATTCATTGATAATAATTTCTACGGATCATCGTATCCGAAAAACAATCGGTATACATTTTCGGTCGTTTTCGCATGATCACATCATGGAGTTGTTACCGCTTAAAGGTGTCCGGAAGTTTCGGCGCGAAAATTTCGGCGCCGGAAATCTCGGCGCGAAAATTTCGGCGCGGGGAAATTTCGGCGCGGGGAGATCTCGGCGCACGGAAATCTCGGCGCCTGATTATTTTTCAAGCGGTAAAGTTAAGTAACGTCGAGTGTAGTTAGTACTTGGATTGATTATGGGGATACCGTTTTTTTTTCAAGCTGTAAAGTTAAGTAACGTCGAGTGTAGTTAGTACTTGGATTGATTATGGGGAGACCGTTTTTTTCAAGCTGTAAAGTTAAGTAACGTCAAGCGTAGTTAGTACTTGGATCGATTATGGGGAGACCGTTTTTTTTCTTCAGTAAAATCATAATATCTTCAACTTTTCCTTCACACTTTTATCCAGGCTTAGGACTGGCCAAGAGTTTTTTTTAGGGGACCCCCCCCCCCTAAAGAACACTCTTGGGCGTGTTTAAAAAGTTTTTGTGACGGGTGTAGATGGCCCTTTGTCAATTTTTAAAAATGTGCTAAAAGAGAATGAATAAGTAGATAAATATGTGGCATATAAATAGGTATTGCGGGTGTATACTGCATTTGTCGAATAAATTAGAGAAAATTTAATATTGCAAGTTGTGAGCAATTCCTCGAAGAAACTCTAAAGTTGCAAGATTTTCGAAGTCTTCACACAATTTTTCCAATCGCTGTGTCACTGCAGAATATTTTTTCTTTTGCTTAGCTTCGAAATGAATCATTCCAGCCTCACTCGAGTCAGTTTTTCTTCACTCTTGAATGCATTTATAACTTTCCAAATAGAGGGGTGGCTAGCCATGAGGAGAGAACTTAAGGTGTTATGCCACCCTTCTACGCCGTTATTTGTCCTGGGCAAGCCGTTGACGACGTTGTTGAAGCAATTCCACATCTCGACAGGAAAGAGTGGATTGGTCTTCACAAATTCCATTTTTAATGGAACTTTTTAATTTTTTTTAAACACGCCCAAGAGTTTTCTTTGGGGGGGGCCCTAAAAAAAACTCTGGGCCAGTCCTAAGCCTGAATAAGTGTGAAGGAAAAGTTGAAAATATTATGATTTTCCGAAGAAAAATAACGGTCTCCCCATAATCGATCCAAGTACTAACTACGCTCGACGTTACTTAACTTTACCGCTTGAAAAAAAATCAGGCGCCGAGATTTCCGTGCGCCGAGATTTCCCCGCGCCAAAATTTCCCCGCGCCGAAATTTTTGCGCCGAGATTTCCGGCGCCGAAATTTCCGCGCCGATTCTTCCTAGATTCCCGCTTAAAAGTGAATCGGATTGTGAAATTCGGGCATTTATCCCCTTTTTTGTGTGCGAAAGCTAAAAACGAAAAAGATGTGAATCACGCATTAGTGTCTGTTAACGGTGAAAAGTGTATGAGTCTGCGAATGGAGCAACAGTGGGTTGAACAGTTCAAAAAAAGGTCGCGTGGATTATTTAAGATTTGCTGCGCTCATCGGGTCGGCCAAGTGAAACCATCGACGATGATGCAGTTAAAGCCATTCAAAGTGTGATTACAGATGATTTTTGGGTCAGAATTAAGAACATTTGTTTTTATTTGTCATTATATGTGTGAGCACTGGCGGATCCAGAAATTTTTACTGGGGGGGGGACGGGGGCACGCCTGTGACATTTTGAAATTTGAAGCGTCGGTGGAAGCAATTTTGGGCTATTTTATATTGACAAAAGATAAATTAGAGGCTTCTGGGGGCACGGGCCCCCATGCCCCCTTGGATCCGCCGCTGTGTGTGAGCATTGAAAGAGAAGCTCTCCGAATGGCGCGCTACTTCTATGTATAATCCGGCCGAGGTGGCGGGAGCGACCCGCGCCGCTGCGTACATATGGTCATCCGCGGTCCGTATATGCAGCTGCATTTTGTCCGATTGCTCTGAAATTTAAATAGCTGAATTTAGTATATCCTAATAAAGATTTTCGTCTAAAGTTGGGTCGATTTGATCAAATATTGTGGATTTTAGAGGGGGGTGAACTTACTTATTGAACGCCCCTCGTATTTCGAGGAATTCTTGAGAAGAGTCTGTTCCACGGAAATACTTTTGACTTTAGTCCTGGGACCAAGTTCCTTTTTTTCTACCCTCTAAAGTTGCATGGAACCAATAAAAATTACGAAATGGGGGAGAGGAGATTAAAATCAGAAATTTTTCTGACCGAAAATTACACCGAAAAAATAATTCCTGAATTCTAGTGATATTACCAGAAGCACAACGATGTGTGAACCACAGAAAGTCAAGTACTTTGACCAGAAAATTATGGTTTTAATACCAAAATATGGTTATAGGACTAGAATTTCCATAAAATTTTCAAGAAATATGGTGGAAAGACTATTATTTTGGTAATTTTATCATCCCTTACATCGGTCCACAAATTGTCATGCCTCTTGCTAAATTTTTTTTTCAGCGTAGGTTTTATGAAAGTTTTGACATTCCATTAAATTTTTGGGGCTTTTTCTTTTCATTTTCATTCCTGTCAAGTTGCTGTAGCGTACCATCAACCTTATATGGATGTAAACTGTTTAAATTTATGCCCTTTGTGTTTCAGCAGCTTAAAAAAAGACACCTTGACTGTAAAACAAAATGCAGCTTCAAGCAAATGGTTAAAAGATATAAAGCAAAACATATCAAAGAATAACTTATGTTATACTCATAGGAGAAAATAAAAGTAACTTTTTCACAAGCTTACATTTTATATTAGAGTCTTTCAAAAGCATTTTACCGTATCTTGATTTTAGACGCAATCAGCCGTCAACCAATTAACTTAGAGACTACATCTGAAGGGGGGCTACCAGCGGAACTTGAACTTGCGGCTGCAAGCTGTATGATTGTAAATTGAATTGTAGCCAGTGGGTTGCGTGTATTCATGTATGACAGAATTGATGGTGATAGCATGATGAATAATGAAACAGTGGCTGTTGAGATGAAAAGACGTAACTAGCAGACTTCCACTGGCCAACAGGCCACGAGCTAATCCACTGTTGCCAACCGTGAAAAAAAATGCAAAATAGGTATTGATAACACAAAATATTTGCATCAATTTGATCTCCCCTCCATTGACTATGATTTCCATTTCGTCCTTCCCAATTACACATATTGGATAGGTGGGACGTTTTGGAACTTTACAATTCCATTGTCAACCGTTAAAAACACACACACACACACACACACGCACACACATACACGCACACCCATAAATAAAAAAATTTCTAAAAAAATTGAGTAGCCAAACAGAAAGGCAAACACTAAGGAGCAAGTAGACAAACACCAATTGTACACCTAATGTCTCATCAGCTATATCTGGGAGAAAACTAGTAAGTCGAAGTTTTTGGGAAGCTCTTTGGAATTCCGGAAGCTTGAGATAAGGTATCACTAGTTAAACTCATGTTACAAAAACTTCTAAAACTGTAAATTTTCTGTTGTAGGGTTCAACTCTAAATAGCATATCAATCTTCACTACTCAGTCTTTAATCTCTTTTTATTTTAAATCCTTTTAGCTTTTAGGATTGAATGAGGCAACTGACGATACTATGACTAGGCGATTAGTAGCTTTCCTCACACAAAGAGACCTAGCGGTTTTTCTTTTTCAAGAGTATACAACCAAGTTAAGAATATAAAATGGTGTCTTTTTAACGGATTGTTCAGCTGGAAAAGAGTTTCCAGCCATTTGGCCCACGATTTATCTAAATACTCATTCAAGTTTATTTTATAGACGGTTTGATTGTAGAAAAAATCATTTATAAGGAGAAATTATCAGTCAGAACAACGAGTAATTGGTTCTATTCCTCTTTCAGGTGTATTTTGATGGATATAGGACATCTGACAGAATAATTTCAAGCAGGGCTGTGGAGTGTGGACCAGTCATCAGGATCCCATTGTTGACAGATTTCTGGACCCGGACCCAGACTTAGACCTGGACTCAGGCCAGGTATTCGGTGGATCTCGCTTGAACCGGCCTTGGGCGGGTCTGACACCTAGTACAGAAAAATTGGTTTCTACCTTCCAAACATACCTGCACCGAGAAAGTGTCGAAAAATTAAGTTTCACTGAGGCATTCTTCAAAATTGGCAACCATTACGAAGCCATATCTGCCGACTCTCGCTTTATCAAATAAAGTTTTCCACCAAGAAAATTTATTTCATTATCTGGGAAAATCTGCGGAAAAGCCATGCGGACCCAGTTTCGGATATTCTTCAGGATCCGGACCCATCTACCAATTTTCTTTCCGGACCCTAATATTTTCCTGGGTCCGCAGCCCTGAAATTTAGTATCCCTTGATGGAAGTCTCGTTAGGTGTAGAACTGACACGAGCTCAACGAGTTCTGATCAGCTGTTGATTTAACACAGGCAGCTCCGTAAGAAGACGCCATCTAGCGGCGACTCCTAGAGACCAGAGGAGTCGATTTGCTATCTTACCAACGTTAATTTTTCGACTCCTCTGGAGCTCCGCGAGAAACGTCGCGTCGGTACTCCCAAACCAAATTTCCATCAAGGAACTCCATTGATATCAAGTTTAACTTTCGGCTCTGTGATGTCATTGTGATGGCTAGAATAGCTATAGAATGGTCTTGAGGACTTGAGGCGATTCGGCCGGGTAGCTAGTCGTCGCTTCGTTGCAACCGCACATAAATAGCGTACATGATAATAACTGTAATTCTCATATCGATGGTAATTAGAATGCAAAATATTTCCGAGCGCATTTTCTTCGACCTGCACTTCTCCTCCTCCTCCTCCTCCTTCTCCTCCTCCTCCTTCTCCACCTCCTCATCCTCCTTCTCCTCCAAGGCCTTGTGCCTGTGGCTTTTATTCCTCCTCGTTTGCGCCAAAGCCAAAGCTGGCCAACTAATATTATTCATTCATGCATGGCGAACGACCGGACGGGACGATACGATTGCAGGGTCTTGTCTATCTACTCGACGAATCTTCACGCAAGATGGCGCGGCGGTCGTCGGTGAGTTGCTACTTCGCAACCAACTACGATTGAACAGAGCCTCCGTCGACCGAGAGAGCGAGTAAGCGGCGGCGGCGCGGCGAGTGCTCTAGCTGCTAGCGATAGGCACCGCCTAGAAAATCACCGTGTCGCGGAACGACGCGGACGCGAACGGCGTACTGACTGTGACTCAGGCTCACGGCGGCTCACGTTCGTTGTTAGACTGTGCCAAGCAAGCTGCGGGGCTGGCGAGAGCGGCGCGACGGGCGGAGGCAGTGGTGAAGCCACATCTCCAGGATGTAAATACGCTGCAATTAGAGGATCGATCATACCTTGTAATGATACTCATTACTCATTTATCCCCGCCATACTTGATACTTCTCTCGTTCATACCCCTTCTCCTGCCCCTGCCCCTTCCCCTTCCTATTCCCACCCCCATCCTACCCCCTCTCGCGCTCGGCCATGCTTCCCTCACCCAGTCCGCGTTGCCACATAGCCACAGTGATTCCTTCGTGTCACAGTCAAGCCCCTGTTTTTCCTGATTTCTCAAGATGATGATTCCTAAGTTTACGAGGAAGGTAAAATGGGTAAAACGGAACCTTAAAAGAGCAACTTATGGTAATGGGTTCGCTGCAAACTTTTGCTACGGCGGTTTGGATAAAATCACGTGAAAATTACATTGAAAACATCCAAAACTCTCGAAATTTACTCACAAACACTAGGAGTAAATGCGTTTGCTGACAATAGTGATTTATCACAGAAAAAGGTACAATTAGATGGGATGTTTCAATGTGATATTTACCAACCAAAAGCAAAAGCAAAAAAAAAATTTAGTAAAAGTGTGCAACAGACCCTTTAAACCAGGAGGGTTGAAATCCCGCCTTTCATCTGTGAGAACTACATCGGTAAAAATGGTCCGTACAGGTCCGTAGCCAACCCCAAACAGTAAAGGCATGTATGGATCCTGTATGGAACCATCATCATGGTTCACTTTAGATATTCTTGCTGATTTCTGTATACATTTATACTGGCGATACATAAGACTTTGTACTCGATGTTGAGGTCTCCCTGATCCGAGCATTCGGCGATGGCACCCTAAAACTGAACATTCAAATTTAATGCCGGTACAACCCTCTGATATCCACAATTGAACAATGGATGATGCAAATTAATTTTCAACCGGTGTTTCGGAGACTCTATACGTAAGGTTAACGAATTTTCCCTCGGAATTATTCGTCGTGGACATCCCTTTTTCAATTAATGCATCGAAACAGCTGGCTTGATACTGCGGAGCTAAGGCCAAGAAGTACTAAATACGATCCATGTCCTCCCTCGTTTTCTCAATCTTAAGTCACCTTTAAAGTTGCTTTATGACCATTTGCATTGCCTCGTAAAATTTAACTTGAAAGTTCGTAGCTCTCAATAAATAATCATATACCAATACAATGGCCGAAACTTGACACCATCAAGGAACATGAAAGCGCGATGTTTCCAAAAGAGATGAATTAACAAAAATCGGGTATAGGAATCAAATGGAAATAAAAATCTATGTTTGATTTCATCTTGGCGACCAATTACGCGTTGCCGATGGAATTGTGATCCCATGCACACTTGGACTCGCTTTGGAGTACTTGAGTTCGGTCGCACTTCAGGGCTCGAGCTAGGCGGTATGCACTGTGCAGAACAGGAGTTCACATCTTCCAATAACTGTGGGGATCACGAGTACGTTTCTTGTCATATTGAAAAATTAAGTTTTTGGGATTTCCTGACATCCTGATCTCAAAAACGTATTTCGCAACAGTGACTGTTGTTCCGTCCATCCGTATTGAACTATGGGTAAAAGTGAGTTGCTCTGTGGACAAAGAAATGGTGGCTCTGAAAAGGGCCGTTTTCAGAGGATAATTGTCAATTCGACTTCCAAAGAAGGAGTTGATAAATTCAGCGAAGTAGATGATGATAGGAAGAAACCGGGTGTAGCGAGCCGTGTGGTCGAAGGTCTGCTTGGTTGGAAGGTTTTAGCGAGACTGATCGTTTGCTGCGGATGGAGCATCTTATATACCCGCCGAAAAGCGCAGGAATTGGTGCCGGGGACGTAGTTAGTAATGCGCGCGAAACAGATGGACAGTTTTGGGAGGAAAATCCGCCACATAACCATTAATTAGATTGCTTCCAAATTTGGCTCCAAGAGTTTGATTGTTTCAGCGGAGCCTTTTTTGAAATTTCCCCATTTGGAATACACAGTTTCGAATGAAGATTTTCAACCTAAAAACTGGCAAAAATGACTTAGAAATCAATTTAATCAAAATCTACTAGAAACAATTGAATTATAAAATGTGGTCAAAATACTCACCAAAGAGAGGAAAATCACAGATGTTATCACGTCTATTTTGTCCATCAGGGTAACTTGTAGAAAGGTAGTTCTCGGAGACGAAGTTGGGGGTAAAGGCAAACAAATTCAAACTTTTCTTAAATATATTCTCGAGTATGATTGCAGTTTTTCTCACAAAAACTTCATCGCTCTTTCTTTATAACGCGCAGTCAAAAGAATCAATTTTTGAATTTGTATCATGGAGATGTAATCATTACCTGGTGCTTTCCGCCTCTCAAGAGCTTTGAGTCACAAGTAATAATTATTTCAGTTAATAATTATATTTCCGAACCAAATACCAAAGTGAGTTCGCAACAAACAATCAAATTCGGCGCTGGCGGTACTATCTCTCTTTCAACTTTTTAACTTCTTATGACTGTATTTATAATTAATTTTCTCCCTTATTTTTACCCTATTCCAACGGCCTTTCATGGTCTTTTTGCCTTCATGTGGTAGTAATCAGATCGTAAAACAGGTCTCTAAGAAACTGCTTCTGCAGCAAGTTGTTTCTTTGAAGACAAATAATTAAGGGAGAGTTGGGGAAAAAATTAAGAACTGTAAAAACGAGGATAACAATAATTCATAATGACAACCATCTTAGGAGGCTGCTTAAAGTTTCCAACTGCAGAGCTCATTGCAAGGTGCGCGGGGTTATCGAGAGGTATGAAAATAGGGATTGGTGCATTTAACAGTGGGGCGATCAATGCGGATTCTCGGACAAGATATTTGACGCGGGGTTTAGGGTCGTTTTTTGTGAATAGGCCCCTGACAAGATGTTAATAAGAACCAAAGGAAAAGATGAAAACAAATTACTTAAAAATCAGGTCCACTTTACAGGTGCCATGAAATTTAGAACCGTTAAATATTGTCACTTTGGTCGGTTTATGCACCCAAAATCCTCAACGTACGGGTGTGCTAGTGAATCTTTCAGCGTATTCCAAAAACTGTTCTACTGTCTTATGTATTTTGAAATTGAATATTTTTGCTTAAACTGGACATTTGAACTTTATAGTGATAAGGCAAGTAAGAAATGTACTACACCTCGCTCTTTTTCATGCTTAAAAGTTAAAGTTTTTGTTTTTTAATGACGAAATTTATTTTTTAAATTGTAAAAAATGAGACGTAGGTACTGATGTTGACCCAGAGTGTTCTTTTATACACATAACGTAATCCACCGATAGTTGACACAAAAGACTGAATAACAAAAATTTCCTGTTACATAAACCGGAATTCCGTTTTACGGAGAAAATGTTTCACTAAAATTGACCAGAGTTATATTATTTGAAAGTATTCTTCATATTATTTATATTAAAAAGTAATAATCTGGAAGTCTGGCACTTAGTACCACAATAATCGGGTGAAAATTGTCAGAATTATATAGCCCAAAATGGCCTTCCTACCTGAATAGATCAGAACTCTCCTGAAATTTGCAAGCATATCTTTATCGAAAATTTGAATTCTGGCAATATTTAGTACAAAATTTTCATCCGTGAAGGAGCGCTAAACAAAATTCTCGTTACAGCAACTGGGATTCCAGTTAATTTATAGAAATGCCTGTCACCTAAATGAGAGTTCGATACGATTCTTTGGTTACAGGACTTTTCGTCCTGTTTTTTTTTTTGGTCTTTTTTATTCGTCCGCGATATTTAGTCCTTGATATTCGTCCTATCAATTGTCATCCTGTAGAACAATTGATCCACTCATTATTTTTGTTTTCGATTGTAACGTCCATGAGTTTTTCGTCCAATTATTTTTAGGTCCAGAGTATGTCTCTCATAAACGGAATTTCAGTCAATGTAACAAGCAAATTTTTCTTTTGAGAGTATTTTTCGTTTCTAACTCGTGTCTATCAACTGAACTTCTAACCTTGTGTTGGCGCGTCCGTGAAAGACAAATTACATATTTGAAATTCCATCTCTCAACTGATTACGTATTTGATGCTTGGATGTTCGAAATATTCGTTCGTAGGATCCACTGTGCAATGTGCATAGCATCAATTTATATGAAAAGGTTGGACTGAGTTCTCTTGTTGGAGGCTCTGCAGGACGCAGAGTCGTAGAAAGAGCGAAGGAGAGCTGTCACTGTCTGACCCTTGAGCGAATAAAATCAATGTTTTTATCTCTTCCAATATACGACCCGATGCTTCAGAGGCTGAGGGCGCTGAGCATTGTTGCCATTTAGAGCAGAAATATTATCAAAGTTTACATTGATTTGGAGGGAAAATCTGAACAGTTTGGCACTAATGACGACGCTGAGTCTGAGATCAAGACCGCGAGGAAGGTAGCTTTAGGCAGCAGGTCTTTTTTTGATGCCCACACTGCAATTAACTGGAGGGTTAAAATCCTATGTTAATTGATATTTCACTTCAACGTTTTCTGATTCCACCACCGACCACGGGTCTACGCTCTGGCTGGTGCGGCGCGCGCACAGCCCCCCCCCCTTCACCACCTCACCACCTCCGCCCCAGACTCACGAATTTGATCTTCCCTCTCATGTTTTGCCCACCATCCTCGCATTGAAGTTATTGAACTCTAGAACTGATTTATTTCCGACGAATAGAGCTCTTGCAAGGTTTTGCTGTCGGAAAATAGACTAACGATTCTGATGAAAAAATGCTATACGAAAATATCTAGGGGCGAGGGGAGGAGCAACCCCCTCCCCTCGCCCCTAGAGCACATCGAGTTTTGTATTCTTTTTCAACAGAACATATCCCAAAATCCCCTCCTGTGACGCTTCAAATTTCAAATTTGAAACTCATTCACCCCCCCCGCATAAAAAATTTCTGGATAAAGGATAAAACTTAAAACTGGATCCACCACGACATTTGTGCGTATATGTATTCAATGCGTCCTGTCTTGTACCCTAACAAACATAACGAGCGTATAACCTCCAAATTGGAACAATGAGATAGTTGCATTTGCGGTTTTCAAACAGTGAATTTTAGGGTTGATTGGCTTGTGATGGAACATGCTGTTTTTTCTTCAACTAATACCCAAAACCAGTAGCCAAAACTCAAAATATATGCATAGTCAGAGGTAAATAGAGACCCAATAGCATGATATGCTACCCTTGTTATGAAAGTGAGGCACGTATAAAAGGAGACATTTTGGTTCGGGGTTCGGGGGACAGACAACAGCCAACAGTCACCCACTGTTGAGTGATGAAAATTGCTCCAATCGAAATCTACCGAAATCGGAACGCTAATGAGTCAAAGTTTCAATTAATTAAGACCTATTACTTGGAAATAATTAATCAGAAACCGCTATTCTGGATAAAAAATAAGAAAGAAAAAAAGTGTATACAAGGTCATTAGACCTTCATAAAAGGTCTAATACCCATCCCTTAAAAGTAGGCAACTGTTGGCTGTTGTTTCGAGGAGTCCCCACAAAATCTGAGCCAGAAAGTTGGACACCTGTTTCAAGCTTTACACTGATCAGTCGCATCGGGCTTTACTATTAGTATACCTTATTCTATAGTAAGTAGAGCTATTGTATTCGAACTTTCAGTCCGCAGCAGTGGCGTACGCAGGGGGGGGGGGGGCTAAGGGGGCTAAAGCCCCCCCCAGACCTCGATTTTTGGGGCTGGAGGGGAAGGGGGGGGGGAACAATTTTCAGTCAAACGCTCATCAGTGCGAGCCCCTCCCAAGAAAAATCCTGCGTACGCCACTGGTCCGCAGTGAATCTGAACCATTTTTGAGGCTGAAAAGTTGCCTAAATCGTACTTCTCCCGTTCGCATCTATCAAAATGTCAGAGGGATATTTCAAGGTCAATCTAAAGGTTTTCGAACACATATGTATACTGTACACGGACATTGGACAACTAACACCATCTCTTTGAATTAAACTAAACTAGCACACGGTGCGTCATATCAAATCATCCACTCGTTAAAGTCACCCCTGATTGGTTAATTCGAATCACTCGCTCTGCTTAAAATTAGCTTGTACGCGTGGCGCGCGTCACCGAGTAACCCGTGAATAGGTAATTAACATGTAAAACATTTGTAGCTGTAACTGCGGAATTAATGCTCACAACTATAAGGAAAACGGAAGTAATTATGCTGAGGGAGAAAGATATCATTAGATGACTACTACACAGAAACAAATGACGAGCATATTGTTTGACATCACCTGTGGTAGGAGAGTAGAGAGCCACCTGTTCGTGAGTTCGGACACCTACTGCACCCCCGTCAGTTACTCTGTTTTCAAAAATTCATGGAGGAAAGTTCAATGATGACGTCATCCGGTGAAAAAGTTCGTTGAGCGTAACAACAGAGCTGCCTTTTTGCGTATAATTAATGTCATTTTTCATTTCACCGATTAAACCACCGCACCGGTTAAGAACACAGTTCAGGTCAGTGTCTACAGGGTGTAAAAAAGAAGGAGCAGCTCCGAATAACTCGAGTTTGGATTCGAATTTCGAAAAACTTCGAAACAAGGGCACCATTATTTTGAGGGGGACATCTTTTAGGGGGGCTACCAAATTCCGGGCCCCCCAGGGGGCGGATTCGGGGGTCACCACCCCCCTAAAACACATTTTTCATACGGCGACTACTAATTTTTATTGCAAAACTTTAAAGAACATAAAATTCTAAGCATTTTTGCTTAAACCGTAGGTCGATATCGTTTTTCATGTTCGAGATATTGAAAGTGAAAGATCGATTTTGACCAATTTTCAAAAACTCATAACTCCCACTAAAAAGTAGGAATTTAATAAAATATTAGCTTAAAATACTCTGCAAAACAAGCACGTTTCAGCAAATACAACTTTCCAAGAAATCTGATTTTTAGGATTCAAATTGTTTTTTCAAAATTCTCGAAAATTTTGAATCAGCGATATACTTGTAAAACGGCACGAATCAACAATTTTGGCTTGAAGCCTATTGGTGGAGTCCAAATAAGCTATGTAAAGTGCTTAAAAGATCAAGAAAGTCTCAAAATCAGCATTAAAATGATCAAACTCAGTATTGAGAACACTGCTAAATTCAGAGACAGATAACACCTCTCTCTCAGGCTTTAATGGGGTTTTGGGGACTTTTGAGCGCTTTGCATAGCTTATTTGGACTCAGCCAATAGGCTCTTAAGCCAAAATTGTTGATTCGGGCCGTTTTACATGAATATCGCTGATTCAAAATTTTCGAGAATTTTGAAAAAAAAAATTGAATCCTAAAAATCAGATTTCTTGGAAAGTTGTATTTTCTAAAAAGTACTTGTTTTGTTGAGTATATTAAGCTAGTATTTTATTAAATTCCAACTTTTTTAGTGGGAGTTATGAATTTTTGAAAATGGGTCAAAATCGATCTTTCACTTTTGATAAGTATCTCGAACATGAAAAACGATATCGACCTACGGTTTAAGCAAAAATGCTTAGAATTTTATGTTCTTTAAAGTTTTGCAATAAAAATTAGTAGTCGCCGTATGAAAAATGTGTTTTAGGGGGGTGGTGACCCCCGAATCCGCCCCCTGGGGGGCCCGGAATTCGGTAACCCCCTTAAAAGATGTCCTCTTCAAAATAATGCAGCCCATGTTTCAGTGTTTTTCGTAATTTGAACCCAAACTCGAGTTATTCGGAGCTGCTCCTTTTTTTCACACCCTGTATACGATTGTAATGCATGAAAATACTCGCATCTGCAATCTTTTCTCAACCAGTGAAGTCGATGATGAATTAAAAAACTTTTGGACGATTGCACCGATTGAGAAAAGATTACAGATGCGAGTATTTTTGTGCAGTACCTACACTACCTACAGTCTTACATTGTTCTGATAGGTGTAATCTTTTCTCAATCGGTAGAATCATCGGTGAATTGAAAAATGTCATTCATTATACGCAGAACTGTAGCTCTACGTTCCAAACGATCTCTCTCACTCTCACGAGACCATTCTGGCGGGCCTACGTAGTACTGCTATCTCACTCGCATCGCTAAAATCGCATACATTCAGAGCAGGAGCGGCTCGTGAACTTTGGCTCCATTGGGGGGTGCTCTCCATTAACACCTATGTCAAATAATCGATCTTATGGGTGAAGCACGTCGACTGTTTGTGCGAATTTTCGTGCAGAATTTTTCGGTAATCATTAGTTTTATAACTCAATGACAAAATTGAACAAAATGTGAGGCAATTTGCGAACCATCATTTTTTAAGTTGAGCGCACACCTAGTCTTACGTTATAACGGACGAATAATAATTTAGGTCCACGGTCAAGCAAACACATTTAGACAAAAACTAATAGCCACTCTTTCCCTGCTTGACTCATGTTATGTTTTATTCGATTTGATTTAATTTGATGTATTTTAATTATTTTTCAGATAACATGTATCAGATTCGATTATTGCAAAAATATTCGGACGAAGTGCAGTAATATATTTAAAAATGATATATTATAAATTTATTCCACGCGATCTCTTATCGCAAGACTCGGTTCTCATTTGAACATCATTTCACTTTAAGATCCGTAGAATATCGGCAATAATCTCATTGGAGATTCTTGAAAAGCGCTCTTGGAGAAATGGTTGGAGGGAGGAAAAAAAACAGCACAGACCATTCGTTCAGTAAAAAGTGGAAAGCCTTACGCCTACTGCCTTCACCAAATGAATAAATGAATGAGTACTTGCATCAGAATTGAACGTCATTATGATTGGACGCGGAAAGCGACCCCCGCGCCCCCTGGAGGGCACGATTGAGCAACTGCCGCGGTGCATCGCATTGGTATGGTAGAGCAAAGCGGCGCGTAGCGCGACACGGCGAGGGTGACCTTAGTCTAGCAGATTAACTCTGTGTTATGAAAACTAACAATAGTCACTCTTGAGAGTCTTGAGACGTGAGTTTTCTGATCGCACACCTTCTCTCTCTCTCTCTCTCTCTCTCTCTCTCTCTCTCTCTCTCTCTCTCTCTCTCTCTTTCCCTCTCTCTCTCCCCCCTCTCTTTCTTTCTCTCATTTGACTCCCTTTGCTCAGCATGGTTGCTAGAGCGTTTACTCGCAACCCAAACGAACCTGAAAACCATAACTAACCGAATTAAATCAAGAGAAAGAAGAAGAAGAATGTGAAAAAGAAGCGAAGGAGCGAGACCGATAAAAAGAGAGAGAGTGGGAGAGAGAGAGAGAGAGAGAGAGAGAGGAAAGTGGCCGCGCCGCCGTGTGCTTTGCTTTGCTCTTGAGGCGATCTCAACCCGCTCTCGGAGGGGAGCGGAAATTTCAGTAAATTCACTGTGCTTTTTTGACACATCGTAACGAATCGAATTAAGATATAGGTAAAGGCAACTGTTGAATACGAGCCTCTTACAGTCACACCGGGTTGCTTTAACTTCGCGCGCCTTCCTCTGATGGCCACTCTTTCGAAGATAATTTTTCTCTCTCCCACCCCCCTCCACCTCAGGGTGAATCTATCCTCCTCCCGCCGCTCTCTGAGCCTGGTTCGGAGTCTGCGCGTCTCATGATACTTGATTTTGCTCGGTTGCGCGTACCGATTTCAATACCATACCGATAATTGCTAGCATTTACATAAGTATATATATGCCCTGCAGTCCGCGACATTTTATTTCCATGGACATTTACGGATATTCCTTTGCGCTAGAGCCGACGATGGGTCACTGGCGGATACATGAATTTATCCTTCTCTCTCAATTCCCTTTTAGAATGCGTGCGTTGGAAAAGGAGGGATCAATGATTTTGGCCCAGTCTTCTATCATTTTCTAACGTATGCGTTCTATAGGGAAGTGAGAGAGAAGGACAATTCCTTGGATCCACTTGTACGTTTGGGTCGATAGGTGCCCCGTCGGCGTCGCACTATGGTTTGAGATTGAAAAAAAGTGGCAAAAAATCAGTTATTTAAAGTAATTAAAAATCAGCATTTTTGATCTTTTAAGCTTAATTAAAAACTTTTCAGTGACATTTGTAGGTTTAAATGACTTGTTTTTTTTTTTTTTTTTTTTTTTTTTTTTTTTTTTTTTTTTTTTTTTTTTTATAATTAACATTGGTCTGGAAAGTTTTTTAAGAGTGATTTTCGTGATTTCCGATGGTTTTTACATAAGACTCTTGAACATTCATTTGCTAACAGCAACAGTTTGCAAGAGCCCCATTATACGCAAAACAGCAGCTCTGATGGAAACAGAAAAGGAGGAACAGGGTCCACGCAATAATCGTTCTTGCAGGCAACTCACCGCACCATTGTAAAGGATGCAATGGGGACGCGACTTTGCCAGATTATTACGCTGCGCAGTGAGCATGCGCGTTGCTACGTCGCGTCGGCGCGTTGCGCCGCACCGCTCGTCAATGCAACAACGTGACCAACGCGCGACGGCTGTGACGCGACGACCGGCCACGGGGGACGGACTGACGCGACATTGGCCATTGCAGGTTGCGTTGCAGGTTGCAGGTTGCCATTGCGCGAGAGATCGCTGAGCTGCGAAGAGTGAATTGTCAGCCGGAGCGAGTTATTGCGGGCGGGGGCCCATAAATCGCGCCTGGACGCAGATGATGCCTCCCCCTTTGCACTGCACATTGCAACCCCCCCCCCCCCCACGCTTTCTGTCCGCCTCATCGACAGCCGCGTGGTGGCCATCGAGCGTCAGACCCCGAACCAACCAGCACTCCAGCGGACCATCTTCCAAAAAAGGACTGCACGCTGCGTCGCGTCGCGTTGATCCTCGAGATCCGATCCGCGCATGCGCAGTTCGAGCTGTCCATCCGTCCGTCCGAGTGCATCGCAAAGATGCCAAATGTGGCTCTGAACATTTCGAGACAACTCATTGGAATGATAATTTATGATCTGCAATGGGCTGTGTAGGTGTAACTATAGTAGGACTTTAGAATGTTCGACATCGAAATAATTGCTTCATACCTACAAGTACTTACACCGGATATCAGGTTAACCCTTTAACTGCAACATTCATAGGCTGATTTTGTGGGGTTTTATGCCCCCCTCCAACAAAAAGTGGAAAAGGCTTGACTGTTTTTAGTTTGAGCAAGAACAAAGTGTACCATGACTTTCAAGAGAAAGTACCCTGGTCGAAATTCTTACTGTTAAATTTCCTCGTTGTTTCCAATGGAAGTTTCGATTTTTCATGACGTACTCTGAAAGGGGCATTCTGATCAGACTTTAAACACTTGAAAGCCGCAAAATTGTTTAAAAGTTGTCGAGTTTTAAAAGAGTAAACATTTTGACCAGGTAACTCTCTTTTGAAAGTCATGGTGCCTAAAACCTACTCTATTCCTAAACCAAATGCAGTTTTTAAATATGCGCACACGTGTGCATAACCAGGGCTTTGGACCCGAGCTTTTGAACAAAGGGTCCGGGTCCAGGTCCAAGAGAAAATGAATCCTCAGGGTCCGGGTTCGGGTCCGGTCCAAAAAGAAGTGAGTCGTCAGGGTCCGGGTCCAGGTCCGGGTCCACTAAAATTCTTTGGACCCGATCCAGGGTCTAGAACCGGTTCTGGACCGGTTCTTGAAGGGTCCAAGTAATTAGTTGATAAATTTGGGCTTCATAGTTGAACTCTTTTATGCAGAAAGGGACACATTTTTCTGTTTGCGCTAAAGTAAAGTAATGAACAAAACAAGAAACTCATAGCAGTTTTGGTTACCTTCTGCATAAAGTCATCCAAACAATGATCTGGCAAATAGGAAAGGACAGAGCTCATGAAATGATAAAATAACAACGGGTTTTTGTTTCCTTTTCTTCCTTTTTTCTTTTCTTTTCATTTCTTTTCCTCTCTTATTTCTTGCTTTCTTTTTTCCTCTTTTTTCCTCTTTATCCTTCTTTTTTACCTCTAATTTATCCTTTTTTTCATATGCACACTGGACCTGCTAAGGACCGGTTCTGGCGGGTTCTGAATGAACCCGTTTGAAGGGTCTGGGTCCGGTTCAGGGTCCAGAAGTAAAGACATTTTCGGTCCAGGTCCGGGTCCGGGTCCAGAAGAGATAAAAAAATTCGGTCCGGATCCGGGTCCAGGTCCAAGCAAAAAAAAGGGTCCGGACCGGTTCCGGGTCCAGGACCGGTCCAGGGTCCGAAGCCCTGTGCATAACGTTTAATCCCTTTTAATTGACTGAACCTCTCTCTCCCCCCCCCCCCCCCAAAAAAAAAGAGTAAAAGTAGTCACTTTCGTTAGTGATACAGAGAGAAAAAATCGAAAACTCGAACTGAATACTCTTCATAAGTGGATTGATCCAGACATTGGTACTTCTCTCTTGTCGTCCATTTGAACAAACGTGTTGGAAAAGGATAGAAAGAGGGGTGGTCACTGGTTTTTCGAAACAATCTCCTCCAAAACACACACATTCAAATGAGCGGAGAAAGAGAAGATAGATGCAATTCTGGATTTGTTCTTTTGCGAGTACCGGACGACTTAAAGTATTTTTACTTTCTCACAACTAGCAAACTTATAGCAAGTGAGAAAATATTGCTTTGGTGCAGATGACATGTCTGTCTGTCTCAGCATAACTTTTGAACTTATGGTCCATATGTAACCACATTTTGCAGAGAAGTTGCGTTTAACATTTCTCAGATGGGCTCTTTTTTGTTGTTTTTTTTTTCGAAATTAAATTGTAAGCAAGTAATGGAGGATAAAAGGTTTCCATTAAAATTTAAAATCAATGGGAAAATGGGTAAAAATAATGGCTGAACAAAGGGAAAAATTGGAATATTTCAAATATAGCTGTTTGAATATTGACGACAGTTTCAAAAACATTCTGCAACTAACCTATTGTAAAATTAACCCCTTCAAGGGGAGTCGTGGGGTTCCCCCCTCCCATATTGAGTTTGAGTGTTCATCCTTTGGCATTCCCTATAGTTTATTTTTTCATCTCATGGCAGTATGAGCCTAAACACAACAATAATATCTGTTGCTCGACGGTGGCACCAAACTCCCTTTTCTAATCGGTAAATTTGCTTTCAAAATAACAGCATTTTTTTTATTTCAAAACTCACGGGGGGATAAAAAACGGTTCAATTTAACAAGCACACTTGCTCTCCCTAAGTTAAAAAGTTAAAAATAATGAATAAAGAACTGAATAGTGAATACCTCGCCGTGAGATAAAATAAAATTGAATAAAAATTCCGAGGACGTGAGATTCGGACGACTTTACGCGGAAGATCCAAATCTGAGCTCTTGCGCGGCGTTGATGAAGGAATTCCATTATATCCACACTTTTCTCTCTCCCCTCCCCCCTTCTCTTCACTCTTCTCACTTCTCCTCTCCTCCCCTTGTCCGCCTTCACTCTTCATTCTTCTCCTTTTCCAAAGACATTGTGCGCATTTTTTTCGGTGAGATTTTCACACATTTACATAACAGCCGTATCGCGATGAATCTGCTAGCTCGCATTTTTTCGCGTCGAGAGATATTTATTTGTCACTGCTCGAATTGAATTTATGACCCGAAGAAATGGAGCTGTAAGCCATGCAGCACATTATAGTTGCCGGTAATTTTCTTTATTTAAGAGGGAGACGAGATGAGGAAAGAAAAAGAAAGGATTGAAGAAGGTTGTGAGAAAGGGCTGAAAATAAGTAAAAATAGAGGAAAGCTAGCTTGATTGTACGACGACGACGCGACGCCTTAGATTTCAGTTAGGTAGGCCACCAGCAATGCTCAAATTCATTGTGATAAGTATTGCAGGTAGCCTACCTGGTAACTAAGGCGTTGTCTGATATTCTTTAATTCGTCGACTGTATACTTAGGGGTTGTGTAAATGATAGATGAATAAAGGGTGAAACTTGAGGTCAAATTTTAACAGTTCGGTAGCGCTGTGATCTCTGCATATTCGTTCCATAACCGTAGTATAAAAGTCGCGTTGGTTTCTAAATTTGAGTCCAACTAAACCCACCCCCCCCCACCGAATGAATTTGCATTGGTATCTTTCTGACATTAGGGATCGCTCAATGATTACAGTTCTGACGGACTGACCAGTGATAAGGGGACCGCACCTTATATTAGGCGAAGCCTGGCTTCGGCTTCGGAAGCCATCCAATAAATCGCGTTCAGGTTACTAGAGGAAATCAAAGCCACAACTCGCTCTTTGAAGGATAGTTTTTTAACCCAGCCAAAGATTATAGCCAATGATACCGCAATGGTTGATGTGATTCATGCAAATGAAATACTTTTTACATTCTGAATCGAACTACCTTGCTAAGGCGGCACAGAATGCATTTTGGTTTAAAATAATGTTGGAAAAAATGTTGCAACCTCTTTTTTTTTTAATTTGCTTTCCAATTAGGTGGTTTAGAGGGTATTTTCTTTTGTTGAGCAAACATCCAAATATTAAAGTGATTGATTGCGTGAATGAAGTCAGAATACAACACGGAAAAAAACAAGGAATTTAGCATCTGCATAGCTAATTTTGGCTATGCCTATTAAAAAGTATAGTAAATTTCATCATTGTACGGGGTAAATTTAGTTAACCTGTCGGTATATTTTACCATAATCTAGTGAAATTTACCATACTTTTATGCAGACTCCAAAATCAGCTATGCATGGATCGTAAAGTCTACCAGTCTTTTTTTTTTCCTGTGAAAGTCCAGTTCAGCAGTACGACTAAATGACGCTCAATAACACTCTTTAACGCAATCCTTTTTTGCAGCCGATGAAGCATCGGTGAATTTGAAAATACCATCAAATTTCCATTTTCCATCAGAGTATTTTCGTGGGCTAAGGTCTCACATCTGAACTGGACTGTGTAATCATTTCGTCAACTGGTGGGAATGGTGGGATCATCCTTGAATCGAACAAATTCACATAATCTTCACAAAACGAGAGCTCAGGGCCATAGAACCCTGAATCTTACTTTTTCAAAGCAAAAATTGAAATGTCATTCTCAAAGATGGAGAACTCACTCAAAACGTGCATGGCTTTAGAACCCTAAGAATTTGCACTGGTTGTAATTTATTCGAAAACCACTGATCCTTTGAATGGTGCTTGAAGTCGAACTTTCCCGCTATAACTCCGAAGTAGTTTTCAGGGCTGCCGTTTTACGTATAATTAATGGCATCTTTCAATTCATCGATGATTCCACCGCGGTTGAGAAAAGATTACATAGTTCACTTCAATGTATGACTGTACTGCACGAAAGTACTACTCAATCTGTAATGTTTTCTCAATCAGTGCAATCGTCGTTAGATTAATTATTAAAATATCCGCAAGCTATAGTTTTAGTTTGTTTTTAAGTCATCAACGACTCCACCGGTTGAGAAAAAATTACTGGTGCGAGTATTTTCGTCCATTACATTTATACAAGAGACATCAGAACTGTGTAATCTTTTCTCAACCGTTGGAGTCATCAGTGTGTATTGAACAATGCCATTAATTATACGCAAAACGCCGGTTACGGTAGTTTGATGGTATTTGAAACATTTAACCCCTTATGGGCCAAGCCCGAGTTTACTCGTTTTTTCTCCTCCAGTCTATTTCACATTGTTTAAGTCTTCATTCCGGATAAATGCAATTATAGATAAAAACACTACATTAGGTAAGGTCTCGTCGGGCGCCTTCAATTTGTCGGATAGGCAATTCCAACTCCACTGAGTACGAATAGTTACCTACCTTCCCTCTAGAAACGGAAGATTGGTGTTCTCTTGTATTAACCTGGTCTTCAAAGGGTTAAACACCTTACTTCCATTTATTTAATACTCTGTTACTGGAATTTTCCGATATCCCAGTTGATGGTGCTCCTGATGGGTACCCCCCCTCCCAATTGTCTACCGGTATTGACAACGACTGGTGACGGTAAACGATGCAACTTCAGAGAATAACTTAAGAGCAGCAATTTCATATTTTTGGATCGAAACTCGAAAGTTCTGATATCTTAGTATATTCTAACCGTAATTATCTAACTGGTTTATGAAGCTTCAATTTGTTATTAATTGTGAATTTGCTTCCAGAAAAAAAAACAAAAAACAAACAAAAAAAAAAAACAAAACAAAAAAAAAAAAACAAAAAAATCGTATTGCTGTCTGAAAAATCGAAGCCTAAAGTGCCTTCATTTAGGAGCATGGGCAAAAACAACAATTTGGAGTAGGAATATTTATCTACAGATTACCCATTATTTTTTTATTTGAATGCGCAAGCAGTTATTATACTTATGAATTAATGAGCTTATAAAAATCTTATTAATATTTTCCGATGTAAATAGCTCTTAAAGGATCCCATAGCTTTATTGAAGGCACTTGGTCATAGTTCTTTCGGAAAATATGCGAATAAGATTTGTTGTACGGTCATTCATAAGTAATAACCACTCGCGCACTCATATCAAGTAATGGGCAAACTGTACATAAATATTCCTAATCCAAAATGTTGTTTTTGCCTGTGCTACTAAATGAAGGCGATCTCTATTCAAGTCGTACTTTTGTATCCCGTTAAATGACCACGAAAACTTAAATTTTGATTTTTGTGACGTTTATCGTTTTGACTCCTCGACTCTTCATTTGTGAAAGAAATATATTTATACCTTTGATATTGTAAAGATATCTAGCAACAATGGAGCGTGGAAATGTCTTGCGGTCTCGCGGGCTCCATCCCTGTCAAGTATTCATCCGCGCACGTAGTCCGGTAGACTAGGCATAATTGAAATAATTCACGGATTCTGCTTCTCTTTTCTCTTTTACTTTCCGTGGTAAACGATCAGGTTCAAGTATATAGGATAAACTGAATAGTCAGTAAGTTCTATAACAATACCATGCGCAAAGAATTCCAAGCGCTGTCATTCCTTGCGCAATCCCAATCTTCACTCACTCAAAATGCACACCAAGTCAGTCCGTCGCTGAATAATTCCGTAACTTCCTCTGGATGGCTGCAACAGCTGTCTGGATTTCCCACGGAGCATTACACTCGCGTCTAATCGCTTTCTACTGGTAAACGACCATTAATAGTCGGAACAAATCAGATTGCAAAGAAAATTGTTTCTTTTATAAGTGTAAAGAAGATCGGGATGAACTCTACACTGATCAGCTTTTTTCTACCTCGTTAAATGATAATTATAGTCTAATAGCGAATTCTTTTCATAAAAGTATCACGGTTGACATTTACTTTTTGTTGATTTAAGCTCCTGATAAAAATGATACGTCCAGTAACACATCTCACTGATCTCAATTGAGGTTGACAGATGTAATTTTCCGCAAAATCAGAGGACTGCAATCTCATACTTTTAGGGAAATTTTGAAGAAGGGTGCAACTAATTCAGAGACTTTCACTTAAGATCCCATTGACTTGATTTGAGCTTGAAAAGATCTCCAGATTCAATTTGCGATTCAGAAACACACCTTGCACCAAAACACCTTAAAGTTTCTTTAGGAGGATTCAAGAGATTTTCGAGGAAGAATGAGCAAGAATTGACAGTTCAGAGACGCTTCGAAAACACACGATCTTCTGCACTCAAGATAGGTCTCAAAGAGACAATTTCAAGGTAGCACGCTGGTTACCTTGAACTAAACTCAACCGATTTCTCGAGAATTTCCAATTTACAGTGAGCGTCCCTGAATTGTAATTTTTCTCAATCAACTTGACTCGACTTAAGTACTTCTCAAGTTAAAACAAGTCAAGTATATTCATAGATCTCAAGTAAAATTTCAGAACTGTACCCTTAGTTTTTGATTTTTATTGTAATAAGTCTCCTTTGAATTGAACTTATTAAATGCGTCATTGGTTCAATAGTTTTAGGTGTGCATTTTTATTTTTACTTATTTATTCATTTATATTGTTTAGTAGTGTATTTTTTTTTTTTTTTTATTTTTTATTATGTATCCTTCTCATGAACGCTCAACAGTCAACATTTGGCCTCTTGTGGTTTCTTACGATCCCGTCTGAGCACGCGCCCAAGGAGATTCCTTGCGGTCCCGAATCCTTCTCAATAGACAAGCGGACTCCAGGCTCCCTTTGAACATAATTAATGTGTGTATATTTATACATAGAATAAATCACACTATTTAATAAACATATTTAGCCCTCAGACGGATGCTTCTCCTCATCGCGACGGCAGTATTTACAAAAGCGACTAAAATTTCAGGAAATTTGTAAATAATCTCGCGGGGTTCTCGCGTTTCCTGCACCAACATTTCACACTCACACCCTCCGCTCCGCGAGCATGATTTACGCGGAAAGGATTCTTAAATATAGCCCCCTCCCTCTCACTCACTCATCCACGGACCCACACACTGACACACACGCGCGCACATACGCACAGCCGAACATAGTCTCATATTTACCGCGAACACTTTTTTCGAGCATGCATCATCCAATTACAGCATCTGTCTTGATATTTAAATAATTGTCGGCGGTTTACGGTTACAGCGTCGTCTCGGCTTGGCTCATCAGCTCAGCTTATTTTAAAGCTCATGCCTGCCTTGCCACGATATTTTGGAGCTAAGGAAAAAAGATCTCGATTGTAAGATTCGATTCGTTCGAAACAGTTCTGAAAAAATGATGATTCTCTCAAGAGATTACGAGTATCTATAGTTTAATGGCTACCATTCTAAAGCGTCAATCCTCTAAAAAGATACGCCAAAAGCGCCAAAAACATACACCAAATGCGCCGAGGAATTTCGGGAAAAGTAGCCTAAAGCCGCCAATTTGTTGTGGATTCAATAGTCCAAAAGCGCTGAAAGAATGACTCCAAAAACGCCTAGAAAATTTTCCAGTACTCGCATACATGGCTCAGATAATTGTATTATCCATAGATGTACATTGTACAATGCACATAACTGCATTGGTTGCATGTGAGTTGGATTATACGCGTCATTCTCTCGTTTACAAATAATAAGGGTTGTACTGAGAAAAATGTACTCTTCAAAATGCCACCAAAACTCTAATAAAAAGTTCCTGAAAAGAAATTCTGGGATATTTGACCGAAATTCTAGCTTCTATGACCAATAATTCAATCATTTTTCATTAGATTATTCCGGTAAAATGCAAAATTATTCTGGTTCGAATTGCAAGAATATCTGGTCAAAATTACCATAATTTCGGTAAAAGAGACCAGAGTGTTCTCCTGAAAATGCCAAAATTTCTTTGAGAGAGCTTTTTTCTACGCGTGTTATTATTATTATCTATTATTTATTTTCTACTCACACTATAGTGAAAAGGGACGGAAATGTTGGCCGTATAACTGGACCAATCAATGGTTCCGAGGCTTCTTTTCGGCATTTGTATCAGCCTTTTTTTTTTTTTTTTGTTTTTTTGTTTGTTTTTTTTTGTTTTTTTTTTTTTAATTTTTTTTTTTTTTGTGCCGAAGAACGCTTTTAAATCCATTTTCTCTGATGGTCGACAGGGGAAAGTGAGATTTGCATCTACTTGAAGCGCATCATTTGACCAAAAAAATGAAAAAACAAAATACATTAACCGACTTTATTTCCCCCACTCGTAAGGGCGGGAGGGGAGCGGCATATTCTCCACCTGGGACAAATTTGGTGCAATTTATGTTGCGCTACCCCGAGGATGGTTCTAAGGAATTGAACGACTCATTAGGATCAACCATAGCATCGCCTGGGTAGCTAGGATCCCGCGTAACACGGGGCGCGATGTTGAATTTTCATCCCCCCCTCCCAACAAATTAGGTTCTCAAAATGTAAACATAGACTGTTTATTTAGTGGGCTTATACGTTAACGCCACGCAGCACAGCGGCCGCGCGTCGTCATGACCGTGTTTTTTTAGACGCGCGAAAGGAGCCCGTAAATTGTCATGGGTCCCCCCCCCTCCCTTCCAAATTCTCATGGAAACTCCTCCTCAACGGTTCCATTCACTAATTTGTTTTAATTCTTTCCCGTCACCCGTATTTCATTAATTTAATCACCGCTACAACTCAAACCGTTGACTGCTTACAACATATAAAATTGGGTCAGAATAAATATTTGATTCCACCCCCTTTCACTATACGCACGCTTCTCTTCCATAAAAAAAAAAAAAAAAAAAAAAAAAAAAAAAAAAAAAGCAACACTTAAAGACTCGAGCGTGGTTAAACAGTTGCTGCTTGGTAAAATAGAGATTCATTCCGCTTGTATTTATTTCGGTGTCTCAGTTTTGATTTAAAGAGTCTGCTACCTGTCAAGCTCATGAAAAAAAAAAAAAAAAAAAAAAAAAAAAACCTTTAACAAATACTTGAGGCTTTCGCCTTGTTCATTTCAGCGTGGTCGGAATTTCTGATAGAACAAACAAGTTCGATTACAATTTTGTGTAAGATCATTGTGTTTGCTATCGATAGACAGTATTTCCAAAGGAAAATGAGAAAATGTATGCTTGCGTAAATTTTGACTGACACTAACTTGGTTTATTGTTGACTGAAAAGTTTTGGAGAATCCCGAGGAAGGCTTGAAGCTCCTTTAAACTTTCCCCTAGAAATCAATCTGGAACCTTTTGAAAAAAAATCACGTATTTCAAAGCATCCGATTTGTGAACTCGTGCTTAGTGTGCCTCTCATGTGTCTTCCTTGAAACCTCTAAAAAATGTTAAAGCTTTGTGTTCAAGGTGTGTTTCTCAAGTAAAAATAGGATCTTGAGCATGCCTTACCATAGAGCTCATTTCAGAAGTGTAGACGGATTGAGACCGTAATCTTTGGCGAATTTTCATTTTTCATACCTTCGAATCAAAACAAAAGTTGCCTCCGACTGAAAACTTTTGATTTAAAATCGTTCCTGAATGAAAAGCCAACGCTTAAATTCATTTTATCGATTTTCACTTTATTACATGAGAAATAATGTTGAAAAATTCTAAAGATTATCGGACTAGGTGCGCCCAGAGGCGTCGCGTTGGATCTGCCAGCACTCCATTTCGTCCATTTAAACCCATGCATAGTATCGATTCGAGGGAGTGCACTGTGAACCTAAAATAGTTCGAGATTTTTCATGTATTTAAACGGACAAAATGCAGTGTTAAGGTAAACACCCCAGTAGCCAGCACCCTTAAGAATTGCTTCAGTACCCGGCACCCATTTTCACAATAATGTGAAAAGTATTAGTTCGGTGGCAGTACTCGTGTTTTGGGTGTTTTTTTCTGAGATGTCAAGTGTGAAACATTCGACAAAAATACGCAAAACACCAAAATTGCCCCTAAACTAATATTTTACACATCGTGAAAAAAAAATGCCGGGTACTGGCTCAAATGTTAGGGGTGCCGGCTATTGGGGTGTTTACCTTACTAGATTGCATGCGACGCCACTGCGGGTGCGTCTACACTTCTAAAAAGACCTCTAATATGCCTGCATTTCTTTAAGGGAGCAGGTTATTCAAACTCCGGTCATTTTTAAGTAGACAAAGTTTTCTTCATGCAATCTTCAAATGTGATTTCTCATTGACGCCAACGAATGTTTAAGTTACCACAGAATTTCGCTCTCCTTATGAAACTCAAGGGGAGCGCCGAGCAAAATTGCGAGTCCGAACACGGTAATAAGAAGTCTGAAGGCAAAACTAGTCAAAGGATACAAAAGAATAATAATGAAAAATTCTCGTTTCTGCGGACTAGGTTTGCTCCTTCGTTTCTTTTCGTTTTGTTCCCTTACCTTCAATCCGCGCTGCGCTGCGCCTCGCCTCGCCGGCCGGTACTCGCAGACCGCAATTACGTGCGTTTAATTAAGTGCGCTCTCGCAGACGAACTACGGAGACGGGTCGATTCTATTATAATTAGCATCACCATACTACGTGTATAGCGTACGGCATACGGCATACACAATAGGCGAGCGAATCAAAAACTATCGCTCCCTGATATTTTTCCAACGGCGGGACGCGGGTTGTATTTTCTACTCCTCACCTCCCTGGCTCCCCCCACCCCCCTCGTCTGTCGTGCTCGAGCCTTTAGCCCGCGCCCCATTCTTGGTTTGTATCTGATGAGAGTGCCCTGAAGAGGGGAGAAGGGGATTGAGGTGGGGGATTCAGGGGGAGTTGGTATCTGAGACTGAAGACGGCGGATCTAAAGTTGAGCGACGTGCGAATTTGCCACGCACAGTAGGAAGATACTTAGAAAGCTAGTGGACTTGAAAGCTTGCCAACAAGGAAAAAAATGTTCTACTGTAAATGGCTAGAATTCTCTGAAAGGAAATTCTGGGCTTTTCTAGAAATTTGCATGCCTATTTTGGTCAGATATAATCTGGCCATTTCGGCTATATAAATTCTGACCCGAATAATCAAGTATTTTTGATCAGAATAATTAAGTGAAAAATGTCAGAATTTCTGGCCAAAATGGCCAGGATTCCACGAATAGGATTTTTGATTACGTTTTATCACTGATTTTTGGCCATACTTTTTCTCTCCAATCCACGGTGAGTTTTGCCATAGAGCGACGGTGCACGTTGGTCTGAGATAGTAAAAAAAAGGCCAATAAATGAGAATGTAAATTCATCAATTCATTCATGATTCGTCAAGACCTATTTCAGTCACAAAAAACACTTTTTATAGGTTTTAAAACCTAGAAATGTCACTGAAAACTATTAGCTTACAGGGTAAAAGATGATGATTTTTGATGACTTTTTTCACCAAGTCTTGTCTCTTTTTTCCCGATCTCAGACCATAATGCACCTTCGCACTATGGCCTGAGATCGTCAAAAAGTGGACAACAATCATTTTCGATGAATATGCGTTCTGAAATCGAATTATGTCTACTGAAAAGTTTGCAATAGGTTTCAGTGATCAACGCTTAGAATTATCCCCAAAACCGAACAAAGCTCTACATACCGCAGATTTGCGCTCTTTAAATTTGTCACCAAAGATAAATTTCATAATTTTGGTGCAAACTTCTGCACGGGGCTCCCTTAGGATGCGCCACAATGTGATGAAAAACATGAGAAGTGTATAGATTTCCAACTTGTAGAGCTGCGCACTAAATTTATGAGATTTATTCCATCACGTGACAAAGTAAAGAACCTTAAATCTACCCTCTCTCTGTCCTTATGCTTATTGCATTTGTTATTAAATAAACTACTTAAGCGTGGATATCAGCACGCTCCATGAGGCTTTGCAGTAAAAATTATGAGAATTATCAAATTCGTCCTCGTATATCCATGCGAAGAAAAAAATTCGTGAAATTTCATACATGTGCGCATTGTGCATGTACGAGGGCGGATTTTAAACTAAGTTTACCTATTTTTTTTCTCAGAAACTATCCCAGAAAACAAACCCAGTGTTGAAACGTACGTACTTTCAGCTTTCTAACGAGCTTTAGTTTTTTAAATTTGGCCAACGCTTTGAGGAGATATCGTGGATTTTCCCCACCCGTCTCTCCTTCAAACGTGCCCACCTTTTCACGCTCTATAGAAGACTGCGAGTTTCGACAGGCGATGCGTTTATCTCCGGATCAGACATCTCATCACATCAGACTCTCCTACTGATAAAATTATCCAATTTGTATCGATCTTCAAACTTTCGGTCAGTACTGAAAGTGCAATCATCATGAATTGAAGCTGGATTAACAGCTTGCGTCAAAACCTTGTTCAGGGGAGTATGGGGAAAGAATTTTACGATGTCTGTTCACAGAAATTGTTGCACCGATATGAAAAATTCAAGAATCTAGTGGGTGGCTTTGTCAAAAACTGAGGTGAGATGCCTCACAACAATGATCTAACTTGTTTCAATAAAATAATAGCTCTATTTTACCTTTTCAAAGTCTTAAACTCATGTTTTCTGTGAAACTCCGCAGCACGTGAAAAGGTGGCACGTTTGAAGGAGAGATGGGTGTGGAAAATCCACGATATCTCCGCAACGCGTGAGCCAAATTTGAAAAACTGTAGCTCCTTAAAAAGCTGAGAATACGTACGTTTCAACGCTGGGTTTTTTTTCTAATTAATAGTTTCTGAGAAAAAAATAGGTAAACTTACTTTAAAATCCACCCTCGTATGTATATGTTTCGCCTTCTTTTAAGCCATGAAAAAAATCGAAATCAAAAGAAGGCTACAATAGATTCCTCGATCACTATTTCAACTTTATCCGGTTGTTTATGGGAAATTTATCAATTGATCAAATTGCGCGAGCTGCTGCACGCCGCTGATCAATGGTGTACGCAGGAATATGTCGCTCTCGCTCTTTTCCCGTTTGAGTATATGCACCAGAAAAGGAAAGAGATAGGGGCTGAAGACACGTTCGAGCCCCTGTTTCTGTCCTACCCCTACTCACGTGTTCAAATGGGGAAATAGAGAGAAATACAAAATCCTGTGTACGCTACTGCCGCTGATACATGATTTTCTTGAATGTGGATTAAGGTATCGCTCATAGAATCTTGTTCTATTTTACATCACCAACATTTTTCAGTGTTTGCCTCTATTAGAGCATACTTTCACACTATGAAATTGTAGAAACATTTGCTTATGAACTGAGAGAAAAGTTCTAGCGAAACTGAATGATGGCAGAGCGAATGATGAAATGTAGTCCCCAAAAAGAAATTATGATGTTTCGGAACAGAAATTCTGGTCGAAAAACCAAGAACGTTTTCAAGCTAGAAAGTCCAAGTACTCGAAATCACCAGAATTTAATTTTAAAATGACATGAAACTCTCGTCATTTGCCTTACTGTGAGGAAATATTTTCTGCCAGAATTTTCGTTCAGAAATATCAAAATTTCTTTTTGGAAACTATTTAATATTTATTCGCATTGCCGATTTTGCCAGAACTTCTTTCTCAAACACGCATTCTTCGACTTTTCCTTGAAACTTCCTCGACTTGAAAAGTACCATTTGAAATACACAGAAGATGAGTTAAAAGAGAATGAGGATCAACTAGAGGAAGATTTGGGGAGAGTGAGGTAAATGAGGATGTGTGAAATATGAGGATTACGGAACTGATGAAATACATTGAGAACCTTGTATTAGAGTTAGGCAAATCGGAGAGTAACCGATTTCAAGATTACTGGATAAAATCTGCAATCGTCAAACCTTTTTATGGTAATGGGGCAGTTTCAAGGGTCTGAAATGTTGTGTTTTTTTTTTACAAAGAAAATGAAAGTACTAGATGAGCTGAGAACAAAGATTCCTTTGGTTTCTGATTAAGTCCCATTGTTCCGGAGATGAAATTTTAGTCCAAAATACATTGTTTTAAATGAGAATTCCGCGTAGTGATGTCACTACGCAGTGACTACGCACACTGTTTTTTTTTTTTTTTTTTTTTTTTTTTTTTTTTTTTTTTTACAACTCTGTATCTCCAAAACCGGGACGCTTAGGAAAAAACCGAAGGCACCATTTTACTCAGCTCATCAAGTACAATATATCTATTTATATATATATATTAAAAAAGAAAAAAAAAACATTTCAGACCCTTTGCAACTACCCTATTAAATGTAGGCTTCACAGATTTAAAATAAACTTTAGGGTTTCATAAAACAAACAAAAAACAAAAAACAAAAAAAAAACAAAAAAAAAAAAACAACAAAAATCTTTAGGGTTCTATCGATTACTTCTAATTCCTCTGGAACTAATATGATGGGTGACTTGTAAAAAATCAGGCATTTTATTTTCCACGTCATAGTATACTTTTACATTCTTTTTGCGTAGCTATCACACCACCTCGTTCCTGGGACCACAATTATGTTACGGCCGGCTTGACGGTCCTCCGAAAGATGTTGGATGGTGCGTACTTAAGTATGGTAACCGTGAGGACGTACCATTATTTGGACCCCTGACTCCTTTCGCGTTTCGTTTAGGTCCCATGTGCTGCGATGCAATTCAGCGAGAGTGGCGCGGCCCTCGCGTATCGTATACGTGAAGCGTTGCGTGGCCACGTGCATGGGGCTCGGGGGAACTCGGCTGTACTCGGTTAGGCTCGATCGCGGTCTTATGGTCTCGGCTGGACCCAACTCGCGATCCGCAGAGGGCGGCGTCTAATAGAAGGATCGTCGAGCGTCGTTATTACTTGGGCGGAGTTTCCAAGTCTTTTCTTCTCTTTTTATATACCTCGGCACGGTTCGCTGTGCCCATGTCGAGGAGCGTGGCCGAAGCCGTGGAGGAGTCGCTGAATTGTATGTATATATATATATTTTTTCCAACTATATATATATACGTATAGTCGCGGCCGCCGTTCGGAGTGGTAATAGTGGTATGAAGGTAGTACACTTACCTTATAATTACTTATTACACTCCTCTGGAAGGAGGCCTAGCAGAACCAACGCGAGCGCAACTCGCCATGCCGTCCTGTTTCCCTCCTCCGCCTCTTCCTCTTCTATAAAATTTTCTTCTTCTTCTTTTTAAATTTCTACGGGGGTTCATGCTTCATTTTCACTACGTATCCATGGCGGACGCCTCATTATACTAGCAATCTCCCCCTCCCCATCCCCATCTCCTCCCTCCTCCTCCTCCTCTTTCCTCCTTTCTTCTCCCATTGGATAAGATTGTCAACCCCCTCCCCCCACACGCCCTGCGTATTTTTTGCCGAGCTGATAAGTGTAGATGGCCTGCCAGTCAGTCCAATCTGTGATCATCTACGGCATTCAGGCCGGAGGAAAATTGAACTTGCGTTTTATCCAGAAAATAAATGCAAGCACAATCAATTTTCTTTGTCTGGTGGAGTGGTGATTTTTCCACCCTCGAAGAAATCATTATAAATATGATTTGGCTAGTTCCCCTAATTTTACCGCCGGATAGTGCACAACAGGGGAAGGGTACCCAACCCGCTCCCCCCCCCCCCACCTCGCCCTCGCTAAAACCCTATAAGGTTGAAAAATATGAGGCAACAAATCGAGCTCTTGTGAAATGTCGATCTCCATCATGACTGCTAGTGTCTTAAAAAGTATATCCCAGAAAGCCCTCTATATAAGACTTGTATAATTCATACCATCTGCAAAGCTGATTTTGGAGTTTGCCAGAAGTATGGTATATTTCACTAGATTATGGTAGAATGTACCTACAGGTTAACTTAATTTACCACAAGATACGTTTCATTTACCATACTATGGTGAAAACCGTACTTTCTAGCAGACGCCAAAATCAGCTATGCAGTTGGTAAATTTTATCAGTCTTTTTTTCCGCGGGTTTTATTTCTCGTTGTATAACCCTCCTAAAGTCCGCTGATCATCGAGATGATGCGCTAGCTATAACGGATAAATGTTTCTTTCATTCGTCACTGATATCAGGGACTTTGACGTTTGTGCCTTATTCTCTTCTCTCTCTTCTCGCGCGATTTGAGGCGTCACTAATCAAGCGGAGTGCACGAATTTCCGTTCATTTTAGACTCGGATCGTTGCATCAAAATAAAAATGCAGCCATGCAGTTTTATCGAAAGCTCGGCTCAAGCCACGGAGCTATGAGCAATGAGCATGCACATTCTTGTAGCTGTCAATCAAATCCGCGGATAGAATTACCGCGGGAGAGAAAGTCATCGGCGATTAATTGCGAAACAATGTCGGATATCGGTCGGGTGAAACTAATCATTCGCATGCAACTTTGAACTTAGTGGTGTATAAGTTTTGAAAAGTTCGGTCCGACTCGCTTTCGTTTACGAGTTGAGGAAGAGAATAAGAAATATTGCGAAACTTTGACTGATATTCCTAGCTCGTATCGTTTTTAAGGGAGCGAAACAAACTTTAATCGTGCCTCGTTTCTTTACCAGTGGCATCAATGTTTGGTGTCTATCTCTTACATTTATGATCATTCATAACGGAAAGTCAGAACAATGTGCAATGATGAAGGCTAAAGTTGAAAGTTAAAATCACCTTTTCAACCTCTCATATTTCACTTTTCCGGCTCCTGTTGGACCGAGGAAAAATTTCAACAATGTCTACATATACTTAAGACTGTATTCCCAGTGACGGCTCGTGCACTTTGGCAACAATGTGTTTCCTCCATTTGAATCTATGTAAAAAAATCGATTGCAGGTGAAGCGCTCCTTCACCATCGAATCGATTATTTTGCATTGTATCAAACGGAGGGAAAACATTGTTGCCAGATGCAGGAGCCGCCGCTGCTGTATTCATTGTAAATCCCTCGGCGTTTTTTTTAGCTCACAAAAGCTCCGCACGATGAAACACATTGATGGTTTTAGTTTTAAAAGCGGTTCCTGAAACTTATAAATATAAATGTTGAAATAATTACGTAAAATGTAGAAAAGCCAGAGCAGCCGTTCCGTGTATATTTAGCTACATTTCTCAATTCACCACTGATTCCTTCTGTTGAGAAAATATTGCGCAGTTCATTTCAGTGAATTACTATATAGTGTGCGAGAATACTCGCACCTTTAATCTTTCCTCAATCGATGGAGTCCTTGATGTTTTTTTTTAAAAAAAACCTGAAGTCCTTGATGTTTTTAAAAAAAAAAAAAAAAAAAAAAAAAAAAAAAAAAAAAAAAAAACTCAAGGATATTTCAATAATTTAACGGCGATGGCACAAATTGAGAAGTGATTACATATGCGAGTATTTTTGTGCATTACAGTCCTGAATTTAACTGAACTGTGTAATCTTTGCTCAATCGGTGGAATCATCGGTGAATTGAAAAAATGACATTAAAATATACACGGACGGTAGCACACTGAGAAAAGCGTAAGACCAGTGGCATTGATAAGGGGAGGGGTTAGGGATCCAAGGAGCGAAGGACCTAAGGGAAGGGTCTAGGGGATGTCTGGGAAGTGTCTGAGCGGCACCTTTAAAGATCTTTCAGACCTATGACTTTACTTTCGGCTCGGTATTGCATTTTTGGCCGTCGTGACTCAAAGTGAGGGCGGGAGAGTGGTTTCCTCACTAAAATTATTGATGTGCTGCATGTCTACTGTATTCTCATAATATCCATAACATTTCAGATCATTTGGTTGCTAATTCTGAATTCCAGTTGTATATCAGGTCCCGCAACTTAAATCACATTGTTAGACTCTGCATGCGGTTCAAATTTGTTTCTAATGATTCTTCGCTTGAAGTATATACATTAAACACATTATTGGAAAAAAGAAGAAGATAAACAAGCCAATTTAAAAAGATCGGCAGATAACATTTTATTTATTATCCATCACATCAACAAAAAGATTAACATTTTGATCTACCTATACTTCTCACTTTTACTACCAGGGACCAAATAGTGTTACGGCTTGACGGTCCTCCGAAAGACGTTGGATGGTGCGCACGTAAGTATATTTGCGTGTAGTTTATACCCCCCGTAAGTGCTCACCGATCATCTGCGTGCGGGACCGTGAGGACGCAACACTATTTGGTCCCAGGTCACGAAGAATCATCTCCGCTAGTTCGCTTCAATTAGGTGGGTAGGTAAATATTCCTACTTCAGGGTGTTGATTTTGCCTATCTATGTAATTGAAGGCGCTCGTCGAGACATTATTTTGCAAACGTCAACACAACTTGGAGTGTAGCTTCTGTTAATGAATAATTGAAATTTGAAGCAGATCTATAAAAACGGTAGCATTGAAAGGGTTGAAACAAACGATCTAAAAATGATAATTAAAAAAAAAAAAAAAAAAAAAAAAAAAAAAAAAAAAAAAAAAAAAAAAACGAAAGAAAAAAAAAAACAAAAACAAAGGACGAACGAATTCAAACAATAATAACGAAAAATTAGTCGGAAGGCGGAAGCAAATAAATAGCAATAAAATATAAAAAGAAAACTTGTCTCTAATTTTCCGTTAAGATTCTCCTTTGAAACACAAAGAAGAAGAATAACGGGGCTCTTGCAAACTTTTGCAACTGGGGATTTAAGAGTTGATTCTAGTATAAAAACCTGTTCAAATCACGATCACTATAAACACTCACAGAATTCACTCTGATAATCGGGCTTAATGGTGGAGAGACGCAGGTATCATGGGAGATTCCTAACTAAATTGAGACATATCTCTGTGTTTCCGTCGAGAAAGTGACAAATTAGACAGGCATCTCCCATGATACCTGCGTTAAGCCGCCATTACAAACTTGCCGTTATACCATGTTATGTAAGTTTAAAATTTTAGAATTTCTTAGGGTGACTTTTGAGATTTTCGGTGGTTTTTACATTAGATTGGACTCTACATTTGCTCCCAACAAAAGTTTGCAAGAGCCCCACAGTTAAATTACAGAAGTAGCCGGAAAAAAAGGCTCCTGAGCATCAGATGTGCTATACCAAGATTTATTAAATAAACAAAACAATAGTATAGATAAGATGACAGTAAAGAGCAGCTCCAATGCACAGTTTACCTTTCCAGTCGCTGCTTGCCTCAAATGTTAATCAAAGTACAAAGTACAATGTACTTACATAACTGAGAAAAACTTGAGATTCAATGAATTTGTTCAATAAGAGATCCGCGGACTGAAACCCCGAGGTGATGCTTACGTAGTTTCAGTAACATACGGCTAATTGTGTTTCACACACCAACAATTTTCTTGTCTCACTCGCATTTCATTTTCTTTCCTTTTCTCTTCTTCTTCCCTGATCCTGTGTGCCTTATATCTTGCTCCTCTGGTCTCGTATGAAAAAAAAAGAAAGAAGAAGAAAAAACCTATAATAACAGGTTGAGGGATCTGGTCGGTAGTTGGCCGAGGCACGATAAATTAACGATATATCTGTAATTGTTTCGATTTGAACTTCTATACGTTTCGAATCACTTTAATTTTTTGATTGATAATTACCGGTCTCTCCCTCTATCTCTCTCTACCTCTCTCCCACTCTCAAACACTCACACACTCACACACTCAAACAATCTCACTCACACTCACCGTTTGCTACTTTTCTCTTCAATCGTTTTCATCCACCACCGCATCGTTGCCAAGTGAAGAGCGATAGTGCAAAGGCAAAAGTATGGTTATGTTATTGGGAAGTCGGAAGTCCCTATAGCTGTAATGCTGAATTGCCAGTGGCAGCTCTTGCAATTTGACAGCCATTCGTATTTGCCATTTAAACCTATGCAAGTATCATGGGGGTGCTATTGCACCTCCAGAGGATCGATTGTTTTACATAGGTTTAAATGGAGAAAATATGTAGTGGTAATGTAGTGGTAATACACCATTTAGTGTGTGTGCGTGTATTTTCCTATTGTTTTATGTCAGCATGTATGACATAAAACAATAGGAAAATACACGCACACACACTAAATGGTGTATTACCACTACACGTTGTTGCCACAATGCGCGAACCGCCACTCTGAATTGCTAAATCTAATCCTGTTGTACAAATGTTTCAAATTGAAAAAAAAAAAAAAAAAAAAAAAAAAAAAAAAAAAAAATGTTCAAGCATCTAGTGCCTAAATATTTAGACACTATATAGATAATAATCGAAGATCTTTATTGCAAAAAAAAAAAAAAAAAAAAAAAAAAAAATCGTCGAAAATCATAAATAAAAAGCTAAAAATATAAGCAACAAAGACATACTTGGTGGCTCCCGTATTTTTTATTGTTTTTTTGTTGTTTTTTTTTTCGTTTTTTTTTTGTTTTGTTTTTTTTTGTTTTGTTTCTTTTTCTTTACTTAGCTTTATTCTTACTGCAGCTTCTGACGAAATTTTTAGCAGAGGCCGTTCAAAGATACTTACCTATATCTAGTAGCTAACTTTTTGTTTTCCTCAAAATAATTTACTTTTAACCGGTAGTTCAAATTTAATATAACGATAACACTATAGCTGTTAATCGAGATCGGCACTAAATACTCTCAAACCTTACAAAACGATTTCATCAATGTTTGATCAACCTAACCCTACCATTTGATCATTTATTACAAAATAAATTTGGCAACTTGTTGTCCGTCTGTTTGGTTGCTTGAATTCATCCAAGGCTTTCGTCCTGGATCAATTAAAAGAATACGAAAGGTATCGCTCATTAAAATAATTTTGTATTTTTCTTTCGTTTTCATTTTATGAATTTCGATAATTATAGAGTACAAATTGTGGCATTGCAAGGAGCTGTTGTTTCATCCTCACAAACATAATGTGTCAGTCGATGCCTGACTAAAGAATCAAATTTTTAATCCTTCCGTCCTATCCTCGGGCTAATTTCGCTGTTGGCTTTTTATACGATTTTATTCATATATTTTTTTTATTATTTGATGAAGCAGAATGGGAAAGAGGCGGGGCGTTTTATGGAAATTTGATAGTAGCGCTGACCGTGCTCTCGCCGGCCATATAGCAATGTTCTGAATCCAATAATTCTATGTTGAAATTAATGATTTTGACTGCCGGGAAACGATTTCTATTATAATTAATTTCGTGAAGTGTTCCACAGTAATATCATCGATTCGCTTACAGGGTTGTGTTGATTAAAAGCCAGGTGATTTGCCAGACGAATATGGATTACAAAACGTGAAGCTCGCGGCTTGGTTCAAAATCCCAAATGGCTCATAAAATTTAGCCAATTAAATCAACTCTTTAAACGAATCCATTCGACTCTCGAAAAAACCGCCTTAGCTATGAATGATGTTGAAAAAAAAAATGGCTAACATCATAAATTCTGAAATACCTACTTATAGACTTCTAGTCATAAAAAATCAATCAACATAGAATTTTTAAAAATAGATAATCTTTTGAAGAGCGAACTAATCGTTTACGTCAGAATTTATTCGCAAATTTAGGAATATATGCTAAGCGGCGCTGTACACCTAATCTTAAAAGTGTTTTAACCTAACCTAACCTTCGAAGTTCGAACATTCAACAGAAGCATGAATAAGATTGATATTGCGTGTCGTTCGAGCTTAAGGGGAGGTTGCAGTGGAAAAATCTACTTTTTGTCATTTTTTTCCAGCACATTCTCACGGTCATTTTGATGCATTACGGTTTTCTATGTTTTTTAAGGCTGAAAATTGCATTAATTAACTATTTCATTATTTCAAGGAAAAACCACTTTCCTATTTAGTTAAGGGTAAAAAAGTGTCCTTTTCATCATGCATGCACTAACTTTATTATTATTATTATGCCCCTCTGAAAAAATAGTTTTTCTTTTTGGCTTTCGGTACACATATCTTGAGAACTAATCAACGAAAAATACCTCTGTTTTTTTTTTTTTTAAATGCTTGTTAAAAGCTACTCTACACTGTTAATTACTTTATTATTTTTTTTTTAATTGTTGCAGGCAATTCTTGTTTTTTTTTCTAGTTTTTTCCTTATAAAAGGATCAGTCCCAAAGAAATGGCAATTATTTAACACTTTTTTAAAAATGTGGCAACCATGTGAAAAAAAAATAAAAATTTAAAAAAAAAGTAAATAGCATTACCAAAGAAGGTCATAAGAACACCCCTGCGAAATTTTTACTCTACTATTAAAATTCACTAAGAAAATGGTACCGAAAGTTTGGTAAATTATCATGGGCAGCATAGGCACTACAACCTCCCCTTAAAGTCGCAAGTTCGATGAATCGCTAAATTAGTTCCAAAGCAAAACAGCGACCTTCCAGTTCGAGCAGAATATTTGTATTACATCATCTACAGTGTAGTGTTTTCTCGACAGGAATTTATGTTATGTCTCTCAGGAATTCAGGTCGATAAATCTTAAATTGGTTACTCTATACTATGGTTAAGCAGTGGCCGGCTAGTAAATTGCGATGCATGCCTTCTTCACATATGCCTACAGAGAAGAAACCTCCAAATAATAAACGACACTTATACTAGAATAGTAGCTTCAGAAGTGTAGACGCACCTAGACCGATAATCTTTGGAATCTTACAATGTTATTTCTCAAATTAAAATATTAAAATTAACTGAAGCGTCGGATTTCAGTTAAGGAACGCTTTTAAATCAAAAGTTTAAAGTTGGAGGCAAAGTTTTGTTTTGATTTGAAGGAATGAAAATTGAAAATTTGCCAAAGATTATGGTCTACGAGCGCCTACACTTCTAAACGAGCTCTACTTTACAGTTACCGACTGTTCATAAATCTTAGTTTTAGTTAATTACATTTATTCAAAGATGCATCTTACTGAAAAAGAATTCCAAGTTTAGTTTGCAAGGATCAGTCAAAATGAATTGCCGCAAAAGCTTAAAACGGCGTTTACAAACCAGTGCTATTTTTATCGGTGGATCATTCCGATCCGATCAAAAGATCGCAGTACACAATTAAAAAAATGAGAAAAGCCCCTCAACCCACGACTAACTCAATCTTAAACAGAGATTCAAAGGTTTCGATCGCGGAATCCAATACCCTGCCCTTCCACATATAGGCGTCACCACTTAAAGGGTAAATGCCTCTGACCTTCGACTTGATTCTGATTACAATCAGCTCGTACGCGCCTGCAAATAAATTCAAGCGGCAAACGGGACGGAGACATCAAGAACCCAAATCGCACACACAGGTGAAGAACCGAAGCCCCTGCACACGAGATGGATGCAGGAAAAGGTCAAAATTAGGTTCGGTTATGATAATTGCGGTCGGAGGATAGATGGACTGCACCGATAAAGGTCGTTCAAGAAAATGAGAAGAAGAAGAAGATGATGATGAAGAAGAAGTAGAAGCAGACGAAGAAGAGAGAGAGAGAGAAAAAAAAAACAATAACAGGGAGATTAAAAGTTGTCCTCTAAAAATGTGGATTCATTTCTCGCAGCTTGTCTTTTATAATTCTGTGTTATGTGCGCGCTTTGCTCGTGCCCTCTGCGGTGTTATGCATCGGACCGCGCTCGACGGGGTGTCCTTTCCGTTCGTCCAACGCGTCGGGACAGACGGGACGGGACGGGACGACTGAACCGTGCGCGACAAATGCGACGTCAATGCAACAGAGTTGTCAAATTTTTCTAGAGAGAAAAAAAATCAAAAATTTTAACAAAACATGTTAAAAAAAGGACCAAAAAATGTATTTTCAAACAGTACAAAAAAACGTCAAGACCTCTGATCTTGAGTTGACCATAACTAGGAATTTTGAGCCAGAGCGATCAATTGTTTTCAGTTTAAAACATAACCTATGCGGCGGCGAAGACGATGGGTCGGCCGGGAGGACTCTGCTCGCTCCCGCTCGAGCCGGCGCACTATGGTCTGAGATCAGAAAAAAGTGGTCAAAACTCGGTGAAAAAAAGGCATCAAAAATAATATTTTTCTAGTTTTTACGCTTATTCTTAAAACCTGTCTATGTCATTTTTAAGTTTAAATTACGTACTCAAAGTGTTCTCTGTGCATAAAATTGAAGCTAAAAGTTTATAAGTGACGAATTGATGAGAAATTCACTTTCTGACTTTTGGCCAATTTTTGATGATTTCAAACCATAGTGCGGCGGCCGGAGGGAGCGGCGCGGGTCGGGGTCGGCGCGCGGCGAAACACATGTCACGCTGTGACTAACAGTCCGAAGTTTCAAAACCATAATTTATTTTTCACCCCCCTCGCCCCCACTTCGATACAATCTTACGTGTTATCAAGATATGCGCGCACGAATGCCGTCCTCCAGCGAAAGAAAAAGAAAGGGGGGAAGTCGGGGGGGCGAACGATATTTACTTGCGCCGCGCCGGCCGGCGCGTCGCGTCGTGATGTAGCGGTGTGCGGTGTGACGAACGTGCGCCAAAAACCCGTTGATGTCGCGCACTTCACGATGCAACGATATGACGCGGCCGTGTGCAGCGTGCCCATGTGACATTTTTTGTGACGTCCATCATTTTTGCATTCCTCTTTAAACTCACCTCAAAAAAAAAAAAAAAAGGCTGATGAATTACAGCGAATGAAACGGGTCAAATATAACCGAAACGCATCAAAATTGTAAATGGTATATCAATATGGGTTTGAAGCTTTAACCAGCGCTCAGTAAAACTACAAAAGTGGGCAACTGATGAGTTCAATAACCTGCTGCAGGGCGATTGAAGAACAAAAAATTTCCGCAATTTTTCCTTGTTTTAATTTGAAGATTGACTCAAAATCGTAGCTATAGGACCCGCAGGGATGTGCCGGGTGGGGGTGGGAGGGGTGGGGGGGAGGGGTGGGGGGGGAGCCGCGCAAAGAGGGCGTCTTTAGAGCCTCAAAACGAAGAAGATAGGGAAAAAAGGAAAAGAGGAGAAAATGAGAAAAAGGGAAAGAACATGACAGAAGAGGAAAAGAATAATAACTGGAAAGAAAGGAAAAATCGGAAGTTAGGAAAACTGAGAAAAAAGAATAGCGAAAAGGCGGGTAGTGGTAAAGAGTATGAAGAATGAATGAGAAAAACTTGTAATTCGTAACCCTTGAAAGAATCTTCAGAATTCCGTTTGAACTTTAAACTGTTTGACAGCCTTGATAGTAGTTTTTCAATGAATATATTAGAAAATTTAAACAACCAACCTTCTAGAGTTTTTGACCCGTTAGAATAAGAGTAAATATATAGATATTCACATGTGCAATTTCAATATAATATTTCAACTGCAGCTTATTTACATTTGAAAGACTCGGTATTTTGCAAATATTCTTCTAAAGTAACTCCCAAAATTCAGATAATTCGAATCATAACAAACAATCAAAAGAAATTAATCAAAAATTTAACAAATAGAAAGTCATTTCTACATACGTTTTTAATTTGGCCATCAAAGCGTTAGTTCTAACTTCTAACAAAGTATGGCGCGTAAAGGATGTTAAGTCTATCATCTTGATTTTGAAGTTGGATTAAGATGCCTCTTTTATATAGGTAGATTTAGCACGGGTAATGTATGCTCGGAGACGCGGGGATGACTCTAATATTCAAGGACTATTATATGCTTGTCACGAGTCACGATGAATTTGAAAAACCTTTTCGTCAGAATTTGTCACCTTGACTCGAACAGTAAAAATTAATAAATATATTTTTTTTAACTTTTTTTTAAATGATTAAAAAAAAAAAAATCGTCCAACTATTTTTCGAATTTTATTTTTGAGTTCTTTATGCAAATCACAGCAACTGCTAAAGTAACATCGGCCATTTTTATGGCTTCTAAACCAAAAATAGTTTTGAAACTGAAAATGATGCGGAGGACCAACTTCATCAGCTTCAGTTTCCCCTGGTGAGCCTTGAGTTTTATTAGAAGTGTGTTGCGAACTACAGTCACGTAGCAGCCAAAATTAATGCCCCGAAATTATAATTTATGCCGTTCATGATTTGTAATTGCACTTGTAACTCATCGGTCGCTCTGCTTCGTCTTTGCATCTTGCATCAACCTTCGTCCACCTTTCCTTGACGATAAATTCATGTCTTCTGAAACCTTGTTTCGCATAAAAAATGTAACTTGTTCGCATACTTTGCTTGAACGGTCAAACTAAATGATGAATTCGGAATGTTAACATAAAGATAAGGTACAATTCTTCGAGATGTTGAGTTCATTTTTAATTTGGTGCCTAAATTATGTCTGACTTTCTTCAAAATATATTCGACGCGCTGTTTTCGAGGTTTGTGGTATGATAGGTGTCAAATTACGTGGATTTGCTTACTCGGCTCTTTCAGAAGAAATTGAATCTAGGAGTATTATTCTTCTTTGTTTCACTAGTGGTTGGAGCGTTTAAGTCATTGAAAATAATTTTTGACACTCTTTATTTATTCAGTTATCCATACCTGTAGGACGTAGGTACTCACTTTCACGGTGCAAATGGCCTCACATGCTAGTACTCCACCTACTAAGTACTACACCTATTTTTTTTTTCTTCATTTATTTATTTATTTGTCTAAGGCAGATGCCCCAATTACCGCCACCCTTAAGAAAAAAATTCTGTAAAATTTCTGTAAAAATGTTATTTTTTTTTTATCAAATCTAGGATCTGTTTGCACTAGAAACTCTCAAATTTTTATTAAAAAAAAGAAAGTTGGCGTAATCAAGGACAAAAATTATTGATAAAACTCGAAAAAATTGCCAATGTCCCAGTTATCGCCTTGCCAAATTGTTTGTCCCAATACTGACATGTCAGTTGCCCTGATTAGCGCCGTACATATTTTCACTGGCTTTTCATTCAAATCACCATGTTTATTGTCAGGAAATAATGAAATTACAATAAGTAACCTTGACCCTTACCGAAGCTATTCTAAGAAATCGACACAAGCAGGTTGTGCTAGGCATAGGTATAATATTATGTCCACTTCTGTAATTTTCTAAGAGCACAGTGCTGCTAAATATCAACTTCAAACTTATCATATTCAAAAGTTATCATACTTTGATGGTAGACTCAATTCAAAATTTACCATACTTTATGGTAGACTCCAAAATCAGCTATGCAGATGGTAAATTCTACCAGTCTTTTTTTTCCGTGTGGCAGTTTTCGCTCTGACTGTAAGTTCTGTGGCTTGGGAATTTGAATTATTCCTGTTAAAAAAAAGAAAAGAAAAATCTGCCACCATGGCAAATCCACGTTTACGTGCCCCCTTAAGATGTCAAATCCTGCATTTTCTCGGCCCATAAAACGAAGTTTGTACGAGTATATATACAGAAACGATGATGATTTATGACGATGATAATAATGATAAAAGGAAGGATAATTGAGGAAGAAGGGGTCGATCATATCAGTGAAGGAGGAAAGAATAAGAATTGAAAGGATGAAATGTAGCAATTAATCGACAGTACACTCCGGTTGGTTTACTTGAACAAGTCTCAGTAGGAATCAGGATGGCGTACAGTGGGAAAAACTATCAACTAGTGGCGAAGTGTGAAATTTGGCAACACTGTGTTTTCTTCATTTAAATTCACCAAAAAATCGAGCGCTTCAGTCATCGGCGATGACCAGGCATTTCGACCTTTCTAATGTGTTTAAATCATAAATGGGAAAGAGGAACGTTGCCAAATTGCACGCCTCGCCACTGCTATCAACTTACTTTTGGTGGTGGAAAGACGGGGAATCGATCAATGAGAAAAATTTTCTGTTTAACCCTTGTGAGCCTAAGGGGGGGTACATTTGTACCCCAGGCCAGTTTTTTTTATACCATTTTGTCAAAACTGCTCAAAATTTTTTGGGACTTCATGACATTTTAAGTTAGGATACTTAGAACACGTCCACCAAATTTCATTAATTTTTATGAATTTTTGTCGATATTATAGAAATTTAAAGTGTTGGGGTACAAATATACCCCCCCCCCTTCGTCCTGCCAGTTTTAAGTTTGGAACCATCTATCACAGTGAATTTTACGGAAATTTTATGTAGATTAAGAATATTAAGTCAGATCATTGAAAAAAAATTGGAAATTTATCAAAAATGGAAAAAAAAATATGGTACCTAATTTCATTTTTTCAATTTTTTTTATTTTGACATTTTTTTAAAAGTAGGTGTAAATTTGGCAACATAGCAAAAATTTACTCAAATTTCACATAAATTACTCTCTTAGGGTACTAAGTACATAATCCATCCATTAAAGTTTCAAAATTATTGATACTGACTGTGCTGCATGAAAATATCCTTGGGGTACAAAAATACCCCCCCTTAGTCCTTTGTGTTACCGAAATACCTTAGGCTCACAAGGGTTAAACTGTTCGAACTGTTCCAGTTTGAAAAACCAATAGTTTTCCTCATTGGTGGCGCACCTGAAATTATCTTTTGAGCGCGTTCAGAGCTGATTTCAAGCTCTCATCGAATGATTTGAGCTTGCTAAAAATCAATACGTCTCTTGAAAACTTTTACTATACATCGGTGAAACGGGTCAGCTCTACTCCTGTCCGTAGCCAAGGGGGTGATGGGGCTACAGCCCCTCGGCCCTCCCCCTATAGAAATGTCAGAAAAAAGGGAAGAAGGGGGGAAATACCTGCAGCCACCTAAAAAATCCTGGCCGCTGTCATGGATTTACAATAAAATCACTTGAAACAACGTTGGGAGAATCATATACTCCGAAATCGACTCACGCATTCAATAAAATCATTTGAATAAAATCGCGCAAGACAGCTGTCTTAAGGCGAGTCACAATGGTGGAGTCCCATCTATAAGTAGTTTTGTCTATAAGCTGTATGATGAATCGCATTTTTCAGCATAGAGAAAGCTGATATAAGATAGGACTCCCCCTTTGTGGCTCACTTTACTTATGCAGTTATGCGACAGCTATCTATCTTGGAATTTTCTTAAATTTTCAACGATAGTAAGTTAAAGTCTGAAATTCTCAGAACTTCGGAAGTTGAATGAGCTAAATTACGTATTCTGAGCTGTAGATTCTGATAAGAGCTCCGGCTTGCTCTTTGAAATTTAAATTTAGGATCTAATTCTCATTTTATGGTCTTTTTAAAAGAAAAATGGTAAAATAATGAGGAAACCGTTGCGATTCAGTAAAAAATGAGTTTCGAATGGATTAAATTACTCTCAAAATGCATTCGAGGTCATTTTTGGACAGTATAAGAGTAGTCTTGAAATCATTTATGGTCACTCGATTTACAGTTCATTTTAAAGGCACAAACATAGCTGTGCTTCGTCTTTAAAGCGTGAATTTTTGCCCCAGATACGGTTATGTTTGCCCACTGTATACACACTGAAAAAAAAGGTTTGTTGGAAGAGCATGGGGCATTGCTAAAATAGCAATTGCTAATTGCAAAAAAGCGTTACACTCTTCATTTTGCTGGACTGGCAAAACAGTAATTTGCAATTCTATAAAATGACAGTTTTGCTCGAATAACAAAATGTTTTGGAAGAATTGCAAACATTTACTTTGCAAAAATTGCAAATTAAGGATTGCAAAATTAGCAAAGTATGTTTGTCATTTGGACATTTTAAATTACAAAACTTACGAAATGAGTTTGGTAGACCAGCAATTTTCAATTTGCAATATCAACAATTTCCCTTTTGTTCAACCAGCAATTTTCAATTTGCAATATTAACAAAACTTTTTTGTTCAACCAACAATAATTTTACTGTACAAGTTACAATACATAACTCGCTTTTCGACCAATATCAAATTGCAATTTATACTAGGTAATATTGTCATGCAATTAGGTTAGGCGCTCAGCGCGCTGCTACCAATTACCGCGGACTCTGTGGTTATTCCTAATTTTTTAGCTGTCAAGTTCCCGACCGGGATTTGAACCTACAACCTACCTATTCCTACAGATTCCTAATCCAGTATCCTATCCAATACACCAGCTAGCGCCGATGGTGAGTGCAGACACAATTTCGGTATATAAGCTTGCGGGCGGCAAAAAAGGACAAATAGCAGTTGTTTAACGTCCGATTTGCATGAAATTTGGTAGCCAGGGGTATTTTTGGTCAAGAAAAACGAATCTGATGTTGGATTTTCAAAATATTAAAAACCATTTGGGATATATAGGGTGATTCAAAAATAATGCACCTTTTAACTTTTTTCCTTATCGATGGAACATTGCGCCATTTCCCTACGTTTATAGCTTTTTCAGGGGGTGCTATTTTCGATGGCTCTTACTCAAGAGATATAGTGGGGGGCGGAGGGGCTTAGTATAATAGATTGGGGGGTAACTTTATATACAGGGTGGCTGTAAAGTAACTGAAAGTGGTCATAACTTTTGCACTATTAAAGATATTTGGACGTGGTTTGCGCCGTTCTTTATCTTTTCGAAGGACCAATTCGCTAGGGAAATTTTCGAAATTAAGACCCCTGGGGAAGTTTCCCTAGGGTGGAGAGGTAAACTCGAAAACAACTATCTTTAAAATATGGGCAAAAATAGTTTCGGTCTATCTTGTACTGATATTTTGGGAGGTGATGGAACTTGATTTTAGGCGTCCAAAACTGGGATTACTTTTGATCCAGCCCATTGAGAACCGGGAAGAGGGAAGGAATGTCTATCAAAACACGAAAATCTTCATAACTTTTAAATAAAACGTTTGATTCAAGGGTGAAATTTGTAAAACAAAATTTAAATAATAGTTTTGTCCGAGGGAAAAAAGTTATAAGTGCAGTTGATACGGTTAATTGAATCAGGCGTAACTCAAAGTAAAAAAAAAAACAAGCAGGGAATATTCCAACCCGCAGGTGTTGGAAAAGCTTGCCACTAAAGTCTGGACAGCTTTAATGCTTTTGCTAGCAATGATAATAATTAGACAGCATTCATTAAAAAGGAACCACGTGACATGGAGCTAATCTCGAGAAAATTGAGTCCAAAGTTGAAGAGCTAGCATTTAAACAAAAAACTTGGAATTACTTACGTTTTGATTTCATTCAACTACCGTGTTATATTTTCGCATTTCAACACCGGAAAAGTAGAATTTCCTATACAGGAAAGGTAGGTACTTAATTTTTAGCGTTTAAAATGACTTGGTTCCTTTCTTCTTTTTGTTTGGCATAATCACGAAAAACGAATCTCTAAGAGAAACCAAACGGCAGAGTTGGTTTACACTGTTGATTAATTTAAAATCCGTTAATCCGGACTTAAGTCCGTTCCCAATTCTATTAAAGGAACCAAGTCGGAGTTGGCTCCTTACGTGACTCGGATTAAGGTTTAACCTAATCAGAAAAAGGAACCAAGTTCTCATTTTATTTCATCATATATGGACAATGACTTCAATGAGGCTCACCAGCTCACTTTTACCTGGAATTTTGACAGGAAGTAGTTGTTATTAGAAGAAGCACTTGTCGCTTCGAGATTCAGTATTGCTACGTCTATCAATCAATAACTCAATTTTATCAAAAATGTCACTCGGTTCTTTTGTGACAAGTGCTGTCCAATTGAGCTTATTTGGTGAGAAATTATGAAAAAAATAAATTTAGATCAGATGTATCTATAAGGAGATGATTCAAAGGTGTTGTTTTTTGTGTTTGTTTTTGTTTTCTGTTTTTTGTTTTCAAAACTTTGGAGGGTTCTAGCTCAGAAGAGAAACATTTGCAGCACTCATTCATGTAGGAAAATAAAGCCTTAAATATATGTTGACCCCAAAAATACACTCCATAAGTTTGGCACTTAAGTTTTGAAACACACTATATTCTTGATATTTTGCCCCCCCCCCCCTCCACCCTTCATAGAACACAACATCTTGACCATGCAAATTTTTAAAATCACAGTTTGACTGTAGAGATATTTTCTTTTCCCCCTTTCAACGAAAAAGGGGAAAATGGATCGCCTACAGTAGCGTCGTTTGCGGGGGGGGGGGGGCAACTGCCCCCCCAAGGGTCGGCCAAAAGTGAAAAAGTGATGACTTTCTTTTTTTTTTTTTTTTTTTTTTTTTTTTTTTTTTTTTTTTTTTAGGAGAAGAAAAAAGTTTTGAACTAAAATTTGGTGGTCATTAACGAGTTTTGTTGGAATTTAGGGCCGTAAATGTGCAGGGCTGGAGAGTGTCTAAAATAATATTGATGAGCAAAAAAGAAAAAAAAAGGTCATCACATTTTTGCCCCCCCCCCCCAAGCCGAACCCGAAATGACGCCACTGATCGCCTATCTTTGATGTTCGACGTGCGCATGCACAGATTGTTCGGCTTTACGACTGCCATTTTGGCTTTCTTTATAATGCGTTTTGTGGGTTTATTAATGGATTTTATGACTATTTGATGCCGCCAATGTAATTTTCAGGCGATTTTAATCAAATTCAAAACTCTATAGCGCTGTAGCAAAAGTTTGCAACAAACCCATTGAAAGCTGAAAAGAGAAAATTATTTGATAAGGCTCGCTTTGACCGGACTCCGCACTCCGCAGGAGGCGCGCCCCAGCGAACGACCGAACGGATACCATTATGTTTTGCTTTTGTAATTAAAATAATTTTCTGTTTTATAAAACAAATTGCAATTTTTGCAAACAAATGAATTTGCAATTTTCGCAAAAAAGTTAATTTGCAATTTGAGCAAAATACATTTTGTTACTTTTAAAAAATGTTATTGATGTTTTTCCAAAACAAATTGCAATTTTTGCAAAAATGTCAATTTGCAATTTGAGCAAATTGGAATTTTGCCATTTTTATAAATGTTTTTGCAAATTGGCCGATTTATTTTGCTCGTATAGCATTTTTTTAATTTGCAATTTTTACAATTTTTTTATTTGCTATAACTACAATTCAATTTTGCTCTTCTTGCTATTTGTATTGATAAACTAGCAAATTGTTTGTTATGTTTACATAAAAAATGAATGCAAAAACTGCAATATTTTAATTTGCAATATTTACAATTTTCATTTTGTAATTTTTACAAAACTATCGCTCAATTATCCATGAGCATGTATAAACCAGCAAATTGATTAATTTGCTATTTCAGCAAAGCAAATTTTGATATTCCAGCAATCATTTTTTTTTCAGTGCAGCGCAGTGTGAATGGCAGCGCGAGAAAAAAAAACTGGAAACCGACATTTTGCTGCACAATCATCATATTATTAGATTATCCATTTATGATCACGATTGCACTGCTGCATCGCATCGTAATGCGATGTTTAGGATGGGAAGAGGGGGGTTGGTTATAGGAAGAGGGTGGGTATATGGTAGGTCAAGTTGCCTCTCGTTGAGGGTCTACGCGCGATCGATGTAATGGTGGACCAGATTATCATCATTGTTGTAACGATCACTACCGTGGTGGCCCTTTGACTCGATAATAACTGCTAGCTAATCCGATCCGCCGCGGCGGACCGCCATCTTGCCCATTTAACTAATCTCTTCGCCTTCCACATTTTAGTTGTAGTTACGACACTTACCACCAGAGAATGCTGCTGCGATATAGAACTACAAACAGAGCCGCCATTCGTTGTAAAAATGGTGCAGTAATTAAGTCTGACATCCTGATTTAGTGAAAATTGCAATTGAGGTGTATAAAAATGTAGTTTTGAGAAAAACGTAACCCATATTGCCATATAATTTTTCTTTTAGGATGCGTGGGATCGGACTCGCCATTGAATTTCATGCAAAAACCACGAGGGGGGGGGTAGGGGGTCATTCATTTAAATTTCGACACGATATCATGTCAAAGTAGGTGAAGTAGGTACGTAGGTCTGACCCTTTGCAATGTGCATGGCGCGAAAGCGACATCACGTCAAAGTATGACAATAAGTAGAAGAGTTTGAGGACGTATATTTCTCCGGTGGAGTAGGAGGGGCGTTGCGTGATTCGCCAATTAGTCGCAAATTCTTGGACTTACACAGGAACCAGTGGCGCACCGAAGGGGGTGGTTTTAGGGTCTCTCCCCCCCCCCCCCCCTAAGTATCAAGATTTTGCTCTATAAAAGGTCATCTTCGGCCAAAATTGCTTTCACCCCCCCCCCCCCCCCCCCTCAGGCCTCAGAAAATGGAAAATTTGCGGTGAAACCCCCACCAAACTAAAGTTCTCGGTGCGCCACTGACAGGAACATATACAAACATTATATGCATGGGTAGCTGAGACAGTGGGGATTCACACGGAGAAACATATCCAATTGCAAATGGTCAGAGTTCTAAAAGCCTCTGACTGAAAATCTAGTTGTTTCCTGTCGAAAACTTGAAGTCACATTCATTTTTGGCGCACCGTTTATTATTATGTATACGTCGCAGGCAAATCGCAATCGGCTTGCGATTTGCCGAGTAAAAGAACAATCCACCTATTTATTATGATCCGAAAAATCAGATCAAGCGTAAGGTGACTTACAAAATAATTATATAAAATTTGATTTAGCTCATTCTAAAGCTAATTAGCTAACGACGATATTCATATCCACGCAGTTTATGTTTTCCTGAACTGATCCTCTTTTTTTTGGAACTTTTAAAGCCATTAAATACATGTGTTCAAACACAAGCGGTGCTCTAAAACACTGTGTAGGAAAAGAACTAATCAAAATAAGCCTAATCCGATAAAATCACCATTTTCGTCAGCTTATGAGCTTTCAAATGAGCTGAAGTAAATGTCGATACAATGGAGCATTTGCAAGGGTCTGAAATGTTGTGTTTTTTATAAAGAAAATGAAAGTATATGATGAGCTGAGAACAAAGATGCCTTTGGTTTCTAATTAAGTCTTATTGTTCCGGAGATGATATTTTGGCCGAAAATACATTGTATTAGATGGACATGTGACACATTCAAGCGGAGTCAAAGATGCGCAACGCAACTGATAATACGATACATAGTTCAAATCACTGAACTGGTCGACAGCTGGTTTCGGCATCCTTGTCCTCACTCTCTGCTATTTAGGACACCGGTTGCATCTTTCCTTCTGCGCGTTAAAGTCTCCGCAAAATCGCCAAAGGTTAACTTACCAAGAAGCACAATGACGAACCAGAGGCCCACGCAGCCCCCGTGGCGTAGGGAGGCAATCAACCTTAGAGGGATACCCTCAGCTAAAGACCCCCTATTTACACCTGATCCTTTTATTTGGCAAAATATAACAATTGAAGAAGTGAAGGTGGAAGGAAGAGAAATAAAACAAAAACAAAAAACAAAAAGAAAGAAAGAAAGAAAAAAAAAAAAACCAGTGCACACTTGAAGTGGAATGACCGGGTTTTTAAAATCACTCACTGAAGATTTTCTTGCAACCCAGTGAAGAATCAAAAGAGAGCCCAAAAGGCCATCCACCCCGAACATTTTTTGCGCTCAAGCCCTAGCCCCTCCGAAATGTTGGTTTTTTAAATAATCTTAAGTGGTTGCAAAAAAAAAAAACAACAAAAAACAAAAAAACAAAAAAAAAACAAAAAAAAAAAAAAAAAAACATTGAAATTCTTTTTTAGAATCTATTTAGTTTTTTGGGCTACCAAAGAAGGACACTACATAACTAGGTACTTAGGAAAGTAGCCGAATACTATACTATCGCAACCATTGATCAATGGTTGCGATCGTTAGACTTGAATAACATTCTGAAACATATGACTCTCCATTTTGATAAAAGTTCAACCTATTCTGTTGTCACATTTTTCAAGAGACATCGCAGAGATCAAACTGGCGATTTTTATTTTTATACTAATTATCGTTTTTTAGGGAGCCTTTACCTCTATCGGTCATGTCTATAATCGGTTTTGTGCCGACGACAGTTGCCGCTTGAACAGAGGAAATTCATATTGTTACAGACTTACAGACTCGACTCATCTTTGTTCGCATCCAATTCAATGTCGAGTCGAGAGAAGCTTACAATCAACGGTTTAAAGCGTCTGATGCCAATTTCAGTACCGAGAACGAAATCTGTCCGTGCGTATGCAAAATGGCGGGGGTCATAAACTGAGCTCGGCGAGTGAGACACAGTGGCATAGAACTCGAAGTTTACACGAATGCCTAGAATCCTGAAACTGCATGGCGCATACCAAGTCAAGTTCAATGCGAGTGTATTAGCTATTAGGTGACCAACATTTTTGAATAATTTTACTCTTGTTTTCTCGCGGCCACACTTAAAGCTCATCTTCATTTAAAATTTGACTCAACGGCAACAGCAAACAATCGGACCCTACGACCTACCTTGGCTGATGTGATGACCAACGATAAAACTCCGATTCTTCACGCTCATTGCTGGCTACTGACAACCGACTTTGTTTTGTTGATCGCAATCTGAAAAAGAATATAAAATATCACCCCCCTCCCCCCTCGAATTTAACACTGGCAAGACATTCAGAGCGTGCGGACTTTGGAATATGCAAACTGCATACTTCCGTATCGTATCTAGTGCTGGCCCACTGTGTGTTGGTACTGCGTCCCTCTAGCAGCGCTTATAGTCGCCGCTCGCCGTTGCACCGTCTCTGTGAGATCGACAGCAGCTTTTGATATACTCTTCGCCAGTCTCAAAGGAAGAAGAAAATGATGATGATGATGAAGAAGGAGAAGACTTGAGAGAAAGGAAACTAAGAACGAGGAGAGGAGGAAGGGGCAGAAACCATGCACACAATGAATCGAATCCTGATGGATTGGTATGCAAACTAGCCGCGGATAAAATCGCTTCATACACTCCCCTCCTTTCCTCTCGCTACCCTTAGCCTGCAGTCAGGACTCCCCGGGGGCACGGTGCGCTCTGTGCTCATTGCTCGGTCTTCACAATGCACAGGAGAAGTCCTCGAATTCGTTTGCGAGGAAAAACTTTAAATACGCGGCAAAGCGGGGTGTGAGGGGAAGGGAGGGGAGTAATGCGATTCTATCAAACGCTGTCCACTGTCCAGTAATCCGCGGTCTCGGTACCCTGCCGCAAGATTCCTTGAGGGCTGCCTGGTGCCCCCCTTCCCCCTTCCCCCCTTCCCCCTTCCCCCCTTCCCCCTTGAACTCCGCCTAATGGCCAATGGCAACTGAGGAAGGAATGAAGCGTGGCATGGGATGGCGTGGCTGGAAACAATTGATTCCTCAAATTTGGTCATTATATTGATGAAATGCAAATATGCAAAGTATCTGTCGCAGATCCCAGGTCCTCCGTTTCAGAGTCGAGCTCACATCTGCATTTCGTGTACAGTGTTGCCTATTGTGTTCAGTGCAGGGTTAGAGTTCCTCGATGGAAATATTTTATAGGGAGTCAGCGATACGACCTCAACGAGTTGTGATTGGTCGTTGGTTTTAGGCTTTCGTGGAGGCGAGCAGGAGTCGGCGACATCGAAGGCTCAACACAAAAGAGTCGGTGAATAGAGGAACGTAAAAGAACGGACAGGATTGCCGGCAGATCCGCCTGGTCCACCGCTGGTCCAACCGTCGAACTTAACCTTCGAATGCGTTCACGCGGTCGACTCCTCTTAAATGCATAAAGCGTCGTGTCGGTACTCCCTTTATTTCCACCAAAGGACTCTATGTAAGGCCTTCCCGAGATTATCATTCCAGTATGGTATAGCTCAGTGGCGGATCCAGCCCTCGCGAACGGGGGGGGCGAACTAGGGATTTTCGCCCCTAAATGACCCCTTTTTCTTGTTTTTGCTCTGCTTTTCCCCTTCCTCTACCCTCTTTTTCCACTTTTTGAGCCGAACGGGGGGGGTCGCCCCCTTCGCCCCCCCTGTACCCGCCAATGGAATAGCTCCGTCCGCAACTGCGATTATATTCATCCATTTATCAATCAATATTAATTCGTTCCGCTAGCTCATATTTGTTCAACTGTACAAAGTAATCAATCTTTTGTTCTTAAACAGCTCATAACAAACATCCTTAGTATTTCTTAGTTGTATACTTAGAAAAATCAACGCCAGCTGGCTCGACGTGATTATAGGTAGTTGAGTATGCAATATGCATACTTCGCGGTATTGATTTTGCATATCCACATAATTGAAGGCGCTTAATGAAACATTGTATTTCGAATTTTAACCGTTTGGGATCAGTTTTACTATCAATAAGAAATTGATTTCTAGTCAGACGAATGGAGAAGATCGGGTTGGGGGTTAAATTTCTAAAGACACGATGTCATATCGACGTATAGTTTCACATAAAGGGTTTTAAACCCAAAGTGGGCTTGAGCAAAACCGAGTTAGCTTACTTTTTAATTCTTCTATACATGTTACGCTAAGTTCCAAACTACATCAAGGATCAGATATCAATACAATGTGCTTCATGAGTCGCTATACTGGTTCATTCATAAAAAGGAGCCACGCGGTCTGGCAACAACTGCTTTCGTCTCATCACCGCACAGTTCTGCGCAGGCGCGATACCTAGATAATTTACGATTGTCACGTTTATCCTGCGATCGATCGACTGTGGATGCAAGGAAATGAATGAATTGTGCGATTCTTCTCTGTTCAACAACAATGCAGCAAGTGCGCAAAATGCAAACAAAAAACAAAAAAACAAAAACAAAAAAAACCCATCGATCGCGTTTTGGTATGAGACGAGAAACCATCGATTCAATGCATTGCACCGGTCCTTCCTTGTTTAAGTGTACATGAGTAAGTAACATTTTTAAAGAGGGGGGGGGACACAAAATAATGGAATGTAATTAAAATGAGTTACGGAAGGAGAGTTGCTGAGGCTATAATACAGCTCAACACGCAAGTAAAAAGGCTTTAAAGAAATCTTGATACAGACGTGTGCAGTTACTGACTCTAGCGTGTAAAAGTTGAACTTTGCATAACATATCAATTAAAGTTAGATAACCTTTGAACTTTGCCTCGTCTCAAGAATAAGGAAAACTCAATCTCTTTACCCCTTGTTTACTCAACTGTTTGCTTAAAATACCGCATAAAACAGAACAGACATTTTATATTTTTTGGCTTTTGTCGAAAACTTCGACGGCTTTGAAAGTTTTTAGTACGGACATATTGCATTTGTTGCGCCAGTTTTTACTAGAAACAATCACATCGCAAACTTTTTTTTACGGTAATGAGGAGAAATAAGTTTACAAAGTAAAATGAGTCGGAAATACTGAAGCATCAAAAAGCTCTAAAATTAACTCACAAACTCAATAAGCGCGTGTAAACGAAAATCTAATAAGGCTATCGAATAACCAGTCACAATAATGGGTGTCCTATCTAATTTGTCTATCACGTTATGACGAATCACTATTCCTCAGCAAGTTGCAACTAGATGGAACTCCACTAGTATCCTTAGTAGAAATGTCCCATGTCAAATGAATCCTTGAAAAAATTCGCAGGGGTTCCCATGTGAATTTGGCCATGGGTACTTGTGGGTAATAGTGCGATCATTTCCATGGGAACCCATGGGTGTACACCGAAAAAAAGGGATTGCTGGAATAACAAAACATTTTTTGTAAAATTCACATTTGCCTGGGAAAATAAAGCATGTGCATAGATAAACGAACTATTTTATTTCGTTAGAAATGCTAAAACTTAGATGCTAAGTTATAGCTGGCCAGAGATTTTGTAGTTTTATCTTTTCGGATTTTTAGTATTGTCAATAATTTTTGCTGAAATTACATTCTTCGCTCGTTGTTATAGTTACATTCTAAATTTTTGCAATTCTAACTGTACAAATGGAAAATCTTGACAAATCATGAATGGTAAAATTTCTAAAATCTTGGTTTGAAGAATTAACAAAGTTTGGCATTGTAGAACTGCTATCCAAAATGATAAAGTATCAATTTCTTGGATTTTAAAATTTACAAAATCTTGGATTGTAGAGTTAACAAAACCTGGCATTGTAAAAATTGTATAATTCAGAGTGAAAAAGCACAAATTTCTTGAATTGTAAAACTAACCAAATCTGGCATTGTAACAAGTGAAATTCAGAATGAAAAATCATCAATTCTTTGATTGTAAAATTTTATCTTTAGAACACAAAATCATTTGATTGCCCTCATTTAGTTTTTTAAGGCTACTTTTTCGGGCTTAACGTCACATTTGGTGATATTTTTATGAGCAAGATTAAAAGAAATTGCCTTTTAAGTGTCTTAGTAGTGAATTTTCGATAAATTCAAAATCTAGCCGAAGGTTTCCCGAAGGCTTCCAATTTTATGCCAATTTTGAATTAAATACCACTTATTTTCCAGATGACCATTACCACAAATTACGTTCGTCTCGGCAAGATGAGGTGCATTAATTCATAGATGTAGACATCAGTGACATCACTGTCAGGAGACGTCCTTGCACATGCGGTCGTGAAATCACATTGGAAAATGGAGCGTGCACTACACATTCTTATCTGGCTCACACTGGATCAAAACTTGAATATTATTTCGGACAAGCAAGATTTTACTTTCTTGCTTCGTGAGACGTTTTGCATGAATATCATCTCTTTGTCAAACCACGCAATCTGACTGTGCATCATGATTCGCTGTGAAATTAATATCCCTAACATTTCAGATGCGCGTTATAAGGGATTTGAGTTTTCTTTTTCAGATTTGATTAAACCATTCAAAAGAGGACAATTTTCTTAGAACTGGGTTATTCAACTTTTTGCTGAATGTCCATTTAGATGACATTGAATCCCATGTTAAATTTACAACATGTGTGCCATATTCATTGAAAGGGTTAGCTCGTCATTTTTACTAAAGTCATTTTGACATTCACCGTTTGAATTTGATTTTCCTTTCTGTTAGGATCAATGGAAGAGCGTGAAAATTGGCAACGTCGCATTTTAGCCGCTTAAATCGACGCAAAAGGTCGAATGCGAGAAATGGGACTTAAGACATGTAGCCTTTATATAAATCTATAGAAAAGAATCGATCTTCAGGCGGTTCAAATGAACTCCCAAGAAATCGATACTCTTGCATAGGCTCAAATGGAAGAAAAACAACTATCGAAAGCCGTCGCCGGTTTTGATCCACTGTGAGACGCGTCACTCATTGAAATCACCGGTTTTGCAATGTTCGACCTCAGCTCGGACAACTCATTTGATCAGATAAATCAGCTGACGATATGGATGGCTTCACTCTATGGGTAATCTTAGTAGATGCGCACAAGAGATCGATTATTTCAATTCGATTCATACTGAGCTTTGTACCGATCAATCTTCCCCTTTCTCTCTCGACATCATTATCAGATACAATGTCACTGCTAGATACTATACGCATAATTTGAGAGGTAGTTGTGTGTGAACGCGGAGGACATCCTCATAATTCCTCAAGGTGATTATCCATTGAATAGACGATATACAGTGAGCTAATAAGTTACATATGACCCAGAGGGGGGTTAATTTGGTGGGGGGGGATCTTGTTGCTTTTGTAAAAATTAATTGATAACATGGGTGGATCTAGCAATTTGGCAACAACGGATTCTCTCCATTTAAATCTACGTAAAATAATCGATCTTAAGGGGATTAAGACTGAATCCCTTAGAAATAGATACTTTATGCGCGTAGGATCAAATGGCAATCAAACATGGTTGCCAAATAGCACGAGCCGCCTCTTGAGCTCAAGGTATTTGACCAACATATTTCACCGTGAAGTGCTATAGGGTTTTTTTTTTTTTTTTTTTTTTTTTTTTTTTTTTTTTTTTTTAAAGCTTTAAATGTTTTAAGTTATTGAGTATTTATATATATCCTATAACAAATATTTTAATATAATTTTTCATCACATAAAATATCACTAAGTTTTGGATATTAAAAGTTTTCTTTTCGATAAATAACGATTCCAAAAAAATGTAACAAATTGGAAAATGGGTTTTATGTATTTTTTTCCTCTTTTTTTCTGTTCTCTAGCAATAAAATATGAAAAACTGAACCACTGACTCTAGAAATCTTAGAAACCTCTAGAAATCCTCTAAAAACGATTTATCAAACCGGTCGTTTTTATCCATGACATAAAAGTTAAAGAAGCCCAAAAATCACGAATCTAGCAAATCACTGAAGATGGGAGAAACCCAAGGTCCATATACATAAGGTCTGGCCGGTAGCTTTCGGCTCCCCTCGTTGGTCCACAGTTTGGGAACCACTTCTCCATTTAAAACCATTGATCCAAGATGGCGGCGAACTCAGGAAGAATGTTAAAGTAAATGGGGGTATGGGCTCCCAAACATTGGATTTCCCGAGTTGGCGCTACCGGCCAGACCTTATGTACATGGACCTTGGGAGAAACCGACTCTTGAAACGCGTCTGATGAAATTATCAATTTTTAGTGCAACGTGAGTTATTTTACCTTAATAGTTAAGCCTTAAAAGCCTAATAAATGCACAAAAAGCATATAATAACGTACAATTCTTGTTCAAAGTCCCATTGTTCCGGAGAGGAGATTTTAGTCCAGAATACATAAATTGTTTTAAATGGGAATTCCACGTAGTGACGTCACTACGCACACGATTTTTTACAACTTTGCCACGCGTGTATCTCCAAAACCGGGACACTTACGAGAAAACCAAAGGCACCATTGTTCCCAGCACATCAAGTACTAACATTTTCTTTTTCTTCATAAAAAAGCAACATTTCAGACCCTTGCAACTGCCCTCTGGCATGAATGTTAGTTGTATCAGTACCTTAAAATGACGTAAAGTGAAAATATTTCGTTTTTTAAAAAAAGTGAGAGTTTTACGCCAAAAACAAACAAAAAAACTAGCCTGAGGTCGTTTCAGCTCCCCCCCCCCCTCAATCCATCCTCCCTCTGGACTCACAAGGGTTATCTATCTAGATTTTGATCTTGAGCGTATTTTCGGTGCGTTTGTGCGCCGCACGTAACCGACCAACACAACGAAACGCAACGGTCACCCGACCAATCAGCATCTCGCAAATCGGCATTGCGGGTTCTGTACATCTTTTGATTCCGAGCCTCAGAAAAAACCACACATAGTTACACACAAACACTCAACCGCGCCTGCATTTACACTGTAAAAAACACTGACACAACTGCCAGACAACTCTCCGACAACTCTAATTGGCAGGTAAAACTGCATTGCGCGCTGGTCCGCTGCGCTTGCTAGAATCTTGTCACGGAAGGCATGGATAAATCACGACGGATCACGAATCGCGAATCTAAAAAACTTTATGCTATTTTATTTATTGGTTTTTTTCTCTGCTTTTAATTTGCTCCCCTCCCTTTACCCAAGCGATTTGAATCTGAGCATCGTTTTTTACTACAACTAAAACTTAAAACTCTCCTCCACTCGCAGTCACAACCCCGAAGATCATTGTATTGCTATCTGTGTTTTGATTATAATAAAATTTCTTGGGGCCATCTTGACCGGAGGCTAAATTTACCAAGGGCCAAATATGTTTCCTTAGGGTCTAAAACTTTTGCGGCATCTCAAGTTGGAGGGGAAAAAAACCGAAACTTCAACTTAGAAAAATTAAATGTGCAAAATCTCAATCGATTCCTTCGAAATCAATGGCAATGCTGTCCGCCTGTCCATTTATGGATTTTCAGCTCGCAACTTCAGAACTTTGAGCACTCGTGGCTGAGTATAATATATATGCTCTTCGTTACAGATTAATGAAATGAGTACTATCAGACGAAAAAAGAGGAAGAGAAAAATATGGGAAACAGAAGAAGAATCAACCAGGCGTGCAACCATCAAGAGATAATGTTAAAAAATAATCCATGAGCAAAAGCGTGATTATAGTTATTCCCCAACTTTTAAGGCTGGGAAAGATTTTGTTCGGTATGAATAAGATTACTATACTGTTATGAAAAATCACGGTTTTTGGGATTATTTTATTTTCCAAATCTTACGCGCGTCGACGATATAAACGCTTTTTTATTAGTCGACGATATGATCGTCGACGTTATATGTACCCTCCGTCGCAATATAATGGAACACCTTAAGAAAAGTTGTGCTAGTTTTTTCTAGATTTAGAAAGATTGCAGTGGAGCTCTTGAAAACTTTTGCTGCAGGTGTTGATTGAAGTGCTGTTGGTTCTTGCATAAAAACGTGTAAAAATGACGATGAGTACACAAAACAGTCACAAAATTTCTTCTCAGAATTGGGCTTGATGGTGGAGCAACGTATATAGGTATCATGGGAGATTCTTGTGTAATTTTAGACATATCTGTGATGGGTTGGTTTCCTTAGAGAAAGTAACAAATTAGACAGGAATCTCCCATGATACCTGCGTAGCTGCGCCATTGCGATTTTACCGTCACAGCTGTTTTGCTGAGTTTATGATTGAATTTTCGTTTTTTCGGCGATAATTTCGAGATTTTTACCGATTTTTGCATCTAATTTAACAATTTAATTGCTTCTAGCAAAAGTTAGCAAGAGCTCCATTCGCGGATATTTTTCTCTTCAGTTCCACGGTAAAAGCACACATTTTCAAAGTCCTTCTAATTGCAAGCCTTGTCCCATCCAACCGATGAATTTTTCCTTAAAATTTCCTCATTATCTTCAATAATTACTTCAGACCCCCACACAGCACAATCCACCTTGAGATTCAAGTTGGTATATAAATTCACAAATACACAACGAGATACATTGAAGATACATCATCAATAAAGGTTTGCAGCTCGGTTTACATTCGCGAGATTGGTCTCGAGCTCGTAAATAAGAACGGCAGCAGGATCCAGCTTTCTGATCTATTCAACTTTCAGAAAATTTGACGCGCATATCACGCTGCGCACAGATTGTGCAGCGTTGGTCCCCACTCGCGCCGTGCCGTATGCAAAACCTGCGAGCTTGGTGTGTGGCCAAGAAAAGAGGAGTAATAAAATCTCTCGCTGCTAGAGCTAAGACATCTGATATTCGCGTGAAAATCAGAGACAGCTTATACCAACGTTTGATAAAAACAAGACAACGACTGTTCGAACTCTCACTGTAGAGAGAGAAGCGAGAAAAACAAGAAAACATTCTCGAAACACGATTTCCAATCAATGAAATTATCTAAATCGCATCTCGAATGAGAACAAAACCTACTAATTTGGTATTATTTTGATGAAATTCTAAATGGGCTATCTTTCGGGTGAGTACAGCGCAATAATCGTAAAGAAGGATACAGTCGAAGGGGACAGACAGCTTAGAGACTGAAACGGAGGATGGGTGGGGGGTGGAGAATGGAGAAAATGTTGATTCAGGCAGAAATGGAGATAAACGTAGCTATATAAATATGAGAACAGACCTTTTCGAGATAGGAATCTGAAGAAATAAATATATCTATATGCGTTGTATAGAACACATATGCCCGTAGCATGCAAGGGATCGGGCGGAGAGGGGGTTCACTTTGAGTGCGTTATAGTCGGGGACGAGTGGACAGGTATCTGTCCTGGGAATCATGTCGGTAATGCTGTGTATAGAATTACTTGCATTTGAGAGAAAATAAAAGAGTGCGAGGACGAGAAGTCGAAAGAGACCAGATATAAACAATATACATATTCAGTCGCCTTTCAAGAATAGAGCTGAACGCAACGCACTGTCGCACTACCACGATGCAGATGCTAATAACCTCGATTTTTTTATGCGCTGAACTCACGGAATTGACTGGTTGACTCAAAGGGTTGTTCACTCTTATTTCTTTTCCCTCCCGAACCTATCGATTTTCGTAAGTAGTTGTGTCTGCTTGCTGCTAGGTGCTTGCTTTCCTCAAGTTTCTCTCCCATGACCCATCAAAGTAAAGTAAAAGAAAAACGTTTCTGATTCCCATGATCGGAGACCGGGTTCATTTCAGTTGTATTTCTTTCTCAATTTGGAGCGGATCATTATGGTAATTGGTTGAAGGAGGTTAGAGTTTTGAATGTCGGATCGTACTTTTCGTGTGTATTTAAAAAAGGAGGCATCGAGCTTACCGAAAAAAAATGTAAATAGAAAAGAACGACCATTTGTTACAATCTGATCTTTCTAAAGTTTGAACTTCACTGGATAATCACTAAAAAAATAAAGTTTATAAGGTACAATCAAAGTAGCCTTTTACAATAGTTTCGCAGAGCGAAAGTTCTAGCTCTACCATACCAGTGCCAGTTGCAGTCGTACCGAAGCACTGCTTCGGTAGAGTAACAGCCTTTCTTCTAGTTTATGTGATACTGAAGTAGTACTTCAGCACAACTGCAACTTTCTCCGGTAAAGCTAGAACTTTTGCTCCTCAAAGCTTTTTTTGAAAAGCTGCTTCGGTTGTACATACATTTTGTTTTTCAGTGTTAACGCACTCCAATGATCTGCTAGAGATTCGCTGATCGCTGGATCCACATTACACTGAAAATCAACTTAAAACAGGAGTACAGATATTAACTACGTGACATATAAGTATATACACAGAAAAATCGAAAAAAGCCTTTGGTAATCCTGACAAAACCTTTGGTAGAAAAAAAATTACCCAGCATTAAACAGTTAACTGTATAGCCAACCAAATCTGTGGATCATCCATGCAGCAAAATCTCTTTAGTTAGGCGTCCAAAATCTTTGGTCAGCTCTACTCAAGTCTTTTGCTGTGTCATTTTTAAACTAAAGGTTTTGTCAGCACTGCCAAAGCATTTTCTTCTGTTTTTTCTGTGTAGACGATGAATCAAAAAGCAGTAGAACTGAGAGAAGCATTGTTTTACTTAAGGAAGGGTGCTTCCCTGGAACTTTTTCATAATGTACCCAAAAAAAAAAAAAAATGTTGCATCATCTTACAGATCATGCACTTGCTAAAGAGAATCTTGATAAAAACACACTTAACACTATACATTTTCATCAGTATGCCTTTATTTCTGTCACTAAACGAAATTTTCTCACCTGGATAGTTGTATTAAAATTCTGTTTCCAGGTAGCTTCTCTAAAACACTTGCATTTCGTATAAAACTATTTTCCACTAAGCTATAATTATAATTTTTTATTCAAGGTTTAAAAAAAATGAGGCAAACAAACCAAACTTAGATAGCCCATGTTGCCTCACTTTGGGAGAAGACTTAATGCATGATGTATGTCGACCTTCTCTATTAATTTAGCTCGTTGGTAGCAAGAGGTGATGATTAACCACTGATTTATTTTACAGGTGGACTAACATAGGGCGATTCCAAAGATAACTGTTCCTACGTGCGAGAATTGAAGTTGCGTCGGCTCATTTTGAAGGAATTTTTTTGGGTGTCATGCACGGAGAAAACAATGCGTAGTGCTCCATGGACACTGCATCGTGAATTGAAGTTACGACTTTTCCAACCCTTTCAAAAATGGCTGCCTGCTCGATAACGATTACAGAATGGGGGCGGACCACTCATAGGTCATCCGGGATCCGTTAAATACACCCGAGCCGTAATGGATTCAGCATTTTCACTACCGATTCGTGACGTGATCAATGATTGTTTTCTTCTTTTGAGACTCGCAATATCGATTGCATTCGTTTTATTCTTAAACAAGGAAAATGTAGCATAATTTTGGCCGTACATATACAATAAATTTAGGTTGTTCCTAAATGACTGGTTCAATTGCTGTCAAAATAGCTGACCGCGACCATGAGCGTATGTAGGAAAATATTTCATAAATATTTTCCTGTATCAAATATTATTTGTCTCTCTCTCCTACCATTTGAACAAGTGTGTTGGAAAAGGATAGCAGAGGGGATCATCACGTGAATTCAGCCCGTATCTCCGTCTCTTTCTAGCGCACGCGCTCAAACGGGAGGAGAGAGAGATAGACAAATTCCTGTGTATCGCCATGATCGCAACCGGTTCTAAAATGATGTAGCAAAAGAACGCAACAGACCCATTATCAAAGAAATTCGCCCAATAAAATTTATTGGTTGCACTTATCCAGTAAATTGGCACTGTACTAATAAATTAGAACTAAGTAAATGCGCAACTTGTTACTAAACAACCAATTTTATTACATTGATTATTATTTAATTAATTAATATTTATATACGATGTTATAACTTTTTACGATGGATTGAGTTGGAGTTCCCATCAGTGGCGGCTCGTGCAATTTGACAACAATGCCATCCCTCCATTTGATTGTATGTAAAACAATCGATTTGAAAGTGAAGCAGTGCTTCACCAGCAATCGATTGTTAAACATAGAATCAAATGGAGCGAATACATTGTTGCCAGATGGCACGAGCCGCTACTGGTTCCCATCCGCATCCCATTGCTCTTTTATCGATTCTTGTTGGATGTTTGTCTCATTTTTACTTCCTTACAACTAACAAAGTTAGAAATTGAGAAAGTATTGGAATGGCGCAGATGACTTGCTGTCTATGTATCCCAGCATAACTTTCGAACCAATGATCCAGCAATGCATCAAAATTTTTACAGAGAATTTGCTTTTACCACTCCCCAGAGGGACATTCTTCGTTTTTTTTTGAGATTTCAAACTATAGGCAAACTATGGATGATAAAAGGTTTCTATAAAAATCAATGGGAAAAGGGGTACATATACATATGGGTGAACGTATGGAAAAATTGAAATGTTTCAAATGTATAGCTGCGTTTGAATTTAGATGAGAATTTTCAAAAACATTCTGCAACCAGCCTACTGTAAAATTAAACACTTAAGATGGGCCTGAGGGTTTCGCCCAGAATATTAAAAGGGGGTCTGGGGATCTCTCCTAGAGCAGCGGTTCCCAAACTGTTCATAAGTGCGGAAAAAAAAGTGGATTCGATCGGCGCGAAAAATTCGGAAGAGGAATTAGGCAACGGGGACAATAAAAAGAAATGAACGGAACCGTAGCACTAGCAACACCAACGACTCTTATAGGCCTTATTCACGCATAACCAAACAATTGAAATTTTTAAATTTCCTAGCAGATTCAAAATATCTGTCGAAAATGCCTCAAATTTAAAATCTTTTGTTTGAGTTTTCTTTTGTTTTTTCCTCATTTACCTGTTGGAGTTTATCGTAAAAAGAAGGAAATGTCGGCAGTACCAACTTGAATATTTGGATTATGGGTTCACGTGTGGGGAGGCGCAAGGCGGGTTGCCGGCGCCCCAATGCGTGCTTTGTTATGAAACATTATCAAACGAGGCGATGAGACCGTCAAAATTGATCAGGCAGGCATAGAGACAATTATGCGCATCATTTCATGTCACGTGTATGTAAAAAAAAAAAAAAAAAAAAAAAAAAAAATCATCATCATCATCATCATTTTTGCCATTTTTGCAATAAAGGTGGGGGGGGGGGGGTTTCGGCCCCCCCCCCCAGAATAATTTTGATAAGAGACAGTATTTGTGGGGTATTTCCTATACAGTTTATTTCTTCTTGAAGTATATCAAGTGATAGCTGAATCATTTAGAAGGCCGAGGATGAGTTGTCGGCCGGGATATAAACAGAAGAAGAGGAAAAAGAAAAGCGAAGAAAAATGGGAATTAATTAGCCGGTTAGTTAATTTAGACATCGAGCATGGTGGAATGACTAGCTAGTGGAGGTGTAGTGTCAACAAGTAACTTGCGTTGCCTTGTTTCTCTCCGTTTACCGGTCGCTATTCTAGTGAGAGTTCATATGTTCGGAAGGTGTGAAGGTGTGCTCGCTTATAACGCCATGCAGCTTGCCGCGCGTTCCTCGGACAGTCGCGCACGCGTGCGCGCGCAGGTCCTTGTTGTAATATGGTGCGAGTCGGTCGGTCGGGCGCGGGATGCAGCAAAAGGTTGCGCTTTCGCTGTTGTCCGATTATTTCGATAGATAGCACCACCGTGAGCAATTGAGCATTTGCGAGCTCCGGCCTTTTTACTTCAAGGATCCTTATCGATGTCCTGCGTTGCGTTGTCGATGTCGCCCTCGTCGATTTCGTCCTTCGAGCGCTTTTGACCATCTCATGCGAAGGATTTGTGTTTCTATCAACCGCGATCTATGAAACCGATACATTGATCTATATTGTATAGATAGTATTTGCACTGAGCAAAAAGCTCTGGGGGAAATGGCAGTGCACGGAAAAAAAGACTGTTAAAGTTTACCATACGTATAGCTGATTTTGGCGTCTGCCAGAAAGTATGGTGGATTTCACCATAGTATGGTAAATGCGACGTAACTTGTGGTAAATTAGGTTAACCTGTCAGTACATTTTACTATCATCATCATCAAGTCAAAAGTACCATATTATTTACCAAAATCAGCTATGCTTATGGTAAGTTCTACCTGTCTTTTTTCTCCGTGTGCGAATGATTAAATAGACTTAGAAAAGCCATTATATATAGTATTTCTGAATAAAACTTCTATAGTCGAAGAATAAGAAGTCTAGAAATTCTACTCGAAAGCACTAGATTTCATTTTTAAAATAGCAATAAATTTTTATCTAAATGGCTGTATTTACGGTCTGGTCTTTTCAGGATTGTCAGAGATTACAAAATAATACAAGAGAAATGAAAGTGATTTTCTGAGTTTATAAAAGAATTTTGAAAGTTCTTAGTGTGCGCACTGCGTATCGTTATTTTCATGGAATTTTACGTAAGAACCAATGTGCCATACAGCTTTAGCAATAGTGCGCAACAGACCCATTTCGGTTCGATTTTTTCACTTAGAAACTGTTCAGGTGTAAGTCCTTTTGAACGTGAAATTGAAACGAAAAAATCTTTATGCTTATTAGTACATTTTTAGGGAGGATTTTGAAAACACTTCCAAATTCGAGCTTTTTGGAGTTTCCCCTCATTTATTTGTATATGACCAGTTTTTTTGACCCTAATTAGATGAGTTTCTATTTTCTAAGAGTTCCTAGAATAATTGTATAACGTTTGGCTGGGGTCTATGGGAACCTTTGCCAGCATTGGTGGGTTAAAATAATAAAGCATTTTTTGTTTATTTTCAGACCTCTGTTCTACCTATACGATTTTATCGATCAGCATTCGAACCGATCATGAGTGAATTTAGTCAAGCAACACCTGTGTTGAAAAAAGATCACTCACCATCACCGTGTGCTCATCGAATAAAAAAAGAAAAGGTAAGGATCATTTTATTTATTAATTAATCTATCGATCTATTTATTTATTTTTTTCTGAGATTGTTTTTTTCTAAAGACGTGGCTTACGAGCCTAAATAAAAGATATGTGTACTTATATTATCAAATTTAAAAAAAAAGCGGTATTTTTTCTAAAGTTTCCAGCGTTGAATCAATTTTGAACCATTTTGAAACTGATAACTATAGTTATCAGTTTCAGAGTTTTAACTCCTTGAAAATGAATTGTTTTACATTTGTTTAAATCAGGAAAATACACTATTACCAAATGGGGCAGTTGCAAGGGTCTAAAAAGTTGTGTATTTTAGAAAGAAAAGGATAGTACTCGATAAGCTGAGAACAATGGTGCCTTTGGTTATTCCTAAAGTGTCCCGGTTTTGGAGATACACACGAGTAAAGTTGTAAAAAATCGTGTGCGTACTGACGTCACTACGCGGGATTCCCATTTAAAACAATGTGTTTTGGGCCAAAATCTCATCTCCAGAACAAGTGGACTTGTTTAGAAGCAATACAGGCACATTTGTTCTCAGCTCATCAAGTACTTTCATTTTCTTCATCAAAACCCGAACATTACAGACCCCTGCAACTGCTTTATTGCATGAACCCCAATTAATCACGACAAGAAAGTTTTCACAATAAACATGCGCTTTAAATATGCAAGCTTCGGAGAGAGAGAGAGAGAGAGAGAGAGAGAGAGAGAGAGAGAGAGAGAGAGAGAGAGAGAGAGAGAGAGAGAGAGAGAGAGAGAGAGAGAGAGAGAGAGAGAGAGAGAGAGAGAGAGAGAGAGAGAGAGAGAGAGAAAGAGAGAGAGAGAGAGAGAGAGAGAGAGAGAGAGAGAGAGAGAGAGAGATTTGTACACTCAAACAGCGTGCAGTGGCGACTCGTGCGTCGTGCAATTCGGCAACCGTGCACTTTTCATTTGGGGATACGGATGGGAGGAGGGGGCCAAAAAAGCCGTTTGACCAAAAAAGGGGAAAAAATAGAACAAATAAAAGGGGGGTTACCGGGAGGCGAAAGTTCCCCTTTCGCCACCCGTTTGCTAGAGCTGGATCTGCACATGGCTCTTTCGCAATTTAAAACTATGCGAGGAGATCGATTCTTCTTGAAGAATGCGCGAATTACAAAGTAATAAATCAAAGTAAATAGAAACTTCAAAAATCATTTCATGTATAAATAAGTCAATAATATCATTCACACCTACGTTCGTTTTCTGTCGCCTTCATAGCAGACGTATGTACTATCGACGAATTGAAGATTGTCGCGAGATTTTCAATTATTTTCAGTCATGGGTGCGTGAGTGTGGGACTGATCTGCAACGGCTTTTTTGCCCCACCCCCACTGGCCTCTCACCTGCAAGGTGTGAGGAGTATGAAGAGTGGTCGAACCAGAACCTTGAAGGCGAAACTTAGCTCATGAAAATCTCATGACAATCATAAATTCGTCGATAGTACGTACTTACCTAGCGAACCCGACATAAATTAATCTATGTATATATATTTATCACCCGAGGCTGGTCAATGACTTATGCCTGTTCAGAAGTTTTGTATTACAACCAGGTTCCTAAAAGTAATCAACGCTTGCTCACTCAAATTCAGTGAATAGTTAAATATTCCTACTCCGTTGTGTTCATTTTGACTATACCTTCAGTTGAAGGCGCTTGACGAGACATTATTTTATTAAGATAATTGAAACTGTGTGAGGATTGATTTTACAAAAACGAGAATACTCAAGAGGGGCATGAAAGGGTTATTAGTAGACGTTGAGTGTTTAACCCTTTCGCTCTAATTATCCCTTAAGGGACAATATTTTGTATGGAGCCTTATGGAAATTTGAAAAAAAAATTGGCTCACACATGAAATCATATGAGAAAAGTTCGTTCAATTTAATGGTATAGGTTTCAGATTACAGTGACACTTTTTTCATAATTCGTGTGCGAAAGGGTTAAAACTGAACATGGTTTTGCACTACTCACAGTCGATTGGCGAGTTGACAGATAAATTAAAAGTATACCGTTTTCCTGGAATCATATTTATTTTGTTGCCTGCTAGAAATAATGCTAACTCACCGTAGAGTATGATAAATGCAGCGTAATAATTATTAACTTGAGGTGAAATGCGGTAACAGATTCTTTTAATCTACCCTATTTGTGGTGAACTTTATCGCTTTTTTGGAGGTCGATCCTTGTAAACATTTTATAAGACTGGCAGACCGGCTGAATGGAGGGTTGACCCTTTCATACTTTTTATGGAAAAGTATATATTCCCCAAAAGATCCCCAAAAGCCACTCGCGCGAGTGGCTTTTGGGGATCAAAGTTAAGAGGAAGGGGGTGCTTCAAAGTTATTGACTCTTTTTATGGCCATCAGTATACAAAATCAGAAGTGTGGTAGTATGTACAATGATTTCTGGTTTTTCAATAAGTAAACAGTAACAAAAAAGTCAATCCTCTGTCTCGAATTATTGAGTAGAGACTTGAGCCCCCCCCCCCCCCCCCCCCCCCCACGAGTCAAAAGTGGGCTGATTCCACAATTCGGAACAGGGCATTCACTTTGAACCGGCCACGATGAAGGTATGAGGACATCCCCCCCACCCTAGGAATGGAAAGAAGGCTTTCCCCCCTCATAAATATACTGATGACCACAGTCAAAAGTTACGTTCGGACCCATATTTCGATCATGAACTTCATTGGTTGATGCTCTACTCTAACCTTCTACCTCTTTGCAGGATTCAGACTGCCTCTTTGCCATTGATTCGGGCGTATGCCATTTCGTCTACTGCACTACACATAAGAAACAAATTGCCAACTGCCGATTCACCTATGCCAAAATGTAGATAAGAAATTGCAAAAAATGAGTCGGCCTACTAGAAATTTATCATTTAAATGAGGCATATTTGGGCGTTCTTGGGCATATTTCTGAACATAAAAAATGACTAATGAGGCGAGAAATAAAACAACAGAATAACATCTGGTAGGAAAGGAACCATAACTCAACGTATAGTGAAACTAAATGGATATAAAAATATAAAAAAATCCATCATGAATCAGCATGAACATTTCCTACAAGAGAAAGCTAAATTACACCCTCCTGCCAGATGAAGATGTCAGGACAAATGACCTGATCGAAGCTTAGCACATAGGCGCGGTTTCAGTCTCATGGTTGGGAAGAAACAACCCAGTTTTTATCATCTCATTGAAGAATTGCAGAAAGAACAGAAGGATTCTGAAGTTATGATCGAAGAAATTGAGCATGGACAACAGGTTTGACGACCCACGAAAAAAATAAATACTGGAGAGTTAATTTCCGTCTGCGTTCCCTGGCGGAGCAGTATGAAAACTCTGAAGCACAAGATTCAGTCTTGACATAATATCTCCACCGTGTCGGACACAACTTTACTCTGTAAATTACAAGGTAAAAACCGTACGTTTAAACATGCTTCGTTTAAATGTTAAATTTCTAGTAGGCCGATTCATTTTATGCAATTTTTTATCTGCATTTTAGCAAAGGCGAATCTGTATAGTAGGCAATTTGTCTCTCATATGCAGTAGGCGAAATGACGCACCTCGATTGATGCGGTATTCATTACTGCTGATTGTCAGCTTTTTTGTGGCTTTTGTTTTTCATTGTTTTATTTTATTTTGTTTGTTTTGTTCTGATCTCGAAAGACACGATGTCCATCGATCAAACAGCAGGAATTTTTGGGAGAAGTATTTGAATCGGATAACGTTAAATGTGTTTTGGGAAAGTAGCTAATTATTCGTACGCGACTGTATCGTTTTCGCCTAACTTTAGAAATGAAGGCGCATCCATACAAGTAAGACTAATCGGTCAAATTGAGGGAAATTTCGGTTTTCCAGGTGGAGTATTAGAATCGGATAGCGTTAATCGCGGAGTGGAAAATAGCTAACTATTCGCACTCGACTGTATACCGTTTTAGTCTACCATTAAAAATGAAGACGCACCCATAAAAATAAGACGATTTTTCATCGAATTTCGGGATCATCCGGTGGTAGTATTTGAATCGGATACCAGGGAATGTGTGCGATTACGTGGTCAACGTATGACCCGTTTCCACCGTTTCCCCCTTTCCCTCTCTCACCCTCTTAGATCGGAACGGAACACACGGCCCGGGATCTAATAAAGCTGGCCCCGGTCCGTTCTGTGAGACGTTCATCTTTCTCTCTATTTCTCCATTTCTTACTCGTCTTCCTCATTTTTTCTCTCTTTCCCCTCTCTCCATTTCTTTCCTATTTATAGCTCTCACGGCCTAGCCGACCCAAATGGGGCCGCAGTCCTCCGGGAAATTTCCCGGTTTCCCGGTGAGCCAGTCCGCCTCTGCACCTAGCTCCCCAAACTCCGCCTATGCCTCTGGCAATATTGCTAGAATTTTATTTTTTTATTTCTTTTCCCACACTGCATTCGAAATCTGAAGTACTCCAATAAAGTGGTTCTTAAGCTGCTCTGTTTTCGAGAGAAAGCAACGATCCAATTCAATGAGTCTACCTCGTATCACTTTCAAAGTACGAGCACGAGCGTTGCGTCGCGTCGTGAGTTAGTTAATCTTGTTGTTGTTGTTGTTGTTGTTGTTGTTGTTGTTGTTGTTCGGCGTTAAAATATTTGATCCAAAGGAAAACCGCACAATTGAAGGCGCGGGTGCGGGGTGCCCAGTGTGGTCCGGGTCCTGGTGCCGCTGCGAAATTAACAGCTGCGCTATTTTGGTATATACGAGGTGGTAGAAAACCTGCGGCGACGGACGTCGACGGCGACTATAGCGAGGCTTCCTCCGTCGGAGGGTAGTATGAAAAGGAGAAGGGAGCAAGCGGGAAAGCCGAAAGGGGCGGGTTGGGGGCGGGGGGCATGGGAGGGGGGAGAAGGGCTGTGAGCTGTAGATTTTCGTGGGACGCGGACGGTAATCAAACCAGTCTAAGAGTGATAAGGGCATTGCGGAGAAATTTATTAGACAAGAGCAAAACGAAAGTCAAGACACGTTGGGTATGGGTAGGGTTATAGACATAGACGGCATGCGCGCCACGCTGCGTCGTCCCGCCCGGCGCGGCGCTCGGCTGTTCGGTTCCCGGCTGGAAGCGGCGCGGCGGCCACTTCCCTCCAACCCAGACGCAACATCGATTGTCTACCCCGCCACTTGAAGGCGTCATCGATTCCTGGCTTGCCTTCTCTCTCTCTCTCTCTCTCTCCCTCTCTCTATCTCTCTCACTCTCTCTCTCCCTCCCCTCTCTCTCTGCGCTGCGCCCGCCCGGCAGCTCGCTCGACTCTCGCCCCCAAGTCCCGAGACCCGAGTCTTACCTCACCCCTTTCTCTGCCATCACTCCGCGGGCTTCGGTTCTTCTCATCGCCGACTCGGGCTCGACTGTCGACGAGACGTTTCTCAGCTCAGAGCCGGCCGCTTTTCAGAGCATCCCATTGAATTCAGTGTGCGCTTTTGTTTCCTTCGATCTACGTTTTCTCTGTTCAAAGGACCATTGTCTGAAATGAAACTATCGAAAACTAATCCATGAAAAAAATACGAGGAAAATGCATTCTTCCAAAGTACCTCTGATGGAAAGAAAAAGATAAAGTTTACTCTGGGAAACTTAACTTTGAACCATGGGAGTATGCAAGGAGAGGAGGAGGAGTCGTGCGTATGATACAGTCCCTCCCACCTGAAAGTTACACAATCCTGATGTTTTCACATATTTTTTCTAAAAATTAGCTAAAATAAGTAAATACTTTTGAAAATCGAGGAGTGCCCCCCTGCCCCCAGAATTTGGTTTCAATGTAAAGCACCCCGCACTCTTTTGGAAAAATTTCAGCCAGTGACGTCTATGACTTACAGTTTACACGAAATTTTAATATTGTAATTAATTTGGAGCTAGAACCACATTTCTTGCCGTGCAACCGACAAAAATGAATAACTTTCCCTTGCAACTAGGCAGAAGTGCGGTTTTGATGAAAAACATGAAAATTTGAGCGAGACATCGATCCAAAATTAATATCGAATGACCGCGTAATAAAGTCATTGCAGTCCCTGCAGCAAACCGAAAGGCTCTATGCAGTGGCGTCATTTCAGGTCTTGCCAGGGGGGGGGGGAGGGGATCTGATGACTTTTTTTCTTTGCTTCTCATTCATTTGGTCCTCTGGAACTCTGACCTTCGAGGTCTTTGATATGCCCTTAATCGGCGATCATTTACAATTTAGGCAACTTTTGGGGAGAAACACATTTTGTTCCCAATTTTTCAAGAAATTTAAAGCTATTTTAACCTGTAGTCAATATATTTGACTTTTTTTTTTTTTTTTTTTTTTGCTCCTTCAATTTTCTGTGTGACCCAGAATTTCTGGATGTGTCAAACCCCCAAATGACGCTACTGGCTCTATGGTTTCAGGTGAAAGAGACATTGTGCTGTAATAAGAAACTATCAGAGGATTGTCTTTCAAAAACCAATCGAAAGTGCCCAAAGATTCATGCAAGGAAACTAAATTAAAACCATATATAATTAAAATTTTCAAACAATAAAAACTATTTACTAATCGCCTACTCACGAAAAAAATACTTGGTTGGATTTACCGTCGCATGATACATGCGGTTTTCGCGCTTATTTGTGAGGACGGGAAAATTGACTAGAATTCGGGTTGAATGAAACAGCTTTCAAGAAAAGTTATCTGTTCCATTCACTCGAATATCTATAAATTTAACCTTTTTTATTCTCAACTGCCAAAATCAAGTATCGTAGGCGACGTAGGCGTAAATCTAAATTGACATTTTTCCCTTGTGCAGTGGCGTCGCGTCGCGGGCGATTAGGCATATAAGATCGAATCCCGTGCATTGAAGAACAAATTCATTATCAGCGGTACTGACACTTCTAGCGGAGGGGGTGTTTTGGGTGCTCAAGTTCCCCCTTTTTTGGAAAAGGATGCAAAAAAAAAAAAAAAAAAAAACACGGAGCTGCGGTCACTCTTCAAGCTCCTCCACTTTAGTAAGGGATGAAAAATAGTGAAATATAAAAAATAAAGACCGAACATTTTAACCCCTCTCCCCCTCTCCCCCATTTTTAGACCCACATGCAGCCCATGGGTATTGATAAGAATCAAGCAGATTTACGCAAAAAGCGGAAATGAAACGCTTTTAAAAATGACCGCGTGATGATCCCAATCTAAATACAGCTTTCAAATTAATAAAGGTGTCTTTTGATTCAGTGAGAAGTAAATCTTCACTAACAATAAGTGTGTAGAGAAAGATTCAGGACTTTGTCCATCTCTTTCTATCTCCACTCATTTGATCACGCATGGAGAGGATATAGTTGGAGATGGAAGAGACATCAGGTGAACTTGGCCGAATGGCCGCCATCTCTGTCATTTTCTATCACAATACAATAAGACGCTGTCGCGGGACAGTGGATGTCGACAATTTCTACTGGCGAGTTCATAGAAACCTTAAGCTAAGGGCGATTCTTCAATCCTCACCTATCATTTGAGATTTAAATTTTGAAAATATGACAATTTTATTGATAAAAACTATTTATTAAATTTCACTTCTTCTGATCTGCCGATCAAAAATAGAGATACGATTGAAAATTCGACTTGTTCTGAACGATCAAAACTTTTACATTTCCGAAAAATGTCATTACCATCGCTCACACGGAAAAAAAAGATTAGTGAAAATAACCATATGGATACCTGATTTTGGCACCTGCTAGATGTTATGGTAATGTTAACCAGAAGTATACTATGTTTTGACTAGGTACTAGGCGATGTTACCTGATTGCATGTCGAATTTACTCAAAGTATCGGTAAATGCACCATACTTCTAGTCAAGTTTACCATAACATCTAGCAGGTGCCAAAATCAGGTATCCGTATGGTTATTTTCACTAACCTTTTTTTTCCGTGCAGTCGATCACCAAAATGATTTACTTACACACGGAAAAAAACTACGGCGAAAATAACCATACGGATACCTGATTTTGGCACCTGCTAGATGTTATGGTAATGTTAACCAGAAGTATACTATGTTTTGACTTGGTACTAGGTGATGTTACCTGATTGCATGTCGAATTTACTCAAAGTATCGGTAAATGTACCATACTTCTGGTCAAGTTTACCATAACATCGAGCAGGTGCCAAAATCAGGTATCCGTATGCTTATTTTCACTAATGTTTTTTCCGTGCAATTGTCTTGTTTTTATGATTACTATTCAAGAAAACTTTAAATCTTTGCCAAACATTGTTGCCAAATTGCACGAGCCGCCACTGTGCCTTCTTCTCTTGATCTTCGCCTCATCTCGTAGTCTCTAAAACCTCGTCTTCAAACGCCTTGACTGAAAGGATTAAAATAAACCCCGTGAATGGTTCGAATCAAACATTTTTCGGGTTTTATGAGCGCGTTAAAGGAATAGATAAGCGTCAGAAATGCTTAACTCCATAGCTGACATGACACGTTTGTTGAAATCCTCGCAGAGAGCCGAAACCGTAGCTCGAAAGACCAAATCGACTGAGCGAAGCAGCTAATCCTGCTTGCTCGTCATCAAATTGCATAACCAGTCAATTGAAGGCGTTTTATTGCGCCGGGCACCTTCGGATCGTAGACATCTACGCGACGCGACGTTCGCTCTGCGCAACGACCGTACGTCCGTACAGCACCGGTACCGGTGTCCTTTACTATAGGTAGTATAGGTGGTCCGTTCTTTTTTCTCCCAAATATTCAATTTTCCTAATTTTTTCGGCTTTTCTCCCCTCCTCCAATTTCATCCTGGAAATTGTGAATAACGGTATTAATTACAAGACTTTTCGTCTTTAATTTCGTTATTCATAGCACTTGGTCGCTCAAAATTAGAGAATCGGATTTCTTTTCAACTTCAGTTTTATTTGTTCGATGATTTTTATTTTTATTTTTGTGTAACGTTAACATAAAATAGACTATTAAGTCAGACTTCTATGAAAGCAATATGCGCCTTTCATGTATGAATATTGCTTCCTAAAAAAAAGTAAATACTCCTCAGGTCGTCTTTACAAAATTCAGAGCTGGTTTTGCGTACAATTAAAGGCATTTTTCAATTCACCGATGATTTCATCGGTTGAGTAAAGATTACACAGTTCAGTTCAGCTCAGTTCATGACTGTAATGCACGAAAATATTTGCACCTGTTATCTTTTCTAAATTGGTGGAATCGCCGTCATATCAACAAAATATCTGCAATATTTTTAAAGTCATCGAAGACTCCACCGGTTGAGAAAATATTACAGATGCGAGTATTTTTGTGCAGCACAGTCATACAATGAATTGTACTGTATGATATTTTCTTAACCGGTGGAACTATTGGTGAATTGAAAATTCCATAAATTATACACAAAATAGGCAGTTCTGACAAAATTACACATTCATAATATTTAAAATGAAAGACAAGGAATTTTAAGAGGCTAGAATCAGTTTTAATATGATACTATATAAAATTAAACGCTTGTTTTGAAATAATGAACGATAGATTAATATCATCATTACCAGAGTCATTTCAAGTTCAATTCTTCAATATTTCATGTAGCGCAGTTCTTTGCCGACATTTTCATTGCAAATTTTTTTTAAAAAATGAAACTGGAAAAAGAAAAAGGGAGTGGAAATATTTTATAGACGTCGCGTCACTGCGGTTTAAGTTTTCACGTGACACCGGTTATTGTCCTTCCCCAGTGTTGCCAGATCGCGGGTAAAAAGCTGTATCGTCCCCATTTAAATCAATGTAAAACGTACTGCTTTTTCACCCCAATCTGGCAACACTGTCTGTCCTTCCCCAATATGTACGATTGTACGACATACGTTACAGGAGACCAACCTGCAAGCTAAACCTATAATATCCTCTCCTTCCCTTCTCAATAACGCGGATGTTATTATTATTATTATTATTTTTTCATTATTCCTTATGTTGCGTTTCCTAAACTGCTTCATACAATTTAAATCTAAATTTATCTGAATCTGACGAAGCAATTAAATTCAGTTGTTTTCTGCTATAGATTATTAAGCGAATGTGACTAAAGTCTGCTCGTTTCAGAAACTCGTATAAACTGCCTTTAAACTGAGCCGATATAAATAAAAAATGAACAATATACCTCACAATTATGGACTCGTGTTTTTATTTTGTTTTTTTCCTTATTTATTTTTTGTTTATTTGATTTTTTTTTATTTTTTTTTGCAGAAAATGTATTATTTACTTTCGAAAAATTATTGAGTCTCTATCCAACCATGTCTACCATGAGAGATAAGTTTGGTCAGAAAAAAAACAAAGAAAGTAACACTCGCTTTTTCAACAGAAAATTATTTTTTCCGACTGAATAGAATATGGTTCAAGAATCGTTGACTCAAAGTCATTTGTAAATGATCCATGACAGGAAAGGATGTAAAGATTTGGCCACAGCAAAGTGTTTTTTGATAATTTTTATGTTAGTACCAATATAAAATGTATGTGATTAACTTGGAAAAGTTCGTAGCAATTATTGTCCAAGTGGGGACTTGTGCGTTAATGTGAGATGCTGTTAGTACTTCTCAAGTTTCTTCATCTACCTATTCGTGCCTTTTGGATCATTTACTTAAAAGAATGTCTGAGATACATAAAATAATCGAATCTTACGTCCACAAATTTAAAGAGCATGCCATTTTCTATCTTGCAGAAAAAGCACTTAATTGATTAATTATTGTTAGCGAGAGGAGGGAGCACGCACGATGAAGATTCGGACTGCAGCTCGCTGTACGCATGCGGTGTTGCATACAAATATTTTGAAGGCGCTTTAAATAGCTTTTTTCCCTCCCTCTTGGTACGATTTCTGCTCTTCTGATGGACCTCCTAATTATCTTCGAATTTACTGCGCTTACGCTGTGATTTCTCACGAAGAGCAAGGTTTAATGTCTCATAAACGTCTTTGCATATACTTACATTATAACCTCTGATTACAATCGAGCTCAATTCCACTGAACATTGAGACGTTTCAGAATTTCTCCTCGTATTCAATTTTTTTTCAAAGAAAACTGCGACGAACAAACACAAACTTTTATGAAAATGTTTGCAATGCTTCTCTATGTATTATTTTATGAATATAATTACTTTTAAAATGTTCAGCAACGTGTATTCATTATACTTAGTTCTTATTTAAAGAATGAACATGCGGATAGTTGTTTGAAACTTCACAGTGAAGTCAGGACCCGCCGTCAGTGGCGGCTCGTGGACTTTGGTATTGGGGAGGCTGTGGGGGGACCCCTCAGCGGGGGGGGGGGGGGTCCTCAGAAACAAAACACACAAACACAAAAACAAACAGGCGCGGCTGGTCCGGCGAACACGTGGCATGATGACGGTTATCCGTATACTGGCCTCGGCAACGCTGCGGGAGTCGTGGAGGATAGCAGCCTCCGATACCTTCGTTAACCCTTTAACTGCTACGGACGAGTATACTCGCGGCGGAGAAACCTCTTCTCTTAGAGCTGCGGACGAGTATACTCGCAATCGTGACTGGATTCCTCAAAACTCTTAAAAAAAATAAAAAAAAAATTAATAAAAAAAAAATTAAAAAAAAATTAAACAAAAAACGTAACAATTCGTAAATTTGCACGGTTTTCCATTCACACCCTGGCAGTACCTGCATTCCTAACTCAGCAGTCAAAGGGTTAATGCGTGCACACTGCACAGTCCTTGCTTGGTTGTGTGTGTGTGTGTGTGTGCCGAACACCACTTGACTGACTCGACCGACTCGGAGTCTGTGCCTCTCGACGAGGCACACAGACTATGGCACTGCTGACTGCTGTCGTTTCGCGACTCTGAAATCTCGTTCCCCGCCCGCTCAGAACTTCCTTCTCTTGCGCGCTCTCTCTTCCTTATAGTGAAGATTGACTCAAGATTTAGAGTCACGCACATTGTGATTGCCTAATTTCAATATGTTGTCTCTCGTCACTGTCTTGTCGACGTTATTTTTTCTTCGCTCTGAATGTCTGGGGAGGCACAGCCTCCCTTGCCTCCTTAGGCGAGCCGCCACTGCCCGCCGTGTTTGAACCTATAGAGGTGTCTAATGGCTTCAACTGCGAACAGCAATATCACCGTGGACACAAATACTCCCCCCTTCTCTCTTTACTGCCGTACATTGTGTCAGTTCGAGCAAAATATTGAAATGTCTCATTTAGCGCTCGCAATATTCGCGGATCCAGCCCTCCCGATGGGGAGACTTGGGATTTTCACCCCCGGCAATATTCCTCATATCTTTTTTCTCTTTCTTTACTCTCTGTTTCCCTTTTTTGGCTGAAAGGGGGGGGGAGGACGATCTCCTTCTTTAGCCCCCCCCCCCTCGAATCCGCCAATGGTTCTCAATTTAATGTTCTACAAGATAGTGAGTATTGGCATTTACATTTTTTTCTTTTTTTTCTTAGCAATGACAACTTCAAAGCTGTTTTTCTCAAAAATGGGTTTTTGGTTTTGCGCTTATTCCAGCTACCACCTCAATTGACTCAATCCCCAGAATTCGACACATCTCTCATTAAAGGAAAATTATAACGAAGCAAATAAAACGTTTTCTTATTTACCGTTTAGGCCAATAAGCTTTCAATTTAAATTCAGGGAAAAATTTGGGCAATATGTATTTTTGTCCAAAAGTATCCTAAATTGTAAGTGGACATTAGGGTCATGTAGGACCTCGATGGTCAGAGTTTGCTGGGGTCAAACACTTGAAAAGAGGAAAAAAAGGTCATCCGTATTAACCGTTTCAATATCTCGCCCGAGTATACTCGTTTCTGAAACTAGATCTAAATTTCAGTTTTTAATTCACAATAATATTGTGACTCCAAATAATTAACATTTTAATAGCTGATAATATTTCCTCGAAGCGCCTTCAATCCCTTGTGTATGCCAAAACAGCGCCACGGTGTAGGAACATTTAACTACCGTCTTACATTAGGCAATCGAACATGGATTTGAATTAGTAACCTGGTCGCGAAAGGGTTAAAACGCATACTTGTGTTAGATAAAGATCAAAAGAGGGGTCACTATACGAAACTTCAACCATGTCAAAGACAAATTCATATAGCTGCGGCTCTGCCTTTTGCATGACAGTAGAATCAAAATGGCACTCGCCGAGTTTGATAAAGAGGGGAACTTTTTGCTCGTCGTTTTTTAGGTCGAGGTCAAAGTATTTCATACCTAAAAACGTTTTTATAGTGCGTGGTCGAGCAGCGACCGTGTAAAGCAAACATAATTTAAAAGCATCGATGAACATAAATAGACGCAGACTTCAAAAATCGATAATTTTAGGAGTACTTTTAAGCTAGTGTGAAGAGCGCGTTGCGGGGGTGACAGAATCGCGTTAGAAAATGCCCGTCACGATGATAAAAAGGATGGGGGGGTTGATTGCAGCCAACAGATTAAGGTAAGTAATAGACAAGGATGACTTGCATATAATTCGATCGAGACGCATCACCGTCACGCTGCAAGTGTGCCTGCGGATATTTAAGGGGTGTAATACCACACTAGATACTCATTCCCGTATAATCGATCGCCGAGCCACAATTCGCGCTCAAATGAAACACGCTTCGAACTATAAAAAATGTGATTTCAGAGACAAAGGTAAATACTATTTATGCACGAATCTTTTGAGGTGACAAACTCTCCAAAATGAGCTAAGTTTTATACGCTCCAACGGGACAAAGATTATACGCAATTTCGTTCAAGGAAGTGATATCGATTACCGATTGAAAACGAAGTTTACTGAGGGAGGCTGTACTGTCTCAGGTCGAGGCTCAGGACTCAGGAGTTCGACCACCCCACCGCCACGCCGTGAACGGTAGGCAACCATGCAGAGAGATTAACCTGCAATGGCTTTTTGATTGAGCGGGTGACAAGACGGGTAAAAAAAAAAAAAAAAAAATTAAATTCAGTCTAGAATTTAAGTTTCCTATTTTTCTTTTTCGTTTTTCTCCTTCAAACGTAATGCAGCGATTTCAAGAAAGAGGAGAGAACAAGGAGCAGAGAAGAAAGTTTGCAGAAGGGAAGGGGTGTGAGTAAGAGAAAGAGAAGTAGGTAGGGAGTAAGAAATGAAGTTAACTATGGAATTGTATAATATTTTTGATTTGATCAGTTTCGTTTTGTTTTTCTGTTGTTTTTTTACACTTAGTTTTTTGCCCACCCGTTCTCAGCCTCTGCCGTCTCGCGCGGCGGAGTCAGTGCAAGAGAAGAGCGAGGTAGCGAGGCAGTGAGAGAAGCGAGGAGCAAGGAGTGTAGAGTAACAACGATTCCACCATTTTATGAGAGACTCGTCGAGTTGTTGCGAGGCTCGGAGTAGTCGGAGCCCCGCCCAGTGTAGGCAGACCTTGCTGACTGCGCACGAAGCCCCTCGATGCTGTCAGTTACTGCGCATCTGAACTTAAATCTGTTTTTTGATTGACAGTTTCCATCGACTGTTTCGCTGCGCATGGCTATAATTTTCGTCGTGTAAATGGTTCGGTTGTAATTTTTTTTTCTCTGGTGTTTTTGGGGGAAAACAATAAATTTCCGTCGGCTCGCATCAACGAAATTTTGCCGCGCGCGTTTTACGTGATCCCGTGAATTGGTTTACGGTGTTGTGACCGGTGTTTTTTATCGCGATTGTGACCCATTCGTCGACCCGATAGTTCCGGAATTATCGATTGTTTCTTGAAATTTTCCGCAAAATTTTCCTCTCAATCTCTGGATACAAATATGTTCAAAAATTTCATCAGCAAATTTTAGTGCGGTAACATGATCGTCTGCTGATAGTAAGTTGTTTTTGTGCAAGGTTCGGGTGTCCTGCTCAAAAATTTGATTTGATTTTCAATAACTAAACCACGTGTTTACATTGTGCTAGTGTTTATAATAATTAATTTCTTTTCGTCGGCAATGATTTTACTCACCAGTTTAATAAGTCATGTCTAGTTACAGTGATCCGGGCTCTTGGAAGCCCCATTTACCAGCTTTATTTATTAAATTAAATAATTTAAATAACCGCAAGCAGTCTTAGCCGGAAATATTGAGTGAAATCTACCCAAAGTAAATAAAATTGTGGCTGCTCAGTGCACCCTCTCATTAAGTTTATTCATTCACAAATCTATATTTATTTAAGCCCAACAATTAGTCAAAAAATATACGAATTATTGTATTATCGTGCTTTGCAATCCCCCTTCTCATTAATTCATCGATATTTTTTTTTATTTATTTTAAATAGTGTTGCCAAAGTCTGTGATTCCGTGTGTGTTTTATTTTAATTTTGCTAGTTCACGATTAAAATTTAAGAAAATGGCCAATAGTGTGTATGTGTCGTGATCCGGATTTATTTTCAATTTTATCTCAAAATTGTGTGATATGTCTCAAGTTTGAGGAAGTGTTTTTTTGTTTTTATTATTTTTTATTTAAAGTGTTAGTGATTTAATTAAATTTCAAAATGGCTCAACCAAGGGTGAGTATTTATTTTACATTATTTATTTTTAATTAATCTGAACTATCAAGTTCGCAGTCCATAGGGTTTTGGCAAGGAGTTATGGAGCACCCTTGAGAACATGATACTTTGAGGTTATGTCGCCACTTTCTTAAGTATTTTCAAAATCACTCCAGAAATTAACTACCGGTGTTTAGCTCTAAACTAGGCATTTTATCAGCTTTGAATAATATTTATTACTTCGAGCTTATATTACCTCATATCAGTCATATCATAGTTTACTGTGTTATTAACATTTGTCAGGCTCACTCTATCAGGAAAAGTTTTACAAAGAATCTGCTTTAGTAGTATAGAGAATCATGCAATCTAGCAATGTTAAACATTGTCCATTTAAATAATTGGAAAGATCGGATGGTGGATTTGACGATGTTCACTGCTTTTTCAATTGTTAGATTGTTTGTGCTTGAAAAAATGATTAAATGAAATTTTGCTATAGGAAGCATGTTTCTCATACCCCTGTGCTTGTGCTTTAATAAGACTGGCTGGACTATAGCTCAATATTTCCTCTGGGGTTTAAAATTTAAATCCCTCACACATTTGTTGTTGTCAAACAAATCTAAAGTCAAATGATTCATAGAGTTTCAAACTTTCAATCGCCAGAATATAGAAAGCTTCTGTAAGCAACAGGACATAATATTGTCCAACTTCAAAGTTATCTCCTTGAAGTTAAAGATCAACCTTACGCCTAGTCAAGCTATACTATAATGGGCAGCAGTTTTAAACATATCAATCAATAATGATCCCACCCAACTCTAATCAGCCAATTGCATTGGTGAGACAATTTTTAATGTATAGTAACCATCTTAGATCTCAGTTTAAAATAGAGCTGCCTTGTCCATAAATGCTCCGAGAAGATAAAGGATGGAAATTATGAAATGTTTACATCTTGTCAGGCATTTTATACCCACCCATTTATCCTTGAAAGTTAGCATACACACGTTAAATTTAGTCGTAAAGCAACTTGTTAAACCACCAATCCATTGTCTGCGCAAATGTGGATAAAGTGTAACGCGGTTGAGGTTGAGAGGTTGCTTGTGATATAATTTTTATTTTCTAAATTTGAAAAAGTGGATACTTATGCTAAGTTATGATTGCTGACCGGAAGAGTATAGATACCAATGTCCAATAATACTTTAAATCTTTGGAAGACCCTCAAACAGATTTTCAGTTCGATCAAAGATATTCATTATTAATTAGAACTGGCAGAGAGCAACTTACACAATATAGCTCATTTTAAAAGTTATACTTTGTCACCTTAAATTGAATTAGTCGTTCGATTGGTAATAGACTAGTCGTAAGCGCATAAAATATTCATTCCATCAAAATCATATACCTACTTCATTCAGCTCTTATTTAACACCAGTAAATGGTGGAGGGTATACTTTTAGGAACTATTGTGGAGGTTTTATTGCGGGAACAGAAGATGTGTGGAAAAACATAATAAATAATCGCATGTCCTTCTGGTGGAACAAGTGCTCTCTCTTACTAATATTGTGATGAGGAACTACTTCTCCAACAGATACATCGAATCCCCAAGATAAATATATAATCATTTTTTTTTTTTTTTTTTTTTTGCTATCGCGGATTTCCCCGATCTCCACTTGGAAAGTCTTATCATCACAGATAAGTTATCTCAAGTTCTGACGGCGAACTCTACTCTTAGAGAATATCAGAGCTCGGAAGGGTTTTGCTTTATTCAGAGAAGACGGCTCTTGGGCTTAGTTACTTGCCGCTCCAAGGAATGAAATTTTACCCAAACTGCGGTAATTTGATACCCTTTATTAAATGCTGTTTTAAAGGGTTGAGATAAAGGCCCAGCTAACGCCGCAGGGTTGAAATTATTGGTTTGCCGGGACCCCTCGCTGTGTTTTACAATTCTCGATAAAGAAAAAAAGCCGGTCGTGAGGAGTTTTGTTTGTTTACCTATTCATCGGTATTTCTCTTTCTCTAATTCAGTTGAACAATTTTGATTACACCTGCTATAGCTGGAAAAAATCCCGGTTTCCTTCAATGTCTCAATACTTTTGAAACACCCCCTATTCTTTGTATCGACAAATCAATAATAAATCAGAATAAATAGTTATACTAACAAAACTGAATAAAAATGTTTCAAATCATCTGATTGATTGGTTTATTTTTCATTATTATTATTATTATTATTATTATTATTATTATTATTATTATTATTATTTTTAGATATAACTAGAATCTATTTGATATTCTCAATACTTTTATTGTCAACCGCAGTTAATCTCTTCCCAAATACTGTGCAGGAATTTTTCTCTCGGTTTCTAATATTACAACGGAATTAACCTTGGAATGAGCTTTAGACAATTAAATTAGGCATGTGCCAGTCGTTTAAATTTTAATCCCCTCCGACCGATGATTTTATTTTGATGAATTTTTGGGTTAACCGTAAGAAACTTGTGAAATGAAAGGGAAGGACGACCGTGCAAACTTTATTTATTTCCCGACCTGATGAAAAATCATAAGGAAACATTTTGTGCGATACAAAGTAACATGGATGAGTCGGCATTATATGACGTTAATAAAGTTTTGCAATAAATAACTGCAATCATAAAACCTTGCCCTTTGAAGGTGTTAGAATCTACTTAGCATTTGATCCTAAGACAGTATTCACGAGATAAATTAAAAACAGTAACAAAGTAAACATTTGTTATCTATGAAAATATTTATTTGAATAAATATTTATGAGCAAATGAGATAGTTTAGGTGAATCAGTAATTAAGCTCAATGAAATTCTGAGAACTGATAGGAAATTAGAAGAAATTAGCCGTGCTAAAAACTAATTGATAATTAAAAAGTTGTAAGAATAATTATGGCGGATTCGTCATTCAGCCGACGTCTTTCTCATTGAATAAGTCTTGCGTGATTTGTTTTTATTTGAGAGGTAGATTCAAATTTTCACTATAAAATGAGAATGAGTTTATTAAAACAACGCCTGGCTTGTAAAGAGTGCAACACCGTATAAGTAGTAAAGTCAAAAAATTTCGTAGCACGCTACTTAACAAAAAAAATATTATTACTTAAATATAATGTTGGCGTACACGCAAACATTCTAACATTTAAGTAAATAACGCAACGATCATTAGATTTGCCAGGTGTTTACTACTGGAAGACGAATTTTTGTTCCATTCTCCGGGAAAATAATCTTAACTCTAATTTCTTATTTTTCACTATTGTTTGTCCTGATTTTTAACACTCACATTGCTGTCTGGCTTTGAAACGAGAAGAAAAATTAGAATCTGTGAAATCAGTGTTATTATCAGAGAAACACTCTGCAAAGCATTGGGTTGAACAGTAGTTCCCAACAAGTATTGCAAGAGAAATCAATTTTGTCCGTAGTATCTTCAAAGATATTTGAGCTGATTCTATTTTCCATTTTAGGTGTCTGAAACTATGCAAAAAAATTATTCTTGGTTTCTTTCTTCTTCTATACTTTTCCCTTCCGCGTAGGTAGAGCCATCAAAAAAAACAGGCTATCTCAAACGCTTCGTATTTTTCTATTCTAGTGTAAGAAATGCTGTTAGACCCAAAACCTTTTTTCCCTCCCCAAACTTGACAATTTTATAATAAATATAGTTGTGGATATTGCAATTTTCTCTACCCCTTGCCTCGGCTTGAAAATAGCCTTAGCCTTAGCTTTAAAAAATCTTTCACGATAAGAGCAAGGATTCCAATCAATCTAAGATAACGAGTCAGCATTTGTGTAGGAGTTGGTTCGTTTAAATCGGCTGCAAGAGTAGTCCACGGGCTTTTATGGTCCCTTTAGAATCTTTATAGGCCAATTTAGTCTGTTTATTTACCACTGAAATCACAGCCCAAGCCGCAAGTAGTCGGAAATTTATCCTAAAGTCAGCAAGTAGTTTTTAGTCTCTAGAATAACCCTTTAATAATGAGGGGAGGCCGATTTTTACGATTGAGGCGCGTGTTTTTATTCGCTGTCTGATGGCACATACATACATAGTTACTATCTCCGTTTAGAGTTCTGTGATCTAATCTTATCGCAACCAAAATACAAGTTTATATTACCTTGTGTTCTTGTAGAAAATTATTGTGACCGCTTTATCAATCGCGCAGAGCTGCCGTTTTGCGTATAATCAATGATGATTCCACCGGTTGAGAAAATGTTACACAGTTCAGTATTCCTATACGTTTTCTCTCCAAATTTTAAATATTGATGTATCTTTTTCGAAGGATTCTTATACTACAGTTTTCTAGCTCTTGTTCGTATTTTCTTCTCATACTTATATTTAAAGCTTTTTTTTTTGCTGAATGCGAAAGTTAATTCAGATTTGGATTAGGTGTTCGGTAAAGTTAAGTAGTTTTAGGATTTAGAATCTGTGAAATTAGTTGATTCGAGACTTTATTTATTACCTTTGATCATTCATGGTATGCTTTGTGAATCGTGTAGGTAACCGGCGTTAACTAGTTTGTACGCAACCTTATCTGACGATAATTGCGCTGCCGTCGGTCTGAAGTGGTTCATGGTGATTATCTGCCGGCTACCTTCTGTACGCACCATAATAAGCGTTTCTGATAAGAATTTTCAAGCTTCTTGAAAGTAAAACGGGAGTTGTTACTGTGAGACTCTTGACTTCTAGAGTTAATATAGGTTGAAACAAATAAATATTCTTGTTCGTGGTTTGTTCTTATACAATTATAGTTTTGTTTGAACGATATTGCGCTAAATTGTATGCTCAGCCAGTTGATCATTTACGTTTTTGTTAAAAACTTAGTTCACCGTTGAAACTGCTTTTGAGAAACGCAATTTGTCGTATGATGAATCATAATAATATATACTAAGCCAATGTTGTCATGGTAACTATTGCTAAGTTAAAAATGACTCATAATAAAAAACGAGCAACTTAAAGATAGTAATCATATTGAGACAGTGATTCAACTAATTTATAATTTGAACAAAATTATATTGATTAATTGATCGGTAAACCAAAAATGAATGGATCAACTGCTAGTGTTTTGATCAATCTTCTTTTTGGCATCAGCCACACGCGAAAAAAAAAAAAAAAATCATTTTAAGTAATTGTTTTCCGAAGTCAGTTAAATTTTCTTTACCCCGCAGATTTTAAGCTCGACGAAAATCAGTGCCCCTTATTTACAGCTCACTGAGAAGACAATGGTGTCTTAAAGTGAATCCTGAGGTCTCAAAAGTTTGCCTCGGTCTTCTTTGTTTTGGTTTTTAAACAAAGAATCATATCAACAAATCTCACGATTTTTTTTCCAATTTTTCTTTTTTCTTTTACTAAATTGAAAGTTATTCCGAGCAATTTCCAAGAGAATTCGACAAAAGAGAATTTACGTAAATTTAGAAAAATCGGAGGAACCCCGAGTCTATTTTAATTTGAAAATCTTAACAAATCATATATTTTCCAATGATGGAAAAATTTATTCATCAGTAAAATCAATTGGCTATTGAAATTATATCTCATTAGAATCACCTCATTACTTTTAAACGTATTGAGAATTATCAAAAGCTAAATTGCCTCCTCCCGATACGACAGTAAATCACTCGGCTATTTTTGTCACTCGCGGGATATATATATATATATATATATATATATATATATATATATATATATATATATATATATATATATATATATATATATATATATATATATATATATATATATATATATATATTTATTTAAGCAGAAATTGTGAAGAGCCAATAAGTATTTAGGACTCGAACATGTCCATATTTCTGTAGATTTTTTCGTTGACAGCCACTTTGTAGAAATTGTATTTCGTACCATATTTAGCAAAAGAAAAAAAAAGAGAAGGAAACTCTGGTCAAGCAGACTGTAGATGTGTACCTTGACCAATTTCAGGGATGATGCTATCTTTACCTATAAGATCATGATCCATTTCTGGTAGTAGCTGCATCAGTCTTTTAGAATCTGAGTCAACTGAATTTGTGTTTTTTTTTTCTTTCAAGCAGTGCGAAATTCTTTTTTATCAGCCAGATTTCAATGTTTTAATATTTGTCGATTCTGATCGATTTCAGGAGGTGACGTTAGGATTTAAATGTGACTTTATGATCCATCCGGAGGCTACGTTTTAGTCTCTTGGTCAGTTGGTCGTGGTGAAACTATACTCGTGTTTCCGGGACGAAAAGCCCGCGAAGGACATGCGTGGCATTATGTTATGTTCAAATATTTGCACGCCCTGACACAATGGGACCCGCCCGATAGCGGCTGATCCGGATTTGATCCCGCGCGGCTCCTTTTGTGTATGTGTGTGAGTGTGTAATTGTTCGAAAAGAACGATTCTCACCCGTAGCAGTGACAAAATCTTGCTTTATCGATCGATTGTTTATAGACGTATACGTGTGTACATTATTGACAGCAGTGCCGTCATCGCATCGTCCCGTAAAAAAATCTATGTATATTTGGAATCCGTAAAATAGTAGATCAATGAGAAATTATTTATCTCTCTCTTTTTTCATACAATGAGACACGTGTGTGAAAGAAGCGGTGGTGTCTGGAGGGGGGCTATAAGGGGGCTAAGGACCCTCCCCCTAGACCTCCGATTTTTAGGAGAGGGGAATAATTTTCAGTAAAACGCTCATCAGTGCAAGCCCGCCCCAGTGGTGGCACGTGCGATCTGGCAACGTTGTATTCGGTCCATTTAAACGTGTAAAAAACATCGGACAGTTGGAGGTGCATGGTGCACTCCCTCGAAACGACATTTTTACATGGGTGTAAATGGACGAAATGCAGCGTTGCTAGATTGCACGCAACGCTACTGTAAAGCCCCCTCTTTCTACCCTTTTTCAACTTATACATTCAAATGAGAAATGAAACAGGGTGAAGAGATTCTGATTGTGTCACTGCACGCGTAAGATTTTAAGATAGTGTGAGAAGAGGGTACTTTTGAGGAAGTCATTTTGTTTCCAGAAAAAAGTTTGATATCGCTCGGCGCACTGGAGCCAGATCAAGTATAGGAGAAAAGTGTAAACTTGAGAATATGTTTAGCGTAACCTCATACTTTACGATAATACTCGTATCTCATTGGTTATTGACGGTGCGGTTTTAAGGCATAGGTTTAATTCAGGTCTGACTTCGATAGTTCCAACTCGATTCGACTCGTGGGAAATATAATATGAATCACGCCTTAAGCTTATAGGAGTCCGCAAATTTAATCAATAATTGTTATGGTTCTAACGCTGACGGCGTGTCAGTTCAATGACACCGACCATAAGGTGTGACTTAATCAATCCTAAAAGCCTTAAAAAAAACAAAAACAAAAAAACAAATAATGTTCACTTGATCACAATTTCAATTGTGGCCGATGCCTCTATATTTATTTATTTTTTGGTTTAATATGTTTCTAATCAACGAACATTGTCAAATTGTCAATTGGTTACGTAAAAGGATTGTAAAAAGACCCGGGAGAACTTTTTTTTTTCCTCCAAAATTCAATTTGATTTCGGTGTATCCAATATTATAACTAAAGATAACTAAAGATCGCGTGATTAAGTTCTCGTGATCGAAGATTTTTGAATGTTTTTTTTTTTTTTTTTTTTTTTTGGTTTCGATGTTTGCGTGTTCAAGTTTGAATGGTTTTATTTATTAGTTATACGGATAGAAAATGTCAACTTTTCCTCAATTTGTCGTGACCTTATGCATTTTTCACACATTTTCCTTTACTCTGCAGTCATGGCCCCAGTTGAATGTTTATACAATTCGAAAAAAGGGGGATGGGGGATTTTGCAACCAAACTCACAATTTGAGGAAAAAATTAAAATATTTTTAATCAAATTCGGAGGAATGTATCCAACCAGAAACAGACAGCCAAAACCATTCGAACAAATTAAAAGGGAGCCATCTCGAACCAAATGCCCGAGTTAGGTCGCATGGCTCCGGATGTATAGTTCGGATTTGGAGCGCAAGCCGTAGTTTTTTTTTTTCTCTTCTTTTTCCAGAAGGGATGCTCTTGCCTATTCGTTCAGATAAGCACAAAAAATAGTCTCAAATCCATTCTTCCTCCCCTCCCCCTCTTCCACATCTTTCCGGCTGAGGGGTGGATTTCGAATTGGGGTTACTCATGGTCGACTTGTCTCCTTCTTCATATCTGGATGATTTTCGACTCGAATATTTTGTCCATTTCTAATTTGGTCTGTCTTAAGTTTGGCTTATTCAAACCATCGATTATACAAGGAAAGTGTGGTCATGGTTTGAATTTTAATGCGAAACCTTTTGGTTTTTATTTGTCTACCACGACTGACTATAAATTACTCTGGTTTTCTGTTACTTGATGCAGTGGCCATTGGATTTTTATTTGCTAAAACTAATGAATACATAAATAAGGAATTTTGATGGGAATGCTTCTTTAATTATAAACATCCATAAGAAAAGCGTGAAATTCGGTAACGTTTTATTCGGTCCATGAAACCAAAGAAAAGTGTTGAACTATCTATATGTAGGGATCGGCGATTACTATAAAATTCGACCTTTTCTATGGTTTCAAATAGACAAAATGCTACGTTGCCACGCTTCTCCCCTGAAAATTTCGTTTAATTTTGTCTTGGTCATTTACAAAAAATGAAGATTAAATAATACCCCAGAGAGATCTGTTTTGATTGAGTGATTTATATCTACCTGTATGAGTATTTTCTTACAAATCCGCTACACCTCTATGTGTTTCTTCTTCGTATTCCTAATTACCTAAAAACCCGCAGAAATGCTCTTATCTTTCGATATGTTTATCCTTCTCTTTAATTTTTAGTCTTTGAATTGGATCTATCGTGCATCATTTATCATCTCCTACGGATGTTGTGGAGACTATTACTTGAGTCGCGATCACAACTTTCTTATGAATAATTGCTATTGCTATAGTTATAAAGTTATAAAAGTTATAAAGTTATAGTTATAGTTATAAAAATTCTTCCTGATAATGCGTCACAGTGAAAAATACTCAAATAATTTAAAATTGAAACTTGTACAAAAACAAAATAGCGTAAAACCTTCAAATAGCAAAAAAAAGAAAAAAAATGGAAACAATAAATGGCATAGCGAAATTTTTGCCACTTGTTTACGCCATGCAGCCGTCATGTCAGGAGAAATGAAGATGCACCCTTTTTAACTCGCCTCGCGTACCAAATTGTATGGTGATAAAACTATCTGTGTAATAAGAGGACATTAGCGAAAATTAAGAGGCCATAATTTTAAGGAGGAAATTATTCGGGTTGATATTTTAACTGTGGCTGTAACAATGAGTTTATCTATCCCGACAGACCATTTTACGGTATTTATGGCGCGCAATGCGGTCGGATGACGGTCGTGGTGCAATAAGGCAGACACTTTTTAAATAGGCTTTAATTGGTGGTAAATTCGGTATTATTTTTTAATCGTATCGCACTTCTCGGCGCCTTTTTTTTTTTTTTTTTTTTTTTTTTTTCTTTCTTCTAGTACTGATGTTGTGATGAACCGATGTGACTGTTGGGGGACATAGAATAATATCTGTTACTTTTATCTCCTCCCTCCCCTTCGTACAGTCTCCTAAACTCTCGTCTCTTTTTCACAGCAGGCAGTAAGGTTGGCACCATTGGCAATGCCGTGGTTGGAAGCGCATACCAAAATGTTGCTGGCGAGGCCCTGGAGCCTCCTTTTTCGGGTTGACAATTAGGTATGCACCGAAGGAGGAAGGTTTCTCTTTTTCGGGCACCGTAAGAGCCAAAGCATTTCTTGGAACCGAGGGGCATGGGGTATTGGGTTCGTGGCATGGGCGCACGGTATGGGTATCTCTGCCCAAATGTCTGTTCCTTTTTCTCTCTCTCTCGCTCTCTCTCTCTCTCTCTCTCTCTCTCTCTCTCTCTCTCTCTCTCTCTCTCTCTCTCTCTCTCTCTCTCTCTCTCTCGTCTCTAGCAACCCTCTATAACCATCTCTTGCCTCTAGTTTTGTAAGAGACAAAGAATACCTTTTAAGTTATAACCATGTTATAACAGTATTTTTGTAATCGGGCGCAAGGCCCACTGCTTGGCGAGAAAAACAAAGTATACTCGGATATGAATATTTATTTGTGATGTGAATGGCTTACATATAGAAAAAATTCAATAAATTAAGTTTCTTATTAACTGTGGGACTGGTTTTGATGGGACGACAACCCTCCCGTGAAATACCGGCACTTTTTTTTCCTTTTCCTCATCTGTTTTCTTCTTCTTACCCGCATTTCAATTATTATCTGGTTAGAAATTCTGATTTTAAATCGGGTCATTTTCCTCATTTTTTTCTCCGTCTAATTTTCACCCGAATGTCTGTTGGGGATCCCGCAATCCGTCATGCAACAGATTCTCACGAGTCGGATTTATCCGTTCCACCTCAATTTTTTATTTTGTCTATTCTTGCTTAGATGAGTCCTTTAATTTTGAATGTAAGACGATGGTGAAAGGGCTTTGAGTATGCGCATTATCATTCTTTATTTTATTTAAATGAGTTCGCAGCTTTAGATATCGTGATTGACCGTATACTTTCAATTATAGTCATTTCAGCATGTCATACAGTCATACAGAGGAAATTCCATTTTGAACCGTTCTACCAGGTGATAACATCTCTCCAGCCTGCAGAGACTCATCTCGATCGTAGTCGGCAAAGCAAGAGTGCGCGAATGTAGAGTTTCGTTTCAAAAGTACCGGCGCAGCTCACCGATAATCTTTGGCAAATTTTCAATTTTCCTTCCTTCTTATTTAAACAAAACTTGCCTCCGACCTTTGATTTTGAAGTGTTTTTCAATGCAATGCCAACGTGCGAATCCATTTTCATTCATTTTTAATGTGTACCTAATACGAGAATGAAGGTCGGGCAATTCCAAAGATTATGCACCTACACTTCTGAAACGCCCTTTACATCCAGATAATTGTAAAAATTAAAAGATAAAAATAAAAAACAGTGCCAATAATGAATAAACTCCGAAATTATACAGGTTCGGGTGAACCTTTCTCGCGAGAGCACTTTCACTTTCATTCGAGGGCGCAAATGGGTGCGTATGGGATCTATTGACTCCATCAGAATCACCGGTGTAATCAACTGAAATGTCAGACGATGCGTAAAATGTTTTCAACCGTTGAGTTGACCTATCTAGCACAGTGCTCTGGTAAAGTTGTAAGGTTTCTTCCACAGTGTGTTATTCTTTCTATATGCTTCTTATTTTTTATATAAACACTCAAGTGATAGTAATTATGAAACTATGTTGCATTGGATTGATTTCATCTAAACCAAAACTGAGGTTCTGATTTTAATGAAGGTATAAATGAAGATAAGTTGTTCCATTTGTAAACTTGAAGCCGTTCATTCGGTGTGATTTGAAAGTATGTGTGTACAAACTTGAAAAAGAAGGACGCAACTAAGATTTCTATTTTGAATGCTTTAAAGTTAGAACCTACTCGCGACTGTATTCAAGGTCTGAAATTAAAGCTACATAAACTTACGAAAAAAATTTAATGAATAAATAAATGCATAGATAAAATAAGAAATACATAAATCAATAATACTATATTAATAATTAGATCAAATTTCATCTGAAACCTCGCAGTGCGCTTTTTATTCATCAGATCATTTTCTACCCGAGTCATTTATCTTTTTTTTTTTTCTTTTTTAAAGAATAATACATGATGTTTTAACTGAACCATTTTAAGCAATAAAGAGTGTAGGTGGTATACAGTGATACTACGAATGGAATACACAAACAATTTAGTATCTTGGAAATACATGTACAAGAAATGCTGTAAAATATGTATTTTGTGAGTGCAAATTCAAAATAACTCTAAGTAGTTAGTTTCATTAATGGATGAAGCGTGCATTAATACAACGTCCTACTTTGTCCATATACCCACGAAGAAGATCAAATTATTGAGCTTGATAACACCTCTGATTTTGACCTTTTGGCTAGAATGCAACGCTGACAGATTGCGAGTTTTGCCACTGGTTCTCAATCAAAAATCAATGACGCCAGTTGCGTGACGAATTAGAACTAGTGAGACTGACTTGGAATGCAAAATTTGCCAAAGAATGCATTTGTGTAATCCGATAAGCTAGAGAGTAAACATCCAGCGTAACTACTTTTGAAGTTGGTATCTTAATTTCACCTCCACACTAATGAGAGCTCGGTGCTTCTTTTTGAGCTAGAAATTACAATGTATAGCCTCGGAACAAATTCAAGTCTTGAAGGCAAAAAGCTCCGTGTCCAATTTTCCTCATCTCTTCCTGAATCTTTTTCTGAGTTCTGTATACAGCGCCAAACTTGGTCTGTATAATTTTTCAATTAAGATAACTAGGCTGGTTCTATTTCATCGCGTTTTCGTGCTCCAGGTTCATTTGAGTCGGACGGTTATTATTTAAGTGATTTTTGAGCGTAAAAATTTAGATTTAACTTTAACAAGATTGAACTGAAGATAGTTATTACATATTCATTTTCAAGTCACGATTTTCAATGTTTTGTTTTTCTGCGTGTTTATTTTTCCCCTTAATCGGTATTCGTATCATCCTATAGTGTTTAACCAGCCAGATAATTTGCTCGATCTTACAACTTTATCGCAAATTTGTTTATCATCAGCCCCATAGAAATAAGAGTTCCGCTTTTCTAAAGAGAAGACAGAGAAATAGACTCTCTCTAAACGTACAGGAACAGGAAAAGTTTCACTTACCATAAATCTCATGAAGTGTCCTGAAGAATTTGGATTATAAGTTCCAAGGTCAATTTGATTATTGAAAATCGTCATCAAAGTTGTTGCCCCCGCCTATTTCCTCCTACATTCGAGTTATACTTAGAACATACCATCCCTATCTTCCTCGAGCATTGATATCACGCCGTAAGGGGTCTCGGGTCTGTTTCCAAGGGATTTTAAAGCATAAAATAAAAAGAGCATAAAATTGTTATTACCTAGTTACCCTAGTTTTTATTCACCGTTTAACATCGTGTTTTAGGATTCATTTGGACACAATAAAACAACCAAACAAGTGTTATTTTTATACTCACTGTTGGCAGTGATAGATACCATTCCCCACTATCTTTTAAGCAAATAAATAACAAATCATAATAAGTATGCGGAAAATAACAGATTTGGAAAGGAAAAGAAAGTCGGTGAAAGGGAGCCGGGAGGGGTAGGAAGGAAGCTTCATGGCGGGGTTCTTTATATGGGCGTATATTTGCCATCCATTCCTTTACAGAAAAGCTAAATTTAATGTCATTCTCCCCTTGCTCCCATAATGGTTTTACCCCTCTAGCGCTATACAAGGCCTCTTACAGTGAGGTGTAATAGGATGTTAAATTGCATTTATTTTTCGTTCGCCCCCTTCTCCTTGCGTTGTTTTTGTTTTGATTTTTATTTATTGTCATTAACATTGCCTATACTTACATAGGAGTTGACGCTGCGTTCTGCAAATGCCTTTCATTGTGAGGAAACAATTTTGAAAACTTTCGATGCCCATACACAGAAAAATTGTATCGGTATCGCTGACAAAACTTTTGGTCGATAATTGACCTCGCAAAAGACTTTTAGTAGAGCTAACCAAAGATTTGGACTCCTAGCTAAAGAGATTTCGCTGGGCGAACCAAAGATTTGGGTGGCTCTAATAAAGTCTATTCCTGGGCCATTTTTCTACCAAAGGTTTCGTCAGCGCTAGCTGCCAAAGCGTTTTTTTTTCTGTTCTTCCTGTGTACCTAGTGGAAGGGTTTATCCCAATTTTTCCGTTGATTTCAGTAATTGAATGTATTTCATGGATCTATAAGGGATCACTTTCAACAAAATTTCCTAAACCACGTCAATGACCATATCCCTCGGTAGCGAGGCCTGAAATCTGACAACGATGTACTTTCTCCATTTGAAGTTACTGAAAGAATCGAATGCTTCGGTCATCGGTAATGACCAGATGTTTCGACCTTTTTAATGTGTTTCAAGGGGGGAAAAGAAACGTTGCCAAATCGCACGCCTCGCCACTGGCCATAGCCCTCTCCTCGCCTCGAGCATCGTTGTTTGATGCCGATTAAACAAAATATAATACTTTCATATATACAATGGCGGCTTTTGCAATTCCCGGCAACCATATTCTTTGCCATTTGACTCTATGCAAAAGTATCGATTTCTCAGGGATTCAATGGATCCTCTGAATAGCGACTATTTTACGTAGGTCATTTTTGAATGGAGAGGATTCGGTGTTGCCACAATTCACGATCCGTTACTGCTATGTGCTTTCATATATCTGTGAGCAAAAACTTCAAAGACCCTTGGTTCTCCTCTCAACTAAATCCTTCTACGAGGATACAAAAATATTTAATAGGTTGTATAACCATCGACAGTTTGGAAATCGCAGCAGATCTGTTCCTTGCTTAAGTGCAATGTGCTATAAATTGGTGTTGGTCAGAGGTGACTCTATTATTTGTCCATCTCTGCCAATTCGAACACTTGTGTTAGAAGAAGATAGATTTGTAATTTATACGCTCTTGTCTCTTTCCTTTTCTAACACATGCATTCTATTGGGCGGGGGGAGAGAGAGAGAGAGAGAGAGGAAGATAGGAAGATAGGAAGATAAATTGTTCGTATGATTATAGTGCGTGAATTTGAATTATCACTCTATAACCACTGATGCATTACGTTACGCAATGTGTAACTGAAGAACCTATCTCAACTAAAGATTAATTGAACCTCCTTCATTGAGCGAAAATTCATTCATTTATTTCCCCATTCATTGTTTAACGCGGTGGGCGGAGGAAGAGTAAGTAATAAGACAGGAAGGAGGACTGGAACGGGAGGGGGGGAGAAAAACAAAGTAAAGTGTCACCTAATTACAAAATCAAATATTGACTATCAGAGCTGCTGAATCACTCTCAGGTCTCACATGTTTGTTTGGAGGCAGTCATCGCTATGTCGAGTTTGAGCCGAGACTCGGGTCCCAGTGAAGACGTTCCTTTTGTCCCGCTTAACCTTGTCAGTGAAATGAGAAGGAGGCAAGAGTTCGAGGGAGGGAAGGACGAGTTACTAAAAAAAAAAAAAAAAAAAAAAAAAAAAAAAAAAAATGGTACTAAGGAGAGCCTGGAGGGGGAATGGGGGGGGGGGTTTGGATAAGATGTGTTCCGTGAAGGATTTTGCCTAGTCTAACGATGGATCGTTCGTTTGAACGATACCGTGGAATGAACGAACTCATATTGAATCGATTCATTAAAGCCCATATTTCAGAATAATGATTTATTTTTTCCACTGATTTTTTTCCTCTTTTTTTCGCTTCTTGATGCTGAGACGCCTTCAAATAAATCTACGCAATTTCTGCTACATTTATTGTTTTAAATAAATGCGGTAAAAGTGAAATTCCATGACCAAAGTTCCGTGGGTAATTAATTATTTTTCCATAACAGTACATGGAATTCTGTGGGCTGTTCGTAGGATTTCATAAGATTTTCCATGTGGTTGCATGGAATTCCATCATCGGCCCATTAAAAGCCATGAGATCTTATGGAAAAATAATAATTTCCAAAGGAACTTTGGTCGTGGAACTTCAAAAAATACTTTTACCATCAGGGTGCATACTTCATGGCAGATAGAGACCAGGGACGGTCAGTAATGGTTCTGCTGAGGCTCATAGGGAGGGGAGGGGTAGGGGGTAGTAGCATGCTTTAAAGCCTTGATACTATCGTCATGGAAATTTGGTGTCGTTCGATTTATCAAGGGTCGATTGCTTCTATGACTCAATCGTGTATATTTATATCAATTGATTCCCTGAAGCAGTGGCATCGCGTGCAATCTGGCAACATTACTTTCCTTCCATTCGAACCTGAGTAAAGTATCGATTCGAGGGAATGCACCGTGCCCCCCCCCCCCAAAGTTCGACCTTTTTCACGATTTTCTATGTACGAACTCCAACGTTGCCAGATTTGCACTCGATGCCAGTGTCCGTTACATCGCGTCTCCCGTTTCGATCGAATGAATTACCTATGATCGAGTCATTTTAATGAGTCGAATGAAAAGAATCGAGTCCTATCCACGACTGATTCAGATCATCGTGGCTCTGATTGTGAGTCTAGTCTTGTTGGTAAACTGAATCCTGGATGTGGAAGCTCGAAGAAATGACTAGACTACGGTGGATCGGTGGGCGCGGGCCGGTTGGATCGGGTCGGGCGCGCTCTCGGGGGTTTCTTGCCGAGAGCGTATAGAAGTTGGAGACTAGAGTGGAGAGGGCCATGTGTTTATAAACTGTCAACGGATCTTGTGATAGATGATGCCATGATGTGTTGCGTTGTTACTCCGTTCGAAAAAAAATATATATATATACACATCTATACTTCTAGAGCGCATGTAACATTGTGCTGCACTGTTTTTCAAGCCTAGTTTTCACTCTTTCGTCTAGGTCGCAAGTAAAGTACAACACGGTTCAGAGTGTCTTTTAAAAAAATCCGTGATCTCCGCTTCGACCCTTGTTCCTCTCTCCACCCCCACCACCACCCACCTCCTCCCGCAGCTTTTCTCTCTTTCGTGAACGGCGTCTTCGCGCTCTTCCTCCCCCTCCCCCTCTCCCACTCCCTCCCCCTCCCCCACCTCCATTACGAGGCCCAATATTTACACCAGTATAAATTTCAACACTCCACGAGCAGTGAGCGCGGTGAGCTTTAAAAATATATATTATTCCCCGGGGCTGGTTCTGGAATACCGCTGTATAGCGTCCGCGTCGGCCGGTGTGATATTGAGGTGCCGTTTGGGTTCGGGGGTGTCGGATGGTGGGGAGGGAGGGAGGTGGTGAAAAGTGACGGAGGAAGGGATGGTAGGTTGGTTGATGTGTATGTAAGTGTGTATGTGCACGTTTAAATGGAGGATGGGAGGGGGGTATTTTGCATCTTGGCACCGATGATGGGGTCCCTGTTACGCGTTTGAGGCGGGCGGTCGGGAGCGCGGCCGGGTCGAAGAGAAGTATTTCTCAATCCCGGCATCTTCGCGTAATTATTTTCCGAGCGAAATAGACTTGGAGTTTGACGTCCGTTATCACTCACACATGTAAGATCGCACCTGCGCGCGCGTATGAGAGTGTAAGTGTGTATTTATTCGTGTATTTTTGACGCCAATAAGTGCTCGAGCTTTACCCAATGTCCCCTCTCGCGCGCGCGCTCGCTCGCTCAACGTATCTACCCGCGATCACCGTGGTGGCCGCGGCGCGCGTCGGGTCAATGTTCTGATTCGTCTGACCATTTTCCGGATGCATTTGGGACTTTAACCCTTTCGTTACCACGCCCGAGTTAATTCGTTCTGGTTACCAAGTCCAATCGACGCAGTTATTATTTATTGTTGATAGTAATTGTAACTAAAAAGTATCAGTGTTTTCAAAATATTTTGAAAACACCTTCAAGAGCGCCTTCAATTTATAGCATATGCAAAACCAGCACACCTGCGTAGGAATATTTAACTACCCTCTTAATTTGAACGAACGAACGATATGATCTGACGAAGTAACCTGGCAGTGAAAGAGTTAAGGTGCTGCCGTTGATTTTGTAAGTCTGTACCTCGTTCCACCCCCGCCCCTCGCCCCTCACTCCCTCCTTCTCTATTACAGCGAGACGACATTATCGTATCATTTGTCCATTTGTCATTGCTTTTATACGAAGAAGTATAACTTAATTCAACCCTTCAAAATCTCGCGTCCCTGTTTCATTTTCAAAATAAAAGGTAAAATGTTAATTTTCCTGATGTTTGTCTCCTATAACATACACTATTGCTTGCAACCTAGGAAATCTTCGTTGAAAAATTGCAATGAGATTAATAGGTTGGTATAACACGAGTCGAGCCGGGTAGTGAGATTCCAAGTTCTTTTTATGATCATCCATTGATTTAAAATTATTATTCTTATTTTTTTTGGGGGGAATTTGACCAAGAATTTTTAAACTTTGGGAAAGACTCTTCTGAATGGAAGTTTTGATATCTTCACATTTCATCCATTTAAATCCGTGTATAAAATATGGACTGTAGTTTTTCCTTTTCCTGCGTTTTAATAGATAAAATTCAGCGTTATCAGCCTGCACTCGACGCCACTATGCTCATAAATCAATTCATAATTCTGCGATTTGAGGACCCGGTACTGAGTGCGATACCTCTTAAACTCCCATTAACTCACAAGTCATAGATTCCATGCCCCTCAGTGTGTAACAGAGCTCATTAGTTTATGTGAAATAGACAGGTATATCACTGACAATGAGCCCTCAAATCAACGACGAGGAGGCCTGTTTTTTTTTTTTTTTTTTTTTGAAATTAGGTTCGTGATTTTTGATCCCGGCCATCGGAATAAAGACATTCCATTGATTATACAGTGTAAGTTCATTCGACTTTCCTCTATTATTAAAGAAAAAGTAATAACTTCGTTTAAATTCTATTCATTCTATCAAGGTGTGCTATGAAAATTGCAACAGAGTGAGCAACGATACTCAATTTCATTGTGCCACAAAACACAAAGATAAAGCTCAAGCTCAAGTGCGAAGTCGTGTGTACACAGTAATTTTACAATTAGTAGATATTTCTTCAAAACGCTAAACATCCTTTTACAAATAAACCAAAGCCGCATGAAAATGGTGGCGCAGTTTTACCAATTAAAACTTGTTTAAACGTCGGCTTCCTCATTATACTTCGCCCAGCAATCACTGCACTTCAAATTACTTACTTCCTCTTGTGGCACGGAGGGGGGAAAGCCCCACAGTTTTTGTTTGTTTGTTTTTATTTTTGTTTTTCTTTTCAGCTGATTCATTTAATCGCAAAAATACCAAGTGGCGCCTCCTGTTTGAATCCGCAGGCTTGGCGCCGAGCTTATAATTTCGGAATTCTTTTTAAGTTTTATTATAACGTTTGGGAGGAGCCCACCTCAATTTTTTTGCTTGGGTTTCTCCCTCGAATTGATTCTCTTTTGCACGTCCAACTTTCTTCTTCGATATTTTTTTTTTTTCATTGCTCAAGTGACACAATTTCACCAACATGTTTAAAGAATGCGGCAGTCTCTTCAACAATGATTGTTTTAATTATTCGGAAGCGCCACGCCGCGCGCCGCACTATGGTCCAAGACACTGGCGCAACCAGGATCTCTTCTATCTCTCTCATTTCCCATTTGAATGTTTACGTAGGAAAAGGACAGAAAGAGGGGGTTTTATCCCCTTGTCCATCCTTGTCTATTATACGTTTTTTAATGGAGAAAAAAGAGACAGATGAAGAAACTCTCGGTGCGCTACTGGTCCAAGATCATCAAAAAGTGGCATAAAATCAGAAAGCAAATGTCTCATCAAATCATCATTTATTTAAACTTTCAAGATCAATTTTAATCACAAAACACGCTTATAGCAAGTAATTTAAACTTACTAATATCACTTGAAAGTTTTAAATTGAGCTAACAAGGTCGAATACGATGATTTTTTATGCTTTTTTTACATGTATTTTTGGTCAATTTCTTTCGATTCTCGACCATTGTGCGCCGTTCAGTTGTCTTTGCGGCGGGTGCGACATAGCTGTGATCTGCGCGGGTTCTCTGTACGCTTGTCGGCTTTGCATATGACGTCTTGTCCCCCCTCCCCCTCTCTTGAACTCTCCAAAAGCGGCAATAACTCTTAATATTAATGCTCTTTAATGCAATTTTTGACAATCGTAAAGGAACCAGAATTGAAGTAGGTAATCGTCATCAAAATAACTGTCGTTCCTCAAATTTCTGTAATTAATTAACTCCTGAAAAAAGGAAGTTAAAAGTGATTCCTTTTCTGGTTCCTCGTGTTTACGACTTTAACGAGCTTCTTCTTTCTCATCATTGACAAATTGTGTTCGTTGTTTCTCGTTTTCTTTCTTCAATTTTAGAAATGCAATACACGCATCGCAATTCCCAGAATTCGCACTTTTTTATAGATTTTGCATTAAAGTTATTTTGTGAGAAAACCGCTCCTATACCTATATTTTATTTTTCATATTCTTTTTACGGCCTTCTCATTTTGTCATTGTCTGCGTATAGTAGAGCTGCGTTTCGTGACGTCCCAAAGAGAAATTTCAATGCAGTTGTTTATTACTGTCATTACGTTCCCTAATTAAGACTTTAATTATCTCTAGAAACATCAAAAGAGCCCGAAATATTTAAATCGGCGTCAGAGACAGGATCTGATCAGTCTCTGCTGGTTTATGGCTGTCTGAGGCAAGAACCCTCTAAGTATAATCTTCGGTCGTGTATTCGTACCAATGTGAGATCAGGCGTATTCACACCCACTCTGAAAGAAAAGTTACCAGTATACATAATATACCCAACGGTTGGGTTTCACCTGCAATCAATGGATCTCTTGCAAACTTTTGTCGTGAGCAAATGAATAGTTCAATCTGTAGTAAAAACCAGCGAAAACCACGAAAATCACTGATAATTTCACATAACTGCTATAATGGCAAGTTTGTAATGGCGGCTCAAAGCCGGTATCTTGGGAGATTCCTGTCTATTATTTCACTTTCTCTATGAAAACACAGAGATTAGTCTCAATTTAGATAGGAATCTCCAATGATACCTTCGTCTCTCCGCCATCCATTAAGCCCGATTCTGAGAGTGAATTTCGTGATTTGTTAGTGAGCTCATCGTCATTTTTACAGGTTTTTATGCAAAAATCAACTCTCCAATCCCTATTAGCGAGAGTTTGTAAGAGCCCCAATGTTATACATATAAATTTACGTAGATTCAAAGGGGAAACATTGTTGTTCCAAATTGCTTGAGCCTCCACTGATTTTAATAAAACGCGGTAGGATTTTTTTTTTTTTTTTTTTTTTTTTTTTTTTTTTTTTTTTTTTTTTTTTTTTGCCAAAAGCGAACTCATTTTTTATTGCTGTAAATCTCTGAATTTTTTCATTGCTGTAAATCTCCGAGTCTTTGCGCGTGAACCATGAATGCGAATATTGAACACTCGAACAATTGAACATCCTTTCCATTTCTCCCGTTGTAATTTCGACACTCTAGCATAGAGCGTTTTCATTTCTGGGTCAAGAAAATAAAAGACTTACTCGGGATGAACTGAAAGACCGAGAGACAAAGAAAGAAAGAAAGAAAGAAAACAAAATCGCAGAGAAGGATAATTAATCAAGTACTAAGGGACAAAGAATAATTGTTATGGGGGGGGGGGTGATACAAATCTGCCACGAAGGCGAAAAGTAATTGATAATTTAGCTTCGATGTACATACTCGGAGAGTCGAAGCTTGTAATGGTACTCACAATTTAAATAATGGACACAGTTCTCACTTCTCACATTCCATCGATCTCTGCACACCAAGGGGCGAAGGGGTGATGGAACCGACCAATACAAGCTCTCATTCACATATACAGACGCTCTTGCGATCATAGACGTTAGACATTGACGCTCAGGCTCAGATCCTCTTCGTTGACATCACGACAAGTTACTCGAACTCGGGCTCCTCCGTCCCGCGATGTCTATCAGGACCGCGGGCTCCATCTCGATCGGGCCCCTGAACGTTGAGCCTTGCGCGTCCCAGCATCATCCATCACGAATAAAAATCATCACTCTTCACAAAGAGTTGCACAGTGTTGCCGATTGACAAAAAATTAACTTCTCTAAACGATTTGTAGGTTTTGTTTTTGTTTTTGTTTTTTTTTGAAAGTTCAATCGAATGACTTTATGCAATTAAGAGTATGAATCTGAAAGTTGCATCTGTGAAGTTCTTCTTTTGGACTATTTTTTTTTTAATAATTCTATTTGTTCGCAAGTTTCCCAATGACTAGATCTGCCTCGGAAAACTTAATTTTTTTCCCCACATTAAGTGCGACCCAATCAGATTGTTAAATTTGGAAAAGTAGTGTTTCCCAGAGCACCTTCAAGTGATTGTGTATGCAAAATCAACACTGCCGTGTAGGAATATTTAACTACCTACTCAATTTGAAAGCAAATATTGATTTGTTCTCGTAACCTGACAGTGAAAGGATTAATTTTTCACTCTTAGAAACAAAGCTGTGTCTAATTTCCTGTACTCTAATTCATCTATAATTTTAGGAATACAAGGAAAAGCACTGTATCTTCATACAGAAAGAAAAGATAAATGAAAAATCGCTTTGGTAATGCTGAAAAAACCTTTGGTAGAAAAATAACCCAGCAAAAAACTACTGTACAGCAAAGGTTTTGCACTGGGTGAGCCAAAGATGTTGTTGGCTTAGCAAAGTCTTTTGTAGTCATTTTTCTACCGAAGAATTTATCAGTACTACCAAATGGTTCTTTCTGTATGAGCAAGGGGTCACAAACTTTCGAGAAATAGTGATGCCAACATATTTTTTTTCCTTTTTGCCTTTTTCCGAAAGAGGAGAAGGGAGAAGGTTTGTGAGAATTTTCCCTTTAAACCGGCAACGCTGGAATTTAGGAATTGTTTAGCGTTTAAATTGTCTGCCGTGAACTCTCTTTCTCTTATCACAATCTTTCCAAACCTGCAAAGCTCTCTGACGCAGCGAGGCAAGGGCAGCGCGACGGATGCGCGGGCGCGCTCCGTATTGCTTCAACATTTCCGCACTCGTGTCTTTGTCTGTAACAAATAAATTATAATTATTTCGAAAAGTGTAGTTAATGGACGCTCATTTTTCACGGGCCCCTTTGGCTCCACTCCAAAATTCCTTAATCTCGAATCGCTTGGTTTCCCTAACCTTTCCCAACTTTCGATCTCCCCTCTCCTTCTTTGTCCGCGACTCAATTTTTTTTTTTTTTTTCATTGTTTTGAGAGTCCCTTACTCAGACCCCTCTCCTCTCCCCATCAAACTCCCTCACATTTTCCAATCCTATAGTAATTGCTCAAGTATATTCGTTTGATTGTCTCGGCTGGTCGCGTCTTTTATCTATCCCAAGAACTGCCAATGACCCCATCATGAACGGCTCACGAGTAGAGATATAATCAATATCTCTCCTCCATATACTAAGCTAAAGGAAAGAAAGAATCAATTAAGCCCCCAAATAATCGATACATTTGCGTACGTAGATCAGAGTCAAAATTTAGGCCAGTTGCATAGTGTGGCGTTTCTGATCGCGCATTTTTTTTTTTTTTTTTTTTTTTTTTTTTTGAAGTATACATCTATAAAGAATCAGACTCTGTTGGTTCAGTTCCTTGTGTCTTTGTGTAAAGCAGTGGGTGGCTCGTGCTATTTGGAAACAGCGTGTTTTTGCCATACGAAAGTATCGAATTTTTAGGGATTTACTTGAGCCCCTGAAAATCGATTATTTTAACTAGGTCTAATTAGAGAAAATCCGCTGTTGCCACATTGCACGAGCCCCCACTGCACTCGCCTGAAGTTTCTTCATCTCATCATGAAGTTGGCACCACAATGACTGTAAGAAGATTAATTCAACCGGGTTTTTGATTAGTCGTGTTCGTGGAAAAAAAATACTCAGTAAAACTTGACATCGTGAATTCATGATACATAATTATGGCACCTACCGCGCGAATATGGTGAAGTTAACTAGACTTTGTGTTAAATGGAACAGATTTCAGGTAAGGTTAACTATCTGTTTGACTGTTCCATTCAATCCTATGTCTATACTCATATTAAGTTTACCATGTTCCCGCGTAGGCACCAGCATCGTTAATCATGATGCTTAATCTTACCAGAAATTTTAGTTCGACTGATTTACTTTTTCGAAAGTAGTAATATTGACTTGTTGCTTCCAAGAGGGTTTCAACTGGTGAGAAGCATGGTTGAGTTGCAATGAAGCGCCAAGCTTGAATTGAGGATTTAAAGTTCATTTAAGATTGTTGTGAGAGCGTAGTTTAATTTTAAATTACTATACGTTCCGCGTTTAAAAATTCCTGACAAAAAAGCAGAAAGTATGAATCAAATCGTCATTCCAAAGATATACAGTCTTTATCGGTGTATTAAGAAGCGCACGACAACTCCCACAAGGAGAGTTTTACACGTGTTGTACCGTTTAAAGGATAAAATATAGGATGCCAGGCTCTGTCGTGTTTGTTTACACTATAAAAAACCGGTGAGGTTTCGGAAATTAAGCGCTCACTCTCTTTCTCTCTAAACAGTGCGAAAGAACACCTTTCTTTTTTTTTACTTCCTTTTTAAATACAGATTTTTAAACAACACCTAATTGTTTAGTTTTATGATAGGTTTCGAAGTTTGTTCTTAAATGAGATTTATTGCCTTGGCAATAAATCAAATCGGAGTTAGGTTATTTATTGCCTAGACCATATAGGCCTGACTGGATGTTCTCCTACCTGTCCTACACACACTCGGCACCCTCTCTCTCTCCACCCTTTTTAGAGATCGCAGTGTTGAAAAGACAGTTCTTGTTTGTAGGTTAGTGTTTCATTCAATGCTGTCGCGATTTCTTTTGTTTCTCAGTCGTATTGATCTTTGTTTCTGCCCCCACGTCTTTGTGATCTTTGTTCACTCGTCTTAACAAACGTTCCTTTTTATTAACCCTTCGAGACTTCATAGTTTTTTTTTTTTTTTTTTTTTTTTTTTTTTTTTTCAAATTTGTTTTTATCGCCAATTTTGGTTTGCCTATTGGTTCTATTTTTACCATACTGCTTCCTTTTGCTCATTTTGTTGTTAAGAGCGCAAAGAGGAACGTGTAACAGTGCAGGGTGGGAAAAGATATGAAGGTTACTGTAACCTTCATATCTTTTCCCTAGTAACCTGGTTACAGTAAAATTTCAGCATGATGAAGATACTTGTTTTTAGTCTATATGACTGTATTTAATGTAGACGTTTTTGATGTCATGGTAAACTATAAAACTCCAATATCATCGTTGTATTGAAAATTTATGAAGAAAATCCTGAAAACCAGACTTGAATTTTTTGTGGGGGGGAAAAAAATGATGAAAATTTAAACACTTAAGGTATTTCATGAAAAATATTTCTTTTGAGGGGGAATGACAAAGACTGCGTTTATTACCTCCCCATTCCTATAGTATTTTTATTTTTTTATTTTTTTTTTTTTTAATTTATTTTCGTTCATTTGATTTTTTTTTCTTTCTTTTTTTTTGTTATATTAATAATTTTACGTAGCCACTCACTGAAAACAGGAAATAAGCTGGCCTAAAGACGGAATTTTTCCCCTAGAAGCATCTGTAACTGGCAGCCCACGGCCGTATAACCGGGATTTTCTTTTTCGGGAGAGGTTGCAGATCTCGAATTCGGTCGTGAGTTGTTGCAGGTCCTGCCCCCCTTCCCCCCTCTTTTTCCTGCCTTTTCTTTTTACTTTCCCTGTCTCCCCTTTATCCTGACATATCAAGGAAGCCTACAGCCCTATAAGCCCCCCCCCCCGGTTTCAGCTATGCGTCAGTGCGAAATGATCCATTAACCGCAAAGAACTCTCAAACCAGATAAATACAGCACAGAAAAAAAGGAAGTCGTTAAAAAGTTTCTCGAATTGATCGTCGAGGGTACGTAAGTGGCGGAGTGGCGAGAACTTGGCCCGCGAGTTGCCGAGCCGAGTTTTTTTTTTTTTTTATTTTATCTGGTTTTTTCCCCCTCTCCTTCTCCTTTGGTTTCACCTCTGGGGCATTTTTTTCTCACCCCTCTCACTTAAGTCTCGGCCATTTCCTCTGTTACCCCTAAGAACGAATGTAAATGCAAATCGATAAGCGTGAAGAAAATGGACGGACACTATAAACAATGCATGCATATCCAGCGTTGCCAATTTAAGGGATTTTTTCAAAGAGGCAACGGCTATGTTATTTGAATCTATGGGGGATTATTCTAGCTAAGCTAAATCTGGCACTGCAATTTTCCAGTACGGTGAAGGATTCTCATGGGATGGAGTGGCTCGATGAGATCAATTATTATTATACATTCACAGTTAAAAAAAATTAGATTTTTTCCTCCCCGTTTAACCAAGTTTGAACACTTTTTTATCCGAGGAAGAATTGAATTGAAACAAGAAAATTTGTTTTGCTGTTCGACTTAAATATTTGGGAGATTGAAGAATTTTACTGGAAAAAAACTATGCAATTTTGATGAAACTGCATGTAAGAAATTTGCTTTATACAGCTGTATTCATCGGAGGGACGCAGCTTTCTCGCCCCCTCCCCTCCCCTCTTAAAGTTGCAGTGCTGTGATGAGCTGTTCAGCGAAACTTTCAGGAGATAGTACGAAATTTTATTTAATACTTAAATTCATGAAACAACTCATCGTTTTCAGTGTTTGATGAAACTCACTGATTCGCTACGCACGCTTCTTTCAGTCTTCTTCAGAGCCTGCTGCTTATTCACACACACTTTCCAAGCAGTAGTATCTTTGGGAAACGAATATAAACTTTTCTTAGAATATCGTGAAATTCAGAGAAAAAAATTGACGAGCGAAAGTCTGCAGTTTATGTCGGCATGAACGATCATCTGGAACAGCAAAGGATCAGGGAAGGGGTATTTTCAGTATAAAAGAATTTATCGTCATTTATACATTAGATTTTTTTCTTCGTTGTTCGTATAAAAGGTTACTATAGTTCATTCACTTTTGTTCTTGTTTTAATTTCTTATTCAATTTCTTCGAGTTGCATTCAAAATTATTTATATAGATAGATAAACCGCACAGTTATCTGCACCGAGAAAAAATTCTTGTCGCCGTAACCGGAATTCCTGTCATTTCAATAAGAAATGCCTGTTATTTCAATAGGAACTCCGGTTATTTCAATAAGAATTCCCGTCAAGAAACAGAAATCTCTATTGAAATCACAGGAATTTTCTGTTGATATATAACGCAGTGATTCCTATTGAAACAACAGGAATCTCGGTTAAGTAAGTATTAAACAGACGTTTAGTTGAATTTGCAGAACAATTTTTCTCAGTATGAGTTCTCTTTTCCTTACATAATATAATAATTATTATATTGTTTCCAGTTTGCCAGCTCAATTGCTAACGTTTCCGTGTGTTTTTTTATTTTGTTTCAGTATGACGAGAGCGGTCTACACGGGTACATGGATTCGCCGGACGTGGCTGGTGGAATGTACGATGCCCATCGGGGCGGGGGTCCCTTACAAGGGATGACGCCCTCACACGTCAATCACTCAATAGGCGGAGGCATGTTTCAACCTTCGAACCATGTCGTTAATCCCGTTATATCAGACGCTCATAAAAGGGATAAAGTCGCAATTTACGGGTAAGTTTTCTGTTATGCTTTGAATCATGAAGTCCCCACTTATTTCTCCTATCCCTTTTCTTGTCTTCCGTGCAGCGTTGCCAGATCGAGGATAAAAAGCCGTATCGTCCCCATTTAAATCAATGTAAAGTGTACGGCTTTTTCACTCCAATCTGGCAACACTGCTTCCGTGCCAGCGGCGCACTGTAGTCTGAGATAGTTAAAAAGTGGCAAAAAATCAGGAAATAAATATCTCACAGTGGCGAGGCGTGAAATTTGGCAACCATGTATTTTCTCCATTTAAATTCACCAAAAAGGTCGAACGCTTCAGTCATCGGCGATGACCAAGCATTCCGACCTTTCTAATGAGTTTAAGTGGGGAAAAAAGAATGTTGCCAAATCGCACGCCTCGCCACTGATATCTCATTAATTTATCATATGTATAAACTTTCAAGACCACTTACAATCACAGAAAACACTCTTAGCAAGTAATTATAACCTAGAAATGACTCAGGGAAGTTTTACATTAAGCTTACCGGTTAGAAAATTATGATTTTTGATGAATTTTTTCCACTGATTTTTAGCTACTTTTTTCCCCATCTCAGACCACAGTGCGGCGGCTCGTGCAGTATGGCAACAATGTTTTCCCTCCATTCGAAGCCATGTGAAACAATTGATTGCAGGTGAAACGCTTCTTCACTGTCTAATCGATTATTTTTCATAAAATCAAATCAAGGGAAAACATTGTTGGCACGAGCTCTATACCACTGCTTCCTTCGCATGCACGAATTTAGGGATTTGACTTTTTTTTAGACCGTTCAAAAGAGAACAATTTTCTAAGAATTCTGATGGGTCACACAATTTTTTGCAAAATGTCTATTTAAATTCCATTGAATCCCATGTTACATAAAAATGCGATGATAAAAGAGTGGGGTTAAGAGGAAAGATATTGAAAACGTTTGCTTTGTTTTAGCTGGTTTTTATTCTGATTTTGCTTCTTAATAATGCGACCCTCTGACCTCTCTAAATTCCCTTCAGGGCATGTGTCCCCTATCCATCCTTTTGATACAAAGGACCCTCATAATCATAAATTTGAACAAAGTATATCACTCATTGCTAAGAAGCTGTTCTGTTTGTTATACCTACGTCACAAATAATTTCACAGTAACACATGAAATAAAAACCATTTTAATAGTTTCAAAAGAAAAATTACGTATACTTAAGTTCGTGTTCAACATCTCAAATATTAGAAAATGAATCTACAGGTATTTTGAAGCGTCTGTAGAATGGCAGGTGCCGTACGGACGTCACCCTTAGGCAACCTAACTACCTATCCATATAAATATAGCAAATAACTTGATATAAAAAAGTATAAAACATGAAAGTGAGAGTGATGCTTTTGACGCAAATTTACGCACTTTCAGTGAGAATGCTTTTATGACGCGTACTTTCGTTATTACTTTAATGAGAGCTGAGGTAAACTCCCCCCCCCCTTCCTCCTCCAATAACTACCAGTTGTTCATGCAGGTGCTTATTAAGCTCCCCATCCCTCTTACTTATTGTTTTTTTAACTTTCATTCCGTGGCGTAATCGAATCACCTGGGAAAAATAGTTTTGTTTTTGTTTCTTCGAAATCGTGTTTTATTCTAACTGACCTTTAAACTCATTTCATTTCACTAGCTCCCTCCCTAGTACTTTGATTTAAATCTGTATCTGTTATTTTAAGCGTTAGTTTTTTGCTCCTGAATTTTGATGCTATACTTGATATGTTTAACTCGATATTTCGTGGAATTTCTTCCTGGTTTGGCATGTCATAATTATTCGTGATTTCTCTTTTTTGCCCTCATTATCGTGCTATTCAGAATCAATTTGCTCTTAGCTTTTATGAGAGGGAAGGAGAGAGAGGGGGGGGGAAGGGGCAGGAACGCATAAATTTACATGCAAGGAAAGAGCTTTTCAGAGACAGCTTTGTTCCACAATGATTACCCTTCTACAATGAATATCGTAGATTTTAAATACCTATTCACAAAAAAAAAAACAAAAAACAAAAACAAAAAACAAAAAAAACAAAAACTGCATAGTTTAGGTGGAAGCTTGAAGAACAAACAGACTCAGTGGTAGCAACGTTAAACCTTTAACAACATTGCATCGTGTCCATTTAAACCCACGAAAAGTATTTCACTGATCGGTGTGATTTTTGCAGTCTCGACTTATTGCGACTTTCCTTCACATGCGTTTAAACGATCACATGATAACGTTGCCACATTGCACTTTTCTACTGTTGCTCACCCCGCTTTGTGGTTCCATACTTCAACTTAAATGGGAAGATCACATGTGTCTGTAAATTTTTCGGCATCACCTTTTATTTATTTTGAAACTGAGAGGCGCGTTCGAGTAAACAGTTTCCCAGTTACGAATTCGAACAGTGATAATATAGATTCTGAGGTGAGAGCAAAAAGCGCATACTCTAAAGACCGAATACACATGCAATATTGATCTCAAGATGCACGAATATTTAAACGAGCATTTTCTCACATGTTGTGGCGTGCGCGAATGCTATGAAACCGCGTACCGACTGCGGAAGAAATAAATGTTGGAGGAAGAGGGGGCAATGTGTAATTGTACTAAGTGCATCTGAAACGATATGCATCAGGAGAAAGGGGGGGATACTCAGCACTGGCCAGTGGGGCAGCCGGGCAGTTGGACAGCCCTCGTTGCGTCTCTCTGTATAGCAAATACAAGTGCAGAGCTTCAAATTGAATTACTTTGCAAAGATGAGAGGATGAAGGAGAGGGGGAGAAAGAGAGTGAAAAAAAGCGAAACGATTAGGGCTTGGCAATTCGGTAACGTAAATTACATCGGTTTAATTTCAGCCTCTGCGCCCTGCAATGATTTACGTCAGTGAAGAGATTCTGTGTCAAGTGTCTGAAAGTCTGAACTCTCCGAAGTTGTCGAGGTTGTGACTTCTTCCTATCTCTCTCGGCTCTCGATCTCGATCTTTCTCTCCTCTCTTTTTCTTCTCTTCTCTCCTTTTCTCTCTCCTCTGCTTTGCTCTTTTTCTGCTCGTTAGGGAACGGCGGGAGCGCGCGCGCGCATTGATTTTTGGTCGGGAAGCGAAGCGCGGAACAGTCCAGTCGAGTCAAGCGTCGCGACCAGCCAGCGCAGCAGCGCCCGCAGAGCGCAGCAAAGCAGATGCGCAACCCGGCTAAATTTATTCTAATCAACTCTCCTTGACTGCCTTGCGCGCCGCGCCGCTCCCGATCCTTGGTTGCCAATCTGCTCTCATCATCCATCGAACAACAAAAAAAGTTGGATAAATAAAGCAAACCTAATGTGGGGGAACCCCATTACCCCCTTTATTACTCCGGGGGAGACCCCCAGATTCCCCTTCAATATTCTGGGAAAGACCTACCTACATTATTCTAGGGGAGACCCCCACCCTGACCCCAGACTTTCCTAAGTGTTAATTTTATAGTATAGGCTGGTTGAAGAATGTTTTTGCATATTTGCATTAAAGTTCAAACTCCTATATTTGAAATATTCCAAGTTTTCCCAAAGATTATGCACATTTTACCATTGATTTTAATGGAAACCTTTTATCCTGCGTACCTTGCTTACAATTTAAAATTTCGGAAAACAAAATAACCCTTTGAGGAATATTGAAAGCAACTTATCTTTGGAGGTATATGGACCATTGGTTCAAAAGCTATGCTGGGATACGGACAGACAGACATCTGCGATATTGCAATACTTTCTCAATTATTTCTAACTTTGTTAGTTGTGAAGAAGTGAAAAAGAGAGTTCAAAAACAAAATCAATATCCGCAATAACAGTAATATTTTAAATAAACGGCATGAAATTATCGGAGTCTCTGCTTTCTTATTCCAACCTGTTACGTATCGGTATTCGGTAGAATGCATAGAACTCACCCAAAATCAGTGGCGTAGCGTGCACTTTGGCAAGGTTGCAATTCGTCCATTTAAAACCCATTAAAAAGATCGAACTATCGGGTGTTCGGCGAACACCTTCACATTCGACCTTTTAACACGGGTTTAAATGGACACAATACGACGTTGCCAAATTGCACGCTTCGTCACTGCCCAAAATGTTTGGTGTAATTCAGTGGCGGCTCGTTCTATTTGGTAACCATGTCTTTTTACTACATGAACCTAGGCAAAAGTATAGATTTCTCTGGGACTCAGCAAATCTCCAAAAGATAGATTATTTTACGTAGGTTTAAATGTAGAGAATTCTTTGTTGCCAAACTGCCCGAGCCACCACAGGTGCAATGGCTTTAAATGTTGTTTAGGGGAGCATTCAAGAGGCGCACTAAATTGTCGGCTGTGATGAATGATCATACTTTCATTGGGAAGGAAAAATAGAAGATTACCGCTTGACGGGATCAACCATAATTATGTTTACTATTCTTTCGAGCTAACCGGGGAATTTAGTTCAAAGTTGTGGAAAAAACCGATACGTACTTCTCGAAGCCTTTTTCTCATTCAGAAATTTTTTCATCACAGTTTATTACAGGCTTTTGTAATCCTCGACGGCTTGCAGATGCAACGAAATGATTCGCTTCAATTCCTGGAATGTTTAAAAATATAAAATTAATTAAATTTAAAAAAATAAACTCATAAAAAATTCAGACCTTTTGCAATGATAACGACGACACATTTTTTTTTTTTTTTTTTTTTTTTTTTTTTTTTTTTTTTTATGATGACGTTGGAACTGTTTTTTCCCTAAGAGTTTTGTGTCGTACAGCTTTATACAAGCTGTTTAAAGCAGTTTTTTGAGGTAAAACTGTTTTGTTAATGCCACAAACGTTTTCAGGTCATTTTAACCAATAAGCCATTATTTTAGAATAATCGACAACTTCGTCATGGATACTGACGAATTTGATCAGATAGCCAAAACATATGTATGTTAAAATGTTAAGAAACTTTTACAATATTGCAGGAAATTTTGGGGTGTTTGTTCAAAAACCGTTAAATTCTAAAATATATATATATATTTTTTTTTTCGTGGTAAGCTCAAAACAGAAATTAAATATGCAGCATTCAATCGTAAGATCGTAAAAATATTTTTTTTCCATCCTCTCTTCCGCCCCGAAAAGGCACGCAAATAGGGATGAATCGATGTTTATTCCGTATATAACCACCAATGGAAGAGAACCGATCCAAAATCGATATTTTTGCGCCAGCTGAAATGCGCGAAAACCGTTTACTTTATCACTGGAAAAATAATTCTTAAATTTTATAGTAATATATTACCAGAAGCACAACGATATGTGAACCACAGAAAGTTTAGTATTTTGACCGGAAAATTCTGGTGTTAATACCAGAATATGATTATAGAACTATAATTTCCTCAAAATATCCATGAATTATGGTACAAATTTTAGAATTCTGGTAACTGTACCATCCCTTATACAGGTTCACATATCGTAGTGCTTCTGGCAATCTTTTATTTCAGGGAAGCCACCACTGCTTTTGCATCACATTTTGAAGTAATCAAGTAACCAGCACACTCAGCACAGTTTGATTTCCTGAAGAGGAGTTAAAACCACAGAATTTTTTGTTTTCCTCCACCTCTGCATCTTTTTATTCCTCCTTCCTCCATAATCCCTCCCAGTTTGTCTCCATTATTACCTTAGATGTGATTGTGGGTAATTTTTCAATGAGTGCGTAACTTGTTGGTTGTCATGGTGATTGATTGGTCGGTTGTCTCCATAGCAACGCAAACAGTCGACCGAGTCTAGATAAACAATGTACTCTTGTGCTGGATATACTTTCTTTAAGCTTGTCGAAGAGAAACATTGGTGGTTTTGATAAATATGCCGTCATCGTCAACAACACAAAATTGGAAACAAAATAATTTTAGATCTTAACTGAGCTGTTTGGTTTAATTTAACTTGTGTGACTGTATCCATTTTCTCAAGACCTATGAGAGAGATGATATAATCTAAACAAACAATTTTTTACTGCAGTTTGAACAATATGACCTCTAGGTCTTTATTCAGTGCTTTCCAGGAAAAAGAACATTTATTCGTATTCACAGTCTTTAAATCATGCGTCGTTTGTTTTGTTCTGTAGAAGTATAAATGCGCTTAACTATGTCCCAACTGTAACTAACTCTCTTAAATGTTTTACAAGATATTTACTAATTAAGTTCATACTTTCTTTTCTTTTTCAGGCACCCGTTATTTCCTCTATTAACTTTAATTTTTGAAAAATGTGAACTAGCAACTTGTACGCCACGTGACCCGGGTGTGGCAGGTGGTGACGTATGTTCCTCAGAATCGTTTACAGAAGATGTCGCTATTTTTTCAAAACAGGTAAATCATACATCATACATTTTGTTCCGACATGCTTTAGTTTTAAGTATTTTAAGAATTCACCCCATCCTTCCATTTGTTTTTTTAGTTTATTAAAAAGAGAAATGAGTAATTAAAAAAAAATAACAAGGAAAACGTCACACCTTTCACAATGAGCAACACTTGCGTCGAGGGTCACAATACAATATAATCAACAAACAAATATACGAAAATCAAACTCTCTTTGCGAAATTATTCAAAATTAGGAGGAAAATTAGAAAATTTTGTGTCATTAATTAGAATAGAAAAAATTAAAATGTCCCAATGATTTTAAAAAAAGAAAAAAAAATCAAAATGTTTAAATGCATGTGAACAATCACTGAATGACTATAATATCAGCAGTCCGACTCTAATGTATGGGGGGGGATTTGGCGTCCTCTGATCACAAACTTTTTTTGAGGGGCAACATTGACTTTGCCAATATAGTTAGGAAAAATACTTAGATCAGCAGCCAGTAGCGTAGCATGCAATTTGGCAACGTTGCATGGTCTCCATTTAAACCCATGTAAAAGATCGAATGTGAAGGTGTGTATCGAACACCCGATAGCTCGATCTTTTTCTTGGGTTTAAATGGACGAACTGCAACGATGCCAAATTCAGCAGTCTTGCCTCAATCATTAAGGACGCTTTCTCATCAAAAATTGGTGGTTAGAGTAGAAACCAATGTTGTTTTCGCTGTTGCAACATTTTTCCTTGTGCGATATAAAAATTTGGGAATAAAACTGGGGGGGGGGGGAAATACCCACTAATCAGGACGTTTTAGGAAGGGGCATTACTGCTAACTAAATTTGAAAAAAGAAGCTACAAAAAATGAAGAAAGAAAGACAGCTTAGTACTGTTGTTATTTTTGCATGGTCATTGGTCAAGACTTTTGATTCTGACACCTTTCTTTTTTCCTCTCAAACAGTTGATGCATGACCTTTCAAAACGTCAATCGTGGAATGGGTGCTCTTTAATTGATAAAAACTGTTTCCATAGTTAGTCCAGTGGCGGCTCGTGCATTTTGGCAACAATGTCAAACCTCATTTAAATACGCATGTAAAACCATTTTTTCTCCAGAGGGCTTTCAGACTCCTCAAGAATCGATTTTTGTTCCTAATTTGAAATGAAAAAATTGCATGGTTGCCTAATCGCAGAGCCACCGCAATGTTATATCCAAAGATTACTTATTCTTACAGATGAGATATGGCATTAGCCCGAATTTTGTTAAGTTGACTCCGGCCGTGATACAACCGGGCATACAGAGGGGATCATGAAGATTACCGAGAAAAGATTACATTTTTCATGTTTGTCTGTTACAAAACTGTTCCGTGCTCCACGTTCCACGGTTCACGTTCCGCGTTTGTTCTAGTTCCGCCAACAAACATAGGAAATGTGGGTAACGTAATCTTTTCGAACCAGAATTCTGTAATCTTTATGATCCCCTCTGTATGCCCGGTTGTATCACGGCCGGCGTTTTATCCATTTTTCACTTAACACGGGCGAGATGGCTAATGCCATAACTGTGTGTATAAGTAATCTTTGGTTATATCCATCCAATCTAGCCGCATGTTGCGTTTACCGGTTTTATAATGTAATCATTAAAAATAACATTACAATACAACATATCAATTTCAAATCTTGCAGAGATGTTCGGTAATATCTTTTAAATGTGTTTTTCAACAAAAGAGAGTAATTCAGATGGTTATAGCTTGAGTGAAGATAAAATTAATTGCTCGTGAGCACAGTTCATCAGTCTATTAATTTTGCCGAAGCAATTTATTAATCATGTTTTCGAATTGATGAGAGGGAGTTACGAACGTGGAAGGGGGGAGGAGGAGGCTGCACTCATACAATGAACGCGTAAACCGCAGTGTTGCATGCAAACGAGCATGCCACGGGGCGTCTGTAACCAATCATCGATGCCTGCAATTCATCTTTCAATCTGTTGATTGTTGATTCCCCTTCAGTTCTCTCAACTCTCGACCAGCTGACCCATTAGGAATCCATCCAAAACATTTCCGGAACTATTTTAAGCTAAACGCGCGATATTTCTGTTTTATTCCGTCATAGCAAAATACCCTTTTAGAATGTTACTACTGAGCTTTGGTGTGAGTGATCGAATTTTTCGGGTTTTAAAAACTGCTATAAAAATGCTCCTACATAGCATAACATTTTGATAACTCCGCCAATCTAGGCCCGATATTGTTGGAATTTGGCTAAAAAATTTGAGTAAAATATTGCACAATTTCTGTGGGAACGCAGTTTTTGATTAATGCTTTCAGAAAAAAAGAAGAAAAAAACTGTAAGTAAGCTATTTCGGAAAAGTGACTTTTGGCGCTATATCTCTTTGGCCAGTTTATTATAGTTATTAAATTAAACCTCTTCTCACCATCTTTCTCTTATTAAAGGTGGCTGGGCAGCATACACTGAGAAACATTTTTTTTTTTTTCAATACCAGAAGCATGATGATATGTGAACCGATATAAGGGATGTGGTGACTTAATCAGAACTCTAGTGCTTGTGCCATAGTTCTTGAAAATGTTGAGGAAATTCTAGTGCTAAAACCATATTCTGGTACTGACACCAGAATTTTCTGGTCAAAGTACTTGCTGTGGTTCACGTATCGTTGGGCTTCTGGTAATATTACTAGAATTTAGAAATCATTTTTTTCAGTGTACTATTTTCACAGCAATCGACATCTATGGTGCAAGTTCTCTTATCTCACGTGTACCATTTTTCGTGTCCATCTGTGAAGGTCGGCGTGATTCCGTTTTGGTTTGGTTCTCCGCGCGGGATCACCGTTTTAATAGTTCGATCACGTCTGCGATGGTTGAGCGGTACCACTCCAACAATCACCATTCACCACAAGTCACTCGGTCGGGTCGTTTGCGTGAACACATTCCTATTGGCGTGGCTGAAAAGCTCGCGAGCTTGAAAGTTGAACCCACGCAGTATTACAAATCACAAATGCTCTCTCAAGAGTACATTTGTAAGTATACATCGATAAAAACTCATATTGAGCCAACTTCCAACTGTTCCCTTTTTTTTCAACGCTGTTTCTTTACTTAATAATGGAAAAGAAAGAGTTGAGGATGGGGAAATAAAAGAGAAAAAAATTACTGACCACAACTGCAAACTGCACAGACGATGCACGGAGCATGCGCAGTGTATTCCTTTTATACCGTATATCATAAAAACGAGAAGCGATGTTGTCATGTGTGTGATGACTAAATAAATGAAAACAGGTGATGCCAGGTGAATTTAATTTTCCAAAATTAACTTACGTATACAAGTACACAATTTTAAATAACGAATAAGAATTAAAATTGGACTTTGCACAGGATTTATCGACAAAATTCGGTATCCCGGGAAAAGAAGACTGGTAAAATTTATCGTACGTATTCAGCTGATTTTGAAGTCGGCCAGAAAGTATGGTAAATAACTAAACTTCTGGTAAATTAGGTTAACCCGTTAGTTCACTTTACCACCATCTGGTGAAATTTACCATACTTTCTGGTAGAAACAAAAAACGGCTATGTATATGGTAAAATATACCAGTCTTTTTCCCCCGTGATACTTGTGGTTGACTTTTGCCTTAACCACAAGATTTGGTCTATGCTAGAAAATGCCTGGCTAAATCTCTCAAAAGTTCGGTCGACTTTTTTCGATCGTTAGATAACGTTGAACAGAAAGCTCAATAGTAGAGTTTACCATTTCCTTGAGTTAAGGCCAAATTCAACCAATTGAAAGTGAGTTAAATTTCATCGATCATTTTTCTCGTGATAGACCAAGTGAGGATCCAGAGATGGCATAAAATAATAACAATAAGGAGCCTTCATTTTGTCCGAACGCAACCCCATATCGGCGAATAAAAGTAACCCGAATTAAAATCTCTCGCTTAAGCTGGACCATTCATGGTTGTGCGCATCTGACACAACTAAAAATATAAACATTGCAAAATCTGGCAACTGCGCTTTGCACCATCGCGCATCGCTCAGCCGGCAGGAGCGATGCGACGACGCGACGCGACGGCCGCGGCGCTTTTACATTGTTAGCATTCTGTCGGCCGAGAATTTTCTCTTCTAACCTAAATTAAATAAAATCTTAGTTTTTTGTGTTATTTTCTTCCCTCTACCTCCCTCCCACTCCCTCGCCCCTCCAACTCATTGCACTCATTTGAGACTGTCTGAGAGGAATCGACGAAAAATTCTAGCTCATCTGGTCGGCAATGCCTTCTCACTGTGAGCCAATGATTGTTGCCAATCTTATGACTAAAAGTCCCTTGCTGTCGGTTTGAATGGGAATCAAATTTACGTCTTTTTGACCAAAATTGGCAACGCTGCAGCGATCATGACTCTAGCGGCTGGCCGCGTATAATGACTTCATATCGTCGACGTATTTCTTTATATCATCCGCTGTTTCTATATCATCTGCGGGATCTCACGTTACACGTCTTTTTTCTTTTTCTAAAAATTCTTTTGAGATTTCTCCACGATTGGTATCGATGAGCTTCGGCTGAACGCTAGACACTAGACAGTATCCCGAAGTCTCAATTTTTCCGGCTCTTCGAGTAAATTCTGAATAGTCACACTCTTGCAAAATATTATACAGCTGGACCAAGCGCATCTAACGCAACCTTTTTTTTTTTTTTTTGTTTGGTGCGTGCAAAGATTTGATCGTTACTCAAAGTATCCGCGAAAAATATCGTCTTAGTTTAAATTGACTAACTTCCTCGGTTTGGATATGAAAAGTCTTTGTTCAAATGAATGTATATTATTTCATAGATGTAAAAGGATGGAGCATAGTTGTTCGTTTTTCAAACTCGGAACTTTGAAGCGCCCTGAAAAGAAGAATTACCAGAAGCACAACGATAGTTCAACCGAAAAAGTTGCTGAAACTTTTACCTGAATTATTCTAGTATTTGTACCACGTTTCTTGCAAAGTTTGGGGGAATTATCGGTACTACACGGCCAGTTTATGATATAAACACCAGAATTTTCTGGTGGAAGTCCCATAAATTCATCGGTTTACATGTATAAATGTAATTAATTTATAGTTGTGTTTCTGATATTATTTTTAGATTTTATTCGAGTTCTTTCTTACAGTGATGCAAGTTGTATTTTGGTGTAATTGTTTCTTTTCTTTTTTGTCCTTCAACAAAATGTTTCATACAATTGTTTGAACGTTCTCATTTACGTTTGCTCAGCTGTTATGATGAGCTCTTTACAATAGCGTTGAGTTGGAAATATTTCAGTTTGGTTCGATGAAAAAAATTTAGCAAGAAGTGTTTAGACACCATCACAAACACGAGCGTTTTTGTTATGTCAAAGCTTCAAAATTGTATGCCAACTTTTGGATCGCTCCCTGGGCCGTTGGAATACGATGATAAATGTGTGTATTTTACCTACACCCCCCCCCCCTCTTTACGTATGGATCAATCCATACAGAAATGATAAGGCGTAGTCGATTTATCCGGTTTTCATTCTTAAAGCTTCAACTAAAAGATACGCTCTGGAATTTTTGCATTTTAGTTTTGGAACACCCTCTAGAAAAAAAACGGAATCTGACAACTGCGTGCTCAGGACTGTCGGGTTGAACCCATAACTATAACAACAGCCCTCACCAGTCAGCTCAGCTCACCACCCGCAGTAACATTGTCATTGTGAATGTAATTTCTTGGTATTACTCCGCTCTGAACCAGAGGGATTCTCTTCATTGTCTTAATTGTTGTTTTCTCTTAGGACTTTGACAATGCCTCCCAAAACAGGACGGCAAGAAAGGAGTAGACACACTAAAATCGAAACCTAAACCAATACACTCTTTTCAATCCTCTCTTTTCATTGTTTCCGATTTTTCTCTGATATATTTTCACTTCTCGCACTGGAAAAAAAAAAAAAAAAAAAAAAAAAAAAAAAATACATTGAAGATGCCTGGTTGTTTCCATTCTTAACCCTCTCCTCCAGCTCTCAATTATTTCTCTTCGGAAAAGTGTGGAAACACATGCATATTTTTGAAACACTTCTCTTTCCATCGCAGTCAACTCATTTTCTGTTGCGATTACTCCGAAACCTTTCAGCAGCGACACTGGAGGATCCAAGAAACGGTCCTTCTCCTTTATCTCTCTCTCTCTCTCTCTCTCTCTCTCTCTCTCTCTCTCTCTCTCTCTCTCTCTCTCTCTCTCTCTCTCTCTCTCTCTCTCTCTCTCTCTCTCTCTCTCTCTCTCTCTCTCTCTCTCTCTCTCTCTCTCTCTCTCTCTCTCTCTCTCTCTCTCTCTCTCTCTCTCTCTCTCTCTCTCTCTCTCTCTCTCTCTCTCTCTCTCTCTCTCTCTCTCTCTCTCTCTCTCTCTCTCTCTCTCTCTCTCTCTCTCTCTCTCTCTCTCTCTCTCGCTTTTTCTCTGCTCTTTTGACCGTATGTATTAGCAAACGATAGAAGAAGGGGTGAAAGTAACTTCGATGCTCCATAGCTGCTGTGTTCTCTTCTAACACACGTGTTCAAACCGGCAAAGAGAGAGAAGGAGAAATTTCTAGATTCATCAGTGAGAAGAGGAGAAAGCATAATCCCTGACGCTCCAACACAGTTGGGTTCGCAGCGAGGAGCTGAATGCGCAGACCTATTTCCGATTTTTAGGGACCGATCATATCTCGGAAAAATGGGGTGTGCGAGAATGAAAAAGGAATAGGAGCCAACGATCTACGCTTGTTTTGTTTAGTCTAGGGCTCCACCACAGAGAGCGCCCTTGCGGTCCATACGGTCGGTCTTCACGCCACACCGTCGTCGTTGCTTTGCGCCTCTCTTTCGTCAAAAGATAACAAAATAAAAATTCAAAATTTCTCTAATTTACATCGCCCCTAAGTGTTTATTTAGGTTGAATTATCTGCGTGTAATAGTGTTTTATTTATTTTCACTCCCGGGCTGTTTATTTTCGTTTCGAGCTTCAAGTGGTAACTTCGCACCAGCTGAACCGCCAAGAGAGGGGTTCCTCGTTGGCGAGAAGGAAGGAAGAAGAGAAAACGAGTAAAACAGGAGGAGAGATAGAGAGAGAGAGAGATGGGGGTGTCGAGGGGGAAGAGTGAATAAGTGGCTGTAATTTTGGATGGTTTTGAGCGCACGCTCTTTTTGAGGTTATAATCGATGCTCATAGTCGGGCTCTTCGATTTTTAATTATTTTTTCGACAAAGCCGTTTATCTTCTTCGCCCGCGAGAATTTTTGGACTCTCGTAAACACCAGCGCGGCACGCAAGGATTCCAGCCGTACCCATCCTCCGCTGAGGCAGATTTATGTCGAAATATCGGGTGACTAAACTTTTAAACCTCTTGAACGTTATTTTTGTCACATTTTAATCAATTATATTTTGTTCGAATCCCGCGAATCACACATAAATATCGGACGATTCCTTTGAATTAAACCCCATCAACAAGCGAGAAATTAATGTCTCGAATGACGATCGCACAGCTCGAAGAATTACATTATCTGTCAAACAACATTAACCGTCTTTAATTTATTTATAAAAGCAAGAAAATTTAAGCTGTCGCAATGTACTGTTCTGTTGCGAGACTGTGAAATTTAGCTTGTTTTTATTTTATTGTATCCTGTAAACTTATAATCCTCCCCTCTTCCTTAATTACCTATTATAGTTATTACATAATCAGTGTCGCCAGCGATTTACCTTTACCATTCAGCGCGTTGCTTTCAGAACGTCATTTGCCCATTTAGTTCTCGTGACCCTCTCACTGAAAAAAAAATTTGATAGATTAGCTTTCCTTGGCTCGACTCAAGCACTGATTCCAGACTCTTGTACCCCGTCTTGCTTAGCTCAAAAAGTCCATAAAAATGTGACAAGTCTTTGCGGTAGGTCTCCATATCAATTCTCTACATCACCGTTGGGACGCGACGCGACGCACTGAATATTCGTTTTATTATACGGGATGTTTACCTTGTTCTGAAATACGTTTGAAAGTACAGGTTGATGTCACCAAGATTACAAGCAACATAGCATCTCAGATTTTATAGTATGTTCATTATGTCTGCGGAGCGGTCGTAAAAAATCACTTAAAGTGCCCACCCTTCAAAGTTTTTGAGCATTCGTGGCATTTCTATCGTGTCTCATTCATGAACATCGTTGCATGGTCAAAGAGACCTTAACAGCCCTATCTTTCAGAAGCGTCTCATGTGATGTGAAACAATCGTATTTTTCCCACATTCAAACCCATTTGCAAAAATATCGAGTATAAGCGGTGATGGCTCGACAAAAAATCGATTCTTTGCAAACATTTTAATCGAAGAAATCCATCGTTGCCAAAATGTACGATTAGTACTGCTTGATTCTCTTCACTGCAGCTGAAACCTCATCATAACTATAAGAATTCGTGTTTTTTTTCGCCCCCCGCCCCCCACCCCCCAAAGTTCACCTCTCTGACTTCGTTGTAAGTCGTGATTAGAAGGATTTTCATTTAAATCAATCGGCAATCCTGCCAACTGCCTGTCACTTATGGAAATGAGAAAAGCTCTCTCTCTTTTTTTTCTTTCTTTTTTTCTAATTTTCTCTATCCAATTTGGTCTGTCGATCTGATGTTTGCTGCGAGAAAAGAGGCCTTTCGGCATTGACGCTGCGTTTGCCGTTCGTACGAAAAGGTTGAATGTACAGCGTTGATGACCTCGAATTTTTAAGGTAAGCTACGATTCAGGCGGGCCAAGAAAATCGTAAAATTCTCTCCGGTCTTCTTTTTTTCAGTTTACTTTTCTCTTTCTCTCCTATCTCGCTCACTCGCTCACTCGCTCACTCTCTCAGTGGGTTATCGTGCTTTTTTCTCCTCTTCCCTCTAATTTTTCTTTCTTTTTCTTCTCAGACACAGCGTAGATAATCCACATCTGTATATTTTGAATTCCCTGGCAGTTTCCTCCTGTGCCGAGGGAAGGCTCCCTTCCATCATCCTCTCTCTTAATTCTATCTCCCCTCTCTCTTTCTTTCTCTCTCTCTCTCCCTCTCCCTCTCTCTCCCTCTCCCTCTCCCTCCCTCTACCCCTCTCTCTCCCTCGTAGATTTTTTCGCACTTTCTCTCTCCCTCTCGCAGACTTCTTCAAATGTTTGGGTCTCCAATAATAGCTCACCGTTGTGGTGGTCCAATGTCTCAAATGCCTGCCTCGAGCCCTTTTGCCTTCTTTCAATCGCTGAAATTTTTCTCAGACGCTGAACTAGGTAGCAAGTAAAGGTCGCCTTCAAGCTGAACGTCGCTGAAGGTTAAATCTCAAGTCAAACTGAATTCTAATTTTGTTATCTTGAAAAGTTGACGATTTTCTCTTCGCTGCATGATGGAGTCGGGATTGATTCTTGTCTATCCAAAATAATCGACAAGGTTTTATTTCAAAGACCCTTTATTCTTTTGGTTACTGCTATTCTACCGCCAGGAGTGCTTTAATGAGGAAGTCAGCGTTGTAGGACTCATTAAGATTTTTTTTTTAAGGAGCACATTCGATACGTTTTAAGTGCCCTGTTTGTGAGGAACTTTTCAATTTCAACTCAACCACCAAAGATTTGAAATTTAACGAAAGTCACATACATTTTTCAAAGCGGACGGAGTAGATTTCACGATTTTTTTACCTCGATTGTCTTCCGTTTTTCTCACAAAGAGGGACCCTAGCTGTCACATGTAAGATTTATGGTTACTTACCTTGAGTAAATCGTCAGGAAAAATTTAACAGGGTGTTGCATTTTCTGAATCATCATTGCTAACGGCCCACAAAGGAGCGAGTCAATGGAAGAGGCTGGACAAGGCGTGGCGACTTTAAATGCGAAAATCTTAGTTAATATGCAACGTGTAGAAGTTTGAAAGTTGTATCATTGAATTTATTGTAAAATTTCCTTCAAAAATCACCCTTTATAGTTTTTTTTTTTTTTTTTTTTTTTTTTTTTTTTTGCGTAAAAACATTTAAATTTGCATTTTTAGCCATTTATTCCATGTCCAAATCCTCCCAATGATTCGTTCCACTATGTGGCGCAATCAGGATCTCTTCTTCTTTTCCTATTTGAATATATAAGTTGAAAAAGGATAGAAAGAGGGTGCTTTATCCCCCTTGTCCATCCTTGTCTAACATACATGTTTCAAAGGAGGAAAGAGAGAGAGACGGACACTTTCTTGTTGTGCTTCAATTATTGCTCATAAAGATCAAATTTACAGAGGTCAATCGCCTGGACTTAACACTGTTTAGCAGTACGCCTTGGACCTATTCCTGACAATGTCCCAAAGGGCGCAGTGACGTGTCCAAATTGAGCGCGGTACAAAATGAAGCGGAAAAGATGCGATTTATTGAAGAGAAAAATTAAAATGTAGAGGATAAAAAAAAAAAAAGTAAGGTTAGGGTGTAACTTCGCGGAGGGACATCGGGGACTTGATGCGGTGGAGTTGGCGGTTGATGGATATAGGTCAAAAGGATACACAATTGGATAACCACGATAAGAAAAGCTCAGCAGGTTGGATTTCGAACCCGATTAAATGCATAGGTCGGGGGTCGAGGTTTCCTGGGGAAGATCAAGCATGTGCCTGTCTGTGTGAGTGTTATGTGTTGAGGGTAGCGTCTGTTGTTGTTGAATCTCGCAGTAGGAGTCTGTCTAATCTACCGCCAAGGCAGCAGAGATGTCAAGTGTACAGAATCATACCATAGAGTTTAGTAATCTTAGTGGGGAGGAAAGTAAATATTTTTAAAGTTTGGCAGCGCTGGATGGTATGCCAGGCAACAGAATCAGCTGTGAGCCATATTGTTTGAATATCGTATCAAAAGATCAACCTTGATATAGTTTACGCCTAGCAAGCTAGTGATATAGGTGCCGCTCCTCAACCCCTTGCTGAGTGGGCTATGATAACGCGTAATCTTAGCGTATGAATGGCAAGAATATATAACTCCTCGACCAAAAGCTACCATGGAAAATGTGGGGTGCACGTAGAAATTCTTTTGGATCGATGGAAAGTTCAATATCTAGATTTCAAAGTGATAACTATACACGGAGAAAAAATTTCTGATTGAAATTACGGAACGTAGGAAGAAATTGGGGTAAAAAGAAATTCCCTTTAAAATAATAAGAATTCTAATTGATTCAACCAGCATTCTTGTTGATCCAACGATGCTTTCTTGTGATTCTGCAGAATCATCAGAACGTTCAATTAGACCAATGATAATTCTGGTTGAATCAATTAGAATTCTTATTATTTTAAAGGGAATTTCTTTTTACCCCAATTTCTTCCTACGTTCCGTAATTTCAATCAGAAATTTTTTCTCCGTGTAGGAGGCCTAATTTAAGCTCGCGTTAACTCTGACCAACGGGCGCTGATCATTGGACTAAGCCGATAGTCTAGATTGTCTATGAGTGACACTATTGGTCGAGCATTGTAGGACTTCGCCATTTGTACGGAAACCAAAATAAATTTTCCCGGTAGTATGATGACGGCCACTCATGGGTAGCTGTTAAAAATGGACAATTTAACTATTGTTCACCATACCGACTGTCAAGTTTCACAATTCTAGCCCAAAAGCGTCTCGGATTGACATTGGACAGTCTTTACCATTGGTTTATCGTATAAGTAAAACGATCAGCCCGATGGTTTCTATACAAATTTGATTTGTATTTTAGCTTCATCCCCAAAAATATTTTTATTCACTTGACAAATTAGTGTAGCTAATAATGTTGTTTCTTTTCATGTAAATACTTGTAAAGAGGAGTTTTTTAATTGCGCCCTCTTTCGGCATGGACGATTTCAAAGCTGTTCAACTCAAAAAATGGGATAAAAAGTCCAAACATTACATTCTCTGCCATTTTCCTCTCACATTTTCGAATAAGTTGTTGGGGCTTTAAGGAGAAAATGATCAAAAAACCCCGGTAAAGAAATAGCCGTTAAGAAAACACTGCATTCAGCTTGTTTTACTGATTTTATTTTCTGTTTTGCTCCGAAATTAAGTGTTGAAAGAGTCGAGTAAGTATAACTGCCTAGAGTTTTAATATTAAAATACAAACAATTAAAACCAAGCTCAACAATGAAGCACAGCCCGCATGGCTAAGAAGGAAACATTGCTGTTTTTTGACGCTGAGAGAAAAAAAAAGAATAGCTTAAGATTTGTATTCATCCTGGATATTCTTATTTTTCTCTTGAGTGTTTTAATTTCCTTTCCGAGCAATTAGGGCTCTCGTGCGCGAAATCAGAAACAAATCGTCTATTCTCACGGCGGGCGGCCGCCGGCGCGGTGGTGGGCTGGGAGCGCTGAGCATAAGATCTTAATACTTCAAATACAGATAGCTCAAAGCGATAGTGGAACAATTACTCAGGGAACAAAATAAAGAAACACAAAAAAACGATTCGAGAGTAATAACTTTTCGTGTTAACTTAAATCAAACGAGTCCAAAATGAATTAAATTCTCAGTTGGTTCTTCATGGGCGCACGCGATGATTTCACGGCAAGCTTTTAGATGTAAAAAAGAAGTATGACTCTAAAACTGCTGCTTCCCTTGGTTTTGCAAATTGTGGATATTTCAATGCGATTAATGATTAATTAACAAGATGGAATGAAAACTAATATTTGTCTTTTTTGTAAGCTAGTATTTAAGTTCGTGATCAACACATTAAAAAACCCTTGACACAAACTCTTTCAAACCTTTTTATGTATTATATTTTGAGTTTGGTGTTTTTCTTTTTTAATTAAATTCATTCTTCATTATCCATTTATATTATTTAAAAACTCATTTTATTTTATTTTTAATTGTCATAAGAAAAAGCTTAACTTTTATAGTCCTCCCTTAATTATAATATAAAAGAAGTTGAGTCGAGCAAAATTCCATCTGCACGTATCTTAGGAGCACATCTGACATTAGTCGTGTGGTTACATGGCAATTCAACCCGTAATTTAACGAAGGCCTGTTACTGTAGAGTAGTGTAGAGTCCTTCTTACAACTTTAGGGTGAGGATAGTTGGGGGAAGAATAGAGATTGTCGTCAAAACTGAAGGATATGCGATTTACCGTATATTATGTCTGTTTTCATACTACTACTGCGGTGGTTGTAGCTATACCATTTGAATAAACGGAACGGAGTGACTGCTTTTGGGTGTATAAGTTTATAACTCAGTTTGGAAACCCTTGTACCTGTCGTGAAGGAAAAGAAAACCAACCCTTCCTTGCAACATTTGGGAGACGAAACGAGTGCTGCATTCATCAGATCGATCCAACGCTGAGCGAGGAAAAGGTAATAGCCGAAGCACGCGTAGCAACAGTTTGAGAACCCCTGAGATAATGAAAACTACCGCTTGACTATTGAATAAAGGTGTAAAAATATGAGTAATAAGCCTTAACATGGTAGAATGAAAGAGGGGTGAAATCTTCCCCTCGAACCAAGGTCTTCTCTGCCCGGCTCACAATGAAAAGAAGCCTCCATTCTGAACTGCCTCCCAGCCAGGCACCCTGCGCCCTGCCTGCACCCTGCTTACCTTCAAAAGGAGACCAAGGCTCCCTTGGAGCGGGAGTTGACTGAATGCTTTGCCGTGTAAAAGGCATATCTTGTTCTAAAAATGTAAAGACGGAACGGATAAGAGATTCCTTTTCTATTTTCGGCTATACTTATTCAAACGCTTCCAATCGCCACGATAGTTTGAATATTCAGTCAGCTTTACCTTGTATTCATCAGTTTTCGTCCATAGTTCTTTCATTGTTGCCTCAAGAAATAAATAAAATAAAATGCTTGGGTTCCGATCGGATGATCTTGGGGCGACCGGAGAGAGGGAGCTGTTTTGACTTTTCGAAGTCAAGGTGTGTAAGAAAAAAAGAAAGAAAAAAAAAAGATTTTCTAGGCACTCTTGTCACAGTCTGATTGTCGCATTGCCAACGCTACATTCTTCAATAATCAATATGAAGCTTCATGGGAATAGTGTCCTACGAAAAGTAGTACGCTTATGCAGAGTAGCTTTTCAGTAACTTTTTTTGAGATCAATTTGCTTTACTTAATCTTTTCATCAAAAATGTACAGGGAAAACAATTGCGAATGAAAGATAAAGTGTCCAAAAATGTTGAATGATTCCTTGAAATTGTTGGTAGATAACGACTTGGCAACTAACTATCAGCCTGCTGGTTCTCTTATTTCGGACAGTTGAAAGCTTTAACACACCTACAGCTTGCAGCCCTTTAATTCAAGATCGTCAATGTGTTTTTAAGCAATTATACTTGAGCCCGTATTTGTTTTTTTTTTTTTTTTTTTTTTTTTTTTTTTTGTTTTTTTTTGTTTTTTTTTTTTTGTTTTTGTTTTTTTTTTTTTTAAATAAAAAATGCAAGAAAGAGTATCTTGTGCTCCATGACTATTGACTACGCTAGCGCTTTGAACCATTGCAAACTGTCGTGTTCTCTCGAATAGGATACGCACCGACGCGACGCGATTGAACTCCATCGGTGATGGCTCGCATGGGTGGAGCCAGCACTTTGGCAACCAATTTGAACCTATGAGAAACTATCGATTCATGAGGTTGCCTTCGCCCTTTTCCTTATCGATTATTGTTCACACATTTAAATGGGAAGGGTCCTTTGTTGCCAGATTGCTGGATCCACCTTTGGTGGCTCGTGCAATTTAACTACAATATTTTTCTTCCATTTGATTCCATGTAAAACAATCGATTCGATAGTGAAGTAGCGCTTCAACCAACAATCTATGGTTGAAGCATTGATTCAAATGAAGGATAAACGCATTGTTGCCAAATTGCATGAACCGCCACAGAACCATATTTTTGTGATTTCCAATCACCTCGGTGCTAGCAATATTTTCTCAAATTAGAGGTTTTCTCTGCCCTGCTGTCATTGTTTGAAGAATGTTATACTCTTCAGAGTTGAAGCTAAAGTTGACGCGTCGGCGACCGCGGTATGGCGCTGGGTCGTCGTTGCCCGCACGCGCTCGGTAGGCCGCGTGGCGCCGCCGCGCCGCCACCGCGCGTGATGCCTATAAATAAAGGAGACAAAAAGCAACCGGAGGATGATCCGGAGACGAATCAAAATAGAAAATGTGGTGAGAGAGTGTGAAAGAGAAAATACGACGTTGCCGTTTCGTAAAAAAAAAAAAAAAAATCTTCCAGTGTTTAATATTTGCAGGGCTGCCGTTTTGCGGTTGTCAAGTGGAAGTTTTTATGTCACCGATGATGATTATAAATTGGTGGGGGGAAAAATTGAATGGATTTTTTTTTTTTTTTTTTTTTTTTTTTTTTTATGGAATATTGACATTCACCGATAGTTCCATCCGTTGGACGCAGATGCTAGATCAGCGTGTATTTTGGTGCGTTTTTAGTCTTACTGTTGAACTGGACTGTGTACTTATAATTGTTTTTGCCCACCGGTGGAACGGCGGGTGGAATTATCGGTGAATTAAAAAATTCTTCTTGAAAGCCGCATAGCATCATGCCAGAATAAATGCCCGATTTGATTTCAATTACTTGAATGGCTCTTGCCGCAAAACTTTATCTTACATGGCATTTTTTGAATAATTATGTTTTGAGTAACCATGAGCAATCTCCTTGAGCGAACCCAATATATTTTTCTCATTTTCTCTCTCTCTCTCTCTCTCTCTCTCTCTCTCTCTCTCTCTCCCTCTCTCTCTCCCTCTCTCTCTCCCTCCCTCCCTCCCTCTCTCTCTCCCTCTCCTCTCTCTCATCCCATTAGAGAGAATGTGTTAGAGAAGGACGGATTTAGAGGTCATAAGTTGACTTGATGGCCTTTGTATGGAACTATTTATGATGAAAATCACTGATTTCGTCGATGTAGTCGTTGACTGATTTCAAATCAGCCGTAGTTTTAAGAGTTCCCCAAAAATTACACTATACCGAGTGAAAGAATATGGAGGGAAGCGAGAGCATTAAGAGTGGCATAAAGAGCATAGAAAAAAGAGAATTTAAGGCTTGAAGAAGAATTCAAAAGATAGCGGAGAGAGAAAAGAAGGAAGGAGTAGAGAGAGAGAACTGTCAAAGGATTTAGGAAGGAGGCATACACAAGGTGTTGCGTGCAACCTAGACTACTATAGAGCTGAAGGAGCTGGAGCCTCAAATGACTTCTTCCTTCACAGAAGAGTCTTCACTCTTCAGAATTCCCTTCTTTGTCTTTCCTCTCTATCTCTCTCTTTCTCTCTCTCTCTCTCTCTCGCACTCTTTCTGTTTCTCGCCTCCTTTCCCGCTCTCCGTTCTTTTAATTAAGTAATGCATAGTGAAAGACAGTTTTAAGGGAGAGAATCAGAAGGAACTGCTCTCACTGCGCCCCAAGAATCCAGCTGAAAATAATTCCAAGCGAGTCCTGCTTCGTCGAGTCTCCGACACTCCGGACTCTACGGTCCTCTCCAGACGAACACATACTTAGAACGTAGACAAGGAGACCCTCTCTGCCTCTCTTTCTCTCTTTCTCACTTTCTCACTCTCTTTTCCTAATCTAATTATTCGATGATTTACAACATGTGCTCGAGGCTCCCACATATTTATAATATTTATCCTCTGTCTCCTCTTCACTTTACTTTTTTTTCACTCATTCTTTTTACTTCACATTAATTTATAATGTCTATTTTTTCTTCTTCTTTTTTTCTAAAACTTCTTAGTTTTCAATCGGTTTTGAGGAAGTGTCCCCGTCCATTTTTTTTTGTCTAGTCTCCAGACTGTCTAACATGCTCTTTTCCGTTCGACTGTCGTCTTGGTTTCAAGAGGGTGAAAAAAAAGTGAGGTCGGCCGATTTTTGATGTCAAACATTGAGCGTTAAAATTTGATGTTTCATCCAACAAAAGTTTTGGAAACCCGATTTATTGATAACGATACGATCTATCGAAACGTATCGCCAACGGTTCAAGATCCTATAAATTAAATTTTCAACCCGTACTTTGTCAAATGATTCAGACCAGTGGCGGCGCGTGCGATCTGACAACGTTGCATTCAGGCCATCTGGATTCATGAAAAAAGTCGGAGTATTTGGGGTGCATACTGCACAGAGTGCACTTTGTCGAATCGATATTTTATATAGATAAACATAGATGAACTGCAACGTTGCCAGATTTCCAGCCCCGCCATTGATTTTGACTTTATTGTAACAGTTTACCGCTCTCTGGGTGATGGAAATTGAATCCAAAGCTTGCAATGGCTCAGAATATGGGATTCTTGAAAAGTTTCGCTCTAAAACCAAATTAAATCTTGATTCTCATAATATGTAGTCAAGACCAAAACCTCTTTGAAACTAACTGATGGTATGGGCTGTCCCAAGAATGTTTGGACTTGATAAGAGTAGGTTTGAATGAAAACATCAGCTTCTTACTGCTCCTTAACCAATCAGGTTGCCCTATTTGAGGATGGAAGCTGATGTTTTCATGAAAATCATAGAGATGTCAAATCCAATTTTTTCTGGGACAAGCTATATCATGATCTGTGAGGGTCGCTACCTGGGTCCCTAAGGTCCCGAATATTGTATCCAATCGAAAATTTGCGGGCAGTCTTGTGTATCCCGTAAATGGGAGTAGGTACCCAAAGATTTCTCTCGCGACCAAACGATTCCACAACGCATCGCACGACGACCACAAGAGCTGGCGTTTCGAAGACGCAGAATATATGTTTAATCCGGCGATGAAAAATAATCCTAAAAATGTGACTCCTCATCGCTGGTGGAGAGCGTTGAGCGGTGCACGAGGATAAATTTGAATATCAACATTCTTGCGAAACATTTTCGGCTCTCGCCGACATCGGAATGCGCGAAATGAAAATCCTCTTCAAGCGGACGCAGGAAATTCGTTCGCCCTCGTCCGGGGCAAAAAAAAAAAAAAAAAAAAAAAAAATCGAGAATGTGTGGTATTGTAAACTATATTGCATCGGGCATCGGGCGAAGAACTTTTAAGCACATACACGTGCTGCATCAATGTATTATAACCGCAATGATGATCATATTTATCGAAGCAGTATTTGTGTATTGGAGGAAAATATCAAGCGAAACGGGTGATCCAAACACCTCGCGCGCCTGCTTTCAATCCTTGTACACAGGGTGTTACGAAAGTACCTCTTTGCTCAAGACAAGAGAGCGTGGTTCCAAAAAGTCGATTAAAGATGTAAAGATTTTTGGTCTTGAGAGTGAGGAGGAGGCAGGAGGAAGACGCGAAAGAATAACCAAGAGAATCCTATGTTCAAGAGGCGAATATGGCCAAACTAGTGAGTATATTGACTGTGTATTCGAGCATAATTGCGGCTAATCAGTAAATTGTTTGCATTAAATGGACCACCGTGGGCCCATTGTTAATTTTACGACGGGTCTATTGAGGACCATGAAAATCCGGAGAAGCGGTCAACAACGCTGTAAACTTGGCCGATGATCGGTGAAAGGTTGAAGGAACACTAAAAAGTACTAAACAGGGTTTATGAAAGGTTAGGGGTACCGTGGGTTTATGAAGCGTCGTAAAGCGTGAGGCTATTAAAACCCATAAAACACTGTTCTTCATCGTGTTTTATTACACCTTTTGAGAGAATAGTTTGTAATTTTCTCCCGATAGTTACTGTTAATTTGTATTTTTCACTCGGTGTTTAACCATTTAATTGTACCAGCTCTTTGAATTTGCTGTCATATTTATCTAGACACAGGTATCATTTTGTGTTATACTAAAAGTAAAAAGACGAACAAGCAGTCTTGCATAATATGCCTCACGTTTCTTTTTACGTTCCCATCTGGTGGCCAGTAATGTTTTGTTTTTCGTGTTTCAACGCTTTTCAATGCGCTTTTAAGTCTACTCAAGCTCATCACTCACTGGCGTACATTGGTATACTATAACATCAAACATGACTATATAAAACTCAAAGTTTTTCTATGATTCCTTAAAATTCTATACCCCTCGTAAGCATGAAGATCATAGTCACGACTCTTTACGACTCAAATTGCGTTAAGGTATAAATAGTCCTGGTATATACTTCCTTAAAAATGATTAAGTAAAATTTTTATACTTTAACATGTGTCTGTATTCCTTTCCCACCGTATAGCTTTTTTTTCTTTTTTTTGGGGGGGGCCCTGAATTACATTTTGAATTTGGGCAACTGGATAATTTCGGTAAAAAATTCCATATTCAATGGGCAAGCAAAAAAATTATGTCTCGAAAGTTTTTCGTGGTGACAATAATAGCGAGAACACATCCATGGTTGTAGCAAATGCAACTCCTCGAACCCCTCCTCTCCTTCCTCTCTATCATCGGTACAAGGGGAGTGAAAAGCTGCGAATCTTTCAACCCTGTAGATTGATGCTCCGACCCCATATTTTTGATGGCTGCACCCTTACAGGTGATGAAACCATCCTCATCCTCGCATCTCGCCATGCAAATTAGCCCGAATCGAATACCAAGTGTCGAAACGTTTCACGGATTCCATCTCCCTTCCCTACCATTCGCAAGGCAGAGAAAAAAGGGGAGAAAATGTATTTCATAGATACAGATATACAAGACTGGGATCCATGGCTCCATTCTCGCGGGTCCCTTCGCGGAGCGACGACCCGTCGATAATCGACCTCCATTGTCATCCCTGCTCTTAATTTCTCGCTTTGTCGTATTATCTGGAGTGTACACAAGCTGACAGGGACATGCAGGGAGGCAGGTAAACTTTCATGCTATCGAATACATGTATATTTATGTGCGATGGTATCCCTGCGAATACGATACGCGTTTCGTCTCGATGGATTATGTTGAATTTTAGTGGAATACATCGCCGGATAGAGGGAGCGAAAAAGCGGGTCAGTTCTCGCAGTCACGCAGTTCTTGTGCTCGCAGTCACAGCGACAATGGAAGTCGTAATTTTTTCTTCTTTCTTTTTTTTTTGCCGAGCTCATTCGTTAAACAACTTCTTTCAATATTTGTCCCGTCTTCTTTTAAAATATCTTTTTCTACCTATGAATCTATGCACGCGATAGTTTGCAACTTATTGATGCATTTCATAGATATGATGTGGAGTTTCAGCTAGACTGGATTTACTCTTACTATTGGTGAATCGTTCTATTTGGCAACCATTTTATTTGCCATTTGAACCCACGCAAAATTATCGACTTTTCAGAGATTCAGTAAATTATATTATGTTATTAGATTGATTAAATAGATCGAATGTAATATGTATAATTCAACGGAGATAATCAGTTGTTTCCACATTGAAACAACAGCCACTTACAATTACAAATCTCTCGAAAAGCTGTATCAACTGTTTTCAAACCAAGCAATCCGTATAGATTCACGTCTTTAATACGAAATTCGTAGAATCTTCATCCTCGACCACTTGTTAAATATTTGTTGTAACAATTCACTTTCAATTTGAATGAGACGATCTTGGTTTCATGGTGGTACAGGAGGTTATTTATAGTTTTGTTTGTTGAGAAGGTTTTCTAATTCCTTTTTCTCTTTCTGTTCTAGATTCGACAAGAAAATCCTTATTATATAGCCGATCAAGAAGTAGACTCATTAGTAAGTATTTTAAAATCGATTTTTCCCCGTTTTTGCTCTCTCTGTCTGGAGCAGTTAGTGATAAGTTTGAAGATCAAAAGTCTAATGAATGCAGATTTTCGATGAGTCATCTAACCACAACTAGAGTATGATAAACATATGCCATTCATCGCAGATTTGGGTGGATAAAGACAGGGAGCCATGTAAACCGACTTTCGCCACAAAGTGCCCTACCATCGGTCTTTAATCGGGGTAAGTAATATGCAGTGACCCCAGTCTCGGGTACTTTTCAGCTCAAAAAGTGGACCATATTTCGCAGGATTTTCTTAGCTTTTGGTCAAGAGTCATACGACTAACCAAAAGTATAGGACGAAAACCCCGATATTTGATATTGGACAGATACGATCAAGATTTTTTCTTCACCTTGCGTGGTAACTTCCCAACGTTACCTCCGTTACTTTTGCAAATCTCGAGTAGACTCACGAGCAATATCCGACACAAGCGTGCTTCAGACTATTAAAGGCGGGTGTATGTATGTGAGCTTTGTAAAATGTGTAATGAGCAACGGCGAAAAAAAAAAAAAAAAAAAAAAAAAAAAAAAAAAAAAAAAAAAAAAAAAAAAAAAAAAGGCTTGAGTATGTAGGTACCCTGCAAGGCAACGCAAGCAAGCAAGCTGGTGATAACGACCAATCAATACACCGCGATGCTGCTCTTGAACCATCAAAAGGATGTTAAATATAGTATGTAGAGAAGAATACATCGTATCGTATTGGTTTCTTTGGAAGTCTTTTTAGTCCTGTCAGTCAATTGAACAGAGCCGAAAGAAATACACATGGAACATTCAAAAGGCAGTGATTAAAAATTGATAATTAAATTTGTTTGTACGCAACCCGCTTTCACATCTAATAGGTGTCCTTTGTCACGCGAACTGTAGAGTGTATAGGGTCTAAGCCCCGCGCGCTCGCGGTCAGCTCGTTAGATGCTAGTTTGCTTGACGTCGAGTCGTGTCGAGGGTTGACCGATAAACTTTGCGTGTCGCGGTTTAAGACCATTTTGCCAGGATACTATACTGATTTTTCGAACGCAGCTTTTTCTTTGCATGTTTGGTTCACCTCGCAAGGCGGCAGGCCTGGAGAAAGGGATTATTTGCCATAAAATATATCCATTATTAGCTGTGGTAGTATCTTGAATAAAGGCATATATACAAATGGAACACGAGGTGAGCACTTCTGAAGAAATTTTATGATTGAGAGGAAAATACTGATAAAAATAAGTGAAGAAATTTGAGTAAAGAAAAAAAATGTCATTACTTTTCAAGTATGGTTTTATTTTTCTTTTCACGAAATAATTGTGTGAAACAGACACATTTAGATTTATATTCTAAAATGTCAATGGAGAACACGACTTTTTTCGGTCTGAATTATTGATTCATTCGTCAGAAGCAATTTAAGTTACCTGAAACACTGTATAAATATCTTTGAGAACTGAAGACTTATGGGATTCAATGTTGTTGCGGCACCATTTGAAGAAAATTAGAAGTAATGACCTATGTGACGTATACATCAGGTATTTTATCCGTAACATCATAGCTTTCCATTTCTTCGAGGCGAGAAAGAGGTTCATGCGGTTTAATCAGAATTGTTCACGTCGAGCAGTAGCTTTACTTTTCAGTTTTGTCAGAAATTTCCTCGTTGTAGAAGTAGGTACTTCCGGTGATATACCCAACAAGTATGTACTTACGTGCACCTTCTTATATCAACAGGAGATAATACATCCTCGATGTTGTCAAACATGTCAGTATAACTTTGTTTTCCATCACTAAAGGCCAAATTCATTTAACTTAATAATCCACATTCTTGCCTCTCCAGTCTCCATCTTGGGTTCGAACACGTTAGTAGCGTTATTTTTTTCATTGTTCATATTCCTGACACGAAAATGAAAATGTCCTTGCAAAAGAAAAGCTTGGAAGTTGGGGCACCAAATTATAGTATCTTACCATTCTTTACTATGTTTAAGCATAATAACGCAGTATTTTAAAAAAAAGGCAGTTTGAGTTCAATCCGACAACTGTTTTTTAATCATTTGTAAGTACGCACTTACACTTTTCATCGGTTCATTGAGTAATATGATTGCAACGGACGAAGTCGGCCTCTCATTTCGAATGCCCCTCTTCCCAGAGAGTGCTTTAAATCGAGCTTGGATCCGATTTCTATCCCAAATTTTATTCGGTAGGACCATGACCGTCAAAAATCTTGTCCTTCTTCGTTAATGCGGAGATTTCTTCCGCCCATGAATATATTTTTAAACTGGTCATTATTTATGGCAGGATAATTTTATGGTCAGTTAGGTCAGAGAGGCGACGAAAACTACGACGGGCGCGGACGGACCGACTGGACAATGACGACAGCGGACACAACTCCAGCCGGATGTGTAGGTGTGAGTTCCGTAACTATCTGTAACCGATGAAATAGTCAAGAAATTATCTGTGACTTCTTTTTCCTTTACCCTTTCAAATTAGTCGATCCGACTGTCGATTTCGGGTCGCGTTGTACCAAAAACTTGGATTTAGCTTCCTCAGTGTTGCCGATATACGTCAGTGGAAGGCCCATGAAAAAAATAGGTTGTTGTCTCTCTAGTCAGGTTGTTGTCTCATTTGAGGTGCAATAGGTCTGTTGGAAAGGTTTGATAAAGCGAAGTGGACTGTCAATTCTTTTGTAAATTTGCGGATAAAAAAACCCATTGAAATCATCAAAAAGTCCATCATCTACTCATAAATCCACAAAATGCATTATAAGATAAATCCAAGATGAGCGGGTCACAATGGGAGAGTCCTATCGAATTGCAGCTTTCTTTCCGATTAATCACTTTTTTCAACATAGAAAATTGCGATTAGATGGGACTCCCCCATATAGTGACCGGAATCATTTTGACCGCCATCTGTGAATTTTTTCAATCGCATCTTTCGATGCTCCCAACGTGATATTTAAGTAGTTCTATACCACAGATTAGACCCTCTCTGCAGCAAAAGTTTGCGACAGACCCATTGAAGCTGTTGACTGTTTAGTATTTTCTTTTCCCCCCTGATGTTTATGAGGCAGTTTTTTATATGTATATCGATCGTTTTGGCGCCACCTAGGATACTATTACTTACAATTTTTGATTGGACCGCTCGGTTGCTCTTTACTGTTTTGAATCTCCCAAAAATTTGGTTTCATGAGAATTTTTTCTCAAATTGCCACCTTTTCCCATCCCCATCACAATACTTATGAAATAACCACGAACTTGTGGAAAATACGAAATAACTTTTACAGTGTAGTTCTATACCTATCAGTCTTGCAACGCATTGGTCAGTCTGTTCTGTTTGATTTTCTCCCAATCTCCGACCTTCCCCGCCGTTGCCCCCCCCACAAACCCCTCCACATTTGTCGCACAGACCCGCACCCATGATTGTTTTATATGGTGAATATTTCAATAACCGGCGGTGACTTCGGTGTCGTTCCCCCGCGCATGCGCCTTAAGACGAGTCGTCACGGGCCCTGAGCTCGAATAGTACCTTTGCTATGGGCCGCTTCGTGCTTGAAGGGGGAGATGTAGGAGGATGAGAAAAAAAATAAGATTTTTTTTCTAAATACGAAAACGCAGAGGCAACGTTGTCAGATCTGCTGTTTCGAAATAGTATTTTAATTATTTTTAGTCAATTCAAAATAATTCACTTTAAATCCAAAATATGTCAACAATGTAATCGAGATTTTTTTCACTCAGTGTCTAACTCAATCATTCGTGTTGAATTGTCGGAATCCTGTTCGTACTCGCACTCGCACTCACCCGTAGCCCCACCAATGAGGTGGGGGGGGAGGGTCAGGGTTGTCATCTTCTTCCCTTACCCTCAAATTGTTTGCAAAGAAAGGTAATTTGTCGGCGATTTTTACCTTAGCACCCATCTTCCCCACAACACCTTGCGGTGTTTATGATTCATTCCCCCAAGTCTTACGCAAAAAAGAAAGATTGGCAACGGGATATACTTGAACTAATATGAACGTAATTTCGCAAACAAAAAGAAAACATGAGTTAGACCGCATTTTATGGTGAAATCTGACAGAAAGCTATTAATTAGAGGAAATTTATTTTTTCTCTACATGGCAACACTGATAATCGGTGGTAAATGCGGAGGTGGTTGCTACCGCGATAGTGGTAAGCCCATCTGCAGGAGCCTCTGAAAGGTGTATAATTACCGAGTCAAGAGAAATTACATTTTTATTAATTTACTGTATGACCAACCACGCCCTGAGAATATTCCATTTTCATCCCGGCTTCGAATTTTTCCTGGATATTGTTATATTATTAATTAAGATCGAACCGAATTACGCGCGCGCGCACTAGACTTCAGGTGCCGCAATATGCCGCCATCGGATAAGACGTACGCGCGAGCACACCAGCCAAGCTGCCGCGCGCCAGAACCGCAGCAGTCGTCGCGTCGCGTCGCCGCCATCTCGTCAGACGCATCGACAGACGCTAAACGGTGAGCTTCATCATCAGCGCATCAACCGCACACATCAGCCATCAGCGACTACTTGTCTGCAGTGGCCGTTACCGCGGCCCCTGGTCGACCCAGGCCTCGTCCTATCATCGACCGTAGATTCTTATCCAGACTTCAGGATTTATCTCGTCCCTCTGAAGTTGACCGTGAATCATTATGAAAAGATGCCGGTACCCTCAAAAAATGGGCGTTGCCACAGGCCACGAGGGCCAAAGCAGATCAAAAAATTAAGAAGAAAAAAATTGATTCTTAACTGCGTTCCGCTAAAAGAAAGGGGGTTGCTAAATTCACCATGATAACAAACTCACAGTGACTCTATTTTCGTAAATTTTCAAGCAGAGAATCGCCGCCCTTTAATCCCACTCTTTGTAGGCACAACAGCAGATTTTGATCTCTACCTCAAATTTTCAATTTGTGTATACAGCATAGTTCATAATCTCCAGCCGATTTTCAGATTTTACTGATGTAGAACTAGAGTCAGACCCAACGATCGTGAGCATATCCGTAATCTTCGGCAACATTTAAAAATCCGATTTATGATGAACAAACATTTTTTTTTTTTGCTTTTAAGGAACTCAATTAATTATTCTGGAGGTCATTTTGTGTTTTCAATTAGAAGTGCATTTGATGGTTGTGAGAGAGTAATGTATGAGGCCGGTCTTTGCCTTTTCTCAAGGACTCCACGTTTTTTGATAACACGTGCGACGTGCTAGAAAAATTGCCATCAATCGATCGATGAATTTTATACTGAAGAGGGGCAGATTTAACACGAGTGAGCGTGAGTGCCAGTGCCCACACTTTCGGTGACATTGACTCGTTTCTCTTGACTCCCTCCTCACGATAAACATGAAACGTGGTCTGGCCACCGCGCCGCTGTGGCGTCCGCGATATTATTTAACAAGAATTTTCTTTTAGATTCATCTTTCATTTATATAAAAAAAAGAAGCGTAGAAAGATTGTCGCTGTATCACCATCAAGAGGAGCCAGCCGTCTTGTTCGATCTATGATCGATAAGATGAGGAAGAAAGGAGGGGGGATCGAAGCATTGAAAACCGCTCTCGAGAATGAGTGTCGCGCCGCGCCGTGGTGTTAATTACATGCTTTTTTGCCCAAGGTGTATATACCTATATGTATACCTCTCACAATTTCGTAAACAAACAAAACAAACTCTACAAACTTCTTGTTCGCCCGAATTAGCATAATCTTAAAACTCTCGGTTGCTTCCTTCAAAATTCCTCTGAGCTGTTTCATGTATGCGTCGCGTAGAAGACAGAAAATCTGAAGGTTCTGAAGGGGAGAAAGATATACTCGGTCAGGGCAGTGGCGGATCCACGGGGAGGCATGGGGGCACGTGCCCCCCCAGAAGCCACAAATTTTACAATTTTTCTATAGAAAATAGCCCAAAATTGCTTCCACCAACGTTTCAAATTTCAAAATTTCACAGGCGTGCCCCCACCCCAGAAAATTTTTCTGGATCCGCCACTGGGCCAGGGTATGATACGCAACGCACAATGTGCTAGCGGCGACAAAGATATCTGGCCAGGTTATGCAAAACGCAAAGCACGGTATTACAACTCAGCCTTTACTTATGATCGGAGATCAGTTGTCAGTTGCATAAACTGAATAAGGCAAATATTTTCCCCAAAATTAGCGTCCGATACTGCGATGGCACAAGGAGCCTAACCGATGGACTTTGTAATCATTTTGACGCAATTTTGTCACGCGTTTTTAATCAACGTCCTTGTGATTAGATTTTGAGTTGCTGATTCCTTCCACTGAGCGTCGACTGATCGATAAGGTGGTGGGGAACGGGGGGGGGGAAGGGCAAGGGAGTTCGAACAAATCAATTAAAGGCAATCACGGCAGCAGGAGCAGGCTGCCTCGGCAGACGCTCTGCTTCAAAATGACACCGTTGCCAAACTGACGTAGAAATGAATGGGAAATAGCTAGATATCTAGGTGTAGGAACATCCGATCAGTCAGAGATGCAACTTAACTCCCCCGATCTCTTCCTCCCCAGCGAAGTCTGTGCTACGCCACCCCCTCTCCCTCTTTACCCCCGCCCACCGCCTGTCAATGATCGCCATAACTCATGCGATGTGGCATGCTGCCCGCGCCTCAACCCCCCCCCCCCCCCCCCTTAACGATTTCGCGACTCGCCGCTCGCGATCGCGTAGAGTCATTCCGCGCTGCGCTACACTACACTCTGCGCCGCGGCCGCCGCCATTTGTGCGGTGCTCAAATTCGCGGTTAATGATTTTATGATGTTTCAACTTGTCTCTGCCCCCCTGCCCCCTCCTCCTCCCCCCCAACCCCTTCACCATTCTCTTTCGGGTTTCTTCCTCCTACTCCTTCCGCATTTACCGCCCCCTCTATCACCTTCATTACTCCCACCCCGTTAACGTATTGTTGAACTTGCCGTGAAAAAAGTTCCGTTTTTCCTCTCTCTCTCTCTCTCTCTCTCTCTCTCTCTCTCTCTCTCTCTCTCTCTCTCTCTCTCTCTCTCTCTCCCTCCCTCCCTCCCTCTATCTCTCTCTCTCCCCCCCTCTCTCTCTCCTCTCTCTCTCTCTCTCTCCTCTCTCCTCTCCTCTCTCTCTCTCTCTTTCTCTCTCTCTCTCTCTCTCTCTCTCTCTCTCTCTCTCTCCGGTCGGTCGTGTGAAACACACTGCACGGACCCCGGGGAGGAGCCGATGTCACCGCCAAACCGGTACGTCAAACCCAGGAACCCCTTTGAAGTGCCCGAATTTGAAAATATAAATCACACTTTACTCTTTTTGTTTGATGCATTACGTAATCCTAATTTAGCAAAACAATGCGTACAGCGAAGAAAATGCTGCAAACAATGCCCGTGAGAAATCACCGGTTACATAATCGGACCGGTAACTATTTTAATCGAGAGGAAATTAAAATTATTTTGAAATACCGGATTTGGGGATTCTCAAGTTCAAGAGTTGAAATAATTTCGAAAATTTTGAAGTGGTTTTTTTTTTACTGTGAATGCCGAATTTTTTTTTCGGTTGTTCCTGATGGTGGATTTTTCCTTGTCCAGCGTGAAGAATGGGAGGGGGTGAGTGGAAAACGACCCAAAATTCAATTCAATCAGTGGTGGATCCAGAAAGTTTTTTCTGAGGGGGCGCGTATGAAACTTTAAAATTTGTAGCGACGCTCGTCACAGCAAACAATTTTGTGCTTTTTTTGGTCCAAGAAAGACAAAATTTGATGATCTTCAGCAGCCCTCGTGCCCCCCTGATCCACCGCTGGATCTGTTTGACGCAATCTCGGGGAAATGTGCTCTTATAACTTAAATTTTGTGGTATTCTTTTCCCATAATATCCTATGATGATTCAGCAAAGAGCTAAGTGCATTTGTAGTATACGAGCATTCTTTTCTAGTCCGTTTCGATTGAATGGGAATCCAACCTCACGCCTTTTAAAATCCCCGCCGAAAATTGGTCAGTGCATTCATGAATGGAGAGGTCCGTTGTTTCTTCTACGTTCATTGACTCGGTGTGATCAATTTGTGAGGAGTTTTCAAGAGTCTCAAGACGTGTATGTTTTTTTAATCCTACTAAAAGTGACATAAAAATGCTTTTCGCTTGATAAGAGAATCGAACAAAAACTTAACCCCCCCCCCCCCCAAAACAAGGCTTGTATGGGAGAGATAATCTGTGGAAGAGAGGGGGCCATGGGGTACGGAATCAACCGGAGACGCAAGATCAGAGGTACCAGAGACATTTTGTTTTTTAAAAAAAAAGGAATCGAAGCTACGGGAAAATAAGCCGGTTCCGATAGTTATTGATAATCGGAGCAGAGTATTATACAGGGTTGCAACATCTACACCAAGTAGGCAGTTCTATTGATTTTAAAGTGTCCGTCTATTTCCATTCGAATTTTATGTCTTTTTGTGAGTCCCAATTGATTGAACTTTTTCTAAGTTTCCAACTCGAAAATTAGGCATTGTTGGTCGCAGACTTTATGCCAGGAAAAAAAAATTACGGAACCTTTCATGATGGTTGGATAAATTGATGTGGGAACCTGACTTCAAGCAATCTTAAATCATGATAGTTTTAGAGATAGACAGATCTAACGAGGGACAAAGAGAAATAAAAGATGGCGTGCGTGAACCAAAACAAACCAAAGTCTTACGTGCTTTCATGAAAGCCAGGCAAACATTGTTTTGTGTCGTATAGTCGCTGAATCAGTCTATTGTTGACAGTAGTATCAGATTCGATCGATCTGTTTAACGAATCATTAGATAGTCTCTTCAAAGCTGGCAACCTTGACAAGAGAAGCAAGTCTCATCGCGTACCTCGAAATCCAGTGTCAGTTGTCCGGACTCAATTATCGGCAGCGGACGCGCCGCGCCGCGGCCGCCTGCACCTCCTCCATCGCGTCGCCCAAAGGGTTAACGTATGCAGTTGTCCGGAGATTTTTAAGAGAATAAAAAGTAAGATTTTAAACAATGAATAACAATTTGATAGAAAAATGTGTAAAATCATGCATTTTAGACTTTAAAATGATTCAAATTAAGTGGTTTATTGCAAGAATCTATCAGGGTTACCTTGTTTTTACAACCAAAATCAAGGAATTTTCATGTCCAGGAAAAGCCATGTTTTCATCTAGTGTGCGTCGTGTCGATCGTCACGTTGGAGACACGACGATCGACGACCATACTTGAGGTATGAGTGACCGATCGCGCCTCTCTCTTTCTCTCACTCTTTCACACCGATCACCTGGATGGTATAACAGGGAGGATCACGTGACCAAGTACATCTCAAACACTCAACAAGCAGAGTTAAAACACTCGTCAAAAAGATGTAACTTTTTCTCTGCTCTCCAGTCTCCGGGGATAGTAATGGAAATTCGTTGTTTAAAAAAAAAAAGGAAAAAAAAAAAAATCGGACACGTCGCGTCGCGTTGCGCTGAGGCTTGCTGCCTCCCCGTCCACCACCCTCTACCCGCCACCGTGGGTTAAAATAGGTGTATTATATCTAATCAACGTCTGAAAGGAAAAACGCCCACTTATTCCATCACCGTCTGATCCGGACTGCTCCCGGGACAAACCTCCTCGGTATCTCTCCCCCACGACCGCGTCACATCACCCCAAGCCGCGAGGTCTTGAAGTCCTCCCTCCCTGGGGTGGAAGGGGGGGGGGGTCAGTGGGGCACCCTGTTTTAAAGATTCAAACTCAAGTCTCATTGCCACCGCGAGCTTCTCTTAAAATCTATAGTAGTGTTGCAGACTTTGTGGGGGGGGGGAGAGAGTACATTACCAGAAGCCGATATGTCAAAAGAAAAACTGTGGTATATTGTTATCGGAATTCTGGTATTTGTGTCTTGGCTCTTGATATTTTGAAGGAAATTCAGGTACTCAATTTTTAGTTTTTATTTTTTGCAACCTAACAAATGCTTTCTTTATGCAAGTGATTCTTGCAAACTGTGTGTCTTGCAACTGTTTATCTCATTCGTTTATTTTCTTCATTTTTCAGATGGTGCAAGCTATTCAAGTATTGAGATTTCATTTATTAGAATTAGAAAAGGTAAGTTAAAGGTTGACTTCATTTCATTCCGGCATGCTTTTTTCGTAAGATTTCATTTGCTTTGTGCTTAAGTTTGTTTTTTTCGATACCTTTCGGTTAAGCATTAAACAAGTTTGAGGAGAGTATAAATACCGTCTGTCTAAGAGTTTGTAGACAGGAAACTCTGGGTGGAAAATGGGAATAATTCATGATGACTCTGAGATAAAGGTCAATGGTTTTCCCTCTTCAGCCGCGTCACTGCACCTCTTATTGTGGCCGCAGTTAAAATGCTTGGTTCTTGTTCCACATAATTTATTGTCGCGTAAAAGTACTGCTTTTGTTTTGCAGGAGGCAAGGAAAATAGTGAAAATAATGGATGTGTGAGTATGATAAAGAGAGGGAGAGAGTGGACAAGAGAGTGAAAAAATAAAATAAAAAATCACCTCCCAATTAAAAGAGAATCGCTCCGATATGACCAAACATATAAATTAAAGGGTCTCGTCAGTGTCGCCGAGTCTCTCTCTCTCTCTCCCCCCTCTTTCTCTCTCTGTCTCTTTCTCTCTCTCCCTTTTCCTTTCTCTCTCTATGAAGCTATGATTCAACTGAGACCGCATCAAAAGTCCAGTGTTGTCACTTTAGACAGCATTGAAATCTTCAACGAGAGGAAATTCCTTATGATTTGGTGACAAGGAACATTTTTGTGCGAGTGATATTATTTTATGACCAATTGAGATAATTGTGACGGAAAAATGAAAATTAGGAAAAAATGTAAGCCACCAAGGTCACCGAGGTACTATAGCATTTTCCTTTTAGGCCGGAGTCCAGGACGTTAAATAATGACATAATATGTACGGTGTTTTAACATATTGCGTGTTTTGAATTTTGTAAAAACTAGATATGAACTTCAAAGCGCGTTTGGTTACTATTTTCGTAGTAGGTATGAAGGAACCATCTGTTTTTCCTCGAGCGGTAGTCAAAAGCGTAATGGTTATTTTTTTTGTAGGGGATAAAGGTGTATTTTTTTCGCGTCTATTGCCGCATGTATTTTAGTGCAACTCACGGTGGACCCAGAGTCGAGTCAATACGCATGTTTCAAACCGCCGAGCGTTCCACCAAAATATATCAAAAGATAGGAAAAATTACAACTTCCCCTATATAGCTAAAACTCCTGAACACTGCATTCACAGGTTTCCATTGGCTAAATCTACAGCTCGACGATTGAAATAGACAATCTTATCAGTGATATTTTGGTTCTCTTTCCTTTAACCATAATAATCTATCAAATTGCAATCTTGCCTTTACACTGACAAGAAAAAGGACGTACTCTGGACACGATTATGACCCTGTTCTGGACCCGAACTGTAGGTTATGCTTAGAACACGTTTGATACTGGTGTATTGGTGTAAACATAATTACCGCTCATTCTGATCGTGTCCAGAGCATGTACGTTTTTTCATTGACGTAGACCGATCACAAGTTGGCATGTAATCTTACATCATTTGTCTGATAGCTATAAAGTTTTGACAAACTTACCTTCCGAATAAACTTACCTCTCGGACGAACTTTCAATCGGCGAATCAAATAATGTTTGTCAACGCCTTAGATTTTGGCATGTAGGCAACCTGCAATGCTTTTATTCATTGTGATAAGTATTGAAGGTTGCCTACCTGAATCAAAATCTAAGGCGTTGACTGACATTATTTAATTCGTCGACTGTACTTCTCAGACAAAGTTACCTTTCGTTTCCGACGACTTGGCATCGCTGAGCGTCAACTCGTCGAGAAAAAGCGGGGATTAAATCAATGAATGATCGAAATCGGATCAGGAATGTTGACCGATACATTTTCACAGGAGGTGTGTGCGCATGCGCGCATGCATGCGTCCATCTGCAGGAGGCAACCTCTTATGGTCTCTTCTTCCCCTTTTCTTCCTACCTTTTCTCACTCTCATGGTGTGTTTTAACTCTTATTTTATTTTTATTTTTTTTGTTTTGTTTTTTGTTTTAATTCGATCAAAAATTAAAATAAAGCACTCTGGTCTCATCTCTCTCCCTACCCCCTCTCTCTCCCTCTCTCTCTCCCTCTCTCTCTCCCTCTCTCTCTCTCTCTCTTTCTTTCTCTCTCTCTTTTCTCTGTCTCATCGCCTCTCTTGAATTTTCCTCTTCGCCCTCTCCCTCCTTATCCTGACGACAGACAGCCAAGCAGGAGACCTTGTTCTCAAGAGGACATCACCTCACACTCAAACATTATAATTCAGCTCATGGCATTTTGTCAAGTTTTTTCTTTTTTTTCTCTTCTTCTTAGTTATATATTTTCTTTTTTCCACTCAATTTTGTCCCTCTTTTGTTTTGCATTCTATCCGAAAGAAAAGTGGATTCGAAGTTTGCATGGTTCACGCTCTCAGATCTCATAGAACGCTTACTTTTCGTTCTCCCGCGATTATTTTTCTTCTTCCACTTTCTTTGAAACCATCGAATGATTAATGATTACTTTGTTTACATTTTAAAGTCTGCTCTATCTCTGTAAAATGAGTAGCTGCGCTCAGAAATTTCTTTTTTGGATCATAAGTTTGCTGTGGAGCCATTTTCAGTTTTTGAGACAATTTTATTTAGTGATACAACATTTCAGAGCGCGCGGAATCGCTTAGCGTAGATTTACTTCTTCATCTTTTTTCGCGTACTTCCGACCTTTTTTTGTCAGTCTATGAAGTGTGAAAAGTTACGTTGCTCGTTTCTTGTTTATGAATTTATTAAGACTAGAAAGAGAGAAAACAAAATTACAATGGGACAGTTGCAAGGGTCTGAAATGTTGTGTTTTTTACAAAGAAAATGAAAGTACTTGAACTGAGAGTAAAAATGTCTTCGGTGTCAAATTAAGTCTTTAAGGAGATGCGGTTTTAGCCCACAATACATTATTGTTTTAAATAGAAAATCCGCGTAGTGACGTCACTACGCACACGATTTTTTACAGCTTTACACATGTGTATATCTCCAAAACCGAAAAAAAATCAAATGCACCATTGTACTCAGCCCATCAAGTACCTATACTAATTTTAGACACACAATTTCAGACCCTTGCAACTGCCCCATTTTTAGTGATTGTAATAAAGTCGGATATGCTCATTTCACAATTTAAGAACGCATTTAAGCTAATCAGATTTCTGGATTTTAAAGTTCCCACTCTTCACTAAAACAATCTATAAGTTTTTTCATAATAAGGGGATGATTTGTTGACACCTTCGCCAACGAAAGTGATTCAAAATTTGCATCGGAATAATACATGGGACCCCCCACGTCCTCACAGTTCGTCAATGTAGACACGAAACGAAACTGATGGGATAAGAAACGGGTGACAGAAGCGGTAAAAATTAACGATTATGAAAGCGGACGATTCTAAGCTGGTAATTAAATAAAAGTCGTAAACTTGTGAATTTTTATTTTAGTTTAATATCAACATTTCATTCGAATCAAGTCAGCTCGGAAGGAAGAAAAAAAATTGGAAGTACAACTGTTGGCGTAAAACTGTTAATTCCAAGGAATTTTATTACTCTTTAAAAAGGTTCCTCTAATTCTTTCAACTTTTTTTTCTCTTTTTTTTTCTCAGTTTGGTAGTGGCGCCGTGACGCGACGGACGTCCGAGCCTGCGTTACAGAATCAAGTTACCCGTCATCTCACCAGTCACCGGTGACGATGCCTGCCTGCTGGTGACATGCATCCCATCAAAATTTTGTCGTTATTCCTTTCGCGTTTTTAATCACCCAACGATCCTCCTCTCTTTTTTATTGTTATTATACGCGGTTTGGTTTTTATTGGACTTTATTTGAACTCATCCGGTGCGGATTTTTTAGTCTGTAGCCACTTCATGACGCGCTGCGCGGCGCTTAAATTTTATGGCAAGAGTCCGATCCTCTAAGCTTTGAAATAAAAGGATGAAAACTGAAAAATGTGCGTCCTACTCGCAAATGCTTGGACGAATACCTTGAGCTCCTGGACTTGGTCGAACAAGCTGCTCTTCAGCTCCTTACGATGACGCGTGACTAAATAAAAATATCTAATTACCGGTTCTACAGATCTTCGTTTTTGGCTACTTCTTTTGCTTGCTTAAATTTTTTTAGTATTTTTTTTTTATAACAAATAATATCCACCTCTCGAAAAGTAAAGTACAAATGCGCAACCGAATAAATGTCCGAATTGTCCACGGCAAGCGCCGAACACCAGTGTTCTATTCGATTAAATTTGAACGTATTTATATAATTTTTTGTATAAATTTTAGTCAAATTGTGCTACGAGCTAGAATTTGGGACGCTGAATTCGAAAACGATATTAATTTCTAGGCGACTCGCCACGATTTTACACGCATTTTCTAGCCTTTTTTTCGTATAATTCGCGATGAAAAATTCTTGGAAAAAAGTAGGATATTTCGATTGAAATTAAAAGGCTATATGCGAACTTGGAAAGTCAATATATACACAAGGAGCTCTCCATAGAACGCGTTCACAGGTCTAATTTTTAGAAAAAAAAACTTAGTTTCGTATCTAGGGACTTTGGTTTTGTGCTCATCAGAGGAGGGGGTCATCTATGCCGCATAGGTGCGAAAATCGATTTGAACGATCCAGGCACACATTTTGGTGTATATTCCTAACTACAGGCTCAAAATAAATTTAACCCTTTGATCGCTATCAGAGGCTAGGACCTTTCAACTGTCACGTTCATCTAACTGGATGATCCATGCCAAACATCATTTGGACCCAGCTCCTGAATCCAAGTACCTACGTTGTTTGGTTTGGACGCGTATCTCATTTTGGGAACCTACGTTCCAAATATTTACTTCTCGTCCCCGTGCCGGTGTCCCCTACCCCCCCCCCCCCCCCTTTCATTCATCTTGCTCATGCCCATGGTCTCATTGCTCATTCGTGGCCGACGCGGAGTGCGGCGTGAGGTCGCTACTACCGCGGTGCGGCAGTGGTGGCAGCGGACTTGGTTGTCGCGTTAGCCAGAGCGGGAGCTTTTATTCCCCCCCCCCTCTCTCTCTCTCGCTTGCTCTCTCCTCCGTTCTCCCTGTTTTTTTCTCTCTCTTTGTTTGGTGTGCCTCGTTATATCTGTCTCCCTTTGTCATTGTTCGGATGTCGTCGGTTAGTTTTCAAAACTCACCTCCCGCCCTCTCCTCGCCATCCCTCAGCGTATATAGTATAGTGCTCCGCTTGTTGGACAACTCGACGCTGCCTCGAATCCGTCAACGCGATATAGCGGCGGATGGATAACTATTATGACACTGATGCCAGACGTCACCGTCAACTAATCATTGATTCTAATTACGTTGAAAAATAGACCCGAAAACTAATATTTATTGTTTGTTCTGTTGGACTTTTTTTTTTTTTTTTTTTTTTTTTTTTTTTTTTTTTAACTGAGAGATTTTGTGAGATTTGGCAACCAGGCTTTAATTGTGATTTTTGGTGCGTTTTGGCAACCTCGGGCTGCATTGTTGCCGCATCGATCCGGGCGAATGTCGCCGTCACAGTTTTGCTTATTCGAGGTTCTTTCTGTGATGCTTCAGAAATCATTGAAGGAGCACCTACAGCACCATAACGATGACAAACCTCATTTTACTAATCAAATGTCGGCAAGCATAAAAATTCACTTGTTTTCATTGATGTCAATGCAGAGCTTGGAGGAGAGCGACATTTTGTCGGAACGCAAATCATTCAAAGACAGAATCGGGTTTAACTAAAAAAAAAAAAAACAAAAACAAAAACCAAAAATCTAACCAAAACAAAACGAATTTCACTTCACATGATTCGTCGAGAGACCTGCTTGGGCGTGCAGCGATCGGAATCTAGAAATGGCTAGAAAAGGATGGAGAGAGTTGTTGTCACATGATGTCAGCCCCTGTGTCTGTCCTTTTCTAACACATTGTCAAACACAACGTGACTGAAGAGAGAGAGAAAGACAAAGTCCTGGCTATTTTAACAAGTGCTATAATATCTCATTTCTGGGATCGCCAAATAGACACATCTGATGGCATTTGAGCCTGGGACTGAGATTTCAAGTTTTTGTTTATAGTGGCGCGTTCGCATCGGAATGAAATAACTTACTTATAAGCAAGCGCAGAGCTTTGAGTCATTCGAAAGGCGAGGCAAATCTGCCCTCTAGCGCCTGGCGTTGCGTTCACTGTGAGCGATAGAGTCAAATGTTCGCGCGTTGTAAGTTGTTCCCGCGTACACCCCTCCCCCCTCCCACCAAAGTCATCCAACTCGTGGCGCGACAGGCGGGGCCCTCCCGCTCCTTCTGGCTGCTTTGGCCATTAACCGTAATTTACGAGCATCGCGCCGCACAGTAGAGGGAGTCAGTGGAAGGAATCGGTCAAGGAAAACACATGACTAAAATTGTAAATTTGAATGTTTTTTCCAGTCAGAAAACAAACTTTAAAGGGTGATGCTTGAAGAAATTTTTACAATAAAATCAATGAACCCACTTTCAAACTTTTATGTTAACGTTGCGTGTTAACAAAGACATATGCATTAAAATTCACCACGCCATGTCCAACATCTCCCATTGACTCGCTCGACTGTGCGCCGAGTCGCCGATGACCGCAAAACTTGTCACATTTTTCCTTTGTTTCTGTTTGACTTAATTGTCTTCTTCTTTTGTCTTCGTTTTTTTTCGCTTGTTTAATGATTGATATCTTGATCGATCCAATTTTTCCGTTGATGTGTCTGATTTTCTTACAATATGGCCACCCCTTCTCCCATAAGCTTGGGAGATGGGTGAAGCCTCTATGGTAGGGATGAGTCTGCAGTTTCAGATCATTCATAGTTTTTAAGATTTATATTTCGCCCATCATTTATGTGGATTTTGAATTCTTAAATTCATTGATGGCAAGGCATCGCTACCCCCTCACCTTTCTCAATTAGGCCTACGTCTGCTTTCCATGTAGATGACTTCACATCATTATTTGTTGATCACCAGTGATTCCAAACTCATGGCTTAACTGACAAAAAGCCAGTCATGACTGATTACGATAAGTGAGGCAACTAAAAGTGAGGGGTAGAGTGTTGCAGTTTAGAATTTGTTCGAATGAGATGACGCTGAAGCTTATAATTCGTGTCTCCCTATGACCTGTCACGTATTTTCATAATAATATCCCATAGGCTAGCCGACAAATAATTTGTAAATTTAGATCAAAGGATTTCGATTTTAAATTCAAATTTAATCGAAATTTTAATTCCGCAGCAAATATTCCGAAAGTCACTCAACATTCAAATCTAATTTTCTGATATATTTTCATTGAAGTGCTTTGTGATTCTAAAGCCTTTTTCCTTCATTTTTTTTTTTTTTTTTTTTTTTTTTTTTTTTTTTTTTTTATCGAGAAGGATGCGCATTTTTTACAGTCATTGGTTCCTTCTTGACCTAACCACATAACATCCCGCCGGTGTCTGAAGGATTAATCCGCGACACACATTGTAATTCAATACGAAATCAAAGCAGCGCCCAAATCCCAAGTACATGGTCACTGTCGGAACGTAGTCAGTCGAATAGGATGAATCATCAAAGGAATTTGGATTTAGTTCACAAGATCATAACCCCCGGACCCCCTTCCCCCTTAAACATATCGGTGATTGTACGCGTGCGCTTCATGGTCGAGAGTGCCGCAGAGATATGCGCTTGTTGCCGGGGAGGAAAAAAAAAATGCGCGAAAGGTTATCGTGAGAAAGTTTACTGGGACGAAGCGTCGCAAGGTTGCCAAACTGGCCGGAAAACCCTCAATCTCTTACCTTCATTCAATTCAAGAGAGAGAGAGAGAGAGAGAGAGAGAGAGAAGAGAGAGAGAGAGAGAGAGAGAGGGAGAGAGAGGGGAGAGTTGGAGAGAGATGAGAGAGAGAGAGAGAGGGAGAGAGGAGAGACGAGAGAGAGAGAGAGAGAGAGAGCAGGAGAGGAGAGAGATGAGAAGAGATGGAGAGAGAGAGAGAGAGAGAGAGAGAGAGAGAGAGAGAGAGAGAGAAAAAATACAAGTTGCATTTTGCAAACCTTTCGAAGGTCAAACCCCAAACCTTGTGACTCGCCGGACAAAGCGACCGGCATACGGACGCGGACAGTCCCGAAGATGGGTCGTAGAGGCAATGGAGCCGATGCGATTCTGCATGATGATCTAAACCACAAGAAGCCATGCTCGATTAGCGAGCAGAGTAGTTAGGTTATGGAGAGAGGTCTGAACGAGCGAGTTCGAGTAAGGGAGAGAAAAAAAGAAGAGGGGGGGGGTGAAAAAGGCGATGAAGGGGAGAGGGGTTAAAAACCGCGGGCGCGAGCTGATTAAGAGAGTCGGGCTGAGAGAGAGAGAGACTGGAGACTGCGCCTGCGCATGCCCTGCGCGCCATATTCTCTCCTTCGGTTGGTCTTCGGTTGCTTGGTTGCGACGTTTTACGAGTGATCGTGGTCATCGCGGACACGGCTTGTTTGTGGCATTTGAAGATATAATCGCGTCCGAGCCAACTTGCACCTCACCTATCGACCGATGCGATCCGATCCCGATGAAACCGACGATCCACCGATCAACACCGCCGCCGCCATTCGCTCTCATTGCATCCTTTTTTGCATCTTCATCCGACTCCAAGGCGTCCGTCCGTCGCGTCGTGCCCCTTCTGTCATACACCGATCGCCACTCAGAAACAGACTGGATCGTAAAGGGTAGCACAACTTCCACCAGAATGATCGTCGTGGCGTGCAAAACATTGAGTTCGCTGTAAATGAAAACTCCGATTTTATCGCACGGTAATGCGAGAAGCGAAATATCTGATGCTCTTTAGATTGCATGCAAAGCCTCTTGGGGGTAGAAAGAGAATTGGTAAGAGGTAGCTCTTAGGAAAATTTCTGGTTACCTTCACGGGAATCCTGTTTAGTATTTTCCTAATCGGCATTCTCGTAAATAATCCAGGAACTCCAACTTTTATTTAGAGCTCCGATTAAATTTACAAGTAATCCAGTTAAATTTTCAGGAACTCCAGTTAAATTTGCAGGAATTCCTGTTAGGAATGAATTCATCAGATTCTTGTTTCGGTAACCGGGGAATTCGCTCGACGAGAGGTGAAAATAAGTTCAAATTTTTTCTGTGACGGAGCATTTTTTTAGCCTCTTGGAAAAAGAATTGATTGACCAAACCAGGTCCAAACAGTTTTCTTAAAAGTACCTAAATGCACCAATCAAGATCGTCTGCAGTTGTTCAAACGTTTCCGCAGAATGTCTGGGCGTTCTTTCGGAAATTTTTGGACGAAAAACTTCTGGCATTCTTTTTGGACCTTTTAGAGAGTTCTAACTGTAATTTCCTGAGGATGTAAGGACGGCCTTTTTTAGGCCTGGTTTCATTGTCCCAAAAATGTTTGTGCATTTTTTTTTTTCAATTTATATAAGTTATAGGTATTTATCTGGAAGATGTCCGGACCATAGAGGGTGGCCAAAGTCTTCGTTTTGACTAGATCCTATAATGTTTTGATAGGTTATTTTTGAGTTTCAATCTTCAGACTTTTTTGTTGGATTGCGTATTTAGTCGGTGACCCGATGTATACTGCCTGTGTAGAGTGTTATATCTTTCATTCGGAGATGAATGGAGACAAATTGTGTGGGTAGAGGGCTATTGGGCGTAACGTACAAGCCCGTCAAAGGCCAGGATTACAACAACTTGCGTCATTAATATGCTATAACATGTAAACCAACACATTATGACTGACTTACTATTAATTTGATTGTGCCAACAAATGTTACGACCGACCGTTGGAGCTGTTTGTTGAGGATGGTTCTAGCATGAGGCTCTTCAATACCTTACACCCACACCTTCACTCTTGAATCCCGTGGAATTGTTGGTCGTTAATACCTCACGTATCTATTGAAATTTGCTTTGCTATCATAGTAATTGATTTTAATTTCGTGGTTAAACCCCCCAATGACAAACATTTCGATGTTTACCCCGTAGAATCATAATTTTGTGTCAAATGTTGACAAAGGTCCGAAATCAAAGGAGGAGTGTTAAAATATATCCCCTCCGCTTGAACGCTAAAACCACGCAGGTCGCAGGTGGGCTGATAAGTGATAAGTAAGTTTATGTGACCTAGTGTACCTACTTATTTCAGAACTTGTGATAGTCTTTTTCCTTTCCTACTTCCATTTATATCATGTCGGTGAATACGAAAGCGTGTGTGACTATCTGCCCGGAAATTGAGCGGCTGAGCATGAAAATAATTAGGGTTCACACAAGACGAACATCACAAATAGCAATTGAAATTGTTGTGTTCCTGGATGTCTCCCGGATAGTATGTTCTGATTGTTGGACTCGTTTGAGCACTTACCCATCCGAAAAGATATAGAACGAGTTTTAAGTTCATATAGGTTTCAAAAAGACGTGGTTGAAGAAGAAGGATGCGGTTAGAGACATTTCCTTTTCGTCACACTCAAACATAAACTCGCACATACGCACACACTCTCACGCTTTATAACACCACACTGTGATGTGTGAAAAGGCGCGAAAAAGAATGCAAATGAAGTATTGATGATGGGCAGGAATTAGGCTTAATGCCTTTAAAATTGTTTTTGAATGAGTCGTCAGAAATCATTCGTGGTGATAAGTCCGAAGCCTCAACCCCCGTCAGCTACCATAAAAAACCCATAAAATTCGATTCTTCGACAAGAAGTCAAGTCAGTTTGCAGCTACTCGCGTCCCATGGCTCTCTCCGCAGAATCGCCTCGGTCTTCTCATCAAAACATATCGTTAACTAGCCATAAAATGTAAACAATTTATTCCATCTCTCTCGCTCTCTCACCGTCCTCACTTTTAACTGCTCACGAAAAAGTATCATATGGAAAAATCTCCTCTAGCTCCGGACACGAACCAAGGAACGTAGGATTCGAAAGCACCCGCATACTAACTTTTTGTTTCCCTGTTGAGCGCTGATCATAAAATGCAGTCAATTTATGATGTGAAATTCTTTTAGCAAGCAGATATAAAGTATAGCAAGATTCCATCATCCTTCTTTTCAAAAAATATTGCCTGTCTCATTCGGTCGAAAGTATGGAATTTTAATACCAGTTTTTTTTTTTTTTTTTAATGATAATAATAATCACATTTACAAAATTAATAGCCCTCCTCTGCCTCTCCACTATAGTCTTGCATAATTTGTTCGAGTCTATTTTTAGGACAATTTTGGACTGCGATAAAATTTCGGCGCTAACAGATGCGGCATACATCTCCGATTGTAAACCAGTTCTCGAGAAGTCTCCGTCGTCGGTCGTCATTGTTGCCAGATTTCCCTATTAATTACCATATTTTACATTAAGTCAAACGGGCAGAGACGGACAGTTGTCCGAAGAATGGCAACACTGTCGGTCGTCGCGCGATCGAGGATGGCTCGGCTTTATTTATGGTCCAGCGTTCAAGTCTCTCGAACGAACCGCCTGCTCCCGGCTCCTTCACTCACTAAACAAACAAACGAAAACAAGTTGGTGCACCTGATGCACGCGTTTTGGTAAAGTGTGCTCCATTGTGCCACTAGTGCATTAAAAACTGAATTTTTAATTTGTTTCCAAAGATCTGAATTCGGATTCAGTACCTCCAATTAGCGGCCACCCCACGTATGAGGTTATGTGTTTGCTGTGCTAAAATAAATTTTCGTCGGACTGTCACGTCGAGTTGTGTGATTGTTAACCCCTGAATCCCCTAGCGACTTTTCCGGCCAGTTTATAATCACAATTTACGGAGGGGGGGGGGGGAATTCATATCCAATGCAAATAATCGAAGATGGCGAATTTTGACCGATGCATAAAGTGGGTTGATGTTGAACGAAAGAATTAGACGATGATCCGAGGCTTGAAATTCAAAAATTGCTACGCAGCCCCGCCCCTTCGTAACGAAGACTTGCCAGTGCATCGATGCCAGATTGAAGCGTTTTGATTAACATAAAAAATTAAAATACGAGTACGTCTTCTAAATGTGGCAGGTTGAGAATGCTAACATTTTTCGATTTTCATCGTTTAATTTTGAATCTTTTTCCTCCCTCTTCTATCTCTTGAACCACCCTCTCGTCTGGCAAAACTTTAAGTGCCCAGTCTGGAAACAGTGCTTTGCGAGCCAATGCGCGTCCGTCCACTGCACACTTGTGCGTGATCACAGTACACTCCTGTGCTTGTGTATGTGTGTGCATGCATGAATGTACTAAATAAAATAAAAAAAGAAGAAGAAGAAAAGGAGAAGAAAAAGAAAATATGAAAAGACAAACAGGTCTTCAGCTTGCAGTATCGACTCCGAGAACCGGTTCTCCATATCCCCGACGACCCTTGTAGATAGAGAGAGAAAGAGAGAAGGAGGAGAGGGGAAACCAAGGGGGAAGCAAGAGTGAGAGAGGGAGAGAGAGAGAGAGAGAGAGAGAGAGAGAGAGAGAGAGAGAGAGAGAGAGAGAGAGAGAGAGAGAGAGAGAGAGAAATACAGTTGAATTGTGATGCAGTGTACTGTATCTCTACGTAACAACAATTATGGTAATGAGCCAAAAGGATGAAAGCATAGCATCGTATCCACCAACAATTATGGCGGCTTAGACTCGTCCGTGGCTCAGCGGTGAAGCTCCGGCCACGTTTACGACAGTCATTTCTATGCCATCATCATCATCATCATGGTCATCATCATAATCATCATTATCATCATCATCATCACTATCACTATCATCATCAACGTCAATGTCATCGTCGTTGTCATCGTCATCGTTGTCGTCATCGGCATTGTTATCATCATTTTCATCATCATGATCTTCATCACATTATCGTCATTACTCACCTTTTTTTTCTATTGTGTCAAAATGATAGATTAGATGGATTTACCGAGTCAACTCGGCCCCTATGCACGTCGTAATGTGCAAATGCAAAAACATCACAGTTAGTCTATCCTTCTTCGACCATCAAATTCGAACCAATCCATTCCAAGCAAAGGTGATCTGAGATCAATTCTAGCCAAATTGAATTGGCTATCCGCATGGATGTTGGATAGCAATTAACTGTCTCCTCAACTTAAGGTTGTGTTGATGTTGAAATTATAATTTGCGATCGAGGAAAGCGTGAAAAAACGTATAAAAGAAGACCTCGCATAATTAGAGCGGATTTTCACAAAGCACCCGCTGAGCATCCACATAAAAAATCCAATGAAATTATACTTTTTGAATTGTTTTGAACTTATTTTGTTTCCTCAAAAGTATCCTCTCTCTACGCAGTTCACATTGATTGATTCACTTCAATCTCAAGTTAATTGTTAAGAAAATTATCCATCAACTTGAAATACCTTCAATGTCAGGCACACAGACAGAAAACCAAACCATGGAGGAGTTTTAGGTTAGGTTCAAGGTGTAATTTTGTCTTTTTTTTCCCATGTATTTCGGTTCGGTGTTTATGCATTGAATTGGATCGGAGCACTCTTCGATCTACGATGCATCGCAGCAAAATACATGGAAATAAATGGACAAAAGTACACCTTAATAACCTAACCTAAAAATTCTACGTGGTGGTTGCGCAGGTTACCCATTAGACTACCACTCTACACATATATAGTACACATATAGCTCGTTGCAGAAAACTCGAATGTCACGTGAGCAAATTATAGTCATCCTCGTCAAGCCGGCGTAGAAAATCATCAAGTGAGTTGAGTAAAGCAGATCCCAGTCCTATAAACTTGCGTGGCTACTGAAATTTTACCCGGTGAGCTTTGAACAGGTTGACTTAGGTCACTTCAATCGTGTACAGTAGGCAGCGAAGAGTTTTAGATGACCCGCTTTAGGTGTACCGTCCGTCCGTTGGCCGTGATTTATCCATCACGTTTGACACAATATCTCACGATTTACCGAGGCCGCGGCCGCCGAGAATTATCCGCGAACGCGCAAACTTGAGTTGTGTAAAATTAAGTAAACAAGGCCCCTTTCGAGAAATAAATCATGAGATAACAATAAGTTATTATGTGCAAGTGTTAAAAAAATCGGCGCTAGATGCCCCCCTCGTCCCCCTTTCGCTTTCGTGTCTTCTTATTTGGTGTCAAGTTTCGTGTTTGACGAGCAGTTAATGATCTTACTTGCGGTTGCGGCTTTGAACATCCTCTCCCCCCTCTCCCCCTATCTTTCTCTCCCCCTCCCCACCCTCATTTTTCCCACTCTGCTCATGAACTGACTTTGTGCCGCCGCCGCCGGATTTTGCTGTTGAGACTGAAGGTTTCCCATTTCAAAAGATAACCGCAAAAGTTAAAAAAAAAAAAAAAAAAAAAAAAAAAAAAAAAAAAAAAAAAAAAAAAAAAAAAAAAAAAGGTTGCATGAAAAACAATTAATGGAGTAATAAACAGGTGTAAAATTTGGAGTTGAAAATTAATGAATAATTAAAGGAAGCTAGAATATAACGAAACGCACAAGTGCAATGGGCGTTCATAAGGAAAATGAGTAAATGAAATATTTGAACCATCCTCATAAGGAAGAAGGAAAAGTTTAAACAATTTCAAATTCTTCGATTTTAATTCACTGCATCTTATTAATTCTTCAAAAATGCCACAAATAGGCTCAAACGGCTCAAAATCTCGCGAAGCCGGCGTTTTCAAGTTTTTCTTCCCTTGCCTTTTCCCTCTCTTCTCTCCTGAAACTCAGGAGTTCTCAATAATTCAGGATGTTGAGAGTTTTTTCTCTTAAGAATAGGAGGTAAGGTAGGTGAAAGCTTTTTGATCTTTCACAGTGATGTATAGCTCAGTGATCCATATCAATTCATGATCATGAAAAGTATTCGATTATGGATCATTATGGATCTTTTGGAGCGCATGGACCATTTTTGCTAGGAGGATATAGTCGGGTGTCGAGTCAAATTGCTCAGAGGTTGTTGCTTGAGCTGTCAGTAGTAGGGAGAAAAAAACCTACTTGAAGGAAGGATTGGAAAATAAGTTTACTTACTATTAGTTTACTTTTTATTTTTATTCCACGTACATTAATTGACCTGTTAATATAAATTTGTTGGCCCTGCCCACCTCTTGAAAGGCGTGAGTACACTTGCGTGAGAGATTTTCCGCCAGCCCACGGATTTCTTTTTGTATCTTTTCCCCTTCCTTCGTCGGATGCGTTTTGCTGCGAAAAAAAGATAAAGAAATAACCGACTAAATTAGTGGTGAGGTGGTCTCAGAGCAACGGCTTGACTTGGAAGATGTCTGTTCCCGCAAAAACCACGACTATAATTAGAGAAACTTTTTTCTTTTTTATATCCATATGAACATCACACGCTAAAAATCAACTCGGTAAATACTGTACGCTGTATGGCTCGCTGCATTTGTTCCCGTTTTTTTTTTTTTTTTTTTTTTTTTTTTTTTTTTTTTTTTTTTTAAATATCTTGAGGCCAAAAACATCTCCATGCAACGTGAAGAATTCCATGCACCTGATATGGTTTCTTGCCGACTTTATTGGCCTTTTATTTTATGACGTCCTCTCCGAGTTTCGTTATTCTTTAGCACCTCCGCGAGTGTTTCTCTGCATACCTCACTTTTTGCAGTCTGAAGGGTCCCGGTTGGGGGGGGGGGGGGGGCATTTTCTCAGAGGGTTTATTGTTTGTCTTGTTACTCAGCAACATCTGCGATGAATGTTGCGATGATGCTGATGAGCCAAATGCGTCTCAGACAGCGGTGAGTCGGACGAAGAATGAAATCAAATCATCTGCTTTCTCTCCTTTGAATTCATGAAAAAGTATCGATTGTATTTTAGATTCAACTAAACTTTTTGAGGATTGAGTATTATGTGTGGGCTTGAATGGAGGATATCGATGCATGATTCCGATGGATCAAAACGCCGATAGTTCGGAATCGAGCAAAACTTTTCGATCGAAACTTTGATAGTTCGAAATTACGATCAAACGAAAAATGTCAACATTTTCGATTGACCGAAGAGGTCTTGACACTTATCCATGTCCGCTGCATAGAAATCTTTTAAATGTTGTTTTTTCTCGTATACCCTTATTTTTAATTTAACTGTTTCTCACTTTCAACTAACATCAATTGCGCGTGGACTTCGTTTAAAAAGGATACGGTTAACCGATTTTTTTTTTTTTTAATTTACAAATGAATATGTTGCACCTGACTTTAGTTGACCGTTGTCAGCGCTGTTCTAACTAAAATTGAAACGCCAACTCAAAGAACAAGTACTTCTACTTAGGACAACAGAGGAGGTGGGAGGCTCAAATACTACTCGAGGGGGAGAGAGGAGAGAGAAAGAGAGAGAGAGAGAGAGAGAGAGAGAGAGAGAGAGAGAGAGAGAGAGAGAGAGAGAGAGAGAGAGAGAGAGATGAAAGAGAAAAAGGAGAGAGGGAAGGGTAATATGAAACATTGAAGAAGATTAATTACTGAAAATTTGATTTCGCCTTCAGGCGATCGAAAAGTGCTGCTTTCGGCCTGGTTTTTAGTTTAATTTATGTAAATAGACTCAAAGAAAATCAGAAAAATTAAAAAGAGGGAAAAACCGGGACTTCGATTGGCTATATCATGCGCAGCCGGTCCATCAAGACTCGACGTTCCGCACGCTCCGTCAAACGAACGCGCAGTGGTGCGTAAAAGACAATTTTATAGGTCCATTCAATAATTTTAATTTTTCTGCGGTGGTTTTTTTTGTGGTTTTCCAGTGGTCTCTGCAAATTAAATGTTTATTGTTTATCCAAGTTCTGTCTTGTGGTTGAAGGTGGTAATCAAACAAAGTTCAGGGTATACAGTGCATGCATGCGTTATTCTGAATCAAAATGTGTAGACCCTATTTTAATGAGGATCGAGCAGAAAATGTTTGGAAAAAAATTTTCCCCCAGTTTCATCACGAATGGCAGTAAAATAATATCCATAAAGGAATCAAACGCGAGGGGGGGGGGGGGGGGGGGAGCACGTGGGTGCCTTTACCCCTGGTGACAAAAGCAGGTTGAATAAGCAAAAAAAAAAGAAACCAAGGTTATCAAAGTTCAAAATGCGTCAACAAAGGCGGCAAAATCAGTGTGTACAAACAAAACAAAACAAACAAACAAATGATTAAATTTATAATTTTAAGGGGTGGCAAACTTACAATCCCGCCCCTCTCTCCGGAAACCTAGTCACGCCCCCAATGATTAAACGCGTAATCATAGTGGTGACTATAGATGCTTTTAGCTGTATTAACATATATTTATTTTGAAAATCAGTTCTACGGGTCAGATTTGCACAACAAAAGTAACTAATTTTAACTTTAAGCGTCATCACTGAGCTCTTTGAGTTGCTTTGAGCCTTATTTTTTTTCTGAATCAATGCCGGCACTTGGGTCGTGAGTTTTGCACCGGACTGAATAAACTCCCATTTCGCCGCGCTCAGGTCCTTCACGTAGGTCGCAGGTTATTCGGAGAGTAAATTCATTCATTTCCATTAAGGTGGGAACGTTTTCAAAAACCATTATGAAAGCCGATGGAAAAGCAAGTATCGAGTAAACAACTTCAAAGGAGATAGCGAATACATAAAAATACTCGGCACGCTATCTCACGCTTAAATGCATGGAGCAGCGATGCCAGAATTATGGTAAGCGAAGGTAAACTTTTCGCTGAGTGAATAGGGAAATCTTGCAATTTTTCCTGTAAATCTTGCAACGTTGCCATGGAGCCCGAAGGTCCATAACAACTAGATCTGTGTGAGGATGGTGATGGTAGTGGCGGTGGCGGTCGGAGAGAACCTGAACCTCACGCCTTTCCCGCCTGAACCAGCCAGTGATATCAGGTGACATAAGACAGACATTAGCGGACAGTTTTTTTTTTCAATGTTAAGTGATCACTTCGAGAGCAAAATGACTGTCACTTAAGACACTGTCTATTAGACGAGTCAGTTCTGAAGTCGCGTTGCCAAATTTTTCGGATTTTACAAAGTCCAGTATATCGATAAGTGCCTCGAAAGAACCCATTTCTAAATTCATGGGGGTATAGGGGGGAGATTGCCATCAAAAGCACAAGGACAAGTCAACTGAGGAAACTCTTTGGTACTGTTACTAAAACTCTGGTTAATTTGTACCAAAGCTCTTGAAAATGTGGAGGAAATTCTAGTGCTATTCTCGTTGCTGTAAACACTAGAATTTTCTAGAAAAATTAATAGAAATTCCTCAATTGATGTATCGTTGTGCTTCTGTTATTATTTTGACTTGTGAGAATGTATGACTTCTTTTTTGGAAAGATAGAGACAAAACTTCAGAAAACAGAGTTCCTTCAACTTTACAATGTTAAAATTAAAATAGATTTAAATTTGATAAAAAAAGCTAGTGAGTTTGAGTGAGTTTTAAGTTATTGTACGAGTCATTTATATAGAATTCTTGTTTTTAAATTTACAATCCTGTAAGAAAGATTAATTATATGATTCGAATGAATTTTGCCACTTATTGTATGATCATTTCAACTACTCGCAGGAAAGATTTAGTTTTGATAGTTTATACTTACTAACCTTAATAAATTTACCAACAAATTAATTACTATTACTAACTAAATTAATTTATTTTAAACTGACACCACCTGTAAATTTGGCAACGAGAGTACGAGGATAAGTTCGTTGAATTAGTCACACTTTTTTCTGTACCATAATCTAAATGTACTTTCAATCTTCGTTCCGGAGTAACAAGTTCGTTTCGTATTTTTAGCCAGATAGGCAATTTTTCCCTCTTTACTTGAGTATGTTGAAAAAGAAAAAAAAGAAGAAGGAGCCAATTCAGTTTTTTTTTTTTTTTTATTTTTCTTCTTTAAAAATAGTTGTTGACATGTAACCGTATAAGTGGGAAGTCTAATCAAATCGCGTTACTTTGCGAGGAGGAGTGATCGCATAAAAGCAGTGTGACGACTGAGGTTTCTTCTTTCCTCTTTTTGAGCGTTCTTAGAAAAAAGTGTTGTAAAGTAAGTGATCGTAGCCAGAAGACATTATTTATCCAGTGCTCTGTTGTTTGTAGCCTTTAATGAAAAAGCTTCAGTTATTGGTCATTAATCTATGAGACAACAATGTTACATTTTCTTCCGCCTTGCATCCGAAACTCACACTTTTTGAACTTGTGTTAGATGGATAGGTATCAGAGTTCCATTATCCAAATTTCTATTTTTTCTTCTTCACTGAAAAAAAAAAAAAAAAAAAAAGAATTGGTTAACCCGACATGATATTAGTGAAATTGGCGCAATCAAATTAATTGGTTGTAATTATCCGAAAAATTATGTCCAACCAATAATTTGGTAACTGGTACCAATTTTAATGGGTAAGTGCGATCAATAAAATTAGGTGTACCGTATGAAGAATATAGCAGTAATATTTCGGCAAAAGGTCCCAACTACAAATCAGTTCGGAACTGATTTTGCTGGAGTGAGGTTTGAAATGTTCGTCGGCTGTCCGTCCGCGGATCGAAACATTCGAAACCATGAAGAAAGGCACTCTCGCACACACACAAAGACGTTAAAAAATAAGAATAGAGAGCCCAGACAATAAGAATGGGACTATTTTGACTCGCTTGGACAGAAGTATGGTCACTTTTACAGAGAAACAATTTCACTTTATTCAAAAATCGTCGATTCTCACGGCCAAGTTCTTGGAATTACTTTACCTGGGCTCCATAGCTCTTGACCCCTGCCTTTTGTGAGGATTTCTCTCTTGTACAGTTTTTCTTTGGTTCTGATGTTGAACTGCAGCCGGGGCCTGGTAGAGACCCCTTTCCGATGTGCATCGAACGGTTCTAGAGACGCCTGCAGTATCCACTGACTTCAGAATCATTCTGAATCTTTTATTTTTAAACACTCAAGCGTTGCTTACCCTTGCTAATCTATAAATACGAATATTACCAAAAAGTAGAGAACTGGTTTTGTTGTAGAAGCGGCCAGGTAACAGTTTGCTTGATCCCTTCAAGATCCACCAATTCATAAGGATTTTTGAAATATTTGATTTCAAAATGTGGTGCACGGTAAAAAAAATAAAGGCTGATAGGATTTACTGTCTGCATAGCTGATTTTGGCGTCTTCTGGAAAGTATGGTAAATTTCACCATAGTGAGGTAAATGGTAAATACAACGTAACTTGTGGTAAATTAAGTTAACTTGTTCGTATATACCTTCATTTAGTTCAATTCCCCATACTTTCAGGTATAATCCAAACTCAGCTATGCAGATGGTAAATTCTACAAGTCTTTTTTTTCTGTGTGTAATACAAATAATTTCGATGTTTTTTACTTTGAAAAATTGGGAGGCAACATCCCCCCCAATAATTCGTCGTCCGAAAAAGGCCTTAAAGGTCCTCATAACGTCCCAATTTACTAAAACTCCACCCCCCTCCCTGTAAAACTATTCTAATTTTATTCTCGCCTGTTCAAATAGCTTTTCAATGAAACGGCTCGCGGTGATACTCTATGTATGCTCAATGAGGTAATTTTTTCCCTTTTTTTTTCTTGAAGGGATGCACGTCAGTTTGTAGGGTGGTGGATGAAGCGAGTCGGAAATAAATTTCCTGGAAGTGTTTGGTTTCAAATTAAGGCTGTAATGGTTGAAACGTGTGCGTTGACCGAGAGGGGGTGGATGGGTGGGCCGCTGCGCCGCGCTGTGGCAGGGGTTGCTAACTATTCTCAGAGTTGGGTGGGGTCCTGCAGGGGCGTCCACGGCCGCTCCACTATTGGGCTCGGAGTTCGTCTGTAAGTCCCCAGACAACCCCCTCCTCTAAAGCCCCCCCCCACATTCACCACTCCGGTGCATGAATTCGCCTTGTGGCTGCAGATATAGTCGATCTTTCTCTCTCTCACATATACACACACAAATATGTACAGCTTACCTACCCTTATGATATCAAGTGGTTTTCAAAATTTAATATTGTTTACTTTCATCGTTGGAACTTTTGATGGACAATCAGATGACGTAATTCCTCCTGGCGTTCACTTATCATTTTAAGTAGGAAAAATGCTATTCGTGACTTGATGATACGGTGTGATCTCTCTCTCTCTCTCTCCCTCCCTCTCTCTCTCTCTCGTACGAAAGAAACCTACTCATTTTTAACTTATAATACAGCAAATTCAATGTCATAACATAGATGGTTTTAGTGCGGCGTTACCACAGTCAACGGTTAGCCAACAAATGCACGACTCATCAGTCACAATCAGCTTACAGATATAAAACTCGCCTTGCGTTTCAAATTATCTCTCTCACTCTCACGATCTTTGCATTTATAGCTATCTCTTTCTAGAGGCGAACATCGTGTGCAGAATCGTGGTTTATAACATTTTCTGCTCAAAATCATATTAAAATGACTCGAGAAATTCATTCCTGCCAAATAATGTCTCGGTACATGTACGATTGCAGCGATGAGAGTGAGATAGCAATACATGGGGGTCACGCAAGAGTGAGAGAGACACTTTGGAATGCACAACGAACTTTTTTACTGGATGACGTGACGTCGTCATTAAAACCGTCTTCTGAATATTGCTGACAATCTATATTCTTGCAAAGTCAATCCAGAAAAATGTTTGTTTTCGGAGATGGTTTTAAATATGCTAGGTTATCAGTTGTCACTGAGGACAGTTCGCTCTCTGAAGTATGAGAGAATTAATTTTAGGAGCTCCTTTTTTAGTCGGAGGACCAACTTCAAGGAATCAAATCATTTTTTGGTTGTAAGACCGGATTGACTTGTATTACAAAACGAAAATAAAATGGAAAAGTACACCACAGATAGACCCACTTTGGCTTCATATTAGCATAATTCTTTCAGTATTGCAAGAAACTAAGCAATTATGTTTTTGAATAAAGTTTTTTGAATAAAACCCGTAAGTTTAAATAAACTTAGTGTTTTTAAAGTCACGAAACATTGATCACTAAAGTTTCAGCGAAGAGCAAGAAATTGTGGCGTGTCAACATTTGCGACATGAAATGTTACCCATCCGATGATATTACTCAAAAGTTTTATCACCTCCCGTAACATCGTTTGAACTACAAGACAACCCATAAATCTTACTCGAATATTGATTCCCTCTCCTTACTCTAACTAGGATTCTTCCAACTAGGTTAAACTGGAGTCATTAGTTGTCATTTTTTATACGGAGAATGCCCTTCATCCGTCAAGAAGTTTTGTAATTCTGTGACTCCCCGAAATTGGCCATTTTTATGTATAATTACAAGCGATTTCAAAATTATGTACCAAACAAATAATGTAAATCGACTGATTCTCAAGATTTTAACGCAGTGGCTCGGCTCGTTAACAATCGATTATCGTTTTGTCTACGATTTGAACTTATTCAAAAGTATCGATTGCTTGAAGGCTCAAACCTCTTTTAAGAATCGATTCTTTAGAGACATATGTAGACAAAAAATCAACGCAACGTAATTTCACGTTCCGCCACAGTTTCAAGGATATCCGACAACGTTGGTTTCATTTCAAAAGCATTTAAAAAGTCGGGGGGCTGATTATGTACTTCATCGATAAACCTATCGTCAAGATAAGACTGTTTATGAGTGATGCTATTGGTCCAAAATTGTAAAACTTGGCTGTTGCTATGGTAACCATCATTAAAGTGCCCGTTTTTTAAAGCCATTCAAAGGATAGCCTGTACATAACGGGCACTTTAACTATGGTCACCATAGCAACAGCCAAGTTTTACAATTTTGGACCAACATCAGCCTTAACGGTAGGCTTATCGATGAAATAAATGATCGAAATGGTATCGACATTGTCGTATAGCCAGGAATTTGTCGATCCCTCTCTTTGCAAATTTGATCACATGTGTTAAAGAAGGGCAGAAATAGGGCTGAAGTCACTTTATAGTCCCTTTCTCCGCCTCCTTTTCTAACTCACGTGATCAAATGAGCAAAGAGAAAGAAAGGCGAATTCCTGGATCTCTGTGTATAGGAACTTCTCGTAAACAGCGCGATAGTAAAATAAAAGTCACTAGTTTTGTGCTTTTTCGGAGTTCATATCTGTGAATGAACTAATTAGGCATTAGGCCATTTTTTTGTGTAAACGACACGCGACTAGTCGTATAGGGGAGGAGTATGGTGTAGGATAGTTTGAACAAGGTGAAGAAAATTCCATTAATCTGTGCCGAACGAGCCATAAAGTCATAAATAAACGTAGCAACGAACAAAGCCGCGGACGGGACTGAAAGGTGCTGAATGGAGGCCAGAAGGAGAGACAAGTCGGCCGACACAAGTGCTCACTAAAAGATAAATAAATAAACCTCTGAACAATTAATAAAAAAAAAAACGGAAAAAGAGGAGGTATGGATGGAAAAGAAGTTATTATGTATAGTATAGTGCTGGTAATTTATAGACGTGGCGATGCATCCCGGATGACTCTTTACAATTCTTCGGGGTTTGTTTTGGGAAAAAAAGGAGCAAAAGGTTGGGAATCCCTGGATTACGGGGTTTGTGCGAGAGAGTGAATCCAGCCCACATATTTCATTTGTGTTTGTGACAGATATTACACAATCTACCTTCCCCTCAGCTTCGGATGAGCGAGGAGCAAGCAACGAGCTGCAAGGCACAGCCACAGCTCAGCGAAGCACAGCCAGCAGCAGTGAAATGCTGCCTCTCTGTTGGAATTTATTCTCGGTCGGATCCACGAAAAATATAGGGGTAGATGACTATAGTCCGGCCGGCCCCCGCCCCGTACCTCTGTCTCTCCATGTTGTTTTTTTCTCTCTCTCTCTCTCTCTCTCTCTCTCACTCTTTCTCTCTCTCCCTTCCTCTCTCTCTCTCTCTCTCTCTCTCTCTCTCTCTCTCTCTCTCTCCTCTCTCTCTCTCTCTCTCTCTCCCTACCCTCCTGCTTTCCACGACTGCCTCTCTTTTTGTCTTCTCTTTCATCGTCGATTATATTTTTCAACCCCCCTCCGATCCCTCCCCTCCGCATCCTTACCCCCTCTCTTTTGGTGTTCCACGCGTATGCTGTCGTACTCCTTTTTACATCCTCCTTTTGTTAATGACACTCTCCTGTCTACTTTTTTTTTATGATAATGTAGATATTTATTTTATCGAGTGGTCATTTTTGACAAATTATCTGCTAATACCCGGCATTTTGCTGCACATTAATTAATTTCCTGCCGGTTACTTAATCATCGCTCGTCCTTTGACCCATATTTTTGAACAGGTATGAAGGAATTAAGGACTGGAGGATGAAGTCGTTGCATCCGGGGTGGTTCGCGTTGCGGGTTGCCACCGCCTTTCGCGCTATGGTTTCCTTTGCAGCCATCAGATGAGGCTATGATTAACGAGTACCGAGTAGCAATGCAGGTGTCTCGCTCCTTGTTGTTGTGTCTATTATTATGTTCGTTAGGTGTATCTTTGGTTGATGGTGCGTATTATTTGCAATCTGAGCCGTCAGCAGTTTTAAAGTAAACAAATAATTCGGCGTGATTTTGCCTCCCCCTCTCACCACCCCCCTCACCACCCCCTCTCACCTCCTGCTCTCACGAACCCCTCTCATGACCCCCTCTCACGACCCCCTCTCACGACCACCTCTTACGACCTCCTCTAACGACTCCCTCTCACGACCCCCCAGTGGCGGCTTGTGCAATGTGGCAACGATGGATTCTGTCCATTTAAACCCTATGAAAACTATCGATCTTCAGGAGGTGCAATTACAACCCCAAGATATCGATACTTTTACATAGTTTTAAATGACAAATAAGCATGGTTGCCACATTGCTGGAGACGCCACTGTTGTTTATTATAATAAAGCGGAAACAGCAGATCCTATTTGTTTCATGGACCCTTTTTCCGGCAATTATCTTAAAATCAATTAATCTTTGGTGGACATTGAACTTGCCCAATCTGGCAATGCTACTTCAGAGACATACTGCAATCGTCCCATGTCGAGTCACGTGCTTTGTAAGTTATTTGTATCTGAACAACCAATCTCAATTTTCCGGAGAGAAATTCTCCGGATATCTTTGAGGGGAGTGGTGTGTTCCAGAAAAATGAAGGGAATGAAGGGAGAGAAGAAATGGGAGTAAAAATGACGGAGTAATCGAATCTGGTGGAGAAGAGAGGAAAAACACAAGCGCTCTGCGGGGGATCGTAAAAACTTTCCCTTACTTTAGGGTTCATAATCAATTACAGGTTCTGCCTCTCTCCACCCTCAATTCTTTTCTCCTCCCTCTCCTTCATAGTTTGTCTCCTCATTCTCATAATTACTCCATAAACCGTTGTTTGATGTGTTACTGCCACATTTTCCTCTGCCCCTCGCATCTTGTAAAGCACCAAGAAAAAAAAAAAAGACCATTACTGTTTTTCTTTTATGCCCGATATCCTCGGATTTCCAAACAGGTGGCATGAGCCGTTCAAAACTGTCCGTTGTTCAATTTTGTGGGGTTTAAAATTATGATAATGGTTGGTTGCCTTCATTTGCAATTTTCCTTAATCTTTTAATTAAATATTTTTCATTTTATCTTTCTTTTTTCCCGTCTCAAGAACGCTGTCGTATTTACGTTATACCCGCTCTTTTTACATCATGAAAAAGCCGTGCAAAGGCGTATATCATTAGAATTCAATAAGACTCTATTGTAAGGGTCTTTGACTTTCAGGGATCAAATAATGTTACGGTTCGTCGGTCATACCGAAAGACGGTGGATGGTAAGGATATTTGCTGGACCACGAATGCGTAACATTATTTGGTCCTAGGAACAATATTATTGAATGTCAACTGTAAAACCTACCGTTGATTGATATTTTCTTTGCACCGAACAAAGCTATGACAAATTTTCACAAAAAATCCAAGAATATCGTGCCGAATTTTGTAACACCAATATTTTTTATGTTCGAAAGACGCTAACAATATGTTTCCTTTATCACTGCAATTCCGCTGATCATATCATATTTTTCTTTCTTACCTTCCTTTTTTCTGGTTAGGTAGAATAATGAAGACACTGTGGTAGGTATTTCTCTCTTATTCTATCCTCGCAAACGTCAGTAACTTCACGAAGCTTCCAAAACTTTATTCGGGGTGCATTAACCCCGCTTCTTGCCACTCCTAATTCACGCCTACGATATTTCGGCATAATTTATTCACGTCTTCCATCTTCTTACAGTTTCCAGCGCTGGTCCATTGATGGAGATAGGCTTAGAAAGTAATTAATAGGACGGAAGACGTTCGTGGAGAGATTTAAAGCCGACTCTTGACAGAAATCATCCGAGATTATGGAATTAATATTCAAAACAAATTTTCGAATAAATATTCCTTCGTAGACGTCGAAGCCTTGGCCGTATAGCTGGATTGACACTTGTGACAGGCGTTTCTCATAATTCTTGAAAACCCGGGCGAAAGCGAATTGATTGGGAGAAGGGGGTGAGTGGAGTAAGAGTTTCCGACAAGTGTGGTCTGGCTCTGAATTAGGTAGAAAAGGTTGCTCTCCGTGTGACGATGTTGTGTTCGTGTCCGCTGGCCTCTTCTCCAGAAACGAAATCCGTTAGGCTACGGCCGGGCTGTTGTGCAGAGGCCAAGGAATCGTGACCTTACCTTACAACGAGAGCATTATTAAAATAAGTTTTCACCGAAAATGTTTTTTTTTTTTTTTTTTTTTTCAATTTTTATTTTTATATTTTTTTGTATCTTCTTTCGAGTTGGAAAGAAAGGATTAACAATTCACATTCACCGTCCACATGCACAGTTAACCACGACCGGAACTTGAATCATAACGGGATGAAAACCTTTGCAGTTTTTCGGTTGCCTTTGTTAATTTGTTATTCTATTCGCTGGGTCGGTTGGAGTGCTATATAGGGTCAGAATGGTCACTGATCATATTTGTCCCTCATCGGACGCAAGCAAGAGCCGTTTGTGGGACGTTGATGGTCTTGATCCGTTGTTGGCCCACGCAGGTTCATATCCCATTGAAGAGTCGTCTAGTCTTGCGTATTGTGTCATTTTTCTTTTAACCTAAAGTCATTGCCTGTTCTATTTACTCCCAGTAATTCCTACGTTTAAAAAAAATCTGGCCCAAAAGATCGCTGCGCGGTTATTTTTTACGTGGTTAATTTGAAAATGGGTGAAAAAATCGTATTTTTATCTTACTTTTGTAATGATTTTGTATACGAAAACAAAAACTGGAACATCTAGTAGAAACCAAGAGATGGTTCAACGACTATTACTTTAACCCGAAACAATCAACGAAATTTTGCGGTTTTAAGCTCCAAGAAATGTTGGTTTTTGGCAGTTGACAAATCTCCAGAAATGTATGTTGACGTATCCAATCTCATCGACATATTTCGTGGTTTATTTTTCATTTTTTACGTCACATTATGAAGATTATCATGGACTTATCCGGGGGAGGGGAGGGTTGAGGTGAGCTCCCGGTCGGAATGTCAGATAAAGAGAGAATGAAAGGAAAAGGAAGGGAAAATAGGGGGAAAAGACATGCAGCCATCCCCGAAAAAAATCCTGGTTACAGCCATGATGAGCATGAATATTGAATAAGTTATAGCCTGAAAAGTTTTTGCAGTTGTGCTTTTTGCAGCCTCGTTTCTCTATTTTTACCTTTCAGTTCTATAAATTTGAATCAATATCATATGATTAATGAGATTCTGTCGTTTTGTTTGATTTCAGGTTCATGAATTATGTGACAATTTCTGTCACAGATACATAAGCTGTTTGAAGGGTAAAATGCCAATAGATCTAGTAATTGACGAGCGAGATACGTCGAAACCTTTACCAGAGCTCGGTGGTAGCACAAATGGTAACGACGGAAGGAGTAATGCTGATTCTACCTCGCATACGGACGGAGCTAGCACGCCGGATGTGGTAAGTAATATCAAACAAAACTTATTCTCATACGTCACAGCTCAGTCAATGTGGCAATGATGTATTTTCTCCATTTTAATTCCATGTAAAATAATCGATTTTAGGAGAGGTAATCTACTTTTTCTATCATCGATGTTTTAAACCGTTTTAAAAGGCGAAATGCATAGTTGCCAAATTGCACGAGCCACGACTGTGCATAAACTCATTCTCTGGAAAAAAAAAGTTCCTGCCTCTAGTTTAACGAATTCACTTGAATTTGACTGCAAAACCTCGAAAGAAGAAAGCTGTGAGCGCCTTCATTCTAAAGAATGCAACTCCTGTAACATTGGGCAACATTCACCTTCGATTGGAAATGACCATCTGATCAATTGATCGAATGTCTTTCGAATTAAGTTGAGCTCAAACATTTGAATAATGCTTTTCATGTCTACTTTAACTCATTAAAAGTAAAAATGTAGCGTAAGCCCTCTAAACTTTTTGTCGCAGCAATCTTTTCATACTGCAAAATAATGTCTATCCACGGAAAAAAATACCGTCAGTTAGCACTGTCTAGAAATCAAGAAAGAGTAGTCCTTCACTTCGAATGTTACTGGTGTTGCGTTCTTTAGAATGGAAGCGCTAAACAATTCTTAACAATGATGACATGTACTGTGTCACGCTTGAAGACGAGATCACGAAGGATCTGCTTGTAGCTTTCGCATTGGGCAATACAATCCGTCGAACTCGTTTTGTGATTTTGAGGTCTTCTGAGGTTCTGCGTAAGAAATTCAAATTCCATAAAAACTCGAAAATCGTCTCTTAATCCTTACTTAGTATTGTATAGTCTGTATAGCTTGGGAATCAGGAAGTCATTCTTCGGAATATCCTCATAGAGCACAAGATTGACTTGAGTTTTTCCTTCTTTTAGTGGTGGAAGGAGGGAGAGAACAGTTGTAAAAAACATCTATTATAGAGGAAGAGACACTTTTAGAGTCAATTATGAGGTATCGATGAACTTGATGAAGTATGACCGTGTCCATTGCGCCTGGTTTAAAATCTTACCACCGTTGCCGTATTTATGATGTCCCTCAGATATTTTCAAAAGTTGTTAAACTTTTTTTTTCCGGTGTCTTCGGTTATTTTGGTCGACCAAAGTCCGAAAAACCAATGCTTAGGTTGCACTCTTCTAACGCAGTTCTAACCAATAATATCGTAAATCGAGACTAATGTTGTAGTAATTTTCGAACGTTTGGCAACATCCAGCAGGAGGATAAGTGATTCCGATCCGGTTCATCGGTTGATTGAGCCCTTGAGACTCCGGTTCAGGAGTTTTCGGCTCCAATATTCGGTGCCAGATAAGTCGCGCTCTTATCTAGCTGTCAATTTGATCAATAAATCAATTTACAACGAATCAATTGGCCGTTGCGACTAATCAATCCAATCATGTACTTTGTCCTTTCTTTTTGTGTTCAAAAACGGATTGTTATTAGCTCGTTAAAACTTTTTTTTCCGTATTTTTTCCTATTCTCTTTTGCTCTGGATCTGAGAATTGACTTTACTGCAGTAGTAGTAAGCCGATAGATGGCGAGAGAAAACTTTACCGTCGTTCTTTTCTTTTTTTCAATAGATAGAGTTTTCATTTCGTAATTGGTCCTGACAATTTTTCTCGATTACATTTAATCCTCCTCATCATTATTAGATGCGCGATTAGCAACGTTCGAGAATGAATCAGTATCGAAAAAAATGCACCATTCAACTGGGGCATAGCGTGCAATCTGGCAACGCTGCATTCCGTCCAATTAAACCCGTGTGAAATGTCGAGGAAGTGCTTTGCGGAATGTGCACTCCTATAGCAGATCGACTCCTCTGGTCTCCAGGAGCCGCCGCACCACGCCGCTTGATGGCGTCGTCTTTTGAAGCTGCCCGTGTTAAATCAACAGCCAATCAGCACTCGTTGAGCTCGTGTCGGCCCTTCCTATACAATATTTCCATCAAGAGACTCTAGAAACCACCAGAGGAAAATTCATTCGATTAACCATATAGTACTAGCAGGTCAAAGACTGTGTGCAATTTGGCATCGTTTTATGGTGTCCATTTAAAATCATGTGATAAGTCGAATGCGAAGGTGTTCACCAAACACCCAATGGTTCGATCTTTTTCATGCGTTTAAATGGACGAACTGGAACGTTGCCAAATTGCTCGCTGTCGCTACGCCAATTGGTCATCTCATAACTCAGCAATGAAAGGGTTAAGACGCGATGAATGACGAAAGATCGCCGAACGGATGAGAGTCAGCAGTCGTGACGCGCAGGCGCACTGACATTTTGAAATGTTAATCCTGACGTAATTGACAGGGAATTCTTCAAATAATAATCTCTTAGGGATCGCGAAAAAAGCACAAGGGGGAGAAGGAAGAGGCAGGGGGAGACTGAAGGCATCGATTTTTATTAACGACGAGGCAAGTAACAAATGAAGACGTAGAGAAAACTCCATATAACTATAGGTTAAGGGGGGGCGGGGGTAGGAGAGTTATACGAGGCGAGTATTAATAGTTTTTCCGATGGTGAGGGAAGGAAAATATGCCGAGCATCGATTGAGATAAAAATTTTCAATTAAAAGCAACTCGACACGGCCCGACGCGACCATCTCCGCGACAATTGCGACACTCATTGTTTTCAGAGCGCGCGGACAAAGGCTGATTCCACGGAGAGGAAAGGGCGGTTATACGTAGAGGTCGGGGAAGGGGAAGGAGAAGGAGAAGAGGATGGACCGAGCGAGCGAGCGAGCGGCGATAAATCGGGGCAAATTCTATCGGTGTAAATTCTTCAGCGGGACATGTTTCAACGCACCAGGAGCGACTTGCTCTTCGCGGTTTGTACAGTTCGCGCCGATCACAGGGTGAGATTACAAAACTAGAATTCGTCAAAAAGAGTGTTGAAGTTGCGCGAATCAACAAGTGAACCGAGCTGAGAACGGAGTGCGACGATTTGTGGACTGCCATCGGCGCACATTGGACTAGAGCTCGAGATGTGTCGCATTATCGGAGGTGAAGGGCTCCGGGGGCAAGGTAGGCATTACGCAACGCACAAACGCACAATGCAAACCAATAAACCATGAAACGAATTTCTCAGTTTTGTTGTGTATTGCATACCTTGTCCTGGTAGAGCTCGTTTCAAAAGTATAGGCGCACCATGTCCATAATATTTGACGAATTTCCAATTTTCATTCCTTCAAATCAAAACAAAACTTGCCTTCGAATTTAAACTTTAGATTCTAAAGCGTTCCTCAATGAAAAGCCAACGCTCAAATCCATATTCATGAATTAATTTGTTTTTTGTAATACGAGAAATAATGTTGATAAATTACAAAGATTATCGATCTAGGTGCGCCCACACCTCTGAAACGACCTCTATCTTTGGCCACTTTGTCTTGAGATTTCTAACTTTAGCGGAGTAAGATATCTAGTCAGACATAGGTGGATCCAGAAATTTGGCAATCATGAATTATTCCCATTTGAACGTATGAGAAACAATCGATTCTTGAGGAGACCCTGGCTTTTTTACTATAATTGATTGTTTCTCATGCATTCAAATGGGAATAATACACAGTTGTCAGATTACTGGACCCTCCATTGTGTAATGTGTAGCCTAGGTATGCAATACGCGAAGCTCAATACTCAATCAAAATCATGTAATAGATGAGCCACGTAATGCATATTCTCGCCGGTTATATTTTTCTCCGATAGTACGGCGTGCAGGGTATGCAATACACAACGCACGCGATCATTGCAGTAATAATGCTTTAGTTGCATTGCGTATTGCATACACTCTGTATTAGCTGTATTGCGTGTTGCAAACCCTGCCCTAATGATTCTACTGTCCCGAGTGCGCCTTGGGTCTCTTGATAGAAACTCTTTATAGGTTGTGCCGATACGAGCTCAACGAGTTCTGATTGTCTGTTGATTCAACTCGGGCAGCAGCTCCATAAGACTACCCTAAGAGTGCCACGAATAAAATGTTCATTAATTCCAATAAGATAGGCTGCTCTCATGTCAAATCGGGACATATAGGCTGTCCCAAGAATGATTGGACTTGACAACCGTTTGTTCGAGTGAAAATATCAGCTTTTTTACTGTTCCTAACCAATCAGGTTGTCCTATTTGAGGTTTGAAGTTGATGTTTTCATGGAAGCCGTAGAATTGTCAAATCCAATCTTTTCTGGTGCAAGTTATAACTGTGCGACGAAGCCGATGGAATAGAGGAATGACAAGAGAAGCGAAGGAAGTCGCGTTTGTTTTGAGCGACCAGAGAGTGAGAAAGAGCAGAGAGGAGAGGAGAGGGGAATTATGGAAGGAGTTATATTTAATGTTGATTTAGCACAATGAACAATTAAAACACACAATCACACATAAGAAACTGGGAGGAATTTAGATCCTGTGCATTCTTGCCGTAAGCGCAATAAAACAAACCAACACATCTTTTCAAGCAGGTGCACCATTGAACGATGAACGATGAACGGTGAACACACTGCACTCTGCATCTCCTCTCCGGTCTGACTCACATGCCTGTCTGTCTGTCCATCCATTGTCTGTCTGGACTGAAAACTGGAGTGTCTAGCCCTTTACCCATCCTAACCTTCTAAATCTATATTAAAATCACCTTGCACTTTCCATCTTCTGCAGTGAGCAAAAATAAAAAAATATGTAATGATAAAATACTTATATTAAAAACAAAATGTTCGAAATCATTGACAATTTTTTAAATTTGATGAAAAACGGCTTTCTTAACCCTTTCCGTACCCGTCCCGTAGCCAGGATATTGCCTTTCTCTCTCTTCGCCAATTTGACTCCATGTGTTAGTAAAGGATAGTCATAGAGGGGTTGTCATGTGACTTTAGCTCATGTCTCTGTCTTTTCCTAACACATGTGTTCAAATGGGCAAAGAAACAAGGACAAATGGCTGCGGGTATGACCCTTCCTACACCACGCTCGAGTATATTCGTTTCAGTGACTAGAGTCGCCTCGCACATTTTAGTTTTTATTTATTTACATTATGCGACTCTACACAACAATATTAAAAAATGATGCTCTCCAAACGCCTTCAATCAATTGTGTATGCAAAATCAGCACCTTGACGTCGGAATATTTAACTACCCTCTAAATTTAGGCGAGTGAACGATAATTTGTCTTTGTAACCTGGCAGTGAAAGGGTTAAAACAGCCCATATCGTTTGTTAAAACTAACATTAAACCAGCTAACTTCAGAAAACGTTTAGAACGGATTTACTTTAAGTATATGAAATAAAACCTTGTCAGTACAATCTTAACAACCGTTTTATTTCAATAAAAATTCCGTTCCAGTTGTCATATTCAAAAACATTTTATGTTCGCCATGATATTTTTCTTTTTTTTCTCGGCCTCAGGAGGAGCAACTGTATTAACCAAAACTAAGAGCGACCTGCAATGGCAAATACATCGATCTGGCAACTGTGTATTATTCTCATTTGAATGCATGAAAAACAATCGATTAGTAAAAAGGTAATGGCCTCAGCCCCTTCAAGAATCGATTGTTTCTCATTTGTTCAAATGGGATGAATTCATGTTTGCCAAATTGCTGGATCCGCCCGTGGCGAACCACTCTTTTTTACATCAGTTGACACCATCTATGAATTCCATCCTAATCTTCAACCCGATCTTATAATTTGGTTGCGCGTCAGAATGGAAGAACTCGCAATCAAAATCTCGTTATCCTATGTTGCGATCTGAGTCCGTAAATCATGCAATCCAAATGGGTGCATGTAATCGGAGTTATACAATCGATGTCTCCGAACCGGACTTGTGAATCATATGGGCACTTTGAAACGTACGAATTCTTGATGTCAATTAGCGAGGTGATAATTGAATGAGTAAACCAATTATCGTATTTATACAGAAATTCGCGAAGTTATTCGGCCTTAGGTCAATTAACTCATCCTCACTTGCGCACGCGAATGTGTCCGCTTGTTTGCTATTTCGTGCGGTGTGTGATGTGGGTGATTGTGTTCCGTGAAATCGATTTTGATTTCAAGTTCCAACTCACTTTCTACCTCCGTCGAATTCTGAAACGACAATTCGTTCTCAGCATGGGTTCTCGATCGGCAGTTCCACGAAAGGAAGAAACCCGCTCGGACGAACATATATTTTGACCTGAGCCAGAAGTACTATCAAACGCAAAAGTTTTGACTGTCAAGAATTCGAGATAAGTGGCAAAGTCCCGTGTATTCAAAGCAACATTCTGAGCTCCTCATTTATTCTTGACGGTCAATAATTTTGCGCTTGCTAGTACCTATACTCTGTTCACTATACGACGGGCCCTCGACCACCGGACAGTATTTATTTGAAAACGTGTAAATGACAACACGGCAGGCTCGGCGCATTCATAGCGCTTACTGATCGAACCTTTCCTCAACCCCCTTTGTTCATGCTATTTTATTGTCTCTCAGGGTTCAGTCGGAAGAATTAGCGTCGCATCATAACTTTTTGTAATTCAAACTTGGGCTTAATTTTTCCTCATTATTCAATCTCAGCATGAAATTTCAAGTTTATTTGTGTCTAACAACACGAAATTCGGACTGGTTGTTCAAGAAATATGATTTAAATTTCAAAATTTATGAAAAAACCGTTTTCGTAAATCATACTAATTTCGTGCACTTATTTGGTATCAATGTGATGGTTTTCGCTAGCTGAATTTGGATCCGTTATGAGACTTCCTATCAACGGACTCTGAATAAAGTTGAGATGAAACTTTGAATTTCCTCAGAACTTGAATGTATCAACCTTTGCCTTGAGTTGCCGAGACTTTGCATGGAACAATACACCGAAGACAGCTAGTTGACGAAGGCGAGGTTGTAAAGACCCGATGCACCCCTGATTTTCTCGGCTCACTATTGTGCTAACTCGGGATGAATACATTGCGGTGTCGCCAGCGTGTGCAAAACTGACCGCTGGTCGAGGGCCCGTCGTATAGTGAACAGAGTATAATTCACATAATTTTTAAATGGCTCGTTGAAAAGGGCCTAACGAGAAAACCGCGGCCAAATTAACATTCAAGTTACCCGCGCTGGATCCTCTGAATGGTGTTTCATTTTGATGCTCAAGGATCCAGAGCTCTGCCCGTTTTGGGACTCACGCACGCTAAATTGACAAGAGGTGTCAAAAAAAAAAAAAACAAACCCTGGTTTTACGTTTTCATCGTGCAGGTTCGTTTCATAGTTTTCGTCAGAACGAAAAGAAAAAAAAAAGACTATTAGCGTGCGAGATAAGAAGGTTTCTATGTCTTTTCGTCAATCAGATCGCTGACAGATGCTGTCAATCAGAACTGTCCGCAGAAACATTACCTCTAAAATAACATATTCCGTCTTTCCCGCCAATTACAGTTTATTTCAGTCAGAACTGAAGCATTTTGAGTCTCGAGTAAAAGGAGCGTTGAGCTACCAAAAACACATCGTAAAGCATCGGTGAGCACCGATCTTAGACTTGCTAACCAATTATTCACAAATATATTTTGATGCATTGTGGTCGAAGGCACTGCCTCTTGGTGTCAGGACCCAATACTATATAAACATGTATCAGTTACTTTCAAATAAACTGTCAAATATGAATAATTCTGAGGTGTTGAAAACAGCGAAATGTCGAGGATTACAGCGTTATTTTTACCATCGTATTTCACAAACAGTTCTTGGAAATTTCTTTAGGTAAAATTTTAATCATACTAATTATACTTGGTACTACCAGCAAAATAATCATACATTTGTCTTATTTTTCAAATCGATGTTAGCACCATTGTTTCTTTAACTCAACAATTGAAATAGCTTCCAAAAGAAAAGCACATTAAAACATCACCTGCGTGGTTTTTCTTAGAAATCAAGATCGTGGGTCTTAAGATTAATAATTATTTTGGATAGTATTACTTATACCTTAATGTTTTTTGCGCCTTTCGGAGAACTTATCAATGATTGATGTTAATGAGCTAATTAATTTAGATTTATTTGCTTAACGTGAAAAAGTCATGTATGCAGCACACGAAATCACTGAGCTTTCGATTAGGCTGAGACTAACTTGTTCTCAAGTAAAATTACAAGTCCGATAATGCCTCGGCTCTGTCAGCAAGCAAACACTCTGGCAGAGATGCAGACTAATTTTTTATCCCTCGCTCTAGTTGAGCTGTCATCGTTGATTTCATGAACATACGTACTTTAGCTATTTAGAGAAGGCAACAGAGGTGATGAGGAGGAGAGATTTGCAGATATTTTTGAAGGGCTCCTTTCTCTCCATCGAGTTCGGAGACACGAGGTGGTCGGGGTGAGGGGGGGGGGTGTCATGGCGGTGAAAATGCCGCGAAGCCGCGATAATCCCTGCGAGGTGTGATCGATGCGGCGCGGTGGCGTAAATGACTCCGACAGTGTTGCCGGGATGGATTTGAAAAACCACCAGGTTTTGCTTTGATCCGGTGATTTTCGGGCCAGATCAGACAACCGCGGTCACGACTGAAAATCGTCCACGAACAATTTAAAGTTTCGCGCGGGATTAAAAATGAACCGAGATTTGTCTTGGACTCGTTTGTCAGCCCTCGGCCAGACAAATTTGACGCCAAGCCCTCCCTCCGTTCTGTCGTTCCTCCGTCAGTTCTTTGGAACGGGGAAAATAGGGACTGAAGGGGATCGAGAGGGAGGATGAGAGGAACGTGGCAGAGCCGGTGAATAATTAAACTTGTTGCTCGCTTTCAACGGAGAGTCGAAATTTTTCGGATGGATTGAGCAAAATGTATTTGTTTTTGAGCAAGCATCAAAAGCTATTAATAAAAAAAGGTGGATTAAAGAGTACGAGAGAGAGAGAGAGGGGGGGAAGGGAGGGGAGAGGGGAGAGGGGAGAGGGGAGAGAGAGAGAGAGAGAGAGAGAGAGAGAGAGAGAGAGAGAGAGAGAAAGCGGACTAGCCAAATGACGGAGCAAGGAACAAGCGGGAAAATGTCGGGATCAGAAGAGGAGGAAGAGGAGGAGGAGGAATGAAAGCTAAAGTCGAAAAAGAAGAAGCTTTGGAGCGTGAGTCTGAGTCATATGAGTCTCAGCTTGACTTCTCCGGGATCTTCGGGATCTACCGAGCATAGTTGGAGTTGAAGTTGAGTCGAGGTAAATTAAGCAATTTATAACGTATCTATAATTTACATTTACGCGTACCTACGTTTAAACGCATTTTAACTTCTCGAAAATAGAGAAAACGTCAGGCTATCGTTCCAAGTTCAACTGAATACGATATTAATTTCCTCGGGAACAAACAAAAAAGACGGCGGTTCCAGGCAGCTTTGCAGAATCTGGGAGTGAACGGACGCCCGATTCCCCTCTGCCGCTCTCTCTCTCCCTCCCTCTCCCCCATAACCATCCCAACTCGTAGGTTAAACTTAAGAAATCATATAATATTAAAAGAACCCGGCGTGGAAGTTGGCGCGATTTCAGTAGATAAAAGTATTTAACACTCGGGAATGGTGTGTGTATGTAAAGGAGGGGGCACGAGTGTTGAGGGGGAGGGGGAAGATGGAAGGGGGGATGGGGAGGGGAGCGAGGTGCTTACTGTGTACCGTACGCGTATAGCTGCAGCAATCACATCTTAAGTTCTGAAATAGACAAGCATGAGACATCCTTGCTTGTAAGAAGTGGCGGTGCACGAGCGGTCCGCTGTGGCGGGAGGGTCTATGGAGTGTGGAAGGAGGGGGAGGTGGGGGCACGGACGCGAATGGGGCAACCTAACCGGTGAAGCACGCTATTTTAAAAATAACCACCATTGCGAGAGGAACCATACAGTTTTCATTTTTTTTTCTTTTTTTTTTCGCCTCCCCCCCCCCCAAACTGTTCGACACTCTTCGTAGACCTCTCTCTGTCAGTTCGCGTTTTCTCCCCCTCCCATTCCCCCTCCTCCCTCAGCCCACCTCCCCCAGAACTTCTGTGCTCTCCCTGTTTTTATCGGTTCATGACCGTGTCATAGTCCTCTCCGAAATCTTGCGGCGTTAGGGAGCATTATATATCACACTACATTGTAGTCGGATGTAATAGTACGGGCTTCGTTTTAATTTCATGTGGAATGAAACAGGGTTTTACTATATGCTTACCAACCTGTTGGCGTTTTGGCATTTTGGAAATAATTTTATCCATCCTAAACAAGGGATTTTCGTGAGCCACTCATCGAATGAGCTCACGGTGTTGGTTCTGTGGATCAAATTATGGAATTCCACCGGACATAATTTCATGAACTAAAGTCAAGAATTTGAAGAATGCATTGCAAGGAAAATGAAAGTTTTGAAAAGAGTTAATTAATTAATTTTAGGGCTTGAAATAAGTCAGATTGTATAGGTATTGCAATTATCAACATTACAGCTGTGAAATCCACATTTAACCATTCTAGGGCTATAAAACCTAACGAGAAGACATAAAATGCTTTTGTTTTGCATTTACACTATATGCATAAATCAATTGTTTCGATTCAATTATTTCCCCATGAGAAGTACAGTTTCTGAGATGACATATAAATATACGATTGATGATTGGTGAATCACCAAATGTGAATTGTATGATTACGATGTTTTCTCTCGAAGATTGAACCAGGCGGAAATGAGCTCTGATAAAATACATGCACAGGAAAAAAATTATCTAAACTATCTAAAAACTTTTTAGAAAACTATCTAAGGTTTCGCTTGTCAAACTGAAGATATGCTGGGTGAACTAAAGATTTGGTTGGAAGTCTTTTTCTGGGACAATTTTTTACCAAAGATTTTTTTTAGAATGTCAGCAACACCTCAGCGGGTTTTCCCCCTGTTTTTTCTGCGTTTGGGCATCAGTGGCGGCTCGTGCAATTTGGCAACAATGGTTCCCCTCCATTTAAATCTATTTAAAACAATCGATTGCAGGTGTATTAGCTCGGGCCGCCGCTGATGGGCATCGATACCTAATGGACAGTCGGAGTACCCTGCACTTCCCATTGGATTGGCGGATCCAGCAATCTGGCAACAGTGTCTTCTTCCCATTTGATTGCATGAGAAATTATATCGATTAGTCACGGGGCTATAGCCCCTTCAAGAATCGATTCATTATCACACATGCAAATGGGAAGAATGCGCAGTTGCTAGATTTCTGGATCCGCCAACTCACTTCCGCATAATTCAAAGATCCACCCCTGGGTGTGCCGCGCAAAGGGGGGGGAGGGGGGTCGGAACGGGGGTTGATGGGATACCAGTAGGATAATGAAATGAGGGGAGGGTGGAAAGACTCGGTTCGGTCCTCAAGGATGTTTTACTGCTCTTGTATCAAATTGACACCAATTATTAGACTTAGAAACGCGGCGGAAAGGGAGGCAGAGGGACACAGGAGCAGAGAGGGACAGACTCTTGCCTCTCTCGTATCACAGAGAGAGGAGCTCCTGTCATATCATCTCTTCCCTCCATCCCTGTATCCCTCACCCTCAGCCTGCCCTTCGTTGCGTCATATTCATGAGCCGGTATTATGTACGATGGGAACAGTGCGACGGAAGGGATGGATGGAGGGATGCAGGAATGGAGCTGATGGCTGGAGGGTGGAGGGTACAGGGTGGTTGGCTCGGCCCTGCCCTGCCCTGCCCGGCGCGGCGGTTGCATCGCTTTTCCAATTGGATGCGACGATTCTGTCTCGCGGCGAGTGTGAGCGGTGAATGAAGAGAGGCGAGTAACGCATCGATGCGCATGTCCGCGGATGTCTGTTGACTGTGTATGTATGTATGTATATATAGTCTGTAGTGAATACATCAACTTCGAGCACGAGCCCTGTCATCCTCCGTCATCCATCTTGAAAGCTGACTTTTGATTCCTGCAGACTGTGTATAAATACAGAATGCAGAGCGCAGGATTCCTTGATACTGCCTGCCTCCTACCTGTAACCAATGCAATGCACAATTCCTGGATCCTCCCAACTTCCTATACCTGTAACCGTTGCAGCGCAGGATTCCTCGATGTATGAACTCCCCACCTGTAATTATTAATGTATAAGTGTCAAGCGCTGTGCACTATGCATATGGAGCAGCATGCTGCCAGATTTGGCAAAAAAAAAAAAATACACATTTTACATCAAGTCTTACATGGGAACTTTTTAGCTATTTCACCAAACCTGTGCAGTACTGCCCCGTTCGTGTATATTTAATGACATTTTGTTTAAGTCGCCGATGATTCTACCCCCGTTGTGGAAAGATTGCACAGCTCAGTTCAGATTATGCGACTGCACGCAAATACTCGTATCTGTAATCTTTTTCCAATTGGTGATTTCGCCGTTTACTAATAAAATATCTGCAAGTTTTTTAAAGTCGTCAACGACTCCACCGGTTGAGAAAAGATTACAGATTCGAGTATTCTTGTGCATTGAAGTCATGAACTGAACTAAAAATAGAACAAATCAAAAATCGAAAATTAAAAAAAAAATAAAAAAGGTAAATACAAAAAATTGTCTCTGGAAAGAATCTTGCTCAGTATCCGAATGTATAACCACTTGCATAATGAAACATCTCCTTTTTCGCGAAATCACATCCTATACAGTCGAATATTTTTTTCTTCTTTCTTTTTCTCAAATACCGGTCTGCGTTTTACATTCGTATATGCTTCGTCTTGTATTTCGGATTTCTCATCCACCCATTTTTTCTTAATGACTGGCGAACCAAGCATTGTTTTCCTGGCAATCGTCTGAGAAGAAAAAAAGAAGGCCAAGATGGAATCTCTTCGATGATTTCAGATTTTGATTGATGAAATGATAGAAGATCGCCGATTTTTCTCTTTCTCAATTAAAATACCAACCCTGCATATTTGTCCAACTCGAAACCGATTTCTCATTCCGATGCCTTTACTTTATGTATTCCTTCCTTTACCCTGGACAGGCGGTTCCTAAGGAACAAAATAAACAAATTTACAAGACATTTTCAGTTTTCAGGCTCCAATTAGGGCTTTTAATGATTATGTTGTATGCTTGCTAACCACCTACATTTATGCGCACATTTTCAAACAAATACAGATATGGCGAGACTTAGAAAACCTCCATTGTTTAAAGGTTGTGTGTTTTCGCTTATAATTATCAATGGTCTTGAATAACATCGATAGTCTTAAAAATTCAATCATTAAAGTTCCTACAGTGATTTTTAATGGTCAGGAGTGCACTAATATCTTTACTTTGAACCTTTATACTGCGACCTTCTATGCTGACTATTACAAACGTGTGACACGTGACGTGATAAGTGGAATAAGCCCAAAGTGAAAGGCATAAATGACACGAAGAAAATGTAAGGTTAAAAACACCGAAATCCAGTTACACGTGTATCAAAATCACTATTGTTGTCATCGTAATTGAAATGAAGAGGAAAGAGCCCAAGGAGACGCAATTTTTTCCAAAAGCTAGTTTGAATTACGCTTTAAAATTAATCTATCTTTTGTTTAAAAATTTGAAAAGTGTCCAATCGCCGGATTCAGTTGCGTTCGCATGAGCGCATCTCTCAAAAGAAGTATACATTTGTTCGAGTCAAACTTGTTACTTCTTTAAGCTACAGTATTATACTTTTTTATGCTATGGCGATACAAAAGGGTGCGTCGTCATGAATAAACTTTTCAGCGCTGTCATTAAAATTGCAGTATTTTTACGTTAAGGGGCGCAGAATTTTGTCTCGCAAACGAAAATGAAATAATTTTGGCACTCGAACTTGGTGCAGCGGTGTCTGCTAGGCCCGCTTATTTCAATTAGTCTTTCAAGATATAATTAAATCGGAAAGGAGCAAGTATATATGTATCAGACATCAGACCCAAGTTCGTAAAAAGGCGAGCAGCCGGCGAGGAAGGGAGTAAGAGTGAGGAAGAGAAAGAAGAAGAGATTCTGATGATGAGCCTAGAAATATGTTAGCTCGTTCAGCACGTGATTAAATTCGCCGAGGAACAATTTATAAAACTTCCAACGATGTAATTGCCTTTGTTGTTTGGTCCAATCATCTCTGAAATATGTCGACTTGCAACTGAAAGTGTTATGTTGGCTTCGGGTGTCATTTTCGCGTCTACAATTTGACAAACCGAAAGAGATGCGCGTGCCAAATTCTGCTCGGAGAAGGAGCATTTTTTATAGGCTTTCCTCTCAAAATCATAACGAAAAACTATGTTTAGAACGCTTCGAGAGAACAATAATAGTCACTGAAATATTGTTTCCCAAAAATATATACGGGTGTCTCATTATATGATCTCTTTGATTTGTCCAAACACAGTCTGTATACAAGTTCTGAAACAAATCACAACCTGATTTTTTAGTATTTTTTATTCGTCGCTCGATAAGGACGATGAGTTTATACCATATGGTCGGACAAGATTAAAATTAGTTGAGGAAGACATCAGTTAGTTATTGATGAATATGAAGAAAAATATGGCTGCTGCAAAGACTGCGAGAAATTTCCATCATAAATAAGAAGGCGAAGCAGTAGCCGCGGGTGGCCCTCGACTTGCGAATTTGAGAAAAAAAAAAAAAAATTAAAATTAAAATCCCGTTTGAACTCAGGCCGTCAAACTGACAGCTTTTTAGAAAATATTCAGTCTAGGCCCAATTGGTGAGACAAAAAACGGAAACGGCGAGTCAAAAGAGAGTGAGAGAGAGAGAGAGAGAGAGAGAGAGAGAGAGAGAGAGAGAGAGAGAGAGAGAGAGAGAGAGAGAGAGGGGCAAAAAGAGATGGAGAAAGGGTGGTTGGGGGAGGTGGAGAGGGGGGGGGAAACCGGCCGCTTTTTAAAACTCGACGTTTGAAAACGCGACAAATTCGAGACTAACGCTAATGGATTCTACGCGGCGTCGTGTTGAATTAACATTCTTTCACATCTTGAACTGTTGACAAAGTAGCAATTTTTTTTCTTCTTTTTCACTCTTTCTCCCCCCCCCCCCCCTCTGTACTACGTTACACCCGTCTCTTTCTCACCCTATCTCTTCGGTCGGAGGATTCGTAGGAATCGGCCAGTCCTAGGTCGTTTGCGATATTAGTCGCGCATCTTCTTTTTTTTTCAATTCGACCCCGCGTGACGTCACGTAACAACGTCGGCGACGCAACGGGCACGTCTAAATCGATTTAATTTTAAATCGCTTTGTCAAGCTCTTAATTGCATTCTTCTAGTTTTAATGACTCACCTATTGCCAGGTTAATTGTTTTCAAGCAGCAAAGGTCATTCGATCGACAAATGCAGCTCAAAGGTTAGTCCGCCATGCTACGAATTCTATTTCGTGATAAATTGCGTCCGCGAAAACGATTGGAAGGAGGGAAAAAAGTCCCCCCCCCCTATTCAATTTTGGCTCTTTTCGCGCTGGTGATCGTACATTTCCAAGTATCATTCATGATAGAATTGATTAATTGAATTACTGATTGACCTTGAAATATTTAGGTTTGGACTAACGTGAGAGCTTGACTAAATGGGAGGATGAATTAAATGACTTTCATAGTTTCGCCAAATTATTGGTAAATTCAGACAGTTATGATCAAAGTACAGTATAAAGTAATCTTGGACCTTGATTTAGAAATACTCGTCAGTCAAAGTTTATCAGAATCAATTTTTCTTAACTCAATCCTTCATCACGATAACAGTTTGTCATCGTGATCACTGTTATCAATTGTTCAAAGTTGTCCTTAAAAATTGGTATGATTATACCTGCTCGACAAAGGGAGTTTTTCTCTCAATCGATTTGACTTTGTTGCGTCGCAGTTTTCAAACTAATTTTGATCCCTCCGACGGTAAACAGCAGTATAGCACATACTATGACCTTCAAAAGAAAGTGCTCTGATAAAAACATCAGAGTATAATCTTAAATAATTTTGCGGCTTTCCAATATTTAAAGACTAAGCATTAGAATGGTACATTAAGTATACTGTCATGAAAAATCGAAAACTCTATGGAAAACAATGGAAAAATTGATCAACGAGAATTTCGATCAGGGGACTTTCTTTTACAAGTCATGGCACATTGCTACACTATCAGTCAAAATGTTATAACAAGCAGTATCAAAACTTATGTAAATACATCATCAATTTGCCGATGACTGCTAACGATACATTGATTTTGAGTTCGGAAGCTCCACTCATCAACGGACCATAAATAATCATGGTGACATCCCTAGACCACCAACTATGAATGTCCCTGGTAAAAGTACTACTCATAGAAAACAACACAATCGATAAGAATTAGCAGGGATTCTGTGGGCACCGGTTTACAATGGCCATGCAATTCGTTCGTGGGCACGGGCGGCGCGTCACAATTCATAAAGGGTTGAAAGAGCCCTTTAATTCTGAGGTAGTGGGTGGGGGAGGGGAAAGAGAGAGAGAGAGAGAGAGAGAGAGAGAGAGAGAGAGAGAGAGAGAGAGAGGGGGGGCGAGAGAGACTTAAAAAAAAGAGGTTTGGTACCCGATGATTCGAGTGTTTGATAATACCTTGTTTTGTATGCGTGTGTGTGTAATCCATTTATGACTGGTGATTGTGATTCGATGTATGATGTTGCCCGTTCGTTGCATCGGTAAAGGTCTTGATTTGAGCTGAGACCAAAACGAATACACTGTTGCGATATTGTGCAGAATAAAATGGATTGCCTTATAGGCCTTACAGTAATTATTTGAATTCTAATTCAAAGTCGAACACAAATTCGTACCTACTTTGGCAACTATCAAAGCGCAAAGTAAGGGGCGCTAATCTTGAACGGTATGTGTTACAGTCCAGTAGATAATGGGATTAGCATATATTTTATTCCGAGCGTGGTTCTTTAAATAAAGTGTTGGCTATATGGCTTTTATGTGTGCTCTTAATTTCACGTCTGAATTTTAACTTTTCACTCCCTTATCATGTTACTCTTCTTTCCCCTTCATGGTGTGCTTGACGTTTGCGTTGTGTTTACTTATATTTCCCAGTCGCCTGATTGGTGGTCTCTTAACTTGACCGTTTTTTGATGGTAATTTATGTCCTGTTCCTCATTCTTCATTCTTCATTCCTCATAGAGTTTTTAAATTATCATATTTGTGTGTCATAGGACTGTCTCTTTCGACGGAGTGGGTATTTTTACGATGGTAAACACCCATTATCTAGCCTCATCCTCAAATTATTGGGGGGGAGGTCATTCCAAAGGTCATTTCTTTTCAATTGCATAAGAATTATTGATATAAGTCCAGTTATTCTAACACAACTTTCTTTTTGCGCCGGTTTTTGATATGAATTTCTTGCTTCGTGTAAATGGGAGTAAAATTTTGTTCAGAATCGGGAACAGTGATTTTATTTTTAATATGGATTTTTTTTTTTTTATTAAATATGGACTAACACGTAGTCATCGTTTGAAGTATGGTAGGAGGTATTTTTACGATGGTAAACACAAATTGTTAAGCCACATGCATCCTCATATTATTGGGGGGGGGGGGGGGGGGGCTTATCAAAAGCCACTTATGAGGCAGGTACCAGCACTCAGCAGTAAGAAATTTGGTTTTTCCAAAGGGTGTTTCTTTTCAACTTTGTTGATAAGTAACATAATTTTTCTTTTCTACGCAATATTTTAACAAGAATTTTTTTCTTCGCATATAAATCAATCTTCTACACATATAAATGGGAGCGAAATTTTGTTTAGAATCGGCAACGGTGCGCCTGTGTTGTCTCCACATACCGTACTTGACTAGGCCTGCACACAGGCTCACAGGATATATTAAAATTAGTGTTTCCTCACTTCAGAATTTTAGCTATCCGACTATTTTCATTCCCCCTCGCGTGCCCGCGAAGTGTTCACCGTCGCTTTAGCCGTGGCCGCGCTGCGTTGCGCTGCTCGCGCTCGTCGCGGAGTCTAAATTTAAGCAGCGCGTTTGATTCATGCCTCAATTTTCGTTGCCCGCTTCTCGCTAACTACTCGCAAGGATGGGACAGGTAGAGGAGAGAGGGGTAAAGGAATTCAGAAATTTCCGCGCAGACGAGCGATGAGCTGTGCTGTGTGCCCGCGACTCCCTCGTTCTATAAAAAAAAAAGAAAAGAAGAAAAAAGAAAGAAAAAAAAGTGACCTCTCGCTGAACGTTCAAAATTCAAGAGCGAATCTGGTGATAGACGCATGAGAAAGGATATTAATTATAGTAATAATTATTTAACCACATCATATGCTGACTTTTATATGCGGAGAGAGCACATTGAATGTTTGTCACCTATACAAACAATAATTTCTAAATTCTAAAAATACACGAGGGTCAGTCCAAAAGTATAATAACCCTTTTATTAGACCCCAGCAACTAAAATGATAAAGTAATGTGGTATAAAAACATTCGACCAAAAATTTATTCACACTTCTTTTGAAAATTGAAACGCTTCAGTGCACATCGGGTTACCTCTAAGTATTTCAGACTTTTTTGAAATTTGGAAGTCTAAAGCCTGAAAAGCCCTGGAAAGTGATTTTCAGTGAACTCGGGTGAACCTTGCTTTAAGGCACAACATCTCCTTCTCATTGTATACATCAAGGAGTTGCTGGTCTCCGCGCACCAGTGACTAAACCCATGTTTTTTCCGATTTTATTATTATTCTTTTTTTTTTTTTTTTTTTTTCATTTCCTCGCGAGCAAGCACTCTAAACTCTCTGAGCTTTGTCTGCGCTTGCTCACACGATAATTAACAATTTAATTAAATATGTATGTGACTTTGTTAGTTTGTTAGGCGAATATATACTCGCCTCGTAGGTTTTTCCTAGGAACTACGCTCAGTTTGACGCTTTAATCCGCGTTATAGCTTAGGTCCTGCGCACATGCGCAACTTTTTTTTCCCCCGTCACTTTTTCAGGGTTGGAAAGAGCCAACCGAAGGCGAGGGGCTTCTTAGCTACCATCTCCTTGCTCAAGATATGAAAATAATTACCCGCCTTCATCGCAATTATTTGCCAGCAATTTTTCTCAATTCTTCTCTTGGTCTAAGCCCACTTCCTCCTTGTTAATTTTCCGTGAGTTGTTTATTTTTATTTTTCATTCTATATTTTCCTAACCTTCTCAAATCACCAGCAACGCATACTAAACGATAATGAGGCTGTGTCAAACTTTTGCTACAGGGGATTGAAGAGTTGATTCTTGCCAGAAACCTGTAAAAATGACCATGAGTACACTTAGAAATCACGAAATTCACTCTCAGAATCGGGTTTAATGGCGGAGAAACGCAGGTATCATGGGAGATTCCTAGTTAAAGTGAGACATATCTCTGTGTTTCCTTTGAGAAAGTGACAAATTAGATAGGAATCTCCCATGATACCGGCGTCGAACCGCCATTACGATCTTGCCGTTATAGTTGTCGCAGTTATGTGAGTTTATTACTGAATTTTACTCTTTCTTAGTGTGATTTTCATGATCTTTGCTGCGGTTTTCACATAAGATTGAACTATTCATTTGCTCACGCAGCTAAACATTGGCGGATCCAGCAATCTGACGACAGTGTATTCTCCCCATTTGATTGCATGAGAAATAATCGATTTGTCATGGGGCTGTAACCCCTCAAAGAATCGATAGTTAATCATACATTCAAATGAGAGGAATGCGCTGTTGCCAGATTGCTGGATCCGCCTATGCAGCTAAATGGGCAAAGAGAGAGAAAGACAAGATCCTGGATGGCTATGGCTGCGGGGCTCCCGATTGAACAGCTTCTTCTCCCACCACACTCTAGATCCCGCAGCCGCACTATTTGCGTACAGCTGTCTGGCAACGTTGCATTCGGTCAATTAAAACGCTAGGAAAAAAATCGAAGTATATCGAGTCTGCAGTAAACATATTCAAATTCGACCTTTTGGATGGGTTTAAACGGACAAAAACGTAATTATGCCTGATATTCAGATCCACTGTGCAGCGTTCGGTCATTCTTATATATCCAATATTGCCAGATTTATGGGTAAAACCAGTTTATTTTACACTAATTCTCATGGGAACTGTACCGAAGTATCGCGCACATTTGGCGACACTGCTGACAATCTGACATCGTTTTTAAATCCAATGGCACCACCGCGTTTATCATCTGCTCACTTTATCTTAAACCGTTTAATCTGTTCTCTAATATTGTTGCAGTAATTTGGTTTTGAGAATATATAACGGAGAAAAAAATGATTCCGGATCTCCCCCCTCTATATGCGGTATGACCGCCAACAAGCGCCATTCATAAGTACTCGGGCTTCTGCAAGGTGACGAGTATACTTGAGACTATGTTTGTCTTGTGCATATAACCAAGTCATACACGAGTGCCTACTTGCCGAATTTCAGGCTGGAATGACTGTGGTTGTGTACAAGAAGAATCTCCAATTTACTTCCGTTTAAAACTTTAATAGCGGGTTGAACGGGCAACAATGCAGCTACTGTACTTTGACTGTGACAGTGTTGCCAGATGTTGCGGATTTTCCCATAAGAACGGATAGAAATAATGATGAATAATGAAAACAAATGTCTAAAAAACAACGCAATATGGTGTGAGATCGTCAAAAAGTGGCCTAAAAGCAGAAAGAAAATTTCAATTCAATTTATCATTTATAAACTTTCAATAGCAATTTTAATCCCAAAAGAGCACTCTTTAACAATTAATTTAAACCCAGAAATGTCCCTGATTTTTTTTTTTTTTTTTTTAAATTAAGGTTGAAAGGTCGAAAACAATGATTTATTGATTACTTCTTTTTCACTGATTTTTGGCCACTTTTTTTCACTGATTTTTGTCCACTTTTTTTCGAGCTCAGTCCATGGTGCGCGACGCTCGATGGTAGGTACCTTGGATCCATCTTTCTTTGATTTCTCCCTCGTCACTAAAATTCTCTGAAATCACATAGTGGCCTAAATGTACGCATTGAGCGTTACTCGTGTGAATTCAAAATCGATGCAAATGCTGAATCCACGATCAGAATCATCCTGGGTTTCGGCATGATAACGCTGCATCATTGGACTGGACTGGACTCATGCAATTGGATCGTGCGTCAGCAGGATCAGCTTGAAGCGATCGCTGGCTCCCACTCGGTATGCTTTTCACACCCACGCAAATCAAACGAACCGCGCGCATCGAAAACGTCTACTTGAGTCAAAACAGAGTTTAGCGCCTCGCGCGGCGGCGGAACGTTCTCAGAATCAAAAAGACTTGGGTCTCAATAGCCCTTGAAATGAGACTAGCTCTCGACAAAATACAAATACTCTACTAACGTTATATCATGTAAAGTTTATCGACTTCCAGCGTTTTTATTTTTCATGTTTTATTTTTTATTCATTTTTATATTCAACCGCATTCAAATGTGCTTGGTACACAATTCTTGTCCATGAGTAACGATGGCTCGGCCCTGCCCTCCTCTACCTCACGCCCCTCTTCCATCTGACTTTATATATCTCACCTAACCTGACCAATCGGCTGCGGCGTCCATCGATATGCGAACAGGAATGGCGAATCGTATCTCGAGTGTAAATCTGGCCTCGGATGGTGTAATACTAATGAGAGGGGACAAGGGCAGGCGGCTATATGATGTTCTTGGGAGGGGTTTTGGGGTGGTTGAAGGGGGGGGACGCGCAATTTAATCTGCTTATTTAGTGCGTCTCGCAGCGCGGTGGCTTCGGCGCGAACCAGCGTATAGCGGCGTAAGGCGTAATGAGGCAATTTACAATATTCGCGCAAAGTCGAAAAGTGGAGGGCTCGTCGCGGACTACGGACAAACTCGAGATGTTTCGAAGATAAATCGAATACAAATTGGTCCAGGTTCGAGGCAAGACGCGTTTCATTTATTTATTTATTTGCCTTTTTTCTCTCTTGAGACTCCGCACACTGGATGAAATAAATTCTGTCCCCTAAACATCTCGAGTGAATAGATTCCAGCTAATTTTTTTTTTTTTCCACACTCGCTCTCCTCTTATAGATTTTCTAAATTGTCCGACATTTGTTTAAACTGGAAGCAAATTGAAGTTGAGGGAAATTGACCAAATCATGAAAATTCTCATTGTACAGCTAGTGCACTTTAATTGCGGAAATTGCTTGTTGAAAAGCATCATTCCAAACTTACCCCCGAGTAAAGGCTCATACATTGAGGATTAAAATTTGATGGATCGATTCTCTGTTCATTTTTAAGAGGACCCACCCGATGACGCCATCCAAAATTTTTTTTTCTAACAATTTCTCATAATTTAAAAAATAAAAAAAAATATAAAAAAACGCAAGAAAAAATGCAATTTATTTCTCTCTCTCTCTCTCTCTCTCTCTCTCTCTCTCTCTCTCTCTCTCTCTCTCTCTCTCTCTCTCTCTCTCTCTCGCTCTCTCTTATTTTTTAAAATGAAAAAAAAACGGGGGAAAATTTTGAAACCGTACAGTTAATTTTATCCTGTTTCGATTTTCTCTCACTTTTAAAATATTTCCTCTGGGACTCTTTGATCGCGATCTGATACAAATACTTCACTGCTGAAGTTGCAATTAAAAGCCCCTTCCTCACCCCCCCCCAAACACATCTTTTCAGTTGGGCAAAGAGCGAAAAATACAGATTCCTGAATATACCTCTTTTTAGGAGCAACTGAGACAACTCCAATTGGAGTTGTCTCTCTTAAGAGAGCATTGCTCACCTCTCTTTTGGATCTCGAGATGGTTCACAAGTCATCGCTCGTGTTCCGTGATTCAAGCTCTCTGTGCGTCGTTGCCAAAGGCTGTTTGACAGGCGGCAAGCGACTGGCAACTGGCGACTCCTTTTCTCGACTCTTGAGAGTGTAAAGAAGAGTATTCAGATAAGATAAGAGAGGCTAGGCGGCGCGGCGCGGCGAACGCAACAAGGCGAACAAGGCGACCGGTTGGTGGATGGTGGATGCGGCGGAATGGTTGGTCGACGACGATTCGAATTAACACGCACCCTATCGACCACGCCAAGAGATTCACCGCGCCATGCGTCAAGTGTAATTACGACTTGTCTTGCTCTGAGTATTTTTTTTTTTTATATGAACGCGCTTGCTTAGATTTACCGGTAGGTGAAAAGATTATTATTCACCAAAGTTCGGCACAAAGATATCGCGGTTAAAGACTTTTCTGAGTATGCAACACGCAACACTTGTGATCGGTGAGTAGAGGTCGTTTCAGAAGTTCAGGCGTACCTGGTGGACTGATAATCTTTGGAATTTTTCAACATCATTTCTCATGTTACAAAATGAAAATTGATGAAAATGAATTTCAGCCTTTGAGGAAACGCATGCAATTTTTAATTTTTCCAACATTTTTTGTGAGCAGCTTCGTTTAACGGGTTTGCTTCGATCTGAATCACTCTCGCGTCGAAAGACATCCTCTTCCTCAAAAGTGTCGAGAGATGCATTTTAAAAACCATTCCGTGATTGCTTGAGAAAAAATTCGTGTTCCGTGAGATGCATCAGTTTGAGGCATCACTCAGTTAACTCAGACGCATGGTCTTAAATTCTGAGAAAACTGTCAAGATTTCGCGCCGAGTCTCGAGACTGAGAGAAGTCGGGGCTGTGGGACGGAAGAACATGGACACCACACCCTAACCTAACTAGGGTATGCGCGCCATCTGGTCTTGGTCGGTCTCGGAAAAAAAAAAAAAAAAAAAGAATTTGGGAACGCTTGTCGCGCCTTGGAGAGTCCCTTAATCGGGGAAATGACCCATACCAAAAATTTTGATAAAACTCAAAAGAAGTAGGGGGGAGGGGGGTTGTCCATGATCGAAGAGAGCCATGGTAGATAGAAGAAGAACGTAATCTACAGTTTATCTATTTATTTTTATTATACAAATCTTTTTTCTTTTTCTTTTTTTTTTCGAATAGCGAATTTGGAAAGAAGGGAGCGGGTAGACCACTTTGTTATGAAGGAGATACACTGAAGAAGAAGAAGGAGAGAGAGAGAGAGAGAGAGAGAGAGAGAGAGAGAGAGAGAGAGAGAGAGAGAGAGAGAGAGAGAGAGAGAGAGAGAGAGAGAGAGAGAGAGAGAGAGAGAGAGAGAGAGAGAGAGAGAGAGAGAGAGAGAGAGAGAGAGAGAGAGAGAGAAAAAGATTTTTACCCCGTGCTGAGAAAGTCTAATGGACATTACCCCCTGATGAGTGCGAGTAACGCCCTGGGGGGCCTTGGCAACGCAAGCAGGTGCTTAGGCGAGCCCAGCGGGATTGTCAGATTTGAAAGGAACGTCGATAGATTTCTCACTCGCTAAAAAGGAAAAGCTACCGATTTTTATGTTGATCTGGCAACATCGGAGTCCAGGATGGTCGGAGTCTTTTAAACAGGTATACTAAACGCAACGCAGAATGTCTCGTCTCTCGTATATATGTATATACTCTGAGCTTAACATAAGAGCAGAGCTAGCAGAGGAGCCACCCCCCTCCCTCCCCAACGCCTGAGCCCCCTTGCCCCCGCCCTAAATTACTCATTTAAATACTCCTTGAACATGCCATCATTATAATGTCTCGTCATAGCTAGCCGCAATCGTATTCACAATTCTCTACAGGGTCAAAGCACATAGAAAAGAAATCTTCTAGTGTTCATGTGCCTATATGAGCCATGGCGTTCCTCTTAATGTGACCGATCGATTCGACCTAGTCACCGACCGACGCCGTGGGCCCGTGGAATGATGCGAGAGGATTGGAAAGGAACATGCCTCGCTGAGTGCTGAGTTAGGTAATGGATCAAAATGTACCCAAGAAAAAAGAAAGAAAGAAAAAATCAAATTTGTTCATGAATGCATGATAAGAGTCCTGATATACGACTCAGACGCATACTCAGGCACAGTGCTTTTGATTATTATTCATCATTAAATCAATGCAGGTCAGATCTTGCTGACCGAAGATCGGTAAGCTCTGGACATTATCGATTGCCTGTCAACAGGGCCCTAGATCCTCGAAAAATATTCTTTGTGATTCCTCTTTTGAACTCTTAAAAACGGTTCATTCTGCAGCGTTAGAAAACCTGGTCTGCTAGCTGAACCCATTCGAATGTGTTGTAACTAATTAATTCGAGACTGGCGAAGAGATTTTCAAGCAGTCCTGGTATTTTTGAGGCCGTAAAGAGCAAAAAAAAAATTATTGGGTGGATTTTTTTTTTTGTTTTTTTTTGCGGAAGTGAAAATTGCGGTTTTTGTGCGGAAATTATGACCCTCCCCCCTATTTTATGCGGAAAAGACGAACCTCCCCGCGTGAACTGCAATAATTAGCTAAAGCACGACCATTGGAACTGTGGGGTACTTATAATGTTGGCTCTGCTCTCCTTCAGAATTCTGAATGCTATTATCGTGTTTTCCAAGCTTAGAAAGATCACACCTGACATTTTATGGGTCCTCTTCCCAGCTACCACTTCAATTTATTATTGAGCGTGGCGAATTAGTGCGATAGTACTCGATGTTGGCACGGAATCGACTACATTAACAACGAACTTTTCCAAGTTTTTAATGAACTAACTTTTTTCAGAGTACTCTCAAGCATCTCATGTTGATTATAAAAGGATTACTTTGTTTCAATTTTAGAAATTAGTCGCGATAAACTTTGATAGGTCATTGATAATTTTATAACATGATTTCTCCGTTTATCTGAAACAATGAATCAACGCTGAACGGAACGTGCTCCAAAATTGCGTGCTAATTGAGTAATTGTGTGCGTTTTATCAAGTCAGCGAAACCGAGCAAAAATTTAGAGCGAAAAAAGAAATAACAAGAAATTTACACACGTATAGTCTGACATGAGAGCTCGCCTCTTCACAAATTTAAAATAAATGACCCCAATTGTAATGTAGCGCTCGTAGAATCAATTAAAATTAATTATTTCTCGATAAAATTGATTAGATTGCAGCTCTATAATTTCATTAGTGTCACTCTTATCAAGTTTTACGCTGCCGTTGTACACATTATTTTTTCTTTACTATTTCCTAGAGGTCCGTCAATTTTTATCAAGCGTAATTAAATGCATCCGAATAATCTGGAAACTCGAACGCATTTTAAGTAGTTCCACGTAGTTCCGCTCAATATTTTATTTTGATTTCAATTTCGTCGTTATTATTTACTTCCACCTTTCAAAAGCTCAATAAATCATCCTTTTTATCTCATTGTCTTTTCCTTCCCGGATCCAGGATCCTATAATAAAAACTATATACTTTCATTGGGTTGATTAAGTTGTTCTGCCATTGAATTAGTTTAACGTTTGAGAAATTCAATAAGGGAACCAAACCCGATCAGAGGGAAAATTGAATAACCAGCCCTCTCCCTCTCTATCGAATAAATTGAAAGGAAATGAAATGGAGCAAAATCATGGTGGATTTTTAACCCTTTTAGACCTAATTTTGAACGTTTACCTTGTTCCCGCGGTAGATAGGGAAGCATCTCTACTTGCTTTTGCCCGCACCGCAAGCGTAGCGATTATGTTCCAGAAAACACACATACTCACTCACACACGCTCACAGACGCAGACTCACCCTCACTCCCTTTATCTAACACCCACACAAACATCAGTTGGTGGGCACAATTGAGAAGGCAAAACCGAGCGATTATTACCATTCAACTGAGCTTCAAGCGACGCGACGGCCGTCATCAACGAATGTACATGTATATATAATATATATGTACAGACAGAGATCAGTGTCGCACTCCTTTTGTCAAAATATTGCTTGAATAGTGTGTTCAACGATTCAACCCTTTGGCAAGCCCAGATTTAGATACGAGTGGGGTCCCCCCCCCACTCTTCTCCGTGCTTTTTACCTCTGACTCACTCCCCCTTCACTTTGCCCGTCTATTTTTGAGTTTAACATCTACTTCCGGTCGCGCTTGTCAAGAGAACAAAATTCGAGCCACCCCAAAGAGAAAATTGGGAATCGCACGCAGGAATGGTGCGACTCCGCGGTGGGAGTGAAATGGTGAGAGTGTGTGAGTGAACGAGGGAGTTGGTATGTGTGTGTGTGTATATATTCAAGAGTGAGAGCGGGGCTGAAAGAGGGAGGGTAATAAGAATAAGTATGAGCGGAGGGCGAGAGGGGGAGAGTTTGGATGAGTGGATTCGTGGTTTGGTGGTTGGTTGTTGGTCGGTGTCTGTCGTTGGTTTTTGTTGATTGTTGATGTTGGATAAGTTGCGGTTGAAAGTATTTTTGTTGTGATTCGCGGTTCTTTCCAGTTCATTATGTCGCCATTAATATGCTCGCCGAGTCTCAAAAAAAGAAAAAAAAAATAGTAGGACAGTGGTGGAGACGAAGAGTTCAGATCTGGGAAAATGTTAATTCGAGATCGAGTGTTTTCAGTTTATCTGTTCTACTCAGGTCTCTTGTGTCTCATCACCATGCGGCTTTTTGCCGTCTCTTCGAGACACCGCCGGTCTAGTTAGGCCACACCGTGTTTCGCTGCTGCCTTGCACCCGAGCGCGAGCGGAGTCGCAAGCCTTTAAGTTCCTTGTAATCACAACGATACTTATAAAATTATTCGAGCCCCTTCATTACACGGGAATACCAAAACAAAGGATCTTTCTTTTGATCAGTGCAGCATCTCTTAGAGATTAATGATTTTGTATTTCCCTTCTTTTATCTGTCTACTCTTGACTAGCTTCAGAAATTCTCGCAGTTTTGAAAAGCAACTTGCATCAAATCAAGAATTAAATATCGTATGTAAGATTGAGGAGCACACTATGAGGCAAATCTATAAAAATCTCTATGAAGCGGGCTAGGAAGGTCTAAAACCAACTTTGTCATCGGTAACCACTATTTTCCTAAGACCTCTTCGTAGATGGTGTAAAGGTGGAGGGGGAAGGGAGGGCCGCTATTAATCGTCTTTCCCTTTGGATCAGAAGCTGGGCTCAGTTAGTAAAGATGATATGTTTTCTTTCCAAAGGGACCAGTTTGTAAATCCTGTTTTAACACTTAGTCTCATTTTGGTCTTCCTTTTTTACCGTTAATAAATCGCAAGTTAACCACGGCAATGTATGATCAAAGCTTGGCCACAGTTTTGTTTAAGTAAAAATTCAAAAAAGCCTCGTATTTTTTTTCTATACCTTCGAATGGAATTCAAAACCATTTAAAGTAACAACAAATCTAGAATATCTGAAAGATCTAGTTTTGCGAGTCAGTTATTATGAGCTGCCACGAGCAATTATGAATCAGTTCTAAATCGAGGGCTAGGCATTTTAATTTCAAATGAAGAATTCGTCGAGCGTTTCGCGCGCCAAATTTAGAATTTGTGAGTTAATTAATTGAGAAGTGATACACGGCCGCGCAATTAAGGAATTTCGAGCGAGCATGGAGGTCTCTGCAAAAGTTGTTTGGAATGACCGGAAACCAAAACTGGCTGCTACTGCGTTAGGTCACCGTCTCATCAAAGTCGAAGTTCGGAAAGTGGCATTGTTAAAGAGACTACTCTTTAGAAATCATTAAAATTAAGCTCTCCAAATGACTTTGGTGGCAGAGGGGTTTTCGCCCAATGAAGGTTTCTATAAACGATTTACTTTCAAAAGGTTGCGTGAGTGTTTCAGATATGTTTTAAGTATTTCTTCTTCTCTTTAAAGCATCTTTCTTAAAATACCAATGGAGTCTTTGCTATATTGATGAGATAGAGCAGCTCCTAAAAATTGAACTCGCGGCCTTTGCTGATGTGCAGCGAACGCCAAAATCAGCTATGCATCAATTTTACCAGTCTTTTTTTCCGTGTTGCTGTATTCTCCTTAATTTTTGATTCTTTTCGTTAGTTTTCATACTTTGAATTTGCCTTCGTTAGGACCATGTCTAATTTAGAAAACCAACTCAAAAAAATTGACATAAGTTCTAAATTCAACAGATGGTTATAAAGCCATGTCCTCTCGAATTATATTTTCAAGTTATTTTGATCAACTATAAACTTAAGGTTTTCTTTGTTTCTGTTTCAGGTGAGTAATGCAACACTGTGGGCTTACACGCTGGGAGCTAATAGTTTCTCAAGCTGATCTGTGAGCTTTATTTTTTGTCCTTTTTTATTATTTTAACAGCCGTAACACAAATTTAAATGAAAAGATTTCCACTTGAAAAAAAAAGTTCAGTTTACATCAATTTTTGGGTCGATAGTGTTCTGGGACTTGAGTCAACGAGATGATTTGGAAAAGTCTATATATAATAAAATTGTAATTTTTTTACCGAGATCGCTAAAAAGGCGGATTTTTAAAAAAATTTAAACTCTTGGAACCATTTCGCAATCTTCTCATCTTGAGAAAACTGTAGGGATCTTACCGATTTCCAACTCAATATTTCGACAGTGGTTACGGTTCACTTCATGCGAATACATTGTTTTTGAACTAAATTATGTTGCATGTGACAGGATTTGTAATATGTTTCTACAGTTTCTACTTTCAACGTATAGTTGCATGCTCAACGTGAGGTTTTTCCCAGCTGCTACCTCGAAGGAAGTATGTTAGTGCAATCGACCCGACTCGAATTCTTTAAATGTTAGGTAATGACTCGATCGATGCAAAGAGCACGAGTATTTAGAAGGTGCATGTACACAAAAATCGCCTAAAACGTCTATCGATGCCTATCATTAATTTGTTAGACATACCCAGCCTAACTCGTCAATGCACAATTCCCGTTCTACCTGCTAGGAGTATGTTTTAGACGCATGATTTGGAGAGTGGTTTCGGACCACCTTCTAAATCACCTTTGGACTCAAAGATGCAAATTTTTGTGTTTTCGGGATCTGATAAAGCTGATGCTAGTCATCGCAACTGTACCCGTAAACAATGCTCACAATTATTCGGGTGCAAATGACCCTGATAATTTTCCTGCCATTAATTTTGCAATTTTGTGTTTAAAGCTTGCATCGGATCGGATCCCAACCAAACCATTCGCCATGACGAAGTCGCTGAAATGCGCTTTATGAGTTCATCACTTTAAACCTCTCAATTTTTTATGGCCCTATCTGCACCACCCCGAGGTGATGATATTTGCCGGCACGACGCGACGTTTCGTCATAAAATAACCGAAATATGACGTCACCGAGCAGTGCGGATAATGTGAACTGTGAAGGGGTTAGGATACAATCTGCAGTGTTAAGTTATGACTCTTCGCTGCATCGGAGCATCAAGTCGGGTCGTGGAACAAAAATAGCCCCATCTTGAGCACGAAATAGACTCTTCCTCGCACGTTTGAGATAGATCTCCATTAACATATATATAAACGCTGAATACTCTTGTATTTGCATATGTGTCTGTGCATGTGTAAATATGTAAAGTGCCAAATGCCATTATATGGCTAGCACCTGCTTCTTATATACGTACCATCTTCTAATTTGTCGAGTTTCCGTTGAGTTCAATTTATTTTTCTCTTCCCTTTTTTTCGTTCCTCGACTCCTCTCTCTCACTTTCTCTCCCTCTCTCTCTCACTCTCCATCTATCTCTTTCTCTTAGGCGCGCACGCTTCGGACCTGCGCGCAAATTTATGCCGAAACTATACATAAACTTATAAGGGGCAGGGAAGATAGCTCGGTGAGTTGTGACTCCAAGAGGTTTACGTATGTATCATCAATACGATAACCGCATATGTAGTGGTGACTCATGCAATCTGACAACATCGGAAATCCTCCATTTAAACCTATGTAAAATAATCAATCCCTGGTGAATCAATCTCCCTCGCCTAGCATCAATTTTTTACGTGGGTTTCAAAACCTAGCTAAAAGCGAGGTTGCCAGATTGATACCACTGCACATTACTTATAGTAGTAACTTGATTAATTTTATTTAAATCTTTCCTGGTCTGTGCGATTTTATCAAGCTTATCAGAGCGTAAAATTGTTTAACTCTAAATTTGAAGTCCTAGTCTCTGTATAGTTTCCTCAGTTGACTTTTTGCTCTCATAAATTTTAAAAACTCGACCTTAAAACTGAGTCAAAAGTTTTCACTCCGTTTTCGTATGACGAGTATCGTCACTCTCACCCCCAAAATCCATCTTTGCGTCATTCCGTGGATTGAGGCAGATTCTCTGATAAGCTCTCATCATCGCTTTTGGCCTCATGAGAGTAAAAAAAAGAGGAAGGAAAAAAAACCTAGAGTAAAATAGAAGGGGAGAGGGGAAAAACAGGATGAATAATTGTCAAATTGTCGCCGAATGTCACTCATTGTCCTCGGGAGCGTTTCGCATGCGCTCGCTTGCATTCATACATACACACACACACACTCTCTCGCTCGCTCCTGTAAGTTCACAGGAACACACTCACACCAGCTCACTCACGGACATGAGCTAAACATGAAAACAATCGGTTGCTGATTAGCTGGGAGTCGTTTTCCGCCGCCGCGCCCCGAGTCAACGCGATGCCGAGCTGAAGGGCGCCGAATCGGATTCGCCCGCGCCGCGCTCAGGAGTCGCGAAGTAAAGGGGTTTGCATAATGCACATTGCACACACCACACACCGCAACTCACAGTGGCCGAAACTCAAAGAAATATAGGCCTTATTGCTTCTTGGAATTTGGTGGGAAGAAAAACAATGAAAAGTTGATCTAGCTAGTTTAAACTTTGCTAAACCATTTTGTTTGTTTTCGTTTTTTTTTCTTTAAATCCTACTTGAAAATTTTCTCTTGGGTACAGCAATGGTGGCTGGTTCAATGCCAATTTTCCGATATCATGCTCGACTTTAACGCTAAAATTTCTGGAAAAAAATATTGAAACACAACAATATTACTAGGTATGAAATTGTAAAATATTTGCTACTTGACCAATTACATACTTGTCATTCAAATGAAAAATGTAGCTAAATTAGCAATTTGTTGTTTATTTTAACCCTTTATGGACCAAGCCCGAGTATACTGGTTTTCCTCCTCTAGTCTATTTCACATTGTTTCAGTATTTATTGCGAATAAACGCGACTACCGATGAAAACACTTACAAGAAAAGGCTTCGTTCGTGCGCCTTCAATTCGTCGTATAGGCAATTTCAACTCCAACGAGTACTAACAGTTAACTACCTTTCCTGCATACACGGAAGAGTGGCGTTCTTTTGAATTAACCTGGTCCTTAGAGCGTTAAAGACTAGTTTAGCAATATATTTTTTCTTTGTGCCTATAGTTACAAAAAAGAGGCTTTGAAGAGTCCGTCCCTAGTACAACAAGTTTTTTTTGTTTTCAATCCTGTATGCCTGGCGAAAATGGTCCATACAGGTCCATAAAGTCTATAACCAATTCCCTATACAGAGTATGAATATGTATGGATCCATAAGGATTTGTGTGAATCTGTAAGGATATCAACACACGTATTTCCATGCGATATCCATACACATCCATATATGGATCCGTACATATCCATACTCTGTACAGGGAATAGGTTATGGACCATTTTTGTGGGGGATGGCACGCAGTTTGCAGGGACAGGCGAAGAGAAAAAACAGGAAACAAACAAAACAAAAACAAAAATATTGATTTGAATAAATCATAAACATCATTCGTTATATATACTAAAAAATATCGTCTCGCTACTAACTTGCGCAAAGCATATGAAAGTGTAAGAGTCAACTAATTAATGGTCTTTGAATTCGCGAAGGTTTATCGTCCCGTCTGAAACCACTGTGCTCCCTCCACTGCGGCACAGTGGCTGTGTCTCACAATAAGGGAGCTTCATGTTTCGGGGTCCTCATCCTCATGCCCCGATCCCGGATTGCAAGCGAACCTTAAACCTTTAAACCTTTCTTGTGTTCCCTTTTGTGTCTCGAAAAGCGTGGCTATTGTTATGAATCGCTCGCCGCGGCGAGGCGCGTATCCAGAGATCCAATGCGGTCCAGACCCACCAGGATCATCGCACCATGCACACCACAACGCTCTGCGTGTACGTTTTGCGCTGAAGCTGTGTGTGTTTTGTATGTGTGAGTGTGGTTGGCCGAATTTTGTTATCCAGTATTCCAGTGTACGAGTACACAGTAATCAAGCTGGAAATTGTATCGACAAATATGAGCATTATGCGAGTGAGAATGTGTGAGTGAGTGAATGAGTAAATGAAAGGGAATCGTGCCTAGCATCATGTCATGCGGCCCGGCTTCAATTCCTGAAATGCTCTGCGGGCTTTTTTCATCTGCTCGGTCGGATCGAGTCGAATTGAGCCGAGCTCAAAGCCTGAAAGTATCGAATTCACCTTTAATTAAAACACACCCTCCACTTAATGGCCAGCTGACTCGAGTACCGCGGTAAAGTAACTTTTATCAGCTTCGTTTTTGTTGTTTTTTTTGTTTGTTTTTGTTTTCTTTTGGTTTTTTGTTTTTTCATTTGATAATCCTTATACCGCTACTTTATGGTGCTTCTGTAATTCTGGTCAAGCAGACATGTCTGCTTGACTTGCGATGCGTTAAGCAGCGTTTCGATTTGTAGTGGCCAAAGATTACTTACACTACACATACAGATGAGGGCACAACCTATCTCGTCCGTGTTAATTTAATAACGCTCCAAACGCCTGTAGTGAGCGATACAAGCTGGCGTACAAAGGTGAAAATCGTTTTGTAGAATTTATAAACAAAATTACAGAATCACTATGGTTTTTGTAATATTTTTGATCCCACGTGCAATCTGCATGGCAGATTGTATCATTCCTCGGGCTCGTTACGTCACAAAATTTGGGCTGATACCACATCTGTAAGTACAATGTAATCTTTGGTACGGTGGCTCGTGCATATAGGAACGGTTTATCGATATTATTTTCCCTTTTGAATGTAAAATAACAGTTGGCATATTATTTTGTTTCCCCGCTGACAATAAAAATCGAGTATTCTGCTACTTGCTATAGTTAAAAACCAGTGAACATGAGCTAGCAAATGAAGAAGTTCACTTTACTCGAAGAACCGCCAATTTTAAGGTTATAGCTTTGTTCGGACTGTTTGAGTGTTTAGAGCCCAAACAAAACACCCCAATCGATACATTACCTGATGACGCAGAGACAAGTTTGAATCAATCCATCGTGTGAAAACTCTTTCTGCTACACCCCGGCAACATTGTTTCCATTCGAATGGATCATGTTTTAGCGCACGTGATTGGAACTTATCGGGACTCAGTGTAAACTGCGAAGGTGTATAAATAGGCGAGGGGGAGGAATGGGAAAAAAAAATCGAGATTCTGATGTTGGCGGCCGGCGAATGTGAAGCGGCGGAGGGATAGGCCACGGCCGGAGTCTGGTCGGGCCCTCTGCGGTCACCGCGCGCGGCCACGCTAATACGGCCATGCCTTTCTACGCGACCGCGGCATGGCATGGCAGTCAGAGTAGCAGGTCGCCTTCAAGTCCTCCGTCACGATGAAGACGTCAGCGTGAGGCCTTCGCTGATATTATTGGGTCACGTCCCCCCCCCCCCCCACTGAAGTTGAGCCGCGAGATGTCGAGTTGAGGTGAGCTGAGTACTGGAGTTACTCCAGCATTCAGGATCGCTGAATTGCTGGATTCTCTGTCTTCGGAACACCAAATGAATTGACTTGAATGGGAGACGTCATCCTTAGTTTAGTTCTAGTACTAAAGACTGTTTCGTTAAAAAGCGTGTAATTTGATATGTACCTATCATATACTTTTTTCGCTGTGACGTACCAAGTTTGAACTAATCAAGTCGCGTATCCAAGATCGATCCATCGGTGTTTCAACTATTTGAAGCAAAGACGACTGATTGTAGTATTTCTACGAGCCATTTGTATATTTCTCACTATGGCTGTAGCCAAGATTTTATTTCGGGGGAGGCTACGGATATACAGAACTTTTTCCGGAGGTAGCAGCAGATATTTTCCCCCTTTCCTTTCTTTTCATCCTACCTTTCCCACTTTCTGACAGCTTGAGGGGGGATGTTTCCCCATCATCCCTCACCTAATATATATGTAATATTTGTTTCAACCGGTTGAATTACCGATGTATCAAAATATGCCACTGAAGATCCGCAAAACGGCAGCATTGGTACCGGTCATATCTTTCTGTTTCAAAACCTTGCAGTCCTGGTTGTTTTACAGATTTGTTTATTACTCGTCTATTCTATCCTCTTCCCCTCTTCCCACTCTTTCATTCGAGTTGAAAGAGTGTGCGTGAGCCGTGTTCGCGTATATCGGCACGGTGACGACAGGAGTAGACCTCAAGTCGCGGCAGTTTAGATGTTGCCTTATCCCAATAAATAAATTTAAGTCGCCGGAACTTGCACCAATTCCTCCGGGAAGATTGAGAGGGCTCAGCCCTTGAATCTGGCGACGCTGCTGGTGACGTCAGGCGTATTTGTATGCGGTCAGTGTGCTCCAATGAACAGGTGGTACTCATTGTCCCACAACGCACCGTGCATATTTAGGTGAATGTCATTATTTTAAGCCCCCCCCCCTTCCCTCCCAAGTAACTCTTTGCAGTGTTCTTTTGTCTATCTTGGTTTCTGTTTCTGTGTTTGTTTGTTTCAAGAGTCGGCTTGTTTCTGTCTTTCTCTTCTTCTTTTATTTATTCTTCTTCCTTCGTCTCAGTAACATTTTCTGCAGTCTTGTCGTTTTGTGTATTTACACGTACAAGAATTATTGACCGAACGCGCTCCGACTCTACACGCAAATTGAATTTTTTTTTCATCCTTTTTTTTCGCGGAGGACTCGTGTGGATAGTAATAATATCGAACAGCACGTTGATTATTGACTTTCATAGACACAGCATTCTATTGGATTGCCTCGAAATGGTTTCTTATTGATGCAGCATGCTGTATCTACGTATATGAAATCATTAAATTCAGATCGTCGTATAATATTTTAGAAATCCATGAGAGTGATGTATCTATTAAATTAAATCAACACCGTGCAGAGCAATCGCCTCTTTTACTTTTTTATTATTCACTAACATGTAATAATTAGAGAGAGAAAATCCAAGTGAAATAAGACAAAGCTCCCCAAACGTCTTCCTTTTCGTGACATCCACCAATAGACTTTCGGTCAGCCCTTTTGCTTACGAATTATGACAACTCGATTAATCCAATGTTTCCATCTTTCTTCTGATGTTCGCGTCGGTATGACTTTTTTGCAATTTCTCAGGAGTCCTCGTCATAAATATTGTGTACTTAATAGGATACCAAAAGCGAAAGGGTTAACCCTGAAACAAGCGGATCAATTTGCGAGGATATTGATAGTCGGTACGGTACTTCACATCGATTGAAAATTCTCGTCTTATTATGACTACATCAAACTATCGCAACTACGATTTATACCGGCATGATCTTACTTTGACATCAATTAGGAACCACAATGCACTATGCTTCACTTTTTTCCTTGCGGGGTCTCTAACTAGCGGTAGCTGAAATTGGCTGAAATACGCGTATAACCAAGCACGGTTGGACATTCTGCCGCGTGTAACTCAAATACTTGTTGGTCTAATTCATATTACTGTATAGAATGTTCGGTCAACGAGGTTTACACAGCCGTAAATTTATATAATCAAATGTCTCGACGATATTAAATCTTGGGCACGATTTTCCTTTCGTATAAATCATGAATGAATAACCTCAAAGAACAATCGGAACGATGCTTTAGAGCCACGGTATATATGGTCAAAAAGCATTCCAGAAATTCTTACCGGCGGCGCGGCGTTCGCGTGAATTTAATGGGTTTTTTTTTTCACCCATTTTTTTTTATTTTATTTTAAGGAAAGATTCTAGTAACATTTGAAAGCTTCACTTGTGCTTGTGCTGCCATATTTTCCTGGTATGTATAGCAGTGAGTGTATGAGTTTTCCTCTCTAAGCTTTTTGTTTCTCAAGATGAATACGACCCGGTCTTTCTCTCATAGATGCGTGCGCCGTTAAATATTGAAATCGTATGTTTCATACTTTCCTCTTTTCACCATTTTTAAGGTAGGCTTTCAAGGCTGGAGTAATTATTAGAGGCTAATGAGAAAATTAGGAATCTAATTTGTCATAATTACCCTGCAGTCCTACAAAAGAGTCTAAAATGTCTTCCTTTTTATACCTTAGTATTTTTAAACAAGTGTTCTTTCGTGCAGATTATTCTTTGGTACTTTGTTCAGATAAATGCAGTTGTATGATCTTTAGTTTGCAGGTAAAAACAACATATTTTTTTTAAAATTATTGTGAAGCTCGATGCACTAGAATTTAATTTGCTCAGCAATTAATCATTGATTCAGCCAGTGTAAACAGATTGGTAAAAAGAGGTACTATGAAATTCAAAACTGATTTTCTCTGGTTCGATGCAGATTAATTAGTTTCTGATAGAGTTTCCGTCATGCTTCTGAATTTTTACCGAGTTTTGATATTTTTTTTGCATACTTTGAAAGCAATGAGATGAAAACTGAGTATTGAATTGAACGGGAGTCTGGTCTGGATGATACACTGAAGAGGCTTTACCCATTCATTTTTGAGATGCAAAAAGGGGAGAGTGGAAGCAAAATTCGACCTGAAAATTTTTGTCAATGGATGTATTTAAAAATTACACCATGGTATTTGTTTTAATCTTTAGTGTCAAAGAGTTATTCCTCCTCGATGGGAGTACAGATAGTATGCAGTGAATCAGTAGAATATCCAGCATTAGAGCTGCCACTAGTCAGGAAAATAAAGAAAGGAAAAAAAAAGAACAAAAAAAAAAAAAAATCTGGGGACTTTGACCGGCCGAAAAAATCCGAATCGCTTTCCGAAAGGAAAAATAAACAATGTCTTAATGTCGAAGACATCTCAAAATAAGAATCATGTGTAGGGGAGAGGTGCGGAAGAGAGAGAGAGAGAGAGAGAGAGAGAGAGAGAGAGAGAGAGAGAGAGAGAGAGAGAGAGAGAGAGAGAAAATAGAAAAAATTAAAAATTCATAACTCCACGACGGCCTCCTTCGACTCTCCTCCTCCCTCCCCCACCTTCTGCCCTCTCAAGAAATGCTTTTTTTATATAAATAAATGCAGAATCATGATGACTTTGCACTTTTTCGTATCTAGTTTTACCAACACACACGCACCCGCTAGCACGCACTTACACGTAAAAAACGCATTAACACACGCCGAACCATCGTACGAGTCATCTTCATTAACACGCATAGAACTCCATCCCCTCCTCTACCTCCTATATTATATTATATACATATATGTATAAATGTTACTGTGCTAGTCCCTAGTGTTCAGTGAATCTGTTAGAGTGTTTGTGAGTAAGATGTGTGTATGTGTGGCCGTGTGTATGTGTGTGCATAGAGGACGGGATAAACTTGGATGGTAGATACTCATTTTCATCGCCATTAAATAGGATGATAATTAAAAAGTACATGGGTCTTAGAAGCACGCATACGTTTATTGAGTATTGAGCTGCACACATTGACTTACATGCAGGTAGGTTTTTACTCTCTATGCATATTTTATTGAGTTACCGTCCAGTCGTAACTATGCTTGCGAGTCACACTTGCTCATGTCACAGATTGACTTAACAGCTCGGTCTAATGCGAAAAGTTTGCTACCCTCCGGAAATTTGAGTGCAACTCGGTCGAATGCAAGAAAATGAATCATAGCATGAAAGAGCTGAGTGCAGTGCTGTTGGTGGAAAAATATATCACCTATGTATAATTGTACACCTCTCTCAATGAAACATTTCACTTGCCTAAAGTAATTTAGCTAAGTAGGTTTTTTTTTTTTTTTTTTTTTTTTTTTTTTTTTTTTACAAACCATGAGGCAAATTTGGTTTAATAGCCCTACCCCAACTTGGTGAACTCATCACTTAGTGCTTAAAATTTTTACATAATCTTTGCGATTCGTGTATTGCAGGTTAAAGCAATATTAATTGAGAGCATTTCATGATTTTATAATAACTTATAAATGAAAGTAATAAATTAAGAGATTAAAACGTACCCAGTAACAGTGTTTGTAATTGATTTATTTGTGACCCACCTTGCGAGGTAGGTTACAAACATTGTAACCCGGGGCTCAGTGATGTGTCGGGTTGTGAAAGTTGAAATCTGTGAACTGTGACATTCGTTAATTTGTTGCTAAAATCTCATAGAAACTGCTTCCCATAAACGATACAATTGATAAACAAAGCGCGATAGACCAAGTTTGTACTTACATATCAATACATCAAGCTTGAAATGAGTCCATAATCTGGTTACCTGGTTGGAAATCGGGCCGTTGAAAATGTTTTTGTCGTAGATGGTCGCTTAATCATAGTATTGATTGCCTGCTTTTGTAGATTGATTCAGAATTTATTGATTATTGATTGGTCCCATTTTCCCCATCGGACCAATCATATTCGAATCTTTCGGAGTTCATCTCATTGCTTTGAATTTTGAGCTCCCTGGGCTATCCGACGGGTCTTTGTCACAGTTAACTCATGTTATCAACGTCGGTGACTTTTCGGTGAGAGGGGAGGGTATACCCAGCAGCTCGGCAGCCTGGCCCGACGAAAAGGTATCATCGTAGATAGTTTAACTTGCTCGTCGGAGTGGAAAGGCAAGCCATCCTCAATTTTCAAAATTCGCCTTTGAACGCATTTGAATCGACGCATTATCTGTTTTTGCTCTGTGACCGTTTGACCAAGACCAACTTTTGCCCCCTCAAAAAAAAAAAAAAAACAAAAAACAAAATTGCTCGGGTACGCAAGAGATACACAATAAGAAAGAAAGGACTAAAAAAAGGAGAGAGAGGGAAAAAAAGGAGAGCATTGAAAAAGAGAAAAAAAACAACCCGACCAGAACACTCCGGCGTGGAGCATCCGAAAAAGGGATGGCTCTGTTGCAAGGGCCGCTTTCTATTATAGAATAGAGGGATTGGGTCGGTTTTTTGAGGGGGAAGGGGAGGTTTCTCTAGTCCTCCTATATTCCTCATTCCTTATTCATGAAGTTAGGTTATGTGATAAACCATGCGTGACCTTGGCATCAGCTGTCAACCAGCAACTATTCTCGTTGTCGCTCCACCATAAACATCAATTTTTAAGCAACAGCTCTCTCAGACTCACGCTCTTTCTCTCTTCATTCTACCCTTCCCCCTCATCCTCCCCCTCCTTCCGTCATCAAGCTTTGAGCAACGCTGTGCTATTCTCGTTTTATTAATTTTATTGAAAAGTCAGAAATTGTGAGCGTATCGCTGTCGCATTTTCATATTCCCGACCTTCACCCCCATACTACGCTTCATCTCCCCCCTCCCTTTTTTTCCACCCCCTCGAGCGTTGATCCATTGAAGTAATTAAAGTTTCCTTGGCTGTGGATCATTGATCAAGCGTGGATCCTAACGTGTTTGACCACGTGCCTTTCAATAAACGGGTGTAGTTAATAATGGTAACACTTTACTGAAAAATGGTGCAGGCGAAGCTTAAAGCAATCAAAATTTGAGTTAATAAAACACATTTTCCACAATTTTGTCTGGTCTTTGAAGCGTCAACTTTCGTTGCATGGTTTCAAAATTTGAAATTTTTGAAAGGAGAGATGGACTCAGGACTGTGTTAGAAAAAATTTACATCGTACCTATTGGCGTAAAAGGGTGCAAAACTACCACGATGAAGGAGCTTTTTCTTGCTACAAGAAACACTTCGTCGATACGATGTACCGTTATTTTTATAGAACAGTGTCCTTGAGAACATCGTCCTCAAAGCCTTCCTCCTCTCCAGTCAGGTCGTAATCTGTTGTAGAGAATCCTACATTTTTTTTGGAAACTAGGGCCCACGTCTTTTGAGCATCAACCCTATCCGTCGAACGTCGTTTCACTAGAATACGTTCGCGGTATTATTTGAATGCCTTAAATAAATTATCAGCTTGATCTGAAACGTTTTATTTCCCTAAATGAAAAAACAATAAACAAAAAATTGAAGTCTCCTCCCTCCCGAACTTTGTACAGCAAAATGTACCTCGAGTGGCTCCACGGTGCAGTTCATCAAACCAGAGTATCAGACCTATCGATGGAAAAAGCTGGCTTCGTAAACGACTACAATTCAATAACAAGACCATCTACTACCCCTATCACAAACAGATAAATCAAACATTGCGGAGAGCTATATGGAGGGAGTGTGCGTATGACGTCTAACGCTTAATCAGAGGAGCAAGTCGTCATTTTGTAGGTTAGAAATCTCGGACACGAGCAGCGATTGTCGGACAACCCTGTAATTATTATTAGGGAAGCCCGGTGTGGTGGCTCATGGCTGGGTGGCTGAAAGGTTGACTGAACGCGCGCGGAATTTTTAGGGGTGGTCCCCGCTCCGAGTTTGATTCACTTATAAGGCCCGCGGGAACCCCAGCTTAATACTATACACGGCTCCCAGCACACACACCCATACAAATGCTGACTGTACGCACACTCGCACTCATTCACAACGATCGCACTGTTTATATTACCCCTGGAGAGAGTGTTTACCGGGTCTATAGTGGAATCTCACTCAATCGTGAAACTCCAGCTGAGAATTTAAGTTGTCTTTTGTGCCGATAGTGGAATTACTTATCATTTTAATTTCGGTACACCGATGCTCTTCATCTCTGTAACTCCTCGTCTCTTGTCGATTCTCCTCTCCTTGCTGGTTTGTCTATCCAATATACATCTATTATGTAAAAACTGCACATTATGAGAGCTATTTTTTTCTTTCTATCTTCCTCGGGTGAGCTTGAGCCTCCTCCTCCCCCATCCCCCAATCTAAGGCACTCTTTTTGGACCATGTGTTTCTCCCCAGCTCTGAGCATTCTTTTCTTCCACTATCTGCGCGTTTCACCGAGGTTTACACGATCGGTGAAAACACGTATTATTTTATGTGTTAAAAAGGTCTGTTACGGGATGATGTTTACTTTTTTTTTTTTTTTTTTTTTTTTTTTTTTTTTTTTTTTTTTTTTTTTTTTTTGTCGACCGATGTAATCTTTGATGTTTGTTTGACCACAGTTCATGTGATTATCTCTTGGACTCCCTTAAAAAAAAAAAAAAAAAAAAAAAAAAAAAAAATGATCCTATCCCAATTTTCATTCTTAATTGCCTGAAGAATTTGATTCGTATGCCACATTTTCCCACTCGAGATATTGCCCTCATTTCTACTGACAAGTAAGAATATAATATCCGGAGCGCCTTCAATAAATAGTATATGCAAAATCAGCACCGCGGTGTACGAATATTTAACTACCCCTTTAATTCGAGCAAGCGAACAATGATTTGTCTTAGAAACCTGGTAGTAAAATGGTTAATTTGTAATTTTTGAGCCAGTTTGTTTACAAACACTCTTTGCATGCAGTATTCTGTAATATATCTGATCCCTTGATCTATGCCGGATTGTGTTATGTGCTATTGTGCTCGGCCGGGGTTTCAACAGTTTTTACACTAAACACGGGCGGGACATGTAGCCTGTGCTATATTTGTAGTTATAATAAGTAATCTTGCGATCGAATGTAGACATCGATGTACCATTCACGGTGGAGGAGGACAGGCTGACAGGCGCGTGATTCGTTCGTTGCTCGATCCTCGATCCGCGATTCCCATTCCTATTCCGCGGCCCGGCGTCTGGTCCACCGTTCTCCGTTCCGCGTTCTGAGTCCTATTCCATATATTGGATGTCGATGGTTGCGATGTGATGGTGATGTGCGGCAGATTGTTGACTGTTGACTTGATGCGCGGCAGTTGTTGATGCCGTCCCGTTCCTCCTGCTTGCAGCCATGGTGGGAAAGATGGAGGCGGTTAATGTTGCTCAGACTCGAAACTGCCTAATTTGAGCGTTGTCGCGACTCACACACAATCACACAGATATCGACCCCTGTCCTCTGTTCCTCCCCCGTTCCTCCGGTCCATTCCGATCCTCCGGTCCCCATACGATCCGATGCCAAGATCTTTTTCTCAATATTATGTCAACTGATAGCCATCAGTGCTTCATATCCACCGCGGCCTGGATCAGGAGAGGAGAAGGCTCCAGCCATATCCCAACTGATCCGGTCAGCCAGCATGAACCTTCGCCGTCTTTCAAATTCAGAACTGTTCGTTTTATATATACATATACACTCCCGGTGATACTATATAGTAAACCTGTTACACTTACACACGCTCACTATCTCACTCACTCACACATGCGAGCAGCGCGCCATATATATAGGTATATAATCTATAATGTGTGGTCTATGAATTATTCATATTATTCGTTTTTCATTACCATTTAACAAGGAGCAAGTACTGGTTCCTGAGTAGCTTGTGTATTTCTTGATTCTTTGCCCTCGGGGCCATCGCCAGCCAGCAAGAGGATTGTCGCAAAGAAAATGTCATCTCTCCGAGTTGATTTTAATAACACCACAGCTCGATGCTGACTCTTTTTTTTCTTCTTTATTCCGTTTCTTTTTTTTTTCTTCCTCTCTTTTTTTATTTTTTTCCGTCTTTTTTCTTTAATTTTTTATTCCTTTATTATCTCCTTATCAGAGCGATTGCCGTCTGTGGGAGGTTGACACCGCACCTCGCCGCACAGTGCGCTCCATCGATTGAACTTGAGATATTTGTGGCTCATCCGAATTCTATCCTTTCTCATATTTAATGTATACACACGGAAAAAAAAAATACTGGTAGAATTTACCATCTGCATAGCTGATTTTGGCGTCTGTTAGGAAGATGGTCAATTTCACCATAATATGGTAAATGCAACGTACCTTGTGGTAAATTAAGGTAACGTGTTGGTACATTTTACCATAATCGGGGGAAATTTACCATGCTTGATAGCAGACTCCAAATCAGCTATGCAGATGGTAAATTCTTATACCAGTATTTTTTTTCCGTGTACGAGAAAAGAACATTTGGACATTTATGCCAATTAATTCTTATCGGTAGTTTCGCGTTATATTATTTCTCTTTCTCTATATTTATAATCGATACGTAATTATACACTTAAACCATCCTTATGATGGACGAAAAAAATCAAGAATGCGAATGTGTCTAAGAAAGACATATACATAATTCATAATTCATCGTTCTAAATGAAAAAAGGTCTCATTATTACTTTTGATGGAAACCCCTTTTTCGTGCACCTAAAGCACTGAATGAATATAGGAGATGATGGTTTTGTCGTATTGTAACCTCCAATTTGATAAAACTTTCATGACTCGTTTTCGTATCATTTTTTATCGATTGACTCGATGCGGATTACTGAGCGTCGTCCGCGGCGCGACCGCACTATACCGTGCCGGACGAGTTCGGATGAGGTTATGAGACGCGTCTCTGTATGGAATGTAGATTTCAAGCAGTCACTCTTCCGACAGTTTCCCTCTTTGCCAAGTTTACCTAGAAAAATCGAACAAACTGGATCAACATTTCGATTTTCATGAATGAGATGTTTTGCTAGAAAAATCAATTGAACCCCCATTAGAATAGACTCTATTGCTAAAGGTTTAATTGAGTCCTCTGAAAGAGTTATTATCTTCTACGTGGATTGACTACAGTGGCATCTCGTGCAAACTGACAACGCTGCATTTTGTTCAATTAAACTCATATGAACTATTGATGCAAAGAGTCAGTGGCGTCGCGTGCCATCTGGCAACAATGCAACTGCTCCATTTAAACTCATTAAATATATCGGATTTTTCTTGTGCACTGTGCACCCCCTGATTTCGATATTTTACATGAGTTTGAATGGATAGAATACATTGTTGCCAAATTGCACGCGACGCCACTGCAAATAGTGCACTGTATACCCCCAATAGTTCGACCTTTTTTAAAAGTTTGTAAATGGACGGAATAAGATGATACCAAAATTGCATGCGTGACGCCTCTTTGCTAAGGAAAATAATAAACTATTATACGTAGAAATAACAGGGAGGAATAAAACACTTATTGAGTAAAAAAATGACCCAGAAAAAAAATTTAGTTGAGCCAACCAAATCTTTGGTTCAACCAGCAAAATCACTTTAGTTATAGGCGTACAAAACCTTTGGTCAGCTCCACAAGAGTCTTTTGGCGGGCCATTTTTCTACTAAAAGTTTTGTCAGCGCTACCAAAGTGGGTTTTCTGTTTCTTTCTGTATAGAGAGCTCAATCAAACATCTATGATAATCGATTCTGTTCCTTTGAGGTTCAAATCAGAGCAATAGTAACTAGGGCGATTTGGCAACCACGCTGTTTGCCTTTTAACCCCATGAAAAAATATTGATATTTAGGGGGGTTAAGTTGAACCCTCTGAAGATCGATTATTATACACAGGTTAAATTGAGTGAATCCGTTGTTGCCACTAACTTGCACATTGCACAAACCGCCACTGAATTGAATTAGAGGAAACCGGCAATCGATTGATTGCTTAAGTCAATAGCTACCGCTGCTGGACTTGTGCTAGTTGCGAGGTGAGGAACGAAAATTCTCCGAAGTCAGTTTAATTCGCTTATGGGATCTGTTACCGTCTCACCATAGTGATTGCGCATACAGAATATAATGAACGAAGGAGATCGATAGAGGCATAGAGGTAGAGAGAGATAGAGGCTGGTTTCAAGCGAGTTCTAAGGAAACGCGTGTTGCCTATATGCGTAGGCCGAGCGAGGTCGATTTGTGTGTCCGTCGCATCGCGCGGTTCGTCCATCCGTCCTTTCGTTCATCGGTTGTATTTAATTAGCTCGTAATTCCTAGGAAGGGACAAGTGAGGCCCAGAGAGCCAGGAGCAAGCAATCTCTCTCTCTCTCTCTCCTTCCATTTGAAAGCATGTATTCGAATAGGACGGAGATATGGGCTAAAGTCACGTGGTGGCCCCCTCTGCTATCCTTTTCTAACGCATGTCTTTCAAATGCAGAGAGAGAAGGAAAGACAAATTCCTGGTATCCTCCTATGACTTGCTGCAAGCTCTGCTCGGACTTGATGCACAAGCCACAAGCACACACGGCCAGAACGAGGAAATACTTAATCAAGGGGAGAAAGTATAACTGGAACGACGGAACGCGCGGCGCGACGAGGTGGAATAGAGAAGTGAGAAGAGCGTTTGCGTTGCATTCTAGCGGACCATGATGCACCGCGCGCGCGTTGCGATGCGTTGATGCAGTCCGCGCTCGGGAAGCCTACGCGACTTCTATATCTATATACCTCTACCCCCCGGGATTTAGGATGGGCGCGGAGAGAAGACGTGTGGTCCTCCTCCTCCTCCCCATCCCTCCTCCTCCTCCTCTTCTTCTCCCTCCTCCTCCCCTAATGTACGGCAAGGCATCGGGGAGGGGGGAGGGGGATTCACATTGTCACTCTGCTCACGTGTTGTCTCTTGTCTGCGAGGCATTTTCAGTGCGAGCTGTATAGTGTATAAGAACAACGCGCATGCGTTAACGGAACAGATTGCAATTGGGTTCGCAGTCTTGCCGCAGTCTTGAAGCAGCGTAAGCCGTAATTTTTGGGGGTGTTTTTTACAGGAAGTTCGGATAGAAATGATGCGGGAAGCCGATGTTTTCTGATAACAAATAGTGTGCGATCGTGTTATTGACCAGCTAATTCTCTACACTCTATCAAAGTTTGAGATTTAGTTGTTAGGTATTGTTTTTTTTTTTTTTTTTTTTTTTCCTGTTCGAAATTAGTTTATTTTTCGATGTAATTTCTAGAAGTGAACTCGATTGAATATTATAAACAAATTCTATGATCAAGATCAAGAATACGGTGGAGGCCAAAGCCGGCAGAGTCCTCACTGAGAAAATTTTCCTGTTAATTCAACCGGACGTCTGTTAATACTTACTTAACCGGAATTTCTTGTTAAAATAACAGGAATGCCGGTAAAGTAAGTATTAACAAGACTTTCGGTTAACGCAGCAGGGAATTTTTCTCAGTGAGGACTCTGCCGGCTTTGGCCTCCACCGCATTCTTGATCATAGAATTTGTTTATAATATTCAATCGAAAAATATGAATGTAATATTGCTCCCACTTCGTTTTTCCATCAACTTGGAAGAAACATAGTTCAAATCTATCTGTAGATGGAGACCCCACCGCGTCGCGTCGCATCCATCCATCTCTGTATGGGAAACTCGAGGTCCTCGAGGTGCGCCTGTGCCATTTCAGAGTCACGTTTGTTCTCATAGCAATTATCTCACTCTCCCTCCCCTCCTTACCCCCTCTCACTCCATCATTCTTTCTTCGGAGTCTAGATAGATCGTCTGTAATTCAAATACACCATAAATTTTCAGCGGAACGGACAGCTTGAGTGAGGTGCTGACACTGTTAGCGTTTATCATTCATCAGGTCCGATACCTCTTCAAAAGTATCTCGTGTAATCGAGGATCAAGAGCTGGTCCATTTTGAAGGAGGGAGGGGGGAGAGAGAAAAACAGCCTGCGCTTAACTTGAGAATCCACGTTCGGCGCGGCAGCGCAGAGCACCCCCTCCCCTCAATCGTTGACAGCGCTGAGTGCAGGACCTTGCCTTACCCCGCACTCAATGCGCGCGGCCGCCAAGATTCCTTGAAAGTATCCAACGTTTAAATTATGATTAAAATATATAGGAATCATGGACTAGAGCTTAAAAACGAGAGCTTGGAAATTTCAACGTGCGGAAGTAATCTAGAATGGAAAATCAAGAGCATTCTGTGAACCTCGGGCTCAAAGAATGCAATGTTTTTGGTGCGGGTGGGGTGGGGGTGGGGGGGGGTGAGCGTTCTCTCCATTGATATTAAATGAAATCATGCAAGTTTCTCACTAAATATAGTTAGGCCCGCCCGGTATTATGACCTCTGGTTAGGTGATAGTTTGGCTGTGGTTAGAGATCTAACCTCAGGTATACGAGGAGTGGCGTTTTACGACCTCTTGTTATCTTCTGGTTAGTGGTTTAGCGGCTCAACTTGAGCCTCCTTTGTTCTCATCCTTTAACCAGTAGTTTGGCTGCCTGCCGGATTGCCTTGTGGTTGAGTCAAACTATTGGTTAGGACAAACCAAGGTTCGTAATACCGGACCTTAGCATAGTTCTGTAGAACAACCAAAACGTTTTACCGTTATTTTATTTTGGACGTCGTTTTTTGGACGGTTTGCACGTCTTATTGTGTAATTCAGCTCCAAACAAAAAAACAAAAATAAAAACAAAACAAAAAATTGAAAAGAAAAGCTTTTCTTTATGATTTAAATGAGAATTTGGTGTGTTAATGGGTAAAACATCTAGCGCTATTAGATTTATGCTCGTTGCATTGTGGAAAAATCAACATGATTTTTACATTGATACCTTGTGTGATGCGAGCTTTTCTATAAAACTCCGCACTATCAAGAGAGGAAAATTAGCCGTCAATGAAAAATCAGTAACTCTGATTACACTAATTTGAACCAGAAGGAGGCGAATCATCTCATGAAAGTTGGCAACAAATGCTCCGGATCCCACGAAGCGCTAACGTCAAGCACTCTTGAAATCTGAAGATTGCCGAATGCCTGATTGGAGAGTGAGGAGCCAGCTTTAATTAGATATAAGTAACGACCAAGCGAGTGAAAAGAGGGCGGAGAAGGTGGAGGGGGCGAAATTTCTCACACTCTGAACGGAGAAGGAACGAGGTTGGGGGGGGGGGGGGGAGAGTTTTAATGGCAAAATTGAGGGACGATTTACAAATAATCAAATTTGGGAATCGCACCCTCTCTCCATAGTCCCGGCGCCGCCGTGCCGTCAGACGAGAGCAGCGCAAATTGCATTAGGACCATCCACCAACGCAACGAGGGGTGGGCCCCGATAGGCCCCTAGCTTCGCGCCCAATGGATTGGAATTCAAGTGTCGCGACTCGCGGCACTTGAATATATGTTAGAGGGGTTGGTGTTTCGGAAGGGGGGGGGGTGAGGAGGCTTTTCAATCGTATTAAATATCGACGGATTTCCGCGCAAACACTCGCGCGTAATTGCGTTAATTTTAAGATCGTTGCTGAGCAGTGTGCAGCCCTCGCCAGCGCGACTTGCGAATATTTCGCGAATTAATACAATATAGCACCAAACTCATGATCGGTTACAGACAACCTAGCCGCCTAGGCGGTGGTTGCAGTTGCAAAGCTCGGAGGTGTTTCTCTTACTATTGCCCCACCCCCCGCCCCTCGCCTCCCACCTTCATTCTCCCAACCTGCCACCCTCCCACCCACCAGGACACTCCCACGCCCACGACCGTGTCCTTGTGAGTGCAGTTTTCTTGTCTCATTTGAATTCCCATCCACCGCAACTTACGCGCGCTTCGTCCCAGAACTTTCAAGTATCTTGGTCTAGTCGTTTGGTGAACATTTCTTTAACGAAGCTCATCATAAAGTAACTTACCTTCACATATAATAACTTATCAGAGGAGTGTCATACTTGAACGAAAGAAGGTTTGCCTCGGTTAAAACCGGTTCTCTGTTCAAAATGACACTTACAGGGGCCTAATAATGTTATTCGTTCTAACCTCATTTACGCAGGGTCGCAAATAAGTTATTGCAACCTACTCGTTTCTAATTGGTCGAAAACCGAACGTAATTTGAATTACTCATTCCGTCGGGATCAAACATTATTAGGTCCTAGACCAGTGTATATGACCGTGTCTCTTTTTCAAATTGCTTAGTCTCTATAGTGATGTCATCTTTTGGAAAATGCAAGCATACCAATTTTGTAGAGATCAAAAATCATGTTTTTTCCCGATTAGATCCTATCGGTATGTTAGCGGGGCGGGTAGCAAGCATAGCCGTAGCTATAGCCAAAAATTTGTCTTTCTCTCTCTTTGCCCATTTGAACGCATGAGTTAGAAAAGGATGGTTATATAGGAGCTTCCAAGTGACTTCAGCCCCTGTTTCTGTCCTTTTCTAACAACGCAGTCAAACAGGCAAATAGAGAGAAAGGCGGCTGATTCCTAGCTACGGTCATGGTAGTAAGTTTTAAAATTGTTAACAAAAACTGAAATTATAATTAGAAAATTAGTCGATTTCTGGTCTTTTTCTCTATGAACCAATCTTAACAAAATTTGTGGTTTGGCTTCAGGGAACCTATGGATTCCACCGCAGGTAAAATATTTGTATGTTCTAAAACGAGAGCAATTTTTGCACCTCCAAATGCAACGGAGCACCTTCAAACTGTAGGGCAGGCAACAAGCAGCTCTTTCAAAATTCTTTCTCAGCTTATTGATGAAATCATTTACGAAATGGACTCAGCTATACTAACAACTTAGAGGCTGGTACTAATGAATTTTCAAATGAAATTAAAACACCCTTGTCAGATTTACGAAAAGGATGCGCAAAGTCTGTCAGTGTGCAGTGGATTCTACTTCCCTGCACATCTATTATATACTTGCTTTGGCTTACACGATGGCTGCCTGTAGACACAAACCATGCTTTTTAGTTCTTATCTGGGCTATTATCTGACTCTGTATTTGAATTTCGAGACTGCTGTTTTTTCGTTTATTTTTGTTTTTTTATGGACCCATGAGATTTATCGAAGTGATCAATCGCATTGTGTCGTCACTCTAATAGGTCACCAACGGAGAGAGCAAATATTAGCAACTATAGAAAAATACTTTAAAAGAGAGAGAGAACTGTCAATTATTATCAACAATGCAACGGATGATTACCGATGCAACGCGTCGCGTCGTGTTGAGTGCATCAGGTCATCTCAAGGTCAACGCGGTGGCGGCACAAGGTCCGCGGTCCCCCTTGCAATAAATTACCACAAATCAGCGCCACCTAGAGAGAAACTGGTGCTCACCGCGTTAACACACACACACACACACACTCACACACACACACACACTCACTCCCTGCACCCATGCTCAAACAAACTCACTCACATTTATGCAAAGCCTTTCAAGAATGGAGGGATAAAAGAAGGGGGACAGTGTTGCTGCCTCTCGCGGTAGGCAAGAGAGAGAGAAAGAGAGAGAGAGAGAGAGAGAGAGGGAGGGGGGGGGTGGAGGTGTTACAGAGATTGTGATTGTGTTTGTGCCGGTTATTAATATTGCGGCTAATTATCCGAGCGTAAAACAGCTTAATTTATTCGATGGTCACGACGCACGTCGCGCGACGCGACAGTAGAAACGGCGGCAACGCGTAAATAAGTGGTAGAACGACTCGTTTTTGAATGGAAATGACATGCCCCATTTGTTTAATCTCCATTATTAGCTCTAATTACTCACAAAGACCTCGATTCGCGATGCTTCGCGAAAACGCGTTGCGCGAGTACGGAAAAGAAGGAGAAACACTTTTTTTTTGCAAAAAAGTAAAGGGCGAATAATTTCAAGTCCGATTGGGTTTAAAAAATCGTCATCCTTTCAACTGATTATGTGCGGCATCTTCACGAATAAAAACGATAAAATGTGGTCTCTGCTCAACCATTTTAACCCGTTCATTCATCTTGGGTCTTTTAAGACCCATTAAGTCATAAAGTTCCAAAGGCGGATCCAGCGATCTGGAAACTGTGTCTTATTCTCATTTGAATGCATGAGAAACAATCGATTTGTAAAAGGGCCGTGGCGGCGTGCCCCCCCCCCCCCCCCCCCCAAGAATCAATTGTTTCTTATACGCTCAAATGGGATTAATTCATGGTTTCCAAATTCTGGATCCACCCATGTACGCAGTTCCAAGTCAGCAGTGAGAAGTCGGGAATCTCATCCGAGCTGTTGAATCCCCCCCCCCCCCGTCCAGAAACTCTCACAATTTTTATCTTAGCCTACATAACTTTATAATTTTTATTTCAAATGGAGTATAATGATATCCTCTTGAAATATCAGGATCCAAGTGTATAGCTTTGTTGCTGATCGCATCGGTGACACACATGTGCATCAGTGCTTCAGGATGCCGGTGCTGAGAAAGCTTTTAGCAGCCAACGGGCCATCGTGTGGGATATACGTAAACGGATGCAAATTTTTTGAGCGCTTTATGAGTTTCTGTTTAAAATATGTTTCATCGTATTACTTTAATATTTAAAATAAAAAAAAAAAAAAAAAAAAAAAAAAAAAAAAAAAAAAAAAATCAGCAAGAGAAATAGTTTCTATAGTAGATTTGCCGCGCTCGGGAAAATCCTACTCTCACGCAGCGTTTTAAATTACTGTGCAGTAAATATGGTTTTGTTGTTTGTAGGACTCCAGTTCTTATCCATCCTGAGATCTCCTGAAAGCTTTTTACCGAAGATTGAACTTATTTCTCGCCGGCCGGCTTTCGCGCTCGTGGGCGTTGCCTCGGATTTTAAGCCGCCTTGCCCCTGCGTAGGTTTCATACTCGTGAATGAAATGACACTCGTTTTCCCTTTTTCTGAGTTCAATTTTCGCTGGCTTTTTCATTTCAAATGAACTAGGATACTTTCATACTTTCCGACATGTCTCAACCTAATCATCGTCTCTTAGAGTATATACATTCATAAAGATACTGGATAACGCAAGACCACCTGCCAACCTCTCTAATATCAGACCACGTAAGTAATGAATTGAATATTTATAGGTTAGACAGATATAGTGGTGTACGCGCGCTTTATGTAACTATATAAGTCGTTGGACTAAGCCACAGTATCCCGATTATTGGTCGCTGCAGGTAGGATTTTTTTTTTTTTTTTTTTTTTTTTTTTTTTTTTTTTTTTTTTTTTTTTTTTTTAAATGGCGACGGTTACTGGTCAAACGTCGGTATAGTGATGCCGTTGTGTACACTCATTGTTCCGGGGCCGGCGTTTGATCTCAATTAAATAACTTTATTTCCCGATATCGAATATAATATATATTATGTACAATATTGTTATCCACATCAAATAATGTTCAACAAAGGGGGGAGCGAGAGGGAGAGAGAAGGAGAAAGGGAGAGAGAGAGAGAAGAAAAAAAGTATGGTCATCGCTCGAGATCGTGGTCAAGACTTGCAATAACTCACGGCTGATGGGTCGTCGGCGAGATGACTTGACGTTGTTGACTCTACTCTGGTCGCCTGCCCCGCGGCTTCTGGTCATCTTGGTTTTTCCTCGTGGTAGATGGTCCATCGACCAAGTTTCGCAGTCTCTAGAGCGAACCTCTTGAGGCGAAAATCGTGCTGTGCTTGCGAGAACTAGCGTACAGCGCCTTACAAACGTCAAGTATGCAATTTCTCGAGCAATCAAGGAATCTGTGAAAACTATGTACTTACAACGAAATGAAAAATTGTCATTCAACTTGAGACTGGTAATGACTTTTGGGACTCACCGTTTTTACCTCTATGAAAAAGAATGGATAGTAAATAGTGAAGACTTTATTTACAGTATACTAGCTCAAGAGGGAGAAAAACTGTAACATATTTTTCACGAGTCGCAACTGGACAGACCAAGTTCTTTTGCACTCTTATCAATAACCAGTCAGTTAAAACTTCCGGTAAATATATTTTACTTAGTTTACTTCGTCCTTCCTTTTTTGGGGGGTTGTGGGGGCGGGGGGTGGAGTTCGTGATTTCGTGATATTATATTACGAATTCGAGAACGCATCGAGTGGACGAAATTGTATGTACGCGCAAGGACGATTCCCACGGATTTTTTTGCATAGTCCCCCTCCCTCTCCTGCACGGCAACCTGCCTGATTTGGCGTCGATCCGAACGTACCGATCGCGTCACGTTCAAATCGTGGCCGCATGAGTCAAAAGGGTTCGACAAAGGAGATGTTGCCAATTCCTTCTTTGATGTTGACAAGATCTCGGAAAATAAAAGATTTGTATGATAGGGATTGTGAGTGCATGGGCCTGAATTTTCGTGTTTTTTTTTTAACAAACATAAATATTTTTTTAGTAGTAATTCTAGTAATATTACCAGAAGCACAACGATATGTGAACCACAAAAAGTCTAGGATTTTGACCAGATCTTGGAAAATCTGGTGTGAATACCAGAATATGGCTATAGAAATAGAATTGCCTTAAAATTTCCAAGAACTATGGTAAAATACACTAGAATTCTGATGATTGTACTATCCTTTTAATTGGTTCACGCATATTATCGTCACGCTTCTGGTAATCCTTTTTTTTCCGTGTATGGTAAATGCCACATACCTTATGTGGTAAATGAAGTTAACTCGTTTGTATATTTTACCATAATCTAGTGATATTTAAACAACTTTTTCTGGCAGACTCCAAAATCAGCTAGGTATAGATGCTATGTTCAATACTAGTATTTTCTTTCCGTGTGGGTTCATGGATTTATTTGTATTGTTTTGTTTTGTTTGTTTTTTTTTTTCGCGAGTCCTCAAGTTTGGCATCGTAGATTTTTTTACATCAGGAGCGACAGAGAAACGATTTCGAGCCGCGGTTCTTCCCCCTAGCTGACTTCCCTCCACCTCCACCTTTTGGCCCCGTCTTGTCAACTTGTGTCGCGCGTTCCGCTTTTGAGCGCGTATACGCAAACGTGCTCGGGTTCGTAGCCGCGCGATTCGTATCATCAGCAAGTTGGTGTTCACGCGCGGCGTTGCCAGTTTTGAGATAAAAAGCTGCCCTTCTAGTAAGTTTTGACATTAATTCCAATTGGAAGTGTACGGGTGGTTGTGGTTGGTTGGCAACGGTATTGGCGCGACTCGCATACAGACTACAAGAGCACCCGGCCGCCACTAATACCGCCAATGAATAATTAATCTTTTGTTTACAATAGAGACGTGAACATCACGCGCGCCTCGTAATTCGTTTAAACATAACATAACGCGTCTTCTTGATAAAATATCCATTTCGGCGTGCTACACCATACTACCATTCTCTATCGTACTGTAACGAACGACGAAAACATATATACTTTTGATGCAACTCATAATGCCCCCTCTCGCCAGCAACCCAGATATGAAGAAATATTTTTAAAATATTTTCAAAAAGATGAACGAATCATGTTTTTAAAATGTTTTTGGAAGATTTACAAAAGGTTACCAAAAACTTTTTGGCAAGATTTTCAAGATGTTTTTTAAAATATTTCTATCATATCTGGGAATGATCTTTGGTTCGCGCGGTTTATCAACCAATCTTCGCCGTAACGGTGCCTTTCCTTTAACTGACCCTCGATCTCCGGGCCAATCCCCCCAACCTGCACAGTTACTTCAAATTTCGAAAATGTAAGATTGATTCAATTTGATTGAGTAATGGACGGTTAGGTTTTGTGCTACCATATGCCTCCTTGGATTTAAAACAAAAAAACAAAATACATTCAGTTCAATTAATTTGAAATTCCTTCTTATGTATACGATACCTTTTGTGTCAGAGACTACAAAAACTTTGCTTGATAGTCTCGTTAGTTAGGGTGACAGATTTTCTGTATTCAAAAATGCAAAAAAGTTCTACTTCCGTAAACATTTCATTTTTAACTCAATTCATTATAGCTCACGTGCAAATTAGGCCGTTTATGTGCATTTTAATGTTCAGAAGCTGTTTTAAAATGTTGAAACATTTGTTATTTTATATGTCTCAAGTTTTTATTTGTTTTTGTTTCAGGTGAGTATTGCAATAAAATGTTGGTCTCAAAAGCTGAAAGCTCATTGCCTCTCAAGCTGGTCTGTAAATGCACACTTTATTTATATTTCCTGCTTCAAGAAGCTTGGTACGACGAGTATTAAACGTAAAGTAGATAGTTAAAGGAATCTCGAAATAAGTTTAATGCTTGTCTGAAATTGTTGAGTCACACGGAAAAAAATAATTGGTATGATTTACCATCATGATGACTGATTTTAGCACCTGCCAAAAAGATGGTAAACTTGACCATACATCGGGTTGCGAATGGACTTAAATTTAGGCATGCTTAACTAATGGCTTGTTCTATTCAACCCAATAATTGATAGAGTTTACCAAATTTTTGGCAGGTGCAGAAATCAGTCATCATGATGGTAAATCTTATACCAATTATTTTTTTCCGTGTGATAATGAACAAGTCAGCTCCTATCCAGAATTTAAAATGATTTTTCCGAAAAATTCCAAAAATTATCACATTTTTATACTGAAGACAAAAAGGCTTTATCAGTTGAGACTGATTAAAAATTCAATATAATTTTATTGAAAATTAACGAATTGATAGGATTCCAACGTTCAAAAGCGTTCCGCTTTTTTCAGCAAGACGCGCTTCCCATCGTGCAAACTCAATTTTTGTCGTCGCTCAAATCATTGGCCATTTTGAATTCCGTCCACGGTGCATCTCGATTCTTGGTGGCCTCCAATTGCTAGTCTCGGATCGATTTTCTCGCCCTCTTGGTGTTTGGTGTCGTTCGAACGACAACACAGCGATTCGTGGAAAAACGTTCCAAATCGGTCACGGTCCACTGCAAGGGAACGGGCTGCCGAATCGCTGAGAAAACTTCACAGAAGTGCTCTGAGTCGCAATTGGTCAGGGATTTCGGATGACTCTGCACCGAGCAAGCACTCCGCGCTCCCGGGGACACAATAGCTGGACGTGCCAATTGCCTCACCATCGAGATCGCATCGCACCGGTACCAAGCGATTTTTTTTTTTTTTTTTTTTTTTTTTTTTTTTTTTTTTTTTTAAGAGACTTACGCGGGTCCGCGATTCGTCTCAACCGGTCCGCGAGGGTAATTCGATTGGTTCGATGGACGGAGGAACGAGTGGATGGACGGATGGACTAGAGAGGATCTGACGGAGGACGGACGGTGGAGCGAGGAGCGCGAGACAAGGAATGCTGGCAAGGAGCGAACCAAACTCCGAAGAGCCAGTAAGACGACATTCCACTCGCCGGACTGTGCTAAAACACAACGCGCCACTCACACACATGCGACGCGACGCCGCGCCGCGCCGTAAACACTGTAACACTGTAACACCGTACCGCAAACCATGCAGAAACACACTCACACGTGAACGGTTCGTAAACTATCCGTCTTGCACTTTTCTGTCCCTCCGATCCTCCGATTCGCCGCAGTTGCCATTTTTTCCGATCGAACCGAGGAAGAATTGTCCTTGGTCAGTGTTTGTTTTCAAACTTTTCCTGGAAAAATGAAGGCCCTTAGTTTTGGTATAAAATTACTGTGCAACAACGATGAGAGCATTTGCAATGTTCCAAATTTACTAGGTGCAGTGGATTTCAAAAGAAAGTATCCCGATCGGAAATTCTTATTGTTAAATTTTTCCGTGGTTTTCAATAGAATTTTCGACGTTTCAAGACGTACTCTTGCGAAAGCCGCGAAATTGTTCAAAGTTTACCGAGATTTAAAAGAGTCAACATTTCGACCAGTTTACTTTATTTTCCAAGTCATAGTACCTTATTCCTCTCAGGGATTCGTGCATGCTTTTAATACCCCAGTGTCCATGATTAAACTGGAACGAAAATTTGGTGAGCATGATGATCGTTTGCGTTTAGACCGCACCTTTGATGAACAAAAATTATTTAACCCTATAAGTGCCAGGTTATTTCAAAAGAACGCCACTCTTTCGTTTATAAAGGGAAGGTAGTTAACTGTTCGTACTCGGGGGAGTTGAAATTGCCTATACGAAGAATTGAAGGCGCCCGAAGAAATCTTATCTTGTACATGTTTTCATCGATATAGCCGCGTTTATTCAGAATGAAGACTGTAACAATGTGAAGTAGACGAGAGAAAAAACGAGTATACTCGGGCTTGGTTAAAGCGAACGGAGTAGCCATCACCTCCACACGCTGTCGAGCATTCATGCTAAGGCGTATGAGTTGACCATCCTTTGAGTGATGACCTTCAAGGTCTAGCATACTCACAATCTTTTGAAAGTCAACAGTAAGTTATGATATGCCGTAGTTTAATGCGCGACCACTTTTAACCCCTACAATTTCCTCAATTGCTGATCTTGTGCGTTCCTTAGTCTTTGCTATCGACATTCATCTTTAATATCATATTTTGGAAATCCATTAACTCATATTAGTCTTTTCAGCACCACTTAAGGACATCAATAGCGCTCTCTCGCTCGAATTAAGTAGTTTTAGTTAAATATTCCTACTCCGCGGTGTTGGTGTTGCATATACCATTAATTGAAGGCGCCTAATAAGCATACAAGTATTTCGCAAATGAAGAGTCCATGAAGAGAACGATAAAAGTCACGAAATTCCATTTTTGTTTTTAAGCTAAAGGACAGGGGAAAATCACGTTGAAAGGTTATTCTTCCCCATATCAATCAAATGTTTTTCTATTGATTATATAGCGCTTCATTAGAGATCATTTCAATTTAAACTTTTGAATCCCGTTAGATGACTAGGAAAACTTTAAATTTAATTTTTGTGACAGTTGTCGTTTTTGCCCTGGACTCTTCAAAAGTCCATGGAAAATGTGAAGTTACTCTTGCTGTTAATGGTAACGAAAGCCTATATCTTTCCTACCTGGCTGTGGGCTGATGTTTACTTTTAAATAAATAAAACAGATAATTAAGACTGTTTGTGAGTGAGATTATTAGTCCAGAAATTGTGAGACTAAGCCAACCCGACGGTATAATCATTCCGTGAAGTTTCCAATCAACGCTAGTTTTCTAGATTTATAAACGCTTTTATGTAGCTGTTACAAATGAACAGTTCAATTGTTCAATTATGGTTTCCACATCAACAATGGCTTCATTTCGGGTCTTGTCTGGAGGAGGCAAACATCTGATGACCTTTTTTTTTGCTTCTCATGCATGTTATTCCTGAAGCTCTGATCTTCTCCGAAACCGGTACCCTTCGGAAAAAACGAAAGGTCCCATTGTTCTGAGCTCATCAAGTACGACAATTTTCTTTATAAAAAACACACAATTTCAGACCCTTCAACTGTCTCATTGCGTCACTCATAGACAATCTTAAATATCAGTTTAGCGTAAAAGTAAACGATCAGCCCGCTAGTTTCGAAGGGATTGAGTATGATTGGAGACCATATCGTGCGGAATCATGAAGTTTTTATTTGGCAATTAATTTATTGATAATTACTGGCAACTGTGGACAAGTTAGCTGCCTATCCTTAGCAATGTGGTGGACGATTTTTCCTCGGCCGGCTCCGGCGCGACGCGACGCGACGATGCACGCGGCGATCCGCGCTCCTCCGCAGCCTCCACGCTGCGCTGCGCCTCCGCCGCGCGCCATCTCGCTCCACGCTTGTCTGTGCAAGGTTTTATAAATTAATTGATCGTGCCTACCTTTTAATTAGTCTTAACACCTTCATTATTTATCACCATTTGAATCGGTTATTGAAAAGCGGATTAAGAGCAGACACATTTTTTTTTCTTTCTTCCTTCACTCTTATTTTCAAAACGCAACTTCCCCACCCCCTCCCCCCTCCTGCTCCTCCTCACACCTCGCAAATCGTGCCTTGTGGGTTGTTCTTGTTGCGAATTAGCCTAATTAGGTCGTAAAGAGTTATCTCTCGTAAGTCGCTGAGAAATCGATGAGTTATTCGGAATGAAGAATTTCGAAACTTCAGGGCTGATGAGTGATGCCGCATCATCAGAGAATTCCCGATTTGACAACGCACCATAACTGTAGCCAAGATATCGTCTTTCTCTCTCTTAGTCCATTTGACTGCATGTGTTGGAAAAGGACAGAGACAGGGGCTGCAGTCACGTGACAGCGCCTATATTCATCCTTTTCTAACACATTCAAATGAGCTATGAGAGAGTGAAAGCCAATATCCTAGCAACAGCTATGCGCAATGCACTGATTGTCAAGAGATTGCATGAAAGTCGTTTGGTGGCCCCAAATCTCAATGAAAAACTTGACTGTGTGGTCTCTCTTTTCCGGTTCGTTGCAGTTTACATCTATTGATTCGTCATCTCCTGTCGCTAGTGAAAACTGGAGCAGTAAAATTGCTGGCAACTCCTTTGCAGCTTTTAGCTATGTTCCCAATTTTAAGATTTTCGAGAACTGACTTCTTATGTCTTTCATCTGGAAGGATGAAATTATCTTAAAAGTGGCAACACCAACACTACACACATTCTGTACCGTACTGACACTGACGCACTGACTACCGTACTCAGAGAGACACGGAGAGAGAGAGAGAGAGAGAGAGAGAGAGAGAGAGAGAGAGAGAGAGAGAGAGAGAGAGAGAGAGAGAGAGAGAGAGAGAGAGAGAGAGAGAGAGAGAGAGAGAGAGGAGAGAGAGAGAGAGAGAGAGAGAGAGAGAGAGAGAGAGAGAGAGAGAGAGAGAGAGAGAGAGAGAGAGAGAGAAGAGGGAGAAGAGAGAGAAGAGAGAGAGAGAGATGGTCTCTATCGCAAAATATAAGACTCTAAAGATTCTTAGTAGCTCACGTTGCCAGAACGAAGAATACGAACGACCCATATAATAAGGCGGAACGGGATCAAATTGCTCAAACTCTAAATAGTAAGTTTTAGGAAAGTTTGGATTAATTTGAACAGACCAATCAGATTTTATTCAACGATCGGGCAGTTTCAAATGACGAATTGGATGCTGTGTGAACGGACGGGTGATTTAAAGAGACCAATCAAATAATCCTTACAGGAGCTCTGAAGCCCTTACAGCAGGTGATGCGAGGTTTAAGGGTTTTTCAAATGGATGAAGGAAGGTAAGGAAGGTGACGAAGCGGGTCGATCCTTAACACAAAACACGGTAGTCGATAAAAAAAGGGGATGGTAGTAAATAAGAGGGTGTATAAGTGTTAAGAGCGAGGGTGTGTGTAAATATACGCATTTGTGTGCGTGCGTGTATGAGTCGCGTTGCCGCGGAGCGCCTCCTAAAAGTGACTAATTCGAAAATAACTGTAATTTTATCACCGGCACACGGAGTATGGTAAAAGACATAACTTAGAGGTGGTTGGTTGACTGGGCCGGGCTGGCTGGGCCAAAGCCGCGCCTGGTGGGGGCGCGGGCGGGCACTGAGATGGGGTAGGGGCGGCAGGGGCCGCGCCGACCGGTCGATTGTGCTAGTAATTACGGGGTATTCCGGAGCCCCATAAAAGTGACCTCCACCTCCACCATCACCGCTTTACCATTTTGTTCGTCCTCACCTCTTCCTTTTGATTTCTAGCACCTCAGTTCTGGTAGTCCTCGTCCCCATTTTAACTTTTACTCCCTTTTTATTATATTCTAGAGTCGTGCTTAGTGCCCACCTTATTTGTGCGCTATGCATTTTTGAGTCGACCATTGCGTTTTTAAGCAACTGTAATCCCTATCGATCCTTCTCACCCTCTCCTCCCTATCCCCCTCTCCTCCCTACCCCCTTCTCCTCCCCCCTTCTCTCTTCCCTCCCTCTTTTCCTCTCACCTCCCCATTTGCTAATTTAATCATACATTCATTTTGACCTTGCCTCGTCAACCCTTCAATCAGAATTGCTCATCTCTCTTTCTGTTCATTAAGGGCGCACTTTTCTATAGCCTCCAGGTTCAGCTGTGTATATGTGTACGTTTTTCTTTTAAGTTTTTGGACTTGACTCTCTATGTACTATGACCTTCAAAAGAAAGTATCCTAGTCTAAATGTTTACTCTTTTAAATAAGCAATCTGCAAACAAACAATTTTGTGATTTTCAAGTGTTTACGGACTAATTGGAACGCTCCTTTTGAAGTACGTCTTGAAAAATCGAAAGTTTCATTGAAAATAAAGGACAAAATTAACAGTAAGAATTTTGAACAGGGTACTTTCTTTTGAAAGTCATAGTACAGTCAGCGAATTAAATAATGTCAGTCGACACCTTGGATTTTGATTCAGAGAGACCACCTGAAATACTTATCACAATGAAGCGAAGTATTGCAGGTTGCCTACCTGGACCGGATTATAAGGTGTCGAATGATATAATTTAATTCGCCGACTGTAACTTTTTTTTTTGAAATTTGTTCTGTATGACGTCGTGTTTGAGACCGGGAACGAGTTGAACCCAGAAATACAGAAAGTTCTATTCTAATGCAGAAGAAAACTACTTAATGTGATCCTCTGGTTACAAGCCGGAACAGATGTCTTCATTTTAGACAGATTTTAAAAATGAGGTGTGGTGCCGAAAACGATAAATGCTAAATTCTGCGAAATTTGTCATTCGGAAAAAAGCGATTTTTCTCGCGTTCCCCCTCATCTTTTTTTTTTTTTTTTTTTTTTTTTGATTTTTTGGTTTTTGTTTTTTGTTTTTGTTTTTGTTTTTTTTTTTATTTGAAATTCTACTGATTCTTCATTTACTCCTCTTTCTTTTCGCGACCAATGCAAAATACAGAAGACTAATCTACCCCGAGCATTTTGTCAGTCGCTTTTGCTAAACGCTAATGCTCTCGAATTCTGGCGAATTCGCCTGAAGGAAGCACGTGTGTTACTATGGACCAGATGAGAAGAGGGAGATTCGGAAGGGATTAGGAAAAAAACCAGATTTGGCGGAGCCATGGAATGCTCGTGTTAATGTTAATCTGAATTTAATTTGACACTTCTTAACTTAGCTCTCGAGCGTTCGCTCAGATGGGCTCATCGCTTCCCCACTCCTCCTCCACCTCTTAAGCCAATCGACTCAGCTCTGTCTCAACTAATCACATCCTGACGATATTTGTTTTTCGCTCATTTTCTCGCGCATACAGGGTGTCTCCAAAAGAAACATTTTTTTTGTGAAGAACTTTTACCGGAAAATAGTTTGGACGCGCCTCCTTAAGTATATCAGGGTTTATAAATAGGTAATCGATTTTTGTGGATCTTTGTCATATCCTTGAGAATCCTAAAATATTCGATCATCAGTTTTTTTCTTTTTCTTTTTTGGTTCGACTTGTTTAATCGTAAACACAACATGTTGGACACCATGTGTGAGTGGCCTTGATTGGCATTTGAAAGGATATTGAACTCCTAGACGTGCGCGGTGAGTTCAACCGTTAGCAGGATTCAAGGTCAGCGCAACGTAAGTCACAAGCTCGCCCAGGCTATTTTGCTGCTCCAATTCGTCGGTTTTTCAAAAGTGAAAGAAAGAGAAGTAGCGTTCGGGACGCAAGCTTTGTTCGCGCGGTTCGAAGACAATTTACGTGCACCGGTCATGGGCATTGGCATGGCAGTTGTACGTGTGTTGTATTGCGGTAGACTTGCTTTGATTCTTTTTTTTTTTTCAAGTCACTTGGGAATGAATTCTTCGTGAATATTAATCATTCCCTTTCCTCTAACTTGGAACATTGCAAAGCGATTCTCTACATTCCTCCTGCTTAAATAAAAAATAAATATTTGCTCTACTTAAAATTATTTGTCGATTTAAATCTTGCAGAGGGCGTAGAAGGGTGGATTTGGACCTCCCAGGTAGTCGGAATTTCTATGCAACGAACGGTCGTCTTATTTTTAACTCTTAATTTTCTGCAATATTTGCAAGTTTCGACCTATCATGGATTTACTTTTTCACTGTGGAGGGAAGAGAGGAGGAGTTATCTTTGTCTGATGCCCCTCATTGAAAAAATAATTGAGTTATTTCTTTATATCAACCCAAAACCAGCTAAACTTTGTTTCTTTTTGACATCACGCAAGGCTTTTGTCTTTTTTAAGTTTCGATGAAGTCTAATAAACACCGTGGAACACTTTAATGCTGACTTAATCAGTCATATTATGTTGGTGGACTGCTTTCAAAAACTCAACAATAGAAGCTTGTAAAACAATTTTTTCAGAGCTAGATACGAGGTGGGTGGGGACAGCGTGTGTGTTGAAGGGGTTAAATGAGTGAGAGAAATGCGGAGCGGCGTTTGGGGGGGTAGATATTTTTGAATTTGAGTCCAGGTGCTTAAATTTGTATAAGCCGGAAACGCGTGTGCAAGATGGTAACACGAAGTGAGTGAATCAACTATTTCCGGTTTCGCGGAACGCGCGCCTTGTTCCGTTGGTCGGAGGTTGGGGTTGAGCTGGCGAGTGCGTCAGATCGAGGCGTACCCCTCGACGCTTCGGAAGAATAGAATTAGGTCAGTCCCTTTCGAAGACATGCAAAATTCTACTCAAAATTGGAGGAATTAAACCGTATAACCTCACCGTTTTTTGTTTTTTTTTTTAAAACGGTTCGTCTCTAACCGCAGATCACTACCACTCTTTTGAACACTGTTGCTCTTGAAATACAGCATAGAATAACTAACAATATGTTGGATTTCCACCTATGGAAGACGGGTCCGGTGTTCATTCGCGTCAGAATAGAGTTTGGTCTAAGAGGGGCAGTGGCAATGCGTGCAATCTGGCAACCTCGCATTCCGTCCATTGAAACCCACTTAAAATATCGATTTAAGGGAATGCACTATGTGCACCCCCAATTTATACCTTTTTGTGACTTTAAACGGACTAAATGCAACATATTTCCAGATTACACTCGCCGATAATAAAGCTATGCTATTCTCTAAAGTCGTAGATCACAGCAAGATTGCATAATACGTGCACAATAAATATATAAGTACAAATAATATCTACATTCGTATCAGTAGCAGCTCATGTAATTTGACAACAGTGCTTTTTGCCATTTAAACCTATGCAAAAGTTTCGATTTTTTTGGAGTTCAATGAACCTCCTGAAGATTGATTATTTGACATGGATTTAAATGAGCAAAATCCGTTGTTGCCATATTGCATGATTGCATGAACCTGAGCCCCCCTCGAAAGATTTATAGATCCGCCACTGTCCATGAGATCTGTGTAGGTCCATTTGCTTGTATTAGTAAGTAATTATTATCGAACTGTATGGATCATGTACGGACAGTTTTTGTCGGGATTTCTTCGCAGATGATAATCTAATAATGAGTTTGAAACTTAAAAATCTCCGAGCGAGACCCTTTTTGCAAATGATCACGGAAGCCTTTTCGAGCTTGGTTTCCACGTGCAAATGTAACGGGCGCAATTAGCTAGCTTCCTAACTTCCAGAGTTGCCTAATCTTCGTAAACCCCGTGGTAATTTCACTTTGATGGGAGCAGGAATTTTCGGCCGAATATCCGAAAAATGGCAACATTGTATCAGTTCGTACCGAGAAGAGAGAGGAATAATCCCGTTGAGTTGAAAATATAATTTATGACGTTAATTGAACGTATGACAAATTTTGCTGGCCGTGCGACGGAGTTCCTCGGCTGCATTTTATGCGAGCATTGCCAATATAGTTTGGCAGTGGGTACCGCCTCAGCTCCCCACCCCCTTCCCGCCCCTCCTTTACAATCACCACACAGCGACGCACGATGGGACCCTTTTTTCAATATTTCCCATCTACTCCATGTTCAACACATTATCTGTGATTATATCTTCGCTGTTCGACAACAATGTAAAACACCGCAGTAAATACCAACCAAGATTCGATTCTTCGGTTACGAATTTAATCTAGACCGGAGAATATTGCACAGAGTTATTATAATTAAATTCACATTTTGAGTCCTGGGATAGATTGTACTAGGAAACGCAAAAGTTTTTACAATTGGGAATGCTCGCAAAGCGCACAAGGCTGCTTTGACTACTCGAAGGATTCACCTATTATCTCGAATTCTTGACTGCCAAAAAACTTTTGCGTTTGATAGTACTTGTAATCCCTACGACTCTCAAGGTGGAATGTACTCATTCCTATGATTCCGGTATATTTGATCTTTCGAGTTTCGTTGTCTACCAAATTTTTTGATCGAGATTCAATTTTTTGGTGATAAATTGATTTTTAGAACTTTTATTCGATCGAACAATAATGATGATTACATTTTTTTTTTCTAAAGAATGTTAATGCTAAATTTTTCGGTCCTTCTCTCTTTAAATTAAACTATCGAGTTTTCCTTAGTTGTAAAGGCAGATGAGACTCACGGGAAGTACAAAATACAAAAAAAAAAAAGTCATGTACAACAACCAGTGGTAGTTCGGGGAGTGTCGCAACATTCATCGTCTTCATTTTAACCTAGGTAAAGCAATCGAGCTTCAGGAGATATCGATATTTTTACATAGATTAAATGACAAAAAAGCATGGTTGCTTAGTTGTGGGAGCTGCCACTGTCAATGGCTCGATGAGGCATTCTCATTCTGTACTTCAAGTTTGCGCGGTGTTTCAAACAAGGTGCACTGCAAAAAGTGTGAAATTTAACTGTATTGACATAGTTGAACGTATGGATAAAACTTAATAATTGTGAATTTCACCTTTTGAAATAGTTTAATTAACACAGCATGCACAGAGGTAATTTTTTTTCAAATTGCAAAACTAACAATCTTTAAGTTTTTATCCATGCTATAAACATTGTGAACCAGCTCTTCGAGAAGTACCCTAAAGTACGTGAAATGGAAATATAGACAGAAGGACAGACACGCCAGGGATTTTATAAATGTGGATAGTTAAATTCAGCATTTTTTTTTTTTTTTCAGTGCACTTTTGATAATCGGAGTAAATTCCACTTTTCCCTTCTGTGCGGCGATCTCAAAGCTTCAAGCCTTGAGCTCATGACCAGGCTGACCGGCTGACCTGCCGACCTGCCTCCTCCCCCTCCGCCGCAATGTCTATCACTCCATCTCTCTTTAGCTCACTTTGTCTGCACTGAAAGTTTCTCTCTCTTTTTGGTCACCACTACCATCTCTCACTCGCCACGGGATGGGAGTCACTTTTATTATGATCGACATAGCAATTTGAAAAACGTTGGCCTGGTTGCCAAAAAGTCAGGCTGAGTAAAAGCAAGTGTATAGCCATTCACCCGATCAACTTGAGGCTCTGACATTTTCAACGTAAATTTTGGCAACATCCGGCGTTTAATCCGCAAGCAGCCCGACCTTTCGAGTGTGCCCCATTCATAATTTTTTTTTCTTTCGTTTTCTGCCGAAAGTCTGAAACACCCACACATTGTTTTATTTTCACGGTGGTTGTCAGATTTCAGAGAGAAATTTTAAAACTTATAATGTAAACGAAGTTCATCTAATTGTAGATAATTAAAACTGGCAATATTGCAATTCATTTCACGTAAGTACATATGGCTGCTCTTCATATTGAGCTTTTGGATGAGTGAAAAAAAAGCGTCTGAATCTACGTTGTAATTTACCTCTGGCCGTTTTGTCCTCTCTCAATTTAAATGTCTCCTTTTTCATAAATTTCAAATTTATTTTTAACTAAAACATGTCCGCCCTCTTTCAACATGATCTCTAATTTTAAATATCATCAAGGCATCAAAATTGTCACTCGAAGTATAAAGGCAAGAAGGATAAAAAAAAAATATAAATAAAGATGATGAAAACAAAACGGCATTTTTTTTTCCTTTATACGATTAAATATAAAAAAATGCGTCACAATTTGGCTTTGAAATTTTCGTTGGATTTATTTTTAACTCAATGGACATACCAGACAAGAGTCAAAGATGGGATCTCTGGCTGTTTGTGAAACAAGATTATAAATTATTATAACGGGAAGCATTCGCGTAGAATGTAGATACCTGAGATAACGCCTTAGGTATCCATCTAACGATCTATCTCTCGGAGGATCTCTTCATAATTTCAACGATCAGCTCCCACTTGTCAAGTCAACCCCCTCCTATCCCCCCCTGTACCCCCACCCTCCCATTCCCAAATTATTTCTCAAGACAATTGCGGGTGTCATGTAGCAATTTAAGTAATGCGGAAGTGACCATTATCACCCTTGTCGACAGAGATCGTATTTAGGAAGGGCAGGGCACGGGAGCAAATTTTGTCTGACATCTGTCTGTCCCTCCAACAGTTCCGAATCATCCATAAATTACAATTAATGAAACAAATGTTCAGAGCAACAAACAGTGGTATGAATTAAATTGAAATAAAATTTGGGGCTGTGTCTGTAAACAATGAATTAGTCGGTGCAACGCGTGCAATGAAGACTTGTCAAAGTATGAGTATGCGCGTATATACATATAAGGAGGCAAATGAAGTATGTGTGCGTACTATGCATAAATCAACCGCGCGTTAAGATATTCGAGCTGTCTTGTCACCTTGTCAATACTTTCCTTTCCTGCGACCCCTTTAGCTACGACTTTTCTACCGTCGTATATAGCCATTGAGTTACTATACAGATACTGCTTTATCGGTTATTACACATCCTAGATTTTTTTTCTTTTTTTTCTGTCCGTTTTTCTTTTGGTCAAATCTGTGGGATTCACGCATCGCATTCAAGCTTTTAACCCTTTTAGTCACTATGTTTACGTAATAACTTTCTGATAGATCTAAAGTCCACACAATCCACAGAATGATCCCGACAAAAATGGTCTATGCATATGGGTCGGTAAGCTCCTTAACCCAATTCCTATAAAGAGTATGGATGTATAATACATATGGATCCATATGGATATGTATTGATCTGTGAGGATATCGTACACCCGTACGAGGTACGTATTGATATCCTTAATTCCTTACAGATCCAATATATCCATATGGATCCATGCATATCCGTACTCTGTATATGGAATTGGTTATGAATTTTTGCCAGGGATCCATTGAGGGGCGATAGGTTGGTGAGAGAATGGTCGAGAACTTCATGGATCCAAAGTCTAGATGCTTATAGGAGTCGACGCGACGCAGCGCGAGAACAGAATGTTTCTATCTCTATCCAAGAAAGCTGCCAATCCGCATGGGAACGTTCCGTGCACAAATCAAAGTTCCGCACGTCAAATTTGTGGGAATCAGGGAACGTTTTGTCGGGCGTCTCGTTGGTCTCAGCGGAGTTATGAGCGACAATATTCGGGACGAAATCCCTAGACCTCGTATCTTCCCCTCTCCGCCCATTTTCTTTTATTCCACCCCTCTCCACTCCACCGTCACACTCTGGATCCAAACGTTGATTCCTCTGGACACAGATGGTTTCAGTTTTTCCTGTAACCAGGCCTGAAATCTTACAACGTTGCAATTTGTTCGTTTAAATCAATGTGAAAATTTAATTCCTGGGTTGTTCATGGCTGCGCAGTGCGTGCACTCATAGCAGCCGCCATTTTTCTGTCCACCGTTCACAGGTTTTTTTTTTTTTTCTTTTTTAAGTCTTGTGGCCGGTTGGGAACTTATGAAAGCGAACGGTTTTCAATAGACGGAGGGGGAGGGGGAGGGAGAGGCACAATTTAATCTTTTCAGGTGTTTTCGGGGAATAGTTTGTTGGGATAAGTATTTTCGGGTACAAATTTTCGCGCACATTTTTCCTGAAAACTGGTATTTCCCGTCCACGTGATCTAGAGCACCTCAGAGATTAAAAAAAAAAAAAAAAAAAAAAAAAAAAAAAATTAAAGAGATTTGCTAAAGTTGCTAAATTTCACGCTGTGCCATATATTATGAGTCACTTTTCACTTTCAAATGTATTTAAATATTAAATGTTGTATAAGTAAGTATTAAAAGTGTTCATAACTGTTATAATGTACAGAATCCCAAGTCTCGATAAGGAGTTGCTAATAAACGGTTGTCTGTCCTTATTTTACCATTTAAACTTATGCAAAAGTATCGATTGCTTTCCGTTGGTTTGCACAAATTTCGATTAGTCGGAGGTCTTGAGGATGGATTATTTTCCTTATCATCCATTTAGCAGAAGACTTATCGATGTATCGTAATTCACTCGCTGACATTGCAGGTCAGTGGCGAGGCGTGAAAATTGGCAACAATGTATTTTCTCCATTTAAATTCACCAAAAAAGTCGAACACTTCAGTCATCGGCGATGACTAGGCATTTCGACCATTCTAATAGGTTTGAATGGGGAAAAAGGAATGTTGCCAAATCGCACGCCTCGCCACTGTTGCAGGTTTCGATCCATTGTGTGACGATGGGAGTGGGGAAGAAAACATCCACCTCAGTGAACTAAGCCGCGAAAGAAAACTGCAGGCAGGGAGCGCGGAACGTGCTCAGCGATGTCGTCTGCACGCCGCGATGGGTAGGCAGCCCGCAAAGTATAGTGCATTCCCGGTATTTTCGACTAAATGTGCGAGTCCCTGGGGCCTCAGGATTATGATGCTGGTAAAGGGGGGACGAAGAGTCGAATATTGAAGTTGCATGTTTCAGGAGCGGCAAGAGACTTTTGCGACTTTCCTTCGTAGATACGATGACGATGCTCCGCTGCTCTGGGATTTTTCAGTCACTTCAGTCTTCACAGTATGCCTGTTTTACAGAGCTCTATAAAATATATAGTATAGTGTGATTTCTTCTGCTTCTGTGTTTAGAATAAACTTCACGTTTTTTTTACCAGAAAAACGGTTTCGTTCAAAGAGTCTCAAATTTTATATCCTAATTTTTTTTTTTTTTTTTTTTTTTTTTTTTTTTTTTTTTTTTTTTTTTTTTTGTGGAAAAGATGGTAAAGATAGCAAAAGAGTAATTTTAAGACATTATTGAGACTGCACTGCCTTTGAAGAATTTTTGGCTGTCTCTCTTTCCAATTTATCTTTTGCTGCTGGTGAGAGAAAGACTCGTAAACAGCACTGTAGAAAATCGGATATTTTGAACCGAAACATTGTGTTTTCTTCCGGAATCTAGCCACGAACTTACTAAAAATTCAAGAGTTCTTCGGAAAAACCACCAGGGCTATCAAAGGCAGAAGTGTTGGCAGTTAAGAATAAAAGATAAGCGGTGAATCGTTGTGTAGTAAAATAAACCTTATATGCGCTCCGCCTGCATTTTTGACTGTCAAAACTTTTGCCATTATACTAGAGCAGTAATTAACAAAACGCAACTACATAGTTGAAGACTTCTCCAAAGTTTGATTCTCCAAAAACTCAAGATCTTTTCAATCGTAATCCGACTTCTTTGATATTAATCATGGTTTTGGGTGGGGGGGGGGGGGGGAATATTTTGCTGAAAACTAACAGTACGCGCTTTCAAACTTGCAGTCTCATAGAAGTTTCTCCAGAGTCTTTAGAATATTTATGTTCTTGATGTCAACAAAGAGCTCGTATGTTAGTTCATAATGTTCTTAATCAGAAAAATTATAATCATTAAGGTGAGCTATTCGTCAACGTCATCAATGGGGCTGTTGCACACTTTTGCTATAAGCGATTTAATAGTCGATTCTGGTGTAAAAACTTCCGAAATCTACTCCTAAACTCAATACACGCTTTTATTTGCGAGGGCGTAATGGTGGCTGAGGGCAGTAACAATGGGAGATTCCTATCTTAATTACGCCACTCTCTCTATGCTGACAAAGATGATTCACAGAGTAGTCATCAGAGTAGAGATTCACATCCAATGAATGGTGCGGTGTCATCTAGTGACCCCAATGTCAAATGAAATTCGTCTCTTATTATTGGTCACTTTTTGATGGAGTTACAGTATTGTTCGATGGGAATCTCGCATTATTACTGCCCTCAGCCACCAGTACGCCCGCGCAAATAAAAGCATATATTGAGTTTAGGAGTCAATTTCTGAAGTTTTTAGTGCTGCCATCGTTATTTTTGAAGGTTTTTACACTAGAAGCGACTATTAAATCGCTTATACCAAAAGGGTGCATGCAGCCCCATTGACTGTGAAGTTGTTTGTTGTAAAATGCTTTGAACTCGAAATTTTGTCTCAGTCCGAGTACCTTAAGCAAGGCAAGTTGGCCATTAGTATGTCAACGAGTTGAGCGAACGAGGTTTTACGGCGTTTTACGCGACTCGATATTAACGCGTTCTTAATGGGACTGGAAGTTGAGTTTATCTGTTTACAAACCCAAATAATTCTGTGTTATCGCCGGTACAGGTGCGATAAAACATTTGAGGTAGCAGAGAAGCCGTTGTTATCTCGAGGCTTGGTTAAACATTGGCACCGACTCCAGACTTCCGTCGTCGCGGCGCGGCGCGGGAGGTGCTTCGCGGCAATGGGCTAGCGGACTCTGCCTATAGCGCGAGCGTCGCGTCGCACTCTCGCGTCGAGCGTTTGTCGCCGCACTTCACTGATTGTATGCACCAGCATACATGGTTTACTCATCTTGCATTGCGAGTGTTTTCACAGGTGCACATTTTTACTGTGTATGCGTGATCGCAAGGTATTTGACCAATGTATGTAAAAGGTGGGGGGGGGGGGGGGAGAGAAAACCCCAAACGTGTCTTCACTGTTAAACAAAAATAGGTACTTACAAGAATGAATGGTGAAATTTTCTATACTGCACAGAAAAAAAATAAGAATAAAACGTTTTGTCAGTAATGAACAAAACCTGCTTTGATATAACGAAATGACCCAGCAAAAGACTTCATTAGATCTAACCATCAAAGGTGAGGTGCGCCTAACAAAAGAGATTTTGCAGGGTGAACCAAAGATTTGGTTCGCTCTGACAAAGTTTTTTCCTGGGTCATTTTTCTATACCAAAGGTTGTGACTTGTGGCTGTTTGATACTGGACCTGCCTCTTAGTATATGGCAAACTAAACCAGACATTTATTAAGGTTGGCCAAACGTCTGGTAGACTTTATTATACATTAAGGCTGGGTATAAGACGAGGTTGTACAGTGAAATTCACGAGTAATTTTTTTTTTCTTTGAAATTACTGACAAAATAGTACGTTCCACATGTCCGTTCCTTTTTTTATTCGAAGTTTGACTAATGACGTTTCTTTTTGATTTGTTTGTTTCAGAGGCCACCTTCCTCCTCTCTTTCCTACGGTGGACACGTTAACGACGATGTTAGGTCCCCCGGATCGGGGGGCACGCCTGGCCCCCTATCTCAACAACCGCCTCCTAGTCTAGACCACGCCGATCCAGGTAAGATTGCGTTCGATACTAAAGCCTTTAATTGGTTTACAAATGAATACTCGGGCATAGTCAAAAAAGATGCGGACAAACAGAAAACAAATTCAAGAGTCATTTCTTCTTACCGTGCGAGTTTTGAGTGTGTTACAGATTTTACTGTACACAAGAACTAGATCAGGCCCCAACTGCCAAAAAATCAAAGTATTATATACAATGTAAGAGATAGTTCTTATAAATCTCACATTTTCTGTCTGTTTCCGTTATTTTGGAAGCGTCAGCGCTTGAATTCACATCTGTAAAAACGTTATTGGATGTTCATGATTTTTTTTATTATTAATATTTTTTTTTTTTTTTTATTCTATTTACAGTTTTCATATGGAATTGTATAGAGGGTTAATTTGTTCCTTCTAAAAATTTGAAGACTACGATTTGTTATTTTAGCGGCATTTTTATGTAGGGCTTGCTGCTAAAAATTGGTCTGAGATCAGTTGCAAAATGTCCCATTTTTCTTTTTACGAGATCACTTTCGTCTCCGCAAAATCATGAATCGGATGTTTTCAATAAAATCTTATCACCACGCCACGTCTTGCCGCAGCAGTGAACTTAATGCCCCTCCTATAAACGGCTGTGAAGGAGCGTAACGAAAATAAAACCGGAAAGGGGAGGCTGGAGGGTAAGGGGAGAGCTTTCCGTGACGCGCCCTTATGGGTTGAAAATTCAAATTTAGGACGTAATGGGAAGGTAAGCGAGCTTATAAAAGCAGTGGGGAAGCTTTAGTAATTGAAAAAGTTCCCCCAGCGAGAGCTTTAAAGTTTTCTTGTTTTACCAAGACTTGGGGAACATTACTTTAAATAAATGATATAAAAATATATTCCGCGCTGCGTATAGACTTGCGTCAAAGAGACATGGATGTGTATATGTTTATTCATTTTCATACATGCAACGTATATCAAGTTACGTTTGTTATGAGCGTATTATTATAATCTGAGATGAGTATAATGATACCAGGGAAATGAAATCGTATGATTGCCTAAGAATGGTCGCAGAGGAGTCAATTTGAAGTGTGGAGAAGAGGCAGGCAGGGAGATGCTATATTTTCTTCTTCGAGGGGGAATCTCCAACGAAAAACACTCAAGTGAATTGCACAATTAAAATGTGTAACTCTAAACCGAGAAAACTTTTGCTTTTCATTTTTAATTGAAACAAACAGTTTTTTGACAATAAAGTTGTTTCCCCCACTTTAGACTAACAGTTACCATAGCTCCGTCAAGTGCTTTTGTTGATGAGATTGACTATTATTTTCGCATTGATCTAAAAACACGAAAAACACTCTATCTGATATCCGTAAGTCTACAGAAAACACTGAGCTGCTCGAACACGGATGTTTCGCTCTTTTAAATCGCGCGTTGTTTTGAAAAGCCGCGGAGCTCGCGCTCGCTGCGCTGCGCTGCGGCGCGGCATCACGTTCGATTATAGTTCAAATGTCATTTCCTGCGCCTTCAATTTGTTAATTATGCAAAAACCGAGCAGTAATGCAGGAATAGTTATCTACATCCGTAACCACGTAACTATGTTCTCTCGTATCAACAAATAATTACATTCGCTCTCAGTTTTTGTAGCTCGCCTGTAGACTTACTCTTTCACCTTTAAACCAGATTGCGGATGGATGTTCCTGCTGTTACTTTTTAGTCCACATGCTTACAAAAACTTAGTAAGTTACCAAGTTTTTCATGGCATTTTTCGATAAGGTTTAGTGCATTTTTTATCTCTCACTTAGAATAATATGAGATGACGATTGGACTTTGACAAAGAAATGTAACGTAATACCTTTTCAAAGAACGCAATATGATACGAGACACTAGTTTTTTTCATGAGAAGGGGGAAAAATTAATTGAATCTGACCAAACAGTCTAGATTTATTAGAATTTTAAACATTCGATTGTTTTGAAAATTCGTTCTGAACTTTGCGAAAAATAATACATTAAAATATATCATCAATAAAAGAGGAAAGTATATGGTAACCCCCATACATTGTGCAAATTTCATTCCAATCTGTTTTCATTTTTTACTGGCAATATTGAAAATGTTTTGTACTGACAAAAATTTCAAAAAAGTGCTAAATTTCCATAAAATTATTCGTAACCATTCTCCGCAATGTGAGGGGTCACGATTGACATTTTCAAGAGCTGAAGTTTGTGCACTTATTTCTTGAAGAAGAAAAATAGTAAATAAATAAATAAGAAATGAATATCAAAACAAATTAATAAATACATAGATAAACTATAGAGAAAATCGATAACATCGGATATAGCCTGTGATACCTTTACAGTCAGTTGACGATGTGTATTCACAGTGTCGGAAAGGGTTCATTCAGTCCAATATGCGGATCCCCCCCCCCCCGAGTGTCAGATGTATAATTTCTTGCAAACATTATTAAATTCGTAAATTGAAGTTAAATGAGCCTGACTGGCAATTTTCTCGCGAAATCTGACAACATTGCTTTAGTTTCGGCGGCTCGTTCGTCAGTGTTATTCTGTTAAATGCTCCGGCGTCTGCAGCAGCCAGAAAATTCGCGAATCCCAGTAATCGACGTAGATGGGGGAGGTGGGGGGGGGGGGGGAGAAGCGTGTTGTGCAGAGCTGAAAAGGAAGGAAACAGAAATCAAAATGAAGACATAACAACATCCTAACGGTGGAAAGAGGGCTCATTAAAAGTTTGTTTAACCTTTATGACTAGGTTATAATTTAGTAGCGTCTGAATGACACCGGGGCAGTGCAGGTGGGATCTGCTCGTTTGTGCGTCTACGCGCGTGTAAATCTGACGAGTCCCTGTGTAATCCAGTGTAAGTGGGTATGTGTGCGCGAAATGAAGTCTGTATTTACCGGTTATTTATTTAGCTCTACGCGACGTGATAAATCAATGTAATTTAGACCCCGTGATATTAAGGCAAAAGGAAAAAAAAGGCGGACAAGTGCATGGCTCTCTACGCGCTCCGCTGTGCATGTGTGAGTACTGAGTAGTGTAGTAGTTGCGTTGCCGCCCGCATCCCGCTTCCCGCGCCACCACCGGAGCCCATGCAGTCGCGTCTCGCCGCGCGCGTGCTAGGATATGTTTCGTAGAGATACGCGCTGCGCGTGCGCTCCGCTAGAGTGCGCGCGTTCGTGCGGGCGTCCTATTAATCAATGCAACTGTTTTTCGCTCTCACCGCGCGCCGCCACTCTAGTTCTCTAGTTCATAGTCAAACAAACATCAATAAAATATTGACAGGCATGGAGCGACGAAACGCTACGGGGACCCCGCTGTTGCCAAACTGACCTCGTTAAAATTCCACCAGTTGCCAGTAATTGTTTCCGGTTGTCATACTTTGATTCCACACCAATTGGTCATCACACTCACCCACTTTAAATAATTAGTGTCATAGAGTCTTTTGAAGTCCTGCCACAAAAAATTATATTTTGCGCGTCGCATGGAATGATTTCCTCAATCAAGTTTTTGAAAACCAAAAAATTTTAAAGATTTCAAATTGTTTTACCCTGGGTTGATTCTTACCACTAATTATTGATTCTGGAGCCGTGAATTTGTCTTGCTTTCTCTCCACCCATTTGTACTCACGTTGCACGTGTTACTGATGTTATAAAATGACAGAGATAGACGCCCCGTTTTTGTTCCTCCAGCTCTCCATTTTTAACGCTCATAGGCGGATCCAATAATCTGGCAACTGCGCGTTCTTCCCATTTGAATATATTATGATGAACAATTAATTCCTGATGGGACTATAGCCTCGTGACTAATCGATATTTTCTCAGAAATCAAATGGGAAGAATACACTTTTGCCAGATTGCTAGATCCGTTAATGTTAATTCGCATGGGTTCAAACGGAGGGAGAAAAAAAAGGAAATGATCCTAGGTCAGTTCCTGAAGTTAGCATGGCGTCTTGTTAAATTTATATGCGATAAACTCCAATTTACGCTTTTTTTCTCGGATTTCTCTCTCTCTCTCTCTCCCTCTCTCTCTCTCCCTCTCTCTCTCTCTCTCTCTCTCTCTCTCCCTCTCTCTCCCTCTCTCTCTCTCTCTCTCTCTCTCTCTCTCTCTCTCTCTCTCTCTCTCTCTCCCTAAAGTCAATCTGCCAACAATGCGAGGGCCAACTTGGCTTTGGCTCTGCATACAACAGACACCAGGCACATTTTCTCAGTTTTGCAAATATTTGACTAATCTGTTCCGTCGCGCGTCGATATTTGTGACGAGTTCACGGCTTGTTCCGCGGTGCTTTCCGCGCTCTTTTGTGTTGCGATGATGCGCTCCAACGTGTGAATGTACCTACATTGAGTACATACACTATCTGGATTTCGGATGAGAGAAACGGGGGCTATAGGAACTCGCAATTCTCGAGTTCCAAGTGATATCTGGAATAACAGTTCGTAATGTAATTCTTGAGCCATGCTCTTCAGTCTTCACCAAGAATCAGTTGCAAAGCGTGCAATCTGGCAAACGTTGCATTTGGACCATTTAAACCCAATATCGAACTGAAAAGAATCATCGAATTCGACCTTTTGTGTCCGTTCAAATGGAGAAATTGCTACATTGCCAGATAGCACTGTCCGCGACTGCCAAGAATCAACTCAGCAGCAAAGTATGACAAATCACGCGTACAATTAGAACTTCATTGAATAGCACAACTCGCTTCGTGTGAGATCTTATTTCAAACACAGTTTTGCGACCGGTTGAACCAAAAGCAAGGATATCGGAAAGAGAGAGGCCCATTTTATCAAATTATGTATCGTTTATTATTCGTAAATGTCTAACGATAAAAAAGTAACCGCAGAAAAATCGAACGGAAAAACGTTGAAAGGAAAACCACGTCCACTCGGAAGGAATTACTTATTCATCAAAAGAAGTTAATTGTTTCGTGCTTCAAATCATAACCACAACAAATGAAAATTGAATCACCACGAAAGGGGTTAGTAATCACGAGTGCGGGAGGCCAGAAGAGAGGAGAGGAGAGGGGACATCGCTCACCATCAAGTACCCTGATTAAAACTACTTTTGTGCGAAAAAGAGCTTTTAATAAGAGAAAACAAAAAACAAAAACAAAATTCAAGTACTCGAGAGAGAGAGAGAGAGAGAGAGAGAGAGAGAGAGAGAGAGAGAGCAACCCCTCGCCTCGTGAGACAAGCAGAGGGGCTTTGGTGGGGTGGGGGAGCAGGAGGGGGGACTCGAGGTCCTTGAAGGGCCTGCTGCTAAAGTCTGAAAAGAGAGTTCAGCGAGAGAAGGTAGGCCAGTTCTAAGATGGGAGGGGGGGGGGATCCACTCTCTGAGGTTTCCGAGGCCGGCGAAGTGACACTTTGGAGAGCCCTCGAGACCCCCTAAGCCCAATAGTAATCAATGTAAGTAAATACTCTAATGTAAACTTGTTGCTTTCGGCTCGCGTCGCGTTGTGCTAAGAGATGGTAGGGAGGAGGTGGGGTGGGGCAGGGGGGGATTCTGCATCGGTTGAGGGGGAGCAGAGACAAATAGAGACCTTGCACTATTCCTGCGCGCGGTGTCCACTTTTCGTGGTTCAATTTTGTTCGGAACTCATCGAAACAACAGCCAACATTCGCATAATGTTGACTGATGAGCACGTATTTTGCATTCGCCGAGCAAAACCTGTTTCCGTTTCCGGGACCGCGGACCAATCACAGCCTTTTGTTGAGCTTCACCATCCAACATTATGCGAAGGTTGATTGTTGAGGCCGATGAGTCCCGACAAAAGTAGTTCACGAAAAGTGGACACCGCGCGCAACTACGGGAAGAATAGGGAGTGCACGGTCTCTATTTGTCTCTGAGGGGGAGGGGTTGCTCCTCGATGCCTGCCGCCGGTACCGAGGGAAAAACGGTTTTGATTGACGCGTTTGTGCCGGGTACTGTGTTGGGTGCGCGCGAGTGGTTGGTACCGTATTTACATGTTTGTTTGCACTCTCTTTTTAACAGACTAACGCCTTTACGGCTTTGCTTGTGTTCTCGGTTTTCAAGAGCCACGTCCCGGCCGCGACCGGGCCCCTTTTTCCCTCCCTGCGCGGTCTCGATCGCCACTCATTTTAACCCGATGCAACAACCACCAGCACCATACACCATGCCATATAGCTCCGTTTTCTTCCTGTGTATTTGTTTTGATAACTTCATAATAATCGCTGATCAAGTCCTCTTGTGTCCCTGCCTCTTTTACGATCCCTTTCGTCCGTCACTTTTCGTATGACGTTTGATGAAACTAACGTATTGAGCTCCATGTTTGACACGGTGCCTGTGTTAGGATCAAAAATGTAATCCGCATTCAAGTTACAATGCCCGATTGCAATTACAGTTATTATCGGTCAGTTTGCTATTATCGCTGAAATATTTACGCCCGTTTGGGGTGCGAATGTAGATTGGCCCCCTGCATAAAAAAATGTTCTATGAAAATTGCAACAACAAAATCAAAAACAAAAAATTGCTAAAAACGGGGAACACCCTTACATTGCAAAAATTGCAATTCGAAAAATGCCAATTTAGAAAAAAAATATTGCTAAAATTGCAAAAAAAAAAAAAAAAAAAAAAATACGGCTAGTTTATAAAGCGTAAAACCAAAAATATTGCAAAATCAGCAATATATCTACTGGTAAAGTGGCAACTTATACTCTGCAATTTTTGCAATGTACATTGTACAATGTACTCCCGATGTCTAGCAATGGTTTGCTATTTTAATGTTCATACATTTTTCTGTGTGCAAGCTAAACCATTTTGTGCAAGAGAACGGAACAAAGGAAATAATGCGCTACTCGGTTACTAGAATGGTCTGTTGTATTTTACAAATTTACAAGGCTCTTGTAAAAAATCCCATGCAGTTTCAAGAAAAACCTTGAACATTTTCATAATAGATGATTTTAGAATTTCGAAATTTTCCCCTCGCGCATAGAAAATCTGAAATGCGTCGGTTCCAGTGTGTTTAAAACAATTCACTCCTGAACTTTTATTGTTGTTTAAGTATAGGCGGGGTACACACATTTTCCCATCCAAGTTCATTGACGATGAGTTGTAAATAAGCAGTCGTAGACCCAATTTGTAAGATAAAAGAGACGGCACGGCAGGTTTGGGGGGAGAGGAGAAGTGCAATCCTTGAAACGGACGACAGATCATAGTTGAAAAGACTTCCGCACACTTGTATATGCACTATGCAGCACTATCACTTTCATCCAACGAGAGGCAGGGCATGCTGCACCGCTCATACAAACTCAAACTCAACGCTTTTACTGTCGTGATGAAAATATTCTTTTTTTATTTTTTCTTCTTTTCTTTCCAATAGCCGTAGGGAGTTAAGGGGTGGATGCGGGGGAGGGAGGGGAGCTTGCTGGAGCATCAGCATGAGCAACGCTAAAAAACCTTAAAAGGCACAATGACCTCAGGTCTTGAAGCCGCGCGCGCGAAGGAATAAAAGGAAGAAAGAGTGGAGAAGCAGAAAGACCAGAAAAACATATTGTGTGCGTATTAGCTGCAGATTCATTCAATAGCTTTACTTACCCCCTTCCCTTCCCCCCGCTTCGACCACTCTGGCTGGGCTAGTAGAGCTCTACGGCCAGAGACTTGCCGATGGCCGGGGGAACGTTAAGGGGGTGGGGGAGGGGGGATGCGGGAGCCGGGAAGTCTCTCTCCTTGGATGCTGATGTTTGGATCTCTTCGCTCCATACAAAGCAGTTAATGGATTTTAGAGAGATCTCTTTTGAAATGTGAGCGCGCAGATCAGATTTTTCAGTCTACGAAATAAAAGGGATAGAAAAAGTTGTTTTTTTTTTTTTTTTTTTTTTTTTTTTTTTTTTTTTTTTTTAAAGAAAGGTCCTGAAAACGAGAAATAAGCTAAGTGGTTATGATGTGGCAGGGGTTCGTAAAGTCTATCGTATAGTTTTTCAAGTCAACCAAGTCATAATAAGTGTGAAAAGTTAGGTAGACTCCGTTAAACAGGAGCCCATTAATTATCAAGTGTGCTCTGCTCCAACCACTACCGGCCGTATTTAATTCTTAAACTTGGGTAAAGGCACGCGCTACTTTATTACTGCACTGTGCATTTCATCTTACTGAAAAATTAACAAAACTTTAAAGCTTGAATACCAAACAAGAAATAGAATGTATCATCAATGAACTCACGCCCATTTGTAAAGTAGCTGCGTATAAGAAAATCAGCACGTTAATTTGATTACGCTTCCTTTTCCCTGACGGACAATTTTTCTAAACAGTACTCTTTTTTAACCTGTATATGCCCAACATTATTTACAATTTTTAGGTGTTTTTCTCAAAAACACCATCTTAGAGTATGCAAAATTAAAAAAATTGGACATTTTAGAACCTAGCAAAATTATATGTTCTGAAAAATCTTAAGATTGGTATTGGAGTAAAATTGGCCTAAATTTACTGCATTTTGGTCAAAAGAAAAGACAAAAAGTGGGTCATTAACGACCCAACCCCAACGGGTATTTACGGTTTAAGAGCTTGACCGCTTAAAATGTTTTGTTAGACTCTTCAAAGTTTTAAATAATCTTGAAAAGCGTATTGCTCAGGGCATGACCATAGCAGTTCCGAAGAGCTTATCGAATTATTTACACAGCTTCTTACCAAACTCTTGAAAGTAATTTTATAATGTTACGCGTATAGCCATCGAGAACTTTCCTTCAAACTCAATCTAAACTTCTTCGGAAGGGTTGGAAAAGCTGAAGCAAGAGGAGGCGGCCTCAAAGGAAGAGCCTATTCTTCCCCCAGTGTATAGAATGAGAAGAAAACAACTCCCTTGCACTTCAGTCTTAAGAAAAAGGATGTCCTTAATTTCCAAGGCAGACTCGAATAATTAACAAACCCGAGTTTCTAAAGTACCGTAGGAGTGCGGCCATTATGAGATTTTTCAAGACGTAATTTTCGAACACATCCACATCCTTTGGTTCATCCAGAGAAGTGCGAGCTTGCGTTGTGAGCTCTTTGAAGGTATATGCACAACGCGTGGTCGGTCGACGCGGCCGCGGCGCGGCGGCTCGGCGCACTGTGGAACGAGTCTATAGGATTGATCGGACATGGAATTTGTGACTGAAAATGCAAATTTGAATGTTTCCACAGTCAGAAAACAAACTATAAAGTGTTTTTACCGTAGACAATTTGACAATGTAACCATTGGAAACAAACTCAAACTTCTACGTTGCGTATTAACCCATAATATATGCCCATTGGGTCGTCAACGACCCACTTAAAATGGTTTTTTTTTTGAGCAAATTACAGTAAATTTAGGCCAATTTAACTCAAAAATTAAAGTGGTGACCACTCAGCACCTATAATTTAGCTGGACCGGAAAATTTCACAATTTTTCAATTTCACAATTTTTTTAACTATAAGGTGGTGTTTTTTGAGAAAAACACCCAACATGTTCAAAAAAAGTCTGGCATATATGGGTTAAGAAAGATATAGACATTTAAAGTTGTCATCCTATGTCCGGGTTCTCATTGACTCGGTTCTTTGTGCGGCGCGCGCTCCATTTGAATGCTGTTGTGGGTACTCGCACCACGAAATAGGAAGAGCTAGAGCCTGAGGTCAGATCAGGTAATGTACAAAAGAGAAAATATTCTCTATAGAATATACCCAAAGGGTATGTAATAATGAAAAGGGAAGGGGGAAGAAAAAATATAAAAACCATACAATGAATTCTTAGATCTTAAATTATTTATTTTTCAGTCCGGTATATGATCTTTTTTCTCTTCTTCTTTTCCCCCTTAATCTTCTCCTTCTCTCTCTCTCTCTCTCTCTCTCTCTCTCTCTCTCTCTCTCTCTCTCTCTCCTCAGTCTCCATTCACTCTCTCTGTGCGCTGAGTTTGAGCAGTGCAGACTGCAGCTTCTCTCTCTTCCCCCTACCCCTCCTCCTATAGAAACTAATTCCTCCTTTTATCTCTGTAGAAGAGTAAACAGAATCAGTGCTTTGTCTAGATTATTTTGAGATTAAATTCCAAGGGATCCTTGCCTGCATCCCTGCGTCAACAGATTGGTTCGCAAATCCCGCCGTGCAACAATCATTTCTCGCCGTGACAATACAGTTGATCATCCCTCTCGTTGGGAGTGTTACCCCTTTTATATCGAGAACCACCAAATTCAAGGGGAGGAACGGTGGTTTTAACATCAACTTGTTTACTTCTGTCTCGCGTAGAGGGAGAGAAAAAAAAGTAAAAATGAAAATTTGAAAGACCGCAAAATTCACCACGAATCGGTTTGATATAAAATTTTAATCTCCGCAAAGTTTACGGCTATATCAAATTGTGTTTCTTTCTTTTGACGCCCTGATCATCCTGCAAAACTTCTCTTAATGAATCTACAAAAGAAGAAAAAAACAATGGAGAAAAATTTGGTTTATACTTCTTGTTGCAGCTATGTTGTGTCAGTAGTTTACATTTTATTTCGTTGAAATTTTGCGATAGGGCAATTCAGGGGATGCAGATCAATTAGAAAGATGTGGCTTAGTTAAAAAAAAAAAAAAAAAAAAAAAAAAAAAAAAAAAAAAAAAAAAAAAAAATTATAATTTTTTTCAAGTTGCAAAAGGAGAAGCAAAAGGACCAAAATTCAAAATGAGTGCTTTGACAAATTTTCGAGCCCATCAGAACAGAACGTGAAAGGTAATCCGCATGTTTCAGGTCTGAAAACTTTGTTTGTTGCGAATGACTCACAAAATTAGAGAAGACTGGCTCAGAAGTTAATGCAGATCAGACTCTGAGACTCAGACCGCCCGCCCTCCCCCCTTCCTCACTTTTAAAAAGTAATCAGATGAGATGAAGAAGAAAAAAGCAGGTAGGAGGATGGGAGAAAATATAAAGCTCGTTCGTGTTAAAATGTTATCAACTGTCATGTACACAAGTAAAGGAGAGTGAAAAAAAAATGAAAGAAAAAACAAAACAAAAAACCTGTTATGCAAATTAGAATAATGTAACTTTATATTATTGATCAATTGTGTTCTTTTTTTTTTTTTTTTTTTTTTTTTTGAATATATTTTTTTTTTTTTTTCGCTTCTTCGGTCTCCATTTTTTTTTCTTATTTTTTTCCAAACGGAGACCGTGCATCTCGGCAATTATCATTTGCGCGGATTCTTCCTTTTCTTTTCTTTCCTTTCCTTTTCTTTTCCATTCATTTCTTTCTTTTGTATTTTCATAAGCTTATAAGGTTCTTTTCTCCTTGCGCCCCCCTCTATTGATCGTTCGCGGACTTGTAGACTATTGACTCGCTGAGTTTTGTTTTGTTTTTTTTTTGTTTTTTGTTTTTTTTTGCAACTGGCATTTCATTTTCTCATTATTTGTCAGAATCGTGTAGCTCTTACGTATGTAATATGTATAGGTATACCTCTCATTCCTCGTGCTTTGTTTCAATTTGGTTTTAAAATGAGGATCAGAGAGACGTTGCCATGTTTTGTCGAAGGATATACTGTCTTGGTCTGCTCCCACTTCCAAATATTTACTGAACAAGTCAACAGAGTCACTAATTCGCAGTTTTATCACGGCGTAAAGAGGGTTCGTTTGGCTATACATGTTTAAAAAACGGGACCAGCTAGTCCTCATATTCCTGTGTAATTAGAAAAAAACTCAAATCAAGTAATAAAATACGAAAAAAACCACCAGTGAATGTCTTTAGTAAAAGTCAAAATGTAAGAAATTTTCACTCCCCTCCCTCTCAACGTTTTTTGTTTTTTGTTTTTGTTTTTTTAGTTCATTTTGCTCATGATGACAGTGAGTTTTAGTTGTTTTCATTTATTTGCAAACAGTGCTATCTCCTTTGTCTCGTTAATTTCTTAACATCCTCCCCCCCCCCCCGGAAAAAGGCCATTATTGATCTCATCATTCAATATTGGAAGGGAAGTAAACAAAATAAAATCTCTCAATTTTGAGTGTAACAAGATAGTGAGAGAGACGAATTACGGATGTTATAAACACGAACCAAACAAAGTAATTAATTAATAATCGTCACCAACTTATATATACTATCATTAATGCAGTATTATATGTATGAAGACGAAGCCACAAAATCAACTTTACTACTTTATTTCAATCTGCGGAGACTCTGACTCCGCACGGAGACAGGGAGTAGATTTTTCTCGTAGACCTGGCAACGCCGATTTGACTTACGTGCGCACCCTCAAATGCTAGCTGCAGTTATGCGACAAACTCACGCAAAGAAAAGAAAGACAGGAGAAAATAATCAAGATGATGAATAAAAAAAAAATGTTTAAGTAACCTTTCCCTGGCCCATACAATCAATTTTTTGTGCTCCACCAGGTTTTATTCCGTCGCTATCTACCGAATGAATTAAAATAACACGGGATTTTCTTTGAAAAACGGATTAGTTCAAGAAATTTTAATTCGAAGAAGGCAAAAATGCACGAAAGTAATACCTTACGTTCATGAAGGACCATCATGGTATAAAAAAATGCCTGAAGGCTGAATAGAAGTTGTCGTACCTTTTTATAGAATGATAATCGTTAGAAACGATTGATCACAGGAACTAGATTTATGAAATTTGAAGTTTAAATAGTTAGGTCGATCCCAAAATATCGACGGTTGTAAATTATTCAGTTAATGATAAAATAAAAATCAATAATTCCGTTGCATCTCATTTTCTCTCGTGTGACTGACCTCAATTAATTGAGAGGCAGTTACAGCCACACTCTTCGAAAGTACTAACTTACAGTGGTGACGTCACTAAACCATTGAAAAAGTTCCTGGATGGTCCGTTTAATTTACCCGCTCATTGAATCTACGTCTGATTGGTTATTTAAAAGCTCTTGCTTGTTTAATCACTTTATGGATCAGTCCATATATGAACAGGTCGCTCTTTATTAAAACAGCGTATTGGAACTTCAAGTTCATTGACGATAGTTTCACCTCCCTCTTAAAGAATAATATTAATAAACAGAATGAAAATGAAAAAAAAAAAATCAATGCGTTTTCAATCAAAAAGCTTGATTGCGTGTTGTCAGCGGAGCGCGCTCATAATATCGTACACCGTACTCGTTCGCGCCACGACAATTAATTATCGTTCGGGGTGGGAGGGGAAGATATTTCACCTGCACACACGCATGTTTACATGTCTGCGTAGGGTCTTGCATGGTTACCCCCCCCCTCCCGTCAGTGATTCTCCCCCTCCAAGTTGCGTGTCTATTTTGGACCCGAGTGCCGATAATTTATGGACCCAGACAAGAGTGGTGAGTGAGAGTATTAGGTGTATAAGAAAGGTTAACACGTCAAATTTTTGGTGCTCACTAGTCGCAGTCTCGGCTGCTCTCTATCTCGTAGACGTACCGTAGGTCAAGTCTACTGGATAAAAAACAAAACAAAACAAAATAACAACAAAGAAAACCAAGAAACGAAAAACAAAGTATTTTCCTAAGGTGAGTGAAAAATTTTCATGAAGAAGGGTGATGGATCGGAAAACAACCGAGATCAATGATTTTCCAACGGATGCAATATCATAAGTCCACCGGGGGGGGGGGGGGGGCGTAAATCCCAAGTTTACCCAATGTCAATCCCCCCCCCATTTGATGAGAGACTGATCCGCCAATGAGAACACCAGTTTTAGGCGCGGTGTAAATGAAGGGGACTCGTCATTTCGTCAAGGAGCTTTGGAAATACTAAATTCTACCTTTGTTTGTTCATGGACGAAAGTTTACGGAGATCGGCCGGCGGTAGTTTTCGAACTTTTCAACCCAAGGAAACAGCCTCCTCTCCCCCCCGTCCCTGTATCCTCCTCCTCCTTCTCAGCGGTTCCCGCCACCGCACAGTGTGTAATTTTGGCAATCTAGCGCCCGAAAACCTCCAAAAAGTATATTGGCAGATCATTGAAAGAATATCTGAGATTGACAAATTAGAAGTACAAGGAGCAAAAAAATAGCATCATATATAGACCATAAATCACCTTTTAAAGGGTAGGGGAGTCCTCAAATTCATCAAATTTAGTGAACACGAATCACACATCAGCCGGCGAATCTCAGAAACACAAGAGAAAAAAACAATAAACATACATAGATTCAAATGAAATTTTCGCATGATGTACTCAAAAATACTCAATTTTCCTTTGTATTAAAAGAAAGCTGAGAGTCTCTACTTTCTTTATTTGGAAAGACATCCTGCGAATTTTTGCGATTTTAAAAGTTGCGTGCATAAATAGAAGGCAAAGTTCATCTGTTAGTTCTGTGCTTCTCAGAAACGCACTATTAAAAAACAAGCAAACATCATTAGATTCAGATGAGAATTTCGCATGATGTACTCAAAAATACTCGATTTTCCTTTGTATTAAAAGAAAGCTGAGAGTCTCTGCTTTCTTTATCTGGAAAGACATCCTGCGAATTTTTGCGATTTTAGAAGTTGCGAGCATAAATAGAAGGCAAAGTTGATCTGTTAGTTCTGTGCTTCTCAGAAACGCACTATTAAAAAACAAGTAAACATCATTAGATTCAGATGAGAATTTCGGATGATGTACTCAAAAATACTCGATTTTCCTTTGTATTAAAAGAAAGCTGAGAGTCTCTGCTTTCATTACCTGGAAAGACATCCTGCGAATTTTTGCGATTTTCAAAGTTGCGAGCGTAAAAGTGATCTCATAATCATCCATGTTTTCGGTTTGTTTTACATTTCTCAGATTTGCAGAAAAAACCGATCGATTATGACGTTCACGTTTATGCTCGCAACTTTTAAAATCGCAAAAATTCGCAGGATGCCTTTCCAGATAAAGAAAGTAGAGACTCTCAGCTTTCTTTTAATACAAAGGAAAATCGAGTATTTTTGAGTACATCATCCGAAATTCTCATCTGAATCTAATGATGTTTACTTGTTTTTTAATAATGCGTTTCTGAGAAGCACAGAACTAACAGATCAACTTTGCCTTCTATTTATGCTCGCAACTTCTAAAATCGCAATAATTCGCAGGATGTTTTTCCAGATAAAGAAAGCAGAGACTCTCAGCTTTCTTTTAATACAAAGGAAAATCGAGTATTTTTGAGTACATCATGCGAAATTCTCATCTGAATCTAAGCAAGTTTAAGGTTTATTTTACATTTCTCAGATTTGCAGAAAGAACCGATCGATTATGACGTTCACGTTTCTGCTCGCAACTTTTAAAATCGCAAAAATTCGCAGGATGTCTTTCCAGATAAAGAAAGTAGAGACTCTCAGCTTTCTTTTAATACAAAGGAAAATTGAGTATTTTTGAGTACATCATGCGAAAATTTCATTTGAATCTATGTATGTTTATTGTTTTTTTCCCTTGTGTTTCTGAGATTCGCCGGCTGATGTATGATTCGTGTTCACTAAATTTGATGAATTTGAGGACTCCCCTACCCTTTAAAAGGTGATTTATGGTCTATATATGATGCTATTTTTTGCTCCTTGTACTTCTAATTTGTCAATCTCAGATATTCTTTCAATGATCTGCCAATATACTTTTTGGAGGTTTTCGGGCGCTAGATTGCCAAAATTACACACTGTGCACCGGGTTTCTAGAACGGGCCTCTTTCCACAACTTCCTTTGTGGGATCTTATCTCTTCGTTAAGACGCTCCGCACAAAAGCCAACACCTTCTTCTTGAACAACTCGCAAGAATTCGTCCTTTTGTGAATCAGGAATGACTTTGATTACTATTCAAAGTTTTCATTCGTAAAACACGTCGTTTTCGGTTCCATTTTGGTTCCGTTACCAGATCTCCCTCCTGCAATTTCAAGGGTTTTTTTTTTTTTTTTTTTTTTTTTTTTTTTTTTTTTTTTTACAGTGAAAGCGTGACTGCACATTGCTGACGTTTGATAAACAATTAATGTTCCATCAGGCGCCTTCAACCAACAGTGTAGGCAAAATCAGCACAGAGTAGTAGGGATATTTAACTACTTACCCGTTTAATTCCATCGAGCTATATCTTAACAGTCTTTTCCGGACGTGACCCGTTTTTGCCATCCAAATTTCAACTTATTTTTCGATTGAAACGTACCTATAATTAACAGTTAATTGAAATTTTTGAATCTTTGTGGAGTAAAATAATAAAAGCCTTAGTTTTGTAGTCTATATATATTTCCAATTATTCAAGTTTAATAATAAATGTTTGTAGCAACATGAATAAAGAAAAATTTCCTGTTCTGAGGTCCTCATTTTATAAAATAATGGCTGAGAGAAAAAAAGAAACAAAATGGTTTTCAACGAAATTAGTTTGTTTTATTAAGAGTTTATTTTTAAAGGTAAATTCACGCTTCATTGAGAGGAAAGCACCGGACAACCTAGAACTCTATGAACGTCACAATTAGTAAGTAAAGTGAATTATGAAAGTTAGAGAAGTTATCAATCTGTGACTGATATAAATAAAACAAACCTATACCGTCTGCAAAAACTTACCTTAATTTTTTTTTTTATTATTATTTTATTTTAGTTGGTTGATAGTTTTATATAGAGGAACTGACTTTTCAATATCATGGAAAATTGCTGGAAAACATTAAACGACAACGTTGTTTGCTAGCGATATAACGGCCGGAAAATTCTCTTCCTCGTAGGTTGACGCCATCCACCCCTATTCATTCCTCACACCTACCTCCTCAATTCTTTTTTATCTCGCCAAGAATTATTCTTTTTTTTTTCCGCGTCCGCCGTTCTTTTTTCCCGCTCCCGGGGGACGTTCCTTTAAGTCATTTAGTTCCTAATTATAAAGATACAGTGTGAAAAATGACGCAAACGTGGTTTAAATAAAAGAATACCCTCCAAACCTCATTACCGATGACCTTCCTTATCAGGGCCTTAATGTATAATTCTCACAGGAGGCCTCTACTTTCGCAAAGGGGAGACGGAGACAAAATTAAAAAATGGAGAGAGAGCGTGAACGCTTTTCCAACCCCTCCTTCCATCATATCGAGTAAGATGCTTATTTTTTTCAAAGTTTTTTTTTTTCTCTCGCTCTCTCTCTCTCTCGCTTTCTCACTTCCTTTGCCCAGTATCTCTGGATTTTTGTCACTCACTTCTGAAATGTTTCTGCTACCAGGAATTACAGATGGCAATTAGCTGTGAAGAAATGAAAAGAGGGTAAGCTTAACCATCCTCTCGCAGCAGTGACTAAGATCTGGTGTCCGCGATAAAAAAAAAAAAAAAAAAAAAAAAAAAAAAAAAAAAAAAAAAAAAAAAAAAAATTCAGTGAGGGGACGAAAAAATTATTTGAGGGAATGGGATTTATAGCTTGATTGGTTTTTATGCTCTGAAAGATAATTATATCATTTTTTTTTTTTTTTTTTTTTTTTTTTTTATACATCCATCTGCAAAGCCTATATTTTACACTCAAATCGATTCAATTTAATTAATGGTATGCGTCTTCTCTCTCTCAAAAAATTTGTCATGAATGTACATCCTTTAGCTCATGGCTCAACTCAGCACGGAAGTTGTTTTGAAACTCATATCAACCTTACGTAAGTACAAGTGGCTTTGCGTGTATTTTGGCAACGTTGCAGTTCGTCCATTTAAACCCATGAAAAATATCGAACTTTTGGGTATTCGGTGAACACCTTCGCACTCGACCTTTTACATGGGTTTGAATGGACTAAATACAACGTTGCCAAATAAAACGCTACACATACACCGGACTAAATTTAGGAACCATATCATTGATCGAATCAGTCGGTTCGTCTGAGTCAAGACTCGTGGCTCTGCGGCCCGATCAAGTTAGGGAAAAGTCGGGCTTTGACTTGAACTAGAATAACCTCACTTTTCACGAATAACTTGATCGGGCCCCTGACGAATTGAAATAGATTCGTCGAAAAATATGAGTAATTAAAATTGACACCCAATTCAGCCGTTGAAATTATGTCAGAGGCGTGTGCATCTAATCTCTACGTATATCAATAGGTGCCTATTTTCCATCTGACCTTTATCTAAAAGGTGTGGGCACCGTTTCCAGCCAACACCTCATCCTCACATCCGTGGATCGAGCGAAGCGGCCGGCGCGCCGCGTCCGTCGGATATTCCATTCTATTTGACAGGTGAAAAGTTGCCTAGCGCCAATAACCAGGCCAACGATTGCCGGTCAGAGAGCTATAGAGCGAGAGCGAGGGAGAGAGGGAGAGAGAGAGAGAGAAAGAGAGAGAGAATGAAAAATGAATGGAAGAGCGTAGATTCCGCGCGGCGAAAAAATCGCGAACTCACGTGGATGAAAACGTCAACCGATCTTGCTCGTGCTGAGGTATAGGAGGCAATGCCCTTCGCGAATCTTCACTTTACGGTAAAAGAGAAGAAGAGCCAATACTCCATCAACTCTGTCAAATTTACAAATGGTCGAGAGGGGGGGGGGAGGCGAGGAGAAATTCCGTGGCCATTTATAACCGATCAATAATCGCATCATCGGTGGAGAAGAAAATATATTTCTCGGAGAGAAAGAGATATCACAATTAATTGTTAGGCGATCTTCGGAAGGAAAGATCAGAGAAACAACTGGTGAGCTCTTCCGAAGACCATTTTTACTTCAGTGTTATGATAGTTTCTGGAAATGAGCATGTCCGATGTTTTTTTTTAAGACAGCTTCAATTTATTCAGGATGGCCGGTGAAAATTCGTACGTGTTATATTTTTCATCGTGGAGAGTCCTATCCCATAGAGGAATCGAAGAGAGGACTAGAGGAGTCCTGATCACACGTGCAATCCCGGTGTGCATTTTTCATACGGCCTCGATTAATTACCGGCCCGTCACTAATTGATCCGCTTACTTCCTTAATTGGTAGCACGGCGTCTTGCGTCTTCCTCTCACTCGCGGATCTCGACGTTTTTTGAATTCTTTTCTCTTCCTCTGTGTGTGTGCGTCATCGATGAATCTCCCCCCCCCCCCCCCCTCTTATTGGTTTGAATTGAACGCCGAGACTGGTTTTGACTTTGATTTTAGGTTTGTTTTTCCTTCTTTCTATGCGTGGATAAGAGAGAGCAAACAAGAGAGAGGGAGGGGGAGAGAGAGAGAGAGAGAGAGAAAGAGAGAGAAAGAGAGAGAGAGAGAGAGAGAGAGAGAGAGAGAGAGAGAGAGAGAGAGAGAGAGCACAGGTGTGGTATCATGAAGCACTCTGAACAAACTTTTCAACCAACCTCGTCTCCGATGCTTATCATCAGTTGATCACGAATCAAATCATTTGTATTCTATAGCTTCGTTCGCAAACGAGTGAGAATCGTTTCCCCTCTTCCCGATGCTCTTATTTATTCACTCTTCTCCCAAGTATTTTAGTTTTCATCTCTCAATTTCCATCGAACTTTTGACGTTGTATAGTACACTATAGTATAGTATAGTTGGTGTAGCTATAGCTTAATTAGATCGTCAAACTTCAACGCAATGCGAATGGTCAAGTAAGGTCCTTTGACAGTTTAATCTCATTTTTGGAATCTTGGTTGATTTATGTTTTTCTGTGCCAGTCATTTTTTTGCGAAGAAATTTTAAAAATTCAAGAGTGATGTATCTGTTAAACACGAAGAAAAAAGAAAACATACTTGGAAACTATTTCCCACTAAGGTTAAGTCCTATCGCACCGACAATATTTGGGGACATTTACATCAAAAGTTGGGGGAACATTCGACAACTTTGGAGTATTTTCCTAGTTTCAGCCTGAATCTCCCCAAAGGCAGTGATATTTGTCTCAAAGTTGACTATTTTTTCCCAATTATTGTTATTGGTGCAATAGGAAGTAATTAGCTTTGCGGAAATAGTCCCAAATTTTTTTCCCCACAAACGAGAAAGCTTCTGAGGGCTGAAAAATTCTGCTGATTCCATTGATGGTGACTGGCACGGGATCTTTATCCATTCTCGTCTGCAGAGCTAATGAGGAGGGCGCGCGCGCTAAACAACCTAAAAAGTTTCGGATCACATTCACAATATGCATCTCCTTCACCATCACCTGTGTAACGCAAATCGGTCTTTTTGCTGCGCCGTAATACCTCTGACCGCACTCAAATTAAGGAGTGAACGCAGTCCCCCCGTGTTGTCAGATGAAACAAAGATTACGAGCTAACTTACTCTGGCCTTTATTTTGCTTTTCGGCCTTATAAACCGGCATCTTTGGAGCGTAGTTTGAATACGACCGCAGCCATAGCATATAGCAGCCACAGCGGCACGGCGCGTATACATCAGTGTATGGTAGTTGTAATTACCAGTATTGTATTTCACAAATGCTCGCTCCCCCGAGGGCTCCGACTCCCCCTCTTTCTCTTCCCTTCCCCTCGCCGCACCTGCTCCACCGATGATTCACTTTTAAGCACAATGCTCTCCCTAACCCCCTCCCCCTCCCCCTCACCGCGCTCGTCATAATATTTCAACATCTTCACACCAAGGGCGGCCGAGGCAGTCAGCGAGGCTGGGCTTCGTAAGTCTGAAAAACCTGAGTACCTACTTCGCGATGTTGTCAAAGTGAAGGAAAATTCATCTCAGAAAATCATTGTCTTCAACCCTTTTACTGCCAGGTCCCGCGGAGACTTCAATGTTCGATCACTCAAAATAAGGGGATAGTTAAACGTTTCTGCACCACTGTGCTGATTTTGCATACACAATTATTTGAAGGAGCTCAAAGAAACATCAAATTCAAAAGTTCCGTTCAAATTTTAAAAATGTGGTGTCGCACTCAATGTGAATAAATTACTGAAATTACTTAAAGGGACCGTTTTATAAAGCCATTCAATAAGTATAGCCTTTATAAAACCGGTACTTTAACGATAGTTACTATAGCAACTGTCAAGTTTTACAATTTTCGACCAACAGCATCGCTCATTGACAGTTTTAATTAACGATCGGTTTATCGCTGAAGTAAATGATCGGCCCTCCGATGTATGAGTTAAAATTGAAAGTATGAGAAACAGCGAAAGAAAAGGAGATTGTTCCTAAAAACTTATTGGTTTTAGAAAACCAACCGCTGGCATCCCGGAGTCTTGAAGCTCTTGAAAAATTGAAAAATGATGCCGATATGGTAAAGCCAACGTAACTCTCAAAGTCTCTACTCATATCGAACGCCTATAGATACAGAAAGTCTCCTCGTCCCTGTATATTCTACCCCGTATCTTGGGCGTCGCCTCGAGTCGCTTTGCTCACTGTTTTCCCTCCCTCCTTCGATCCCTCCCGTTCCGAATCAGGCATTTATATTTAAACGAATTTGATTTAGAAAAGCCGCTATCGGTGTAGGAGAGGAGGCGACAGGGGATGCAGGGAGGGGGTTAGAATAACAGGGAACGCCTTTATGGCACATTTAAACATTATGAGAGACAAGGAAAATTCGGGAAGAGGAATCGAAAGTACATTTGGGACGTGTCCTAGTGTATTCCGTTGTTGAAATCGTTTGTTTTTATTCCGCTTTTTCAGACAAATTGATTTTACTACGCCCCTCAGCACCCCCTTCCCTTTCCGCGCACTTACCCTGCCTTCTTTGAAATACAAGTGAAGAGAAAACGACGGCGCATAGAAACCAACCCCTTGCTTACTCTCTACTAGAAAAATCCTTCTCCTTGGAAAAGCTGTTATTAGAGTTTTTTTTTTTTTTTTTTTTTTTTTTTTTTTTTTTTTAAGCAAATTGAGCCTCGAATACGATTTCAGCTCTATGCGTTCAATCGATCGATTGATCGATTTCCTCCGCGTCAGACCGCCGAATCGGTTGCTTGTTTGTCAACCCTTTTTCCGGGCCCGGGCGTAACCGCGGGCGAGAGCGAAGGGACTGTTTTCAGAACAAACAATGTGAATAAAATATCACTTTCCGTAATTCGTTTATTTTGCCCCGTTCCTCTTTCTCCGCGACATCCCTCTGCGCGCGGTGGTGGCTACCCTCGTCCCTCATTTCGGAAAATGGACTCGCGAGGCGCGTTTCGGTGTTGTGGTATAGTAGTGTGGAGCCGCGCGCGTATCAGCAATTAGACGCCTTTAACATTTGGATACCCCGTTCCCCTATCTATTAGTCTATTACCCCCCCCCCCCCTTTCAATGACCCCCTCTCAATGCGTGGTGGTCATGTGAGAGAAACAAAATTCCTGTTTGTTTGTCGGCCAGCGTGGCATAATCAGTTTAACCCGTTTTCTTTCCTCTCTAAACTTTGAGGGGCTGAAAATTCATTTAAGATTAAATGCCCGCGAGTGAATTCAAGGCAACAATTTTACAGCTTGTACAGCTTATAGTAGTTTTGTAAGCTAATACGCACTGGTAACTCGCGAGTAATCGATTTCCGTGCTTTTCTCCTATTTGAGCCGAATCGGAAGGATACATCATCAAGAGATTATTTAATTGAAACTCATAAGGATCGATTCACGTTTACTCCTTCCACGAAAATGCAAGAGTCGTCGATTTGGAAGGTTGAGTTTTTTTCTCTATGGTCCAAAATATGGCCCAAAATGAGATTCTTGATCTAAACTTTTGGACTTTTTTTTGGATTATTGGTCGAAAACAGAGCAAACATAATATTTATCTAGCTGTTTGTTTCTATTCTGTTAATGATTCAGACAGAACTCTATGCAGACTGTGGTGATAGTTAAACTTCAACTTGTAGGACCTGAAAAAAAAAAGAATTGAATTCAAAAATTCGACGCCAATACAGGTCATTCACTTTATTGTATTTTATGATTCAATAATGAATGTTTAACCCTTTAAAGACCAGCTTAGTTCACATGAACGTCACTTTTCCGTTTGTATAGGGAAGGTAGTTAACTGTTCGTACTCGGGGGAGTTGGAATTGCGTATACGACGGATTGAAGGCGCCAGACGAAATCTCATATGTTTATACTACATCGACAATCTGGCTTATTCGGAATCCGGATACTGGGACAATGTGAAATAGACTAGAGGAGAAAACCGAGTATATTCGGGCTTGGTCCATAATGGGTTAAAGTACATAAAATCATAAATATTGTTTTGTAAGACACTGTTTAAAAATAAATACAAAACTCAAGACTCAATTTTGGTCATATCCAGCTTGTTGTAAAAATGTTAGTGTCACAATTGGTTCATGATACTTATACTCGTCCAGTGGATAGACGGACATTAAATTCCGTCTCGGCATGAATGAGATCAAAATCCGACGGCTTTTTAATCGAATTACTTGGACTTTGACGTCGCTTGTGACGTCATACGAGCTTCGTCAATCTTGAGCTTCGCCCGTTGTTTCTTCCGCGTTGATTCAGTACGAAATTGGAACGTAGCGTCATGGCATGACCGATACAACGCGACGCGACGCCGCGCCGCGGTGCACCACCATTCACCAAAATATCCCTCCACAGACTATCCATCCTGCATCGGTCGATGTTCTCTCGTATACATCAACATCCTTTCAAGCTCACCATCATTGACGCGAGAGTGCACAGTCGTACAGTTTGTGAACTTTTTGAGCGAAGATTTTTAACTCCCCCCAACCCCCTCCTCTCCACCAATGCCATATGAATAAGTTTTCCCCGAATTATGAAAACTGAATCAAACTAATTTACGGCTCGTACGGGTGAAATGAAACAGTTTATAAACTCACCTTTGATGAGATTGTATTGTAATATATTTTTCTTTTTTTGTTTTTTGTTTATATTCCATGATCGTCTTTAGTAGGTACGTTACCCTCTTGGTTGGTCGGGAGGAGTTTCGCGGAGACACTAATTACAAGTAATCTCATTGATAATGAAACATTCATATAATGTAATAATCTATAAGAAAGAGCACACTGGTAATTTATTAGGCCCTTCTTTATTTTAGAGAACGCCTCAAATTTGATATTTTTCTCATTCAGAGTTGCGTCTTGAATCCAGCGGTGTCTCATGAAATGCGATTTATCGACGTTTTATCCGTACCCGGCAAAAAAAAAATTTTTTTTGATCGTAAAGTTTGTAACTGATCACTTTTTAAAAGTCAAAAGAAGGCATTTTAGATCGATCCAAAACTTTTTCAAAAACTTCTAATGTTTTCCGTACACGCACCATGCTTGGACTGTAAACACCCATTTTTTTTTTGCCGGTTATGAGATCACCGAAAAAAATCTATCTTGAGAAATCGATACTTTGACATAGGTTCAAACGATAGAAAAACAATATAATCGAATGTTCTTGAGCCGCCGCTGTAAGAATTTTAATCGTCTCGTTCCACTGTGCGAAGGCTGATAGGAAGAATATATTGAACTCGTCGCAACACACACTCACACATCCTCGCTCTCGTGTATGCTCTCATGTGCTGCGATGCTCCTGCATGGTTTTCTAACTGCGTGTGATTCCGATTTTTTGTTAATTTTTTGGTTTAATGCGAAGAAGGCCATGAAATTTGTATCATACACGCTCAATCTCTTCGTCTCTAACACACATTCACTTTCTTCGTATGTAACGCTCACATCCTCATGTTCACATACTCGCATGCATTATTCTCTGCAAGTTTGTTATTGTTGGATGTCGAGGGTATATCGCTTGCATCCATGACCATAGTGTGCCACGAAAGTTTCTCACGAAAATAGAGCAAAGACGAAAAGGACCTCAGCGGATATGCTATAGGTTCAGATCCCCGAAAGAAATTAAAGTTTATAACTCGCTTAAATTCACATCAAGGGTATAGTTAAATATTCTAACTCTGCGGTGTTTATTTTGCCTATCCCGGTAATTGAGGGCGCCAGGCTATTAAGGTGGAAAACACCTGCCGGCAGAAAGCTGACTTGTTTAACCCTTTCAATACCACGCCCTATGTATTTGATTTCTTATCTATCTATAACTCTCATTAACAGTAAAAGCTACTCCAAATCGTCACCACTTGCAAAATGATTTTTCATCTAGTTTCTTCAATTACCGAGGTACGCAAAATATACACCGCTGAGTACGAAAATTTAACTACCCTTATTGTGAATTCAACAGAGTTCTAAACTTTGATTTCTTTTGATACCCTGAACCTATTATCGTAAAGGAATTAGATGTGCTGAACACTTAAGGCCATTTTTTCAGAATATATTGACACACTGGAACCTTAAAAGGATCCATTTTCAAAACTTTCTCTATGAAAGTATAAGCAGCCAAATTTTCCCCTTATAAATATTCTCTGTGGAAACCACAATTTTCGCACGTAATTTTTCGGGTTTCGTGTAGAGACTGACCCTGAGGAGCTATACTTGGAAGTCGTCTTCCAACTTATTAGAGGGTCCAAAATTATAACTAAAGAGGGAAATGATGTGAAGTTACCATTAGATCACCCTCCGCGTTACGGGAAGCCTAACTTCTTTTCCGACTCTAATAATTTTCGTGTTAGTGTTTATACCTCGTCGTCACTGCAGGTCTATTGCCACTAGAAATATCTATTTTTGTCGTGCCTTTTGAGGCACCGTGTATTTTCGCTCTCTTTGGGTATAGCTTGCCATAATTTTTCCACATTGGCCAACGTGCATCATTCTCTAGTTCCACCAATGTACGACTAATTTAGCTTTTCTCGATCTTCAGACTATGATGCTTCTCTCTCTCTCTCGAGGCTTTCTCACTCACCTCTTTTCCCGTTGGCAATTTCGAATTTTGCTCTTAGTAGAGGTAAGGAACCATCGCTAGGCTCTAACCAGAACTAAATGTCCGTATTAATTCCCGCCGAGCTATTACCCCCTTCCCTCTTTTCATACCCGGCAGCTCCCCCTCACCTCTTGTCCGATGGCTACTCGCGTATTCGTGCTTGTGTTGTCGTCCGATTTACTCCTGATCTTTCATCTATTTTTTCTCGCCACCCATTTTAACTCCAACGCACACCGGATCAAAACATTGATTATAATGGGCGTAAAAAGTTTTTGGCCTTAAAAGTTTATAAAAGAAGAAGAAGTTTATAAGAAATTTGTTTTCTGATTTTTTGCCATTTTTTGACGATTTTATACATGGATTCGGACGATGAGCTCACCAAGAATACGGAACGAAGAAGCTGTTGAAATGTGATAGTGACAGAAGGGATGAAAAGAGGTGCTTCGCGGGGAAGAGGGATCATCGAAGGCGGAAAAATAACGTCACCAAGACGCGGGGAAAGTCCCAAGGTAGCAATAAAAAGTAGTATAGGAAAGAGAACCCACGATAAGATACGGTTAGGAAAAGAAACGCGCATCCTCGAGAGGGGTGGGGGAGAACCGACGGGGAAAAGTGTATAACATTATTATCAAATGCGTTCATTACCAGCTTCAATTAGAGGCCTCGCTTTTGCACCTCTCGCTCTCGCGCCCACCTACTTTGTCCTTCTGCGGAAAAAAGAAAAAAAAAGGAAAAAGTTTTTCTTCGATAGGTTGATCGATCTCATTATCATCGCCGCATCCACCCATAAATGGCTCAGACGCGCGCAGTGCGGAGGAAGGTTGTTCGCAGTTTGAAAGCTCGCTTGTTTTCAGTTGTGCTTGAATGTTTTCAGCGTTGCCGATTCAACCTCTTCGATGCCTGTACCTTAGACAATCTTCGTGAGGCTGATGTTTTACTTAGCTTTGAGGCCATTTCTAGAAATTGCACTTAAAATGAAATGTGTCCTCTTCAGACAAGTGCGTCAATTCAATCATATTACAGTTTTTTTAGATTCAGTGCAAACCTCGTTTGTTTCATGGGCCCATATAGGGCTATAGCGAGGTAGCGTTTAGGGCCCTGGTTCAAATGGTAAGCCTGGGTGACTCAAAGACTCAAAACAGTGTTTTGGTGGGGATCACCAAAACGCCAACACAACACAACGATATATGAACGACTGAAAGTCTAGTACTTTGAGTTAATACCAGAATGTGGTTATAGAACTAGAATTTCTTAAAAAATTTCAAGAACTATGGTACAGACACTAGAATTCTGGCAATTGTACCATCCCTTACATAATACATAGGCTCACACATTTCCATCCATCTGATAATCTTTTTTTTTCAGAGTCGAATGATAGCACCCCCACCTGTATGGGACCTTCTTCCAGAAATATCGCTTTATAAAATAAGGATAATTTTCTTTTTGCCCCCCCCACATTCATTCACCTCACCGTCTAACTATATCAGAGCGCAGTAATTGTTCAAGCTTGCTTACCTTGTTGGGGGGGGGGGGGGGGTTAACGTTCAAAAGATCCTTTGGAACCTCTATTTTTTTCTTTTTCTCAATCTTGAATGGCATCCTCTGTAAGAAACAAGGGATTGCGCGCGAGCTGCACAGTTTCGACTAAAAAAAACGCTGTTCTGTTGCTTTGAAGCTCAAGCTCCGGACGGGCGAATGGGCAAATGGGCGAACGGAGAAAGGACGGGCCGAGCGGGTTGCTGAACGCGAACGGAAAAGGGCGCTGGCACCGTGCGTTCTCCCGTCGACCCCCCTCCCTACCCTACCCTTCATCCCTCCAGCCTGGAATTAATGTATAAAACGTCACTTTCCATTACTTGTCATATTTTCTTGACAGCCCCTTGCCTTGTCTACCTTAATAAACACCTAGACATCCTCCGCTGCATTGCATCGTGGCGCTTCTCCCAGATACGGAGAAAGGAGCGAGCGGGAGGTTATGGAGAGGGGGGGGAAGAGGGTAGAGCGAGCAAGTGAAACACGCCGAGCTTTAGCTTTCTTTATCCACCATCTTCACCGCACAATATATATCGATTCTTTCGAGTTTTTGGACAAATTAATATAGTTTACAGGGACATGAACTAATATTTACGAACACTACATTTTTACAAAATGTTGGTTCCAATTTTTTCAAGGCGGTAAAAAGTTTCATTCTCAATGTTTCCAGCCGTGAAGTCAGATCTTTTGAAAGCACAGCACCACAAAGTACTGACCAGTTGTCAATTAATCCCCCCCCCCCACTCTTCGGGTCTGTTCCTTTTTGTTATTTTTTTTGTTATTTTTTTTTTAACTCGTGAACTGTGATGGACCGATGTGTCCTTTATCAACGTAAGTTTATATGTAGAAGAGAGAGAACTGCGTGTAGATTAATTTATGACACCTTTCATTTTTTTGAATGAGTCCACCGGTTGACTAAATGATTACACAGTTCAATGTATGCGACAGTAATGCACGATAATACTCTGATCTCTGTTTAACCTACGGTGGAGCCGTCAATGAATGAAAAATTGAAAATTAAAAATTAATAATAAAAAGAAGAAAAAAATCTGATATTTAGCTGATTTCCACCGATTGATAAAGGATGACAGATGTGAGTATTTTCATGCATTTACCGTCATAAACTGAGCTGAACTGTGTAATCTTTTGAGCAACGGTGGAATCATATCGATGGCCTCGAACACAATTTTCACTCACCAGCTGCATGGACCTGAATAAATTTCTATGTCCCTGTTTTTACAATTTCACTATCGAATCCACTGTGCGCGTGGCCACCACCGCCAACTTAAAAGCTCTCTCAGCCCGTTCGTATCCCCCCTTCAACCCCCTCTCCCCCCTCTCCTCCCATCTCAATCTCACCCCGCATAGCGCGTCTATTTTCATTGTATTCAATTTTGAGTTATCATATTTCTCGGAATTTTCGTCCCCCCTCTGCCGAATATACAGCCCCCTCTTCTCCCTATCGCACTCCTACATCTTGAATGGATCACAACGGAACACCCATCTTCTCAGTCAGACATCTAAATTAAGCCCATCCAAATTTTACAATTTATTTGTACTATTTTGCTTCGCGTTACCTATATATTTTTTGTTTATCTACACAAATAAATGTTCCGTCGCGTTGCAAAAGCTGGTCAAAAAGCTGTGTCCCCTCTTAGACCTTAGTATGAAGGAATCTTTATCTGATGGTTGTGTGCGGCAAAATTCGAAACAAGAGCTATCTCAACCCCCTCTAAAAAAACGAAGGCGACTTAGAGTTGTTCTAATCCTCAAGACAATTCGCTTCAAACGCGACTGGAACTTATCGATGAAAACAGTGAGAAGTTCGTCCGGGACAGGGGCCGAACATTCATCCGTCTTTGTTCAACTCACCAAAATCGGATTATGGTGAAGAATCGAGTCAACAGTTTGAACCCATGTTGAGTCTCTTATCTCCTTCTCTTAACACCGTGTGATTTCTAGCTTTCTTTCGAGGCCCCTTTCTCTATTTTGGTTGATATAGTCATACATTGTCTCGTGCACGAATTATAGACATCACGCGCCTAATTTTCTCTCTAAATACAAGTAAATCGTCAACTCAGCTTTTGGAAGAAAGTATTTTATTAAAATGAGCAATGATATCGTGGAGGAGAGCCTAAGCTGTAAAGCTGCGAATCTCATCTCCTGAAGGCTTACGCAAAATATAGATAAAAGTTATTTCTGAATCTAATTTTTCTCATAGTGTTGTGACTGATGTCATGCAAACTAAACAAATTATTGAGACACTTTGATTATTGAAACATTGCGGAAAACTTTGCTTGAGGCTTCTTCCTCATTACTAAGCTGTAGAAAAATGGAAATTTCAATCTTATGTACCTTCCTATCATACCACTTCGTCTATTGACTTCTCTTTATCCTTTTATCTCTCTTTTAATTTTTAGGCGTCAAAATGAATAAATTAAAAAAAAGTACGAAGTCCAAAAATAGAGACAAATATTAACGTACTGCGAAGCTGAGGGGAATGGGGAGGGGGAGGGGGAAGGGGGAGGAAAGAGAAAGAGAAAGAGAAAAAGGAAGAGAAAGAGGAAGAGAAAGAGAAAGAGAAAGAGAAAAAGTGAGACAGTGAGACAAAGAGAAAGAGAAAGAGAAAGAGAAAGAGAAAGAGAAAGAGAAAGAGAAAGAGAAAGAGAAAGAGAAAATAAGGAAAAGGAAGAGAAAGAGAAAGCGAAAGAGAAAGAGAAAGTGAGAGGTATGGAAATAGCAGTAAGGATGCGCTTGAAAAGTCGGAGGAACCGAGTGGAAGTGAGACGGACAGATGTATTCTGATGAGAGAAAGGGAGGTTCAGGGGTAGCGGTAGGTGGAGGTGGCATGTGGGGGAGGGTGAGATGAAAATAACTGATAAATAAATAAATTAAAATTTGTCGATAGCAGTGGCGGAGGGGTTGAACGGTGGAATGGTGGAACGGTAGAGGCATTTCACCCTCACAGCGCGATTGATTATGGCTCTGACTGGTATGGCAACTGTTTCGAAGGGCTGACTCGGCTTCCGCGGGTCTGGCTTTTTTCGCGCAGTGGGACTGTTCAAAGATTTTCCAGAATAACATATTGTTTGATTAGCAATTCAGAGTCTATCTTGCGAGTGACAGTCTGATGGATAACACATGGAAACAGAGTTAGTCTCTCTTGGGCAACGGGAAGAAGACATCGGACGTCTGTTCGCGAAGAACACGCATTGACTTTGAAATTTGATGGAAATTTTAATATTCACTGATGATTCCATTGGTTGAAAAAATATTATAGATCGGAGTATTTGTTTCATTACAGGCCTACTGCTGAACTGGGCTGTGAAATCTTCATATCAACCGGTGGAAACATCGGTTAATTATAACATTCCCCTTAAGATACGCAAAACCCAGCCTTAAGTGAAGCAGTGCTGCAGTGCAGCATTTCTTCTTCCAATCTTTCCATAGTCAAATTCTCCTCCGCAAAAAAGTTTTTCAAAAACTATTTTAACGTCGAGAAAAATCTAGCGAATTCATCACTGTCACATATGGTTTTGATTTTTCGCTGATGTTAGCCGAGCTGAAATGGCGATGTCTGGAGTATTTTCTGCGAATACCTTTTTACGTATGACTTTCACTGCAAATTTGCATCTTTTCTTTACGACTCCATTTTTATTGTCCGAGGTTCAAAGTGGTTGTACCTCCATTGTGTGTCGATGACAGCAGTGGAGGGTTGCTGCGCGGGCGGTGTAGGGGAGAGGGTCGAGTTTAATTACATTTAACAACATGGGGTGTGTCAGAGTGAAATGACGCATTATCACTGGGAAGCAAATTTTATGTCCGCTTATGGTCGCTTTTTCGCTTGCTATGTGTGCATGACCTCGCCGTTGCCAGATTGAGCGAAATAATTACCTGCTTTTGTATTGATCTTATAGGGAGATTGCATATGTTTTTTATGAGATCTGGCAACCACGTCATGACTCTGACTCGCTGGCCCAGCCGCGCGGCGAGTTCTGTGCCGTATTCATATTCGCGTTCCCCCCGTGAACTTTTTCGCCCCCTTCAACCCCGCTCCCGCGCAACACGCTCATCACTACTACGGTCGGTCGGCCGCGGTGCGCTAGTCCGCCACCCGCCGTTGGGCCGCAGGTAAGCTTTTGTTCAACACAACTTGTGCTGATGTTCCTGTTGGACGTTGTCTAGTCTACTCTAATTATTCGCTCTGAAACGTTGTCGGTTAGCAAGAATTTCGTCTCGCTTATGCGACGGTAAGCGATAATTCATTGAAAAATTTTGACTACAGATATGTCTCTCAATTTTGCAGTTTTTTTGGCCATATCCGGAAAAAAGGCCCATGTAACAGAAGATATAGTGCCCCTGTTGCCCTCCCTTCTTGAAACCTCTGATAATCACAAACAAGTGCATCGACATTAGCTGATTCAAAGATTTTCTACCTAGAGAGGAAAGGAGAAGGTTGAAGAGAGATAATGTATCATTAAATTCATGAAAGTCGTCTTCTTTTCGCCTCAACGACTTATATGAAAAACTTTGCTCATATTTATGGGGGTGAGGGGTTCTTGCCTCATCAATCCTTATTGGTCAATGTTTGGCTGCGGATCGATGTTCATTGGAAAATAAACAATAAAAATAAAAATAAAATGTGGACAAAAATGTGGAATAAAAAGAAAACTCCCTATAATTTTCTCGTCGATTCTCGAAGTCTCGACAGTCAATAGTTTCACTTAGCGACCCCGCTGGTATAAACGATAAACGACACTTAATATCATTGCCGCCCCCTCCCTCTCTCTTTCTCTTCAGGAAAGTAAATTAGCAACAATCGTAGCTCACACGGCGGAAAATTTCACGATGCAATTTAAAAAAAGCGAGCGTTTTGCTCCGGCGAGACGTCGAATGTGGCGCTGCGCTATGAAGAGCGGAACAGGACCGCGAGACCATAAATAAACCATAAAAGTCTCGAGGACGGACAACGCTGTGAAAAGAGGAGGGGATAAAATGAGAGGGGGAGAGTGGGAAAGCGAATCCGTGAGCTTTTATCTCTTTTAAATTACTTGTTTTATGTTAATCTCGGAGGAGAAGCAACCGGAAATAAAGTTCGGTAATGATAGCGTTAAAATAAAAATAAAACTTCGGGAGGGAAAAAAAGCAAAGGATGCGCGCGAGTAAGAGCGTCGCCCGCGCGGTGACAATTTTTGTGTTTGCGCCTGGAGGGTATCCTTCTCGCCGCACTGCGCGACGCAGGGGTTGCGTACCACTTGATTCGACGATACGTATAGTAGGTAGCACGTAGCGCGAGCGGTGGATCCTCGATCTCCGCCTCAGCGTGCTGCGGTATTAAGGGGGTGAGATACTTGATAATTTTATACAATTGCCAATGGTTTAGAAAATGGCCATCAAGCTTTAATCAGTAAACCACCCTCTTCTCCGCAGTAGCGCGAGGGGTGTCGGAGGAGTTAAAGGACGGTTTGGCGGCGAGGTTGGGGGAGGGGTGAACGGGGGGATAGCTTTTTCACGAGGGTGGCTCCTGTGTGTGTTAAGTTATTGTAAAATTTGCATAATCTGCTGGGACGTTATTAAATTTGATTTTTCGCTTTCTCCGCGCCCCTCCATTTGACTCTCTCTCTCTTCTTCTCAATCTCTTTCTCATTCTCACTCCTTTCTCCTTCTCTCGCGCTCTCTCTCTCTCTCTCTCTCCGCCTGCTCTTAATTTCCCCTGTCAGCGACTTCCGAGGAGCGTTCCTCGCATACCTACTCTCATTTCACCCCCCCCCCCTCCACCCCCCTCCACCCCTCCCCCTCAAAGCATTCGACAACCCCACAGCTTCAGTGCGTTGCGGTGAATGGTCTTCGGTGTACGGTGGTTATTGGTTAATGGTCGACACGACGCGACGTGACAGAAGGAGGCGTTGATGCGCTTATCCGCAAATACCTTCCCCCGCCCTTTTGACTGACATTTTTGAGTTGGATTTTATCAACTGTAGCTATACACCCTTAGACGGGTCACTTTGGGCATCCGCTTGACGTCACCCTGGGTCGGTTCTCTTTGCCCCTCAAAATCCCTCCAACCACTGAGGAAATATCATTTTAAAAGCATAACCAGATAAACACGCATCTATAACAACCATATTTAACATTAATTATGAAGTAAGCAAGAATGTTAAACTGGTTACAACGCATACGACGCATACTTTGTCTTTAACCGTCATACAAAGCGCAATCAGTTAAATTATGTTTTCTGAGTTCTGACAGAAATTCTGATTATAGGTACATCTGGATTAGGCATAATTCGTTCATTATTCGATTTGTATTCGGTAAAATCACCGTCACTCAGAAATGTTGAGTTGCGCACAAGGTGAAGGGGTAAGGGGGCAGAGCGGTGATATATGCGACCTTTAGTGCGCCGAGCAATCGGTAAGTACACTCGTCCGCATAGATACTGAGACTTGAGAGGGAGGGGAAGGGGACATTATATTTTAGACGCGAGTTTAGCGGTTGATGAAAGTTGAATAAGTTCACAATGTAATAATGTAATATAGGTCAAACTCTGGGATCTCTGACCTTTATAAGCAGGCCCATAAAATGATCTCAGTCCGCGGTCGTCCCGCTGACTGATGCTGCGCGCTGACATCGCGCACCGTATCGCGTACCGCAACGGTGGAGACACCCATTCATCAAACATCTCATCCATCCATTACGAAGTGCACCCCGCGCCTCTCCGTCAACCTATTTCGCCGTGTGTGTTGTTCGATGCTTTGACGGTCTTGACAAGTATAGTTAATTCAAACTGATTCGCCGCATCAATTGTCGGATTTATACTTCGGCGAAAATCGCCTCTAGCAACGAACTCTTCGTTTCGTACAAATCCATTCGTTAAACATTTCCAGGACCAACAAAGTTGCTGGGACAGGGTCAAATTAGGATTTCCTCAGAAGAGCACACCTCATATTTTATGTGCCATTTTCCATTGATTAATGATAACATCCGAACAGCCTAATCTATTCCAATCCTATATAAACAATAATGCTGATTTATTCCCTAAAAAAAAGAGTGGTTGAATGATGTCAGTGGAAGCCAACGCTGTTCGCTTGGTTTTTGGGGGCGGAACAATTAATGAATTTTGCCCCCTATCCCCCCTCCAAGTTATAATCTAAATTTGAATTTTTGGGGGATGGTAAGAGGGGTTGACCCTTCTCCGTGCCTTCTCCTGATGACGTGCGTGGCACGAATAGAACTCAAAAATGTCAAGCTTTTGACCCAAATTTATCACCGAATGTCACTTTTGATTTTGCGAAATTCTCCGGTATAACTTCTTTACTTCAGTGGCATATCGTGCTATCTAGCAACGTTGCACCTTCTTCATTTAAACTCATTCAAAAGGTCGAATTCGATAGCCGATTCTGCGAGTTTTTATCGATTCTCGTCAGTTTTTATGAGTATAAATGGACTAAATCCAACGATGTCAGATTCCAAGCTTCACTGCCAATTTCTTTGTTCCTCCTCTCGCTCATTCAACGAGGAAAACTTGTTTTTGAATCCAAAGCTCTCTTTCGCGAGGAAAAAATCACTTTTTTTTTTTTTTTTTTTTTTTTTTTTTTCTGAAGAGACATCCTCTTTATAGTCTCCATAGGATCCCTCCCCAAGCCGACGTAAGTGCCTGATTCGATTTAGAGGAACGGTGGGAGTGATTCACACTACGAAAGTCAAGCAACAGATAATAATTATTGTCATCACGTATCCACAGTGGCAGCGCCTAAATTTTATATCACCCGCATGACGTTGCGTCGCGGCTTTGCGCTATCGAATTTGCATAATATACCGAGCTTTAACTGAAATCGCAGCACCCAGGGACTCGGGGCGCTGGCGCGGCGGCGGGACCCTCAAACCCCTTTCTCCCTCTACCGCTGCAGAAGAAGCAAGATGGGAGGGAGGGATGGATAGCGGGCGGTAAGGTGTGGGGGTGGGTTGGGTGGGGGCGAAGCTTAAAAGACACATGGCGTGGCGCGGCGCGGCCGCGTTGCTTTTGCGCTGGTGGTTTGTTTATTAATCAAATGATACTCGTGCACTACTCGCACCCTTTCCCTCCGCCTGGAAGAACATCCATCAAACAGCCGTAAAATGTAATACATTAACATTCCCTTATTCTAATGAAATAAAACAGTTTAAACTCCTAGTCATATTACACGATTGCAATTTACAAGTTATGCAGCGGGGGGTGGCATCGGTGCGCGACCGTGGTGTTGGTATTCGGAAGACCAGGCGAGGGACGACTAAAGGGAGCGTGGAAAATAAATAAAAAAAAAAATCCTTTCTGGCCTCGGTATATGGCGCGAAGCTTTCACTTGACGTGCATGTCGGGGGATACTTTTTTTTCTCCTTACTCAGCTTTTTTTTTTTTCTCTCTCTCTCTCTCTTTCTTTCTTTTTTTTCTTCTTCGAGGTGTCAAGGGATGAAGGCTTGGGCGCAAAAGGGGATGGAGGAAAAATACACCCCAATGATTTTTTTTTTTTTTTTTTTTTTTTTTTTTTTTTTATTATTATTATTTAAAAACCACCCGTTTGTCCCTAGCTTTTTCATTCAGCTCCCTTTTCACTTTTTTATAGTAGGGTACCAACCGTGACGTGTTTATTGGCTAAAATACTGGGTTTAAATTGCACAGTCGGCCTCAGAGCCACAAAAATTTGATGGATGGACACGACTTGGAATATTTCATGTAAAGGGTTCTGAAAAATTAGAACGACGAAGATTACAAAAATAAAATTCAGTGTTCGAGTGGTTGGTTTCTCTAATCTTAAAAAGCTCTACCAACTTTCTCCAGGCCAAAAAAGACCAAACACAACCAACAATTTGACCAGGAAACTTTAAAGATGTAACAAACAAGACATCACACTGAGAAGGAAAACCACGGAAAACGTATTAAGTCAGAAGTTTATGATTTCGTAACAATTTATGCTGAAAAAAAGGAGGGGATGTATGAAGTGTACAGGATCTTAAATTTGCCGGCAACATCAAGAGTAGATTTGTTAAACGAGGGAGGAAAAATAAAAATTCAATTTGGAAAATAAAAAGAGGAGGGATTGCCGGATGGGGCCGAATTGAGCACCAAGCAGGGACTTTGAGGGCCGAGAGAGCATAACGAAAATCACGGAATAAATGCTGCTTATGACGGGCTATTAAAAGCGTTTAATGACCCCGCAGACAAACAAACTACCTACTGTTGCTACGATAAAAATTTCGGCCTCCGGGATACGATGCTCCATGGTGATACGCCGTTTGTGTTGTGAGCCTCGTACTTTGATGTGCCTCTTCGTTTATGGTCCACACTGCAGCCCATGCTCAATATGCTCATTGCTCACACCTCAAACTCCCCGAAACTGTGAGCGTTTTTCTCTGGAACCCAAGTTCTCTGGTTCTTTTTACAGCAGCCAACTTTTTTTTTTTTTTTTTTTTTTTTTTTAACGCGCGCACTTCAGAATTGTTTGGCTTAACTTTTTTATCGCTTTTCCTATTTAAATACTACAAATGTTAGCCGCTCGTAAATAAGACGGTAATTAAAATATTTGTGATGTTAAGAACTCACACCAGCAACGCATGTACTTTTGAGGTTTCCCACTCGTATATGATCGCTGTAGATAAGAACATAATTATTACGCTGCTCTTGGTCTTTTTTTGACGAATCTTTCTCTCCCATATCCCGAATCTTCCTCATTTTTTCTTTCCTCTTTCTTGGTTTTACGTTTTGATCGAATAGCATTTAACTGTTTAAGATCGTGCATGCTAGTGGCACTTGCTCGTCGAATAAAAAAAAAAAAAAAAAAAAAAAAAAAAAAAAAAAAAAAAACATGCCTTAAAACAGCTGATTTTAAATCGACAAACACCAGAAAAACAACCAATTGATTCTTCGAGACGAAACATACAATGTTTTAACATTCCTGCCCGAAATATTAAGTGAAACAATTATTGAATTAATTGCAAATTGCGAACGATTTTGACCCGCATATTTTTGATGATTTCGTCTGTGATTATGTGAATTAAATTATCATCACTCAATTAGTTTTTTCGTTTAATGTTGTTTCAGATGCAATTGGTGAGTCTGGTAAAGACAATTTTTACCGTGCCGACCGTAAGTTTATCACAAATCTTTGTAAATATTATTTAACAAGTTGCTATTGTTCAAAAATCTTAGGAACGGCTCCATACCCATGAAAATGATTTTCAATCACAAAGTTCTTTCTAAGTCCCTGTAAATAAATTTCCCAACTTATGCTATTTTGAGACGATCTGACAAGAGCACTTTTCAAATAATTTTTTCTTTAGTTTATGAAACTTGTTTATTGAATTTCATTCCTATTTTTATTTTTCATTTTACTACAAATTGCCTTTCTCCTTTTTATATTTTATTTTATCTTAGTTTCATTTTGGATTGTTTCCCACTCTTTGTCTTTAATGCGCAGTTAAAAATTGTGTTACGAAAAAGCATTGCAAACATAAAAAGATTGCTGGTAAAGAGACAGACTCCACCCGACACGGCTCAGCTCTTCCAATTAGTTCGCTGAGTTTTGTTCTTGCCCCCCCCCCTCCTGCTTCAAGACTTATCGGGTGACTCCGAGGGATCACCAACCATCACAACAGACTGATGAATGGTAAAGCTGCTGTTGTCGTCGGAGTAATCGATTTTTATCTCCGTTTTGTTATACCGTGAAAGAAGAAGAATGAAAAAAAAAAAGAAAAAAAAGAGAGAGAGTGAAGAGCATCAACAAAAGGGCAGTTGTCATTGTATGTAAATACGCGATAGATAAGCTAATATGATGAGTACATTGATGACAGCTGGTCGGAATTATTTTTTGTTTGGTGTGTGGTCCTGGGCTCTCTGGTCCTCTTTCGACTCGGATAGTCGTCTCGTCTCGTCACCATCAGTCCGCGGTTCGCGGCCTCCACGCGTTCCTTGCACAGTCCACTTCCAGACATATTTGGCGATCCGCTTTTCGCAAATCATTAATACCTTTTTTAATTACGCGGTTTCCTTCCATTCAATCAAAATTCCAAATCTTTGCGTGGGCTTACGACCTCACGAGCTCGTCTCCCCCCTACCGTCTCATCAGCGCTTATTAACTTTTTCTCTCTCTCTCTCTCTCTCTCTCTCTCTCTCTCTCTCTCTCTCTCTCTCTCTGACTATTTCTCTCTCCCACTATCTTTTCTCGGCTACTTCTTTTCCGTTTTATATCCGTGCAATTAGGGTTGTCAGTCACTTGTTTGCCCGGCGTCATTTAGACACGCTTGTGCACTTGTTCATCGACTTTCCTCTGTATAGATATAGAGGTTATCTTTCGGATGCCGTACATTTTAGGACTCCAGGATCACGGGTTCAGGTTCGAGTCTCGAGCGCCGCACAGTAGGTAGAAAAGCAGGATTTGTCGATAGAAATTGAGCAAGTTTACTATATTGTATTTTTTGAAAGTTTTTGAAAGTGTTTTTGAGTACTTTGATGAAAGTTTTTTAAAAGTTTTGTGTAAAGTTTGAAAGTTTCCAGGTCTATTGTCAAACATGAAATACATTTACCAGCTTCGATTATGTTTGAAGCGGTTTACATGTATGAGTTTAGACCTTGATAGCTTTCAAACATGAACAGTCGATTCAGACTTGCGATCACCGGGGAAAAAGTTCTCTTGTGAATGGTTAGAATTCAGAATGAGGCTTGTTTCTGTGCGACGAGTCGAGTTTTTTATAAAAAAAAAAAAAAAAAAAAAAAAAAAGATTAATAAGCAACATGACTTTCCAATCTTCGATCCGCCCGATCGAATCAGAATTGCAGCACTTATACTGAGCGCGGTCCGGTCCAGCCGATGCCATGCCATGTAACAAATACATTATGAGAGATACTTTTTTTTTACGTTTTCAATGTTGAGGTGAATCAAAATCAAACATGACCCATTAGGAGGTGTACGTGGACTGCGGAGCTCCCGGGACTGACACAGATAGAGCTGTCCGAGGAAACATTTTATCATTATTTTCAGAAGTGAATGTTCGACACCCCCATTATTCACCCAGGGCTTTTCCCCATTGTGAATGCAGGAGTTTAAAGAACAACCAGGAGCTTTTTCCGACAGTAAAGAATAAACGCATATCTGATTTTGGCGTCTGCCAGAAAGCATGGTAAATGTCACCATACTATGTTGTCAATTAGGGTTAACCTGCGTTGATAAATTTTATCATAATCTAGTGAAATTTACCATACTTTCTGGCGGACGCCAAAATCAGCTATGCGTATGGTAAATGATACCAGTCTTTTTTTTCCGCGTGTATAGTTTATTAAGTCGTAGACAGTCAAGCTTGCTCGAACGCAACCTCTCTCACTCTTTCTCAACAAGTCCTGAAAAGAATAAGAAACTGGCTGTTCGTTTAGGTAAGAGCTTTCCGACCCAGACACTCCGCTTCAATTCTGCCCAGCCTCAATTTGGAATTCATTTGAAACACCGCAACGAATTTCGACGCTCGCTTCTAATAATTATGAGGGCTCCGTGTAGCTTGGACATCGAAATTGAGTTCGCGGCTCAAAGGAGCTAGACGAAGGGCAACGAAAATGCACGTAAAGAGACTCGGAACATTTCTCTTTCAAGCGAGAACGAATCTATCGGATCCGATTGATAATTCCGGTCACAACCACCATCGGGGAAAAAGGTCAGTTCTTTTGCGGGAAAGAAGCCTCTCATCCGTGCTTCGCGGGTCGTCTGCGTCTGTGGAGAAAAAGGCAAATTGAATAAAAATACCGCTGCGGCCAGACTCAAGGGCTCGAAAAAGCTGTTTCACATGGACTGACTAAGCAATTTTTTTTTTCCGTATAACTATCTCTTCCTCATCCGATATGGTAGCGCGTGCGAGAGAGAGTGAGCGAGAGTGAGGTGGCGTCCTAACCTCCCTTCCGCTTGGTCTTTTTCAACTTCATCGTGAAGTGACCAGCACCGCCGCCGCCGTCGGCGGATGAATGAGCCGTGTTGCCAAATGGTCGAAAATAAATCCGTATTCTTTGCTTTGCGTATACATGTGAAGTTGGTCAGTTCGGCAACCGTGACAAGGGGCAGCAAGTAAAGTCTCCTGAGAGTTTTCTCAAGTGATCCGCCGCTTCGCGCATCGCCACGGCCGCTCCGTGGATTGAAATCGAACTGTTTTCTGGACACCTTTTCAAAAACGCAAGAATCATGATTATGTAACCACTAAATATACTATAATAACACATTACAACTCTACACTGAAAGGAAAGATTACCAGAGGCATGACAATATGTGAACCTACGTAAAGGATACTACAATTACAAGAATTCTAGTGTTTGTACCATAGTTCTTGAAAATTTTTAGAAACTTCTAGTTCCATGACCATATTCTGGTAATAACACCAGGATTTTCTGCTCAAAGTACTAGACTTCCTGTCGTTCAAATATTGTTGTGCTTCTGGTAATATTACTAGAATTTGGTATCATGACTTTCGCTTTTTTCTTCATGTACAGCCCGTGTGGATTAAGTCGGGGCACATATTGTTTTAACCTTTAAATGTGTGATGATCTATGACAGGAGCAAAAGTAAAATTTCTTCCATCTCTATTACTATCCCTTTGAATGTACAAGTTGAAAGAGGATAGAAAGAAGTGGTTTTATCTCTTTTTCTGACCTTGTCTAACACACGAAATTCAATGGTTGAAAAAATAGAGACGTAAGAATTTCTTGTTGCGCTACTATCTACGAGAATGGGAATGGGGCCTTATTTTGAGATTTTGACACCTACTCGCAGAAGTTCATGACAAGCTAGATAAGCTCTAAAGTTGCCTAAACGGTCTTTTAATTTAACAAGGATATAACCTGTAATAGTTTGAAGCTATGGAGAGTCAACTTTAACCCTTTAAGGACCAGGTTAGTTAAAAAGACGCCAACCTTCCGTTTAAATAGGGAAGGTAGTTAACCGTTCGTACTCGAGGGAGTTGAAATTGCATATACGACGTATTGAAGGCGCCGTATCTCGTAGGTGTTTTCATCGCTAATCGCATTTATCCGGTATGAAGACTGAATCAATGTGAAATAGACTAGAGGAAAAAAACGAGTAGACTCGGGCTTGGTCCACAAAATTTCATAATTAAAATTCATGAAAATCCCAATTAAGCCAAAATCGACTTTGTGATTGGAATAAATTTTTCTCATCAAAATCGGTTCTGGCAAGATGAGGTCCCTTTCTCCTTAATCCTTCACTTATCCTTAATCCTCAATAAAAAAAAAAAAAAAAATTCACGTCAAGGAAACTTCTTGTTTGATCCTGTGTGCCCCGCCGACCGAGTGGACGAGTGAGTGCGGTTTTTTATATTGGATTCCCATTTGATGTTGACGATGATGTCCAAGGGAAACCGGGGAAAAAGAGAAGAGAGAGAAAAAAAGAAGTATCTCTCGACTCTATTAAAAACCGATCTCGTAATGGTCCTTGAGCCTTGAGCGATTCAGGAGCTTTTGCTAACTTGCTCGTCTCGATGTCCGAGGGAGCTGTGCTTTTTGCTTGCATCGCGGACCATCGTCTAACTTCGTTTGTGACACGGATATCTTCGCCAACGGTAGCAACCGCTGAATACGTTAGCGTTGATCGAGACCCCCCCCCCCCCCCAATCGGACTTCCACCATCGATCGTCAGAAATGTAGCAAGCTCTCAAAATTAAACTTGCCGTTTCAAAGCTGAACGTTGACAAGATCTGAAACTAAAAGGGACATTGCGGCGTAGGACGCCGGAGGCCTCTCGCGGGGGAAGTGCATTGGAAACTGATTGCCGTCTTAGGAATCTAGCGGGCATTATAACAGAAAATGACTTCAAAAACAGTAAATTTTGTTGAATTTTGTTTAGAATTTTCTCTAGCTAGACCGATGAACAGGGACATGGAAGTGAGTCGGGTAACTTGCCCCCCCCCGAATTATTTCCAAAAATGATCGTGAAAAACGAAACCCTTTGTGAGAATGAGCGGCCATTAATGTTCATCATGCATCGTTCAAATCGAGTAGCAGAAACGTTTTGAGGCAAGTTAAACTATTCTGCCGTAAAACTTTCAAACTTAATGGAAACTTACGATTTGAAATCAAGTCATCGCTCATCTCACATTCAACTTTCGTAATTTTGGAACGAATCTCTCTCTCTTCTCTCTCTCTTCTCTCTCTCTCTCTCTCTCTCTCTCTCTCTCTCTCTCTCTCTCTCTCTCTCTCGCTCTGTCGTATCCTTTATTCCTTAATTCCATTTTGTTTGGAAGCGGTAGAAATTTTCCGCACGACTTGGCAGCATTGTGAGTCAGGTCAGGTCAGCGCCACACCGCGCCACAACTCGGCACGGGGCCGAAAAAAAAAAATCGTGTGCGTCTCGCATGATCGCTGGATTAAAAAAAAGATACGAGGTGCCTTAAATCCGTTGTCGAAGATGACTTTTTTTCAAATTCCAAATAAATTAAGAAAACCGTTTTCATCCCTCCCTCCCCTCTTTCCCCTACCCTCTGCTCCCTCCCACCCTCCTCCCCCAATACAAGTGTACGCTTCTCTCATTTTATCAGATCGTTCCTTCATATGTATACTTATAATGTGAATGTACACGCTTACATGTTTAAATATGATTAACTCCGACTGTTATGAATGATCGCTGACGACGACAAAATACGAGAACGCATTCCGACTGCCCGCGGATAAAGCCCCCCCCCCCTCCCACTACCTTTATCTCTGGGGGGACTCTTCTAATTTTTGATGGAATTAAATATTCAAAAATGACATTTTTCTCCGGTGGACAGGTATAGGTATCGCTTCTTCGATGATGATGATGATGATAATACGGTCGCGGAACGTGTACTAAAATGAATACAGTGTGTACCAGAAGTCCTTACCAGACAGTCCACAGTGAAAAAAAAAAAAAAACGAAAACGAAACAAGCATCTCCATTCCATAAACAACGGTTCAGCTGGTCCGCTTGTTGGGAAAGATGTAAAACTAATGAGCAGGCTTTTTTTTTTTATCAATGAGATTATGTTTTCGACTTGGACTTGGTAAGTACTTCCGGAACATGTTGTATAGTCATCTTTCGTTTCCTATAGTAGAGCCTGAAACCACCCTGTTGACTTGCTGCCGGGAGAAGATTCGATTTTAAAGATAATAAGTATTGCAATTTTTTTTTTTTTTTTCTTTTTCTTTTGGTGCTGTTTTCAAGTCTATCTCATATTTTTGTTAGGCTGCAGCGGCATCTCATAGGTCACACCTGGTATAAATTCAAAAACCTGATCTTTTATTTTCTAGTATAATAGTTCATGTGAAAATTGAATTTCCCGGGGCCGAATAAAGTTGGTGAAAAGTCTGGCCAGTTTTGTTTTTTGTTTTTGTTTTAAATATGGATTTTAATATGTATACTCTCAACTATACTCTTGCATCTTTGTATAGAGACGCTATACCAAACGCTTTACGTAGGGAGTGGGTTTACCTAATTGTTGATTCCATCACGTTTATCGTTTCGCGGTTGGTAGGCGGGTGATTTCATCGATTCCATCGATTTCATCGAGATGGAGGTCAAGGGGGGCAGGGGCCGAAGACAGCTCGAACTGCTACTGCATCGCATTCCACACCCGTACACCGATCACTGATCAGCCGATTTTTCCTTCGGTGTTGCCGTTTTTCATGTAATAATCCTAAAATTCACCAACTCATCAATGTAAATTTAGCTGTTCTGGAAACACTGGTTCCTCTCGTCCAACCACGCGGTAATTATAGGTGTTTTCGTATCCTCCTTGTTCTCTCCTTCATTTTTAATTAAAATCGGTATCAGTAGTCAATTGCAGAGGTTCGGTGAGGTTCAGGTTCGAACCTATCGTCAAATACGTGTAGTGGATCCGACGTCCCATCTCCAGACTGATCTTGTATGTGCAAGTGAGATAATTTGATTATAACATTCAAGTTCGCATGTAAGTACAGATTTTTTTTTTTTTCTTTTTTTTTTTTTCTTTCAAAATTGAATGAGGAAAAAGGCAGATATAAAGGAATTCTAAGCTGTACAAATACTTTCGATAGTATCGATGTATCGATGTATTAATCCTTTCTTTTTGTAAAAAGAGTAGCTTTTGGTTGATATTTTAGTCACTATCGAAGCAGTTCTACTTGTTTTGTTTTGTCTTGTGAATTTATATTCAGCTATTTCCTCTAAATGTTCAAATTTTCCTTTTCCTAGGCTAACAAAAATCTCTCTTTAAATGACGATTAGTTGCGTCGGTCCTCCCCATTCTTTACTTCATTTACGGGGGTCCCCATCACAAAACCCTCTAACCCTTTGAAACACTACTTTAAGTTGAAAAGTCTAAGCTGCTAGATATGGAAAAATATCACATTATGCTGTATATTTTGCAACCTTTTTCACTTTACAAGCTGTTTTCATTCGGCTATGAGCTATTTCACGCTTTAGTTTGTGGCTCCGAGCTGAATTCCCAAATCCCAAGCTGTTAAAACAAAAACCGCAGATGAGAATGCAAGCGGCATCAAGAACAGTAACATTTATAATCACATCAACCTGCCACATAACCAGCCGCATGTGATTACCGTTTACCGCGAGGCACCCGTTTCGAAGTCAGCTAGGGCCGGGCGAGCCTAGGAAAGGGAGATATGACTTTTTAAAGGGATAATTTCAACGAATTCATTTTTCCATCATCATTATGTCATTATGAAGGAGGTCGGCCGGGATCCGATTGTTTTCTGACCCGAACTCTGCTGCCCAGCCCCTTATAAACGAGCCAACTACCCTCAAACATCACGGCATCTGCATTCACGCAGTCCTAAATATCACTTCAACACAACAACCAGAGACTTTTAAACATTATGAACATTTCGGTCTCAAATTTGCCAAGTGTTTAAAATTCGATTTTTAAGGTTGTGTTTAACCTTATAATGTAATCGGTTCTCCAGACTCTTTTCAAAGAGTTTAGATTCTGAGATGAAAAAGCTTCATCACATGGACTTCTAAACCCATTCGTCAGTGTGAGGTCAATTTAAAAGAGGTTTACTATCTATTTGAGCAAAGCTTAAAATTATGTAAATCATTTCGTTTTGAACGCACGTTTTCAAGTGAATTATTCATCGCGGATAGAAAGGCACGAACATCGGACGCTCTTTAAAAAATTACCGCAATAGACATTTTTTATTTTATTTTTGGAACGGATTTTTTCTTTCTTAGTCTGATTTTGAAGCATTAAATCTAACTGTGTTTACAATCATAACCAAAAGGACTGTCGCCATCATGAACGGAGTGGAGATTCAAGTTCGCACATAAATTGTTATACAGAGCTGCAGAGGTCAATTTTTAAGTGCAAAGGATTAATATTGTTACTAATGCCGGAACGCACCAGAGAAAGTTTCCTTCCTTTTCCTCCCTATCATTTTTCTTCATCTCCAGTTTTGTCTGTCGAATTGCGCCGTCTTAAATTTCAGTTGCTCGAGTACCGTTTTGATCCTGTCGCATTCACAATATTCATTCGTGCGCAAATGACATATTATCTTCAACTCATACTCAGATGGTCGAACCCCCCCCCCCCCCTCACTAGGAAGTGGTCGCGTACCATCCTTCAGTCCACGCTCCAAAGTGAAAAAATCGAATTTGTAAATATTCATGAGATTGTTAGCGCGGCTCAAATTTTCTTGTTGAATCGTTCAAGCAAAAATTCTAATGTTTCCTTGCGCGGCGCGGCGCCACCACCATTCCGTGGTCAGTACTGAACTCTAATGAACACTCTACTCCGTGAAACGCTCTCGAAGGAGAAGCGATGGTTGACTATACAGGCGAACTTCCCAGTTTGCTTGTCTGTTAATTAATTACCTAATTTCTGGACTACAGCTCTTTTTCTATCACTCGCCGTCTGAATCACCGATTAGCGCCTTTTCGTTACCGCCCTCATTTTATTTTATGCTCCTTTTTATGAACAGTCAACGGAATAAAGAAATGTCAGACAATGTCGTCGATCTTGATTTAGAAATACTATCTGCAATACTTATCACAGTAAATTTAAGCATTGCAAGTTGCCTATATCCGAGCCGAAATATAAGGCGTCGTGTGACATATTCTATTCGTATAATTTGTTGACTAATTGTACTTGCTCACTTTTTTGCAAATGAAATTGGAGAATAAATTGAATTTTTAAATACATAGGGAAGAGGTCTCGGAAAAGCTAAAGTCTCGAACCAAGTTCAAAATTGGGATATACACGTCATAATATCTCAACTTAAGTTCTATGAAATATTTTAGAGATAAGAGAGCCATTTAAAGTCCAGGAGCCTGATTGGCCTCGCTGTTATTTTTAAACAGGGATATCTGACTGGTTGGTCAATTTTAAATTGCCCGCTTCTCACTAAAACAGTGTTTACTCACATAAACATTCAGTTGGCCCCTACATCAGAATTTTCCTTTCCCTCGTATGTAACTTGGCAACAGATATTTTCTTCGGAACCGAGTCTCTTTCCTTCAACGGTTTGTTTTCATTTGAGAAAACGGCGCGGTGGCGGGCGTCGCGTCGGTGGTTTGCAGTGTTGCCACATTGTGAAGAATGTTTCCAAATTTTTCAATCAAGTTCCATGCACATTTTTGGGTATTTGCGGCAACGTCTGACAACCCTGGCGAGGTGCAAGTGCGCGGTGTGGACTGTGGACACACCTTCGGGGAGATGCTGTCGGTAGATGGCCCGGCTTAAGAGGTTAATTAACTTTGACGTTGATTACGATGACGATGAAAATGATGATGATGATGATTGATTAAGTCTTAAAAGTGAAACGGTTTTTCGTCTGCTCACCGCGGCGCGCGATCGGATCGCAGCGGTCGAGGAACGCCTTCGCTCATCCTTTTTCGATGCAAGGAGATCTCCTTATGCAAAAAAAAAAAAAAAAATCCTCGTCTCCTCTACCCACTCTCAGCTTCGAACTCGACCCCCCCCCCACCTCCTGTCTCTCGAAATAGAATAAATCGACAGCCCTTCATGATCCTAATTAAATTCTGCAAATTCCGACCGGAATTATGAATTTATATTTCTCTCATTTTTCACTTAGCAGAGGCTCTTCTACAATCTTGCGTCAATTTATCCTTAGCTAATTTCGTTATAATATTGTGTTTCAAATCAATTACTTGCATTTTGTACTGCGCAGTTTTTAACTTTTTAATTTTTTGAAGGGGATAAGAGGTGGATATGAGCTTTATTTTTAATTTTTATTTTTTTATCATTTTCATTTTTTAAATTTTTTGGACTCATAACATTCCTTATGTTAAAAGGAACTATCCCAAAAAGGACGCATATTTCTTATTGCATTTTTTGTTTGTTTTCGTTTAGTTTTCCCCTTTTTCATGCTTGAGCTAATATTTTTGATAGAGATTTGCTCCACCAATCCTTCTATTCAAAATTCTCTTTTAAAAAAGGTTAAGATTATCTTTGTGCCTTTGTTGCTTTCAGCAAAAGCAAACTAAAGAGAAAATGTTGAAACAATGAAATGTATAAATGTATCCGTATCGAAATGACTCACTGAGAATTTTGGAATTCATCAACCGCTTGACTACATTATTAACTTGAGCAGCATAGTGGAGCGGGATTGTATTTAGCAGTATGATGTAATACCGCAGCCTGCCCACCGAGGAGGGGGGGGGGGGGGTTAAAAGTATGGTCTTCCTCTTTTTTCTTTTATTTGTATTATTATAAAAATAATGAAACGCCACTCATTTTTGAATGGAATCATTTGCCCTTGAACCCCATTATTTGTCTGGGATATCGTTTCAACCTTTAGTATTTTCATTTTTCCGATATACGCTTCAATATCACCGGCTCGTTATGAATTTACAGGGAAAGAGGGATTAGGCTACGCCCACCGCACCCTAAATGACACAACTTTTGGAATTCAAGGAAGACAATGATCACACGTTGGTGTCGTTGGTGTCGTTGGAGTCGTTGGTGTCGTTGGTGGTGATACCGAAGCGTTAGAATTGGGATCGTGTGAGCGCGAGAATAGTGAGCATGAGTTTGTGCACCCCTGGTGTGCTTAAAACCAGGACTAAGGGTTTCTTTTGAATCCTAATAATGAGTGAAACCACTCAATTGCCTAAGACCTCGCCCGGCGCTTACCACCACACCGCGCACAGCCCCACGGGTAATCGAGTAGAAGAATTTAATCGGATTAGCTCAGAATAATGCAACCTCGCTACATTTAACTTAAAACACCTTTGCGCTTTTCCCCAAGGTTCGAGGTTCAACTTTTGCCGCATCCTCCCTCCCTCCCCCCCCCTCTTCCTCCATCTACCCCCTCTTCACCCAATCCTATGAATGTAGAGTTAAGTCTATCGCCAATTCGCCATCATATTTGACCCCGATTCACTTAATTTTTCTCCTTTCTTTGTATAAATATTTCTTTTTTTCTCTTTGGTATTTTTACCTCTCTGCCGACAAAACTCCATTACGAACACAGTTGTCTACATCACTATATTTTTCCTTAAGAATCACAAAATGAAGGACGAATTTAATTTGAATCGTGACGAAGATACTAGAGAAAACTAAATTAAAGAAATATGTTCAGGCATTACGTTTTTCGTTTTAACATGATTAAAGGCTTTAGATGAGGAAGCCGAGTTGACTGGTAATCTCCCGAAGTTTTCAAACGTACTATAATCAACGTGGTAAAATTAATACAAATTTAGGTTGGAATTGTTTTTTCTTCTTCCTCTCTTTTTTTGGAATTTAAAATGCTTAAAATGAAATGTTTCTATTCAACAGAGTTTTCTTATTTGTTGTGAAGAAATTTCAAGTAACGTTGCCGTGGATTAAATAGCTGCCCTTCACATCAGGATGGAGATCCCTCTTGTAACCTTAAGAACTCAATGGTACTTACAATTAGAATTTTCGTTTGAGCGTAGGCTAAAATTAATGAAAAGGGTAGTCATTACGATACGAGATTTATGTTGAAGCCGGTAAAAATTACGAGTATAGTTACATTGGTTTTATGAAAATGTGGTTGTTTTGAGGGAAAAGTCATACTTTTAGGAGTGAGGAAAAATGAGACAGAGTTTATGGGAGTTTAAAAAGGAAAAAACTACAGCGGTCCGAAGAACATGCAATTGGCGAGGTAAAATAAAAATTGGATGATAATTTTTAATGATTCGAACATGAATCGTGATTCGTGAAACATGACGGAACTAGACGAGCGGGGGAGACATAGTGTGGGTGGTGGTAATGGTGAAGGGAGTCGAAGGGGTATAGAGTGGGATGAGAGGGGCAGGGGAGGGGAGGCCAGGGGGTGGGGAGGGGGGAGGGGGAGGGGTAGGGGGCACTGCGGAGGATGAATCGAAGGCCCTCGGTAGGAACTTCGGACTCGCGACCTCTCCTCCTCCTCCTCCTTCACCTCACCTCACCTCACCTCACCACCTTGCCTATACCCCCCCCCCCCCCCCCACGACCCCACGTCCCCCTCAATTCGTCCAATGAACTAGTCGTGCCGTGGCGAGCCGCGATACCGCGCGATTCAGCCAACAGAACCATCCAACAGAAAATTACAGGATAAACACCATTAACTTGGGAGAGTAATTTTATTATTTTTATTTTTTTTTTTTTCTTTCTTTCTTTTTTTTTTTTTTTTTTTTTTTTGCTCTATCTCTTTTCCTGCAATAATTATTATTATTATAAGCATAGAAAAAAAAGGGAGAGGGGAACGGAGGAGGAAGAAAATGGAAATGAAGAAGAAAAAGGGGGAACGAATGTAATGATTCTGAAAGCGCGCTCTTGTGTGGAGATGCTCAACTCCCACGCATGCACGCATCCTATTATATTATTATCCTCGCTATTATTCCTGTTATTGTTGTTGTTGTTGTTGTTGTTGTTGTCGTTGTTGTATTTTACCATTTGAACCATCTTTAGATTTGGTCTTTTTTTTTTTTTTTTTTTTTTTTTTTTTTTCAACACACTTTCCAGTCGCACGTTTTAAGTTGCGTCCGTCTTTTGGACGTTTCGCGTTTGCGGTTTTAGAAGCGTGTTGCAAGCTCATAATAGACGCGAATCCTGCGGTCGCTTCTCATTGCGTCTTCGTCGCCTGCACTTTTCCATAATTCAATAATTCCCATCCTGTTGTTGGTAATTCAATTATGCTCATTATCTTAATTGTCTGGATAGTTCTAGTCGTTGGATGTTGGACGGTGCATCGCATTCGTAACTCGAATTTAATTCACAGTCCACCCGATCGCCGCGCTCTCTGCAGCCGAATGTCGTTTCACGTTAACACCGCCTCACCGCGCCGCGCACGTAAGTTTCACTTCGCGTGTTGTTTAGACATTGTATAGCTGTCATTTGAGTCTCCCGAACGGAGGGTAAATTTCTTTCTGGGGCGAAACCGCCAAATCCCCATCAAATTCAAAATTCGGCAGCTTTATAAAATGAGTGACCGACGCGCAAAGGCCCCATATTCCCCACTAGTATAGGGTGTAATGGTCTTAAATAAATTTATACCGACCTAAATGCAGAAGCGCAAGACCATTGTGTTGTTTGCCGAAATACGCATTTTTTTGTTTTTTGGTTTTTTTGTTTTTTTGTTTTTTTTTTTTAAATCAAACTAATTTGTAAAAGTACATTTTTGTCAATATATCCGTCACGTGTGAGTCATCGTTAGGAAATTCTCAAATGATTCGGAATAGCAAAGGTAATCGCTATTTTTTCAAGCAATACGAGCTGCAATAGTGAATGAATGCTAGAAAGCTCAATGGCAATAAGCGAGCAAAGTTAGAGGTACCGCAGCGAGCGATCTACCCCGTGCTTTGTGCTTTTGCTCGGTAGGAGTAAAGTGGAATTTTGATTGGTGAAAATCCGAAGGGGTTGCGTCTAGAGTCGGCGAGCGTCCAATCATAAAACTTTTCCCCGGCTTGGCCCGGCGCGCATCCATCCCCGTTCGCCTTGTCACTCACTCCACTTTTCCAACTCTCACTCCGCGCACTTGACAGGTCATCGCGGGTTGCGGGGGTGGCTGAGTTAAGGCGCTGGCGCGCGAGTCGCGGAGTGAACCCGACATGTGCTCTGTTTCTCATTCGGCTCTAGCTATCTCGCCTTCTAATTGTGCTTCCTCTCCCCCCCCGTACTTTTTTTTCCGGTAAAAGGAGGAAAGGCCCACCGTTACCACCCTTCAACCCCGTACCCCCTCCCCATAAACGACGACTATCCCTTGCGTTTTCAATAGTAGTTACGATACACTCTCAATAGGCACACCCAATATTCAGTCTCACCTCTCGCGAGCCGCTAATGATATTTTTCTCACCTTCGCTTTGAAGAGCAGAAGTTGTCTGTTCCTCTCTCTCTCTCTCTATCTCCCTCTCTCTCTTTATCTCCCTCTCCCTCCTCTCCACCCGTTGAAACCGATTTGTTAGACAAGACTGGAGGGAGAGGAGATGTAACTTCAACCCTTAACCTACCTAATTTTCAGTCTTTAATTTTTATGTTAATTTTACGTTAGTTCATTTAATTTGTCTAGTATAGATTACGTATAATTTGAGTAATTTAACATTTTTCTTTTTGTTTGTTTTGTTATCGGTTTTTTTTTTTGTCTAAAGACTGAAAATAAATCATTTATCATTTATCATTTTTATCATTTATCATTTAATCTTTGTCCTTTTCCAACACGTACCTGCAATTGGGCTAAGAGAGAGAAAGACCTATCCTAGATACGGCTCCCTGTGCCATAGTATACTTAATACCGCCACTGTAATTCTATAGCTCACACAGTTCTGAGGCCATTGATCCATTGCCCGTCCATTGCTGTTAAAATTATTTTGAAATTTTTCGGAAGTTGGCATAACAATATTTCTTGAGTTAGAGCTCGTTTCAGAAGTGTAGGCACTTAGACCATACTCTTTGACAAACTTGCAATTTTCATCCCTGGAAACTAAAACGAAACTTGCCTTCGACTTGAAACTTTTTATTTTGAAGCGTTACTCAATATGAAAAGCCAACGCTCAAATTCAATTTCATTGAATTTCAATTCAATTTTCAATTCAATTTTCAATTCAATTCAATTCAATTTCAATTTCAATTCAAATTTTCATTTTGAAACATGAGAAAAATAATGTTGAAAAATTCCAAAGATCATCGGTCAAGGAGCGCCTATATACACTTCTGAAACGACCTCTTTATAGGGCTGTCCAAAGCCGTACCGAAGATTCGAGTCGCAAGGCGAGTGTTCGCGTTTCGATTGCTCCGCTCGTTCCTCCTCTGGTACTGAAGCCGAACCAAACTTCGGAAAACGGAACATCCGAAAAAGGAGGGAGATCCCGATTCTCCAATGCTTCGATGCTCCGATGATGCCACCGCAAACAGCAAACCGCCACAAAAGTCTAATAAGATGATTGCTCATAAAATTATTGTCAATGAACTGGAAGGACCATTATTCATAAAATAATGACTCGGCGTTCCGCGTTCTATCTATCCGTTCCGTTCAGTTCTGTTCCCTTTGTCGCCCCGTGTTATGTTATAAACGCGTTTCCGTTTTTGGTTTTAACCCCCCTCCTCGTCTTTACCGCCCCCTCCCACCACTTCTCCTCTCCCTCCCCTCCTCCGCGTTTTCCTCCTTAACCACAGCTCTCATTTCAAGCACGACTAACTGCGACAATATTTTTCCTCTGCCTTCTTCTCCTTCTTCATTTTTTCACTGCCTACGTGGGAGGGAGTGAGAGAGTGTGAGAGAGACAGAGAGATTGGAGGAAAATAAAAGCATTGGATGACTCACAGAGATGTAAGTTATTATTGCGGATCCACCAAACTCAAGGACACAAATCCAGAAGATAACTTTGAATCAAAAGAAAATTGTTGTCCATGGAAAAAGCAAATCATAATTATTTTTCTTTCCCCCTAGATTTAAAGTTAGACTTCAATTTACCATGATCTGTTTCAAATCAGCATCGAAAAAGACGAATGTATCAAAAGAAAAGTTTTGGATTTTATGTAGTAAAACATAAACTTGTATATTTCTTTTCTCTCTCGCTTTCTCACACCGTCGGTTAATTTAAAGCTCAATTTCAACAAAATTTTCTTTTCTAGCTCTCAGTGAAAAAAAAAAAAAAAAAAAAAAAAGTCAAGCAATAAATTCGCGTTCAGAATAAACACAATTCTCCTGCTATGACTAAAATTAATCAGTAAAATTTACGGATGTTTCAATGAAAATCGTGCTATGATTTCTAGCTTGTGCAGTCCAACAATTCGTCCTTTGGAGTCGAGTGTAGTTACATTATTCTTATGTAGTCAAGTTAAGTGTTGCGGTTAAAAAAAAATAAAAAAAAAATAAAAAAAAAAAAAAATATGGAACTGAAGTCATATCCAACGAAGACAAGTTTGTAACACGGTCCAAAACAAGTTATGATGACTCCCGTTGCCAACAAAACTTTCCGAATACGAACGATAAAAAAGTCACATTCGCATTAGCCGCTGCCACTCCCACATTTTGATCATGCTGCGCACTGATTGCTGAATCGCTAAACCGATGATACAAAACCTGACCAGTAGCGTGGGACTGGCTCAAAAAGTTGTTCGTCTGATCAGTGAGTCATGTACTATTAGACTGACGCTTACTTTATTTGCAACCAGTACAACGGGAATCCCCCCCCCACCCTCCTCTCACCAAAGGTATAAAAATAACCTGAAATAAAAAATACACCAAAGCGACCGTAAAATTTTCCGAAAAAAGAGAAAGAAGAAAAAAGAAGAGATTTGATCCGAAAGACATTGCACAAAGCCGATGTTCCATCGGCCAAGATCTTTTCCCGCCATTCTTGCTCGCTCCTGGCTATAGGTATATATGTATATTTACACGTATGTAAATGTGAAACCAAAGTGTTTTTACCTTTGGATAGCAATTGTTGGGGGAAGGGGGTAAGAATTTCCGCGACCGAAAAACATGACGGGAAAATATACACTAACATACATGACAAATCTGGTTTCCAAGCAAGAGAGTTAGGCGGGAGGGCGGAGTGGGGTATGTGAGAGAGAGTGATATCATGTGAGATAGATAGAGTAAGAGAGAGAGAGAAAAGACAGCGAAGAATAAGAAGGGAAAAGATGTTGGAGGAAGAAGAAGAGCGTGTGATAGGAGCGCGCGATATAGATCAATTATAGTGTAATATACAGATTCAAAAAGTGACAAGCCCTGACAGCCATAACCGATCGATATGTTAGAGCCACACACACATGCATGGCCGCGCTCACAAACTAACGCACCGACGGTGATGGTGAGTATATGACATGCACGCGCGAACGGACGGAATGAAAGCCACTCTCACGACCCAGGCCGATCAAGTTGGGCGGTTATTCGATATTCTTTTGCAGGTCAATATATCCACAGTTCGATACTTTTCGATATTCTGAAGTTTGAGCTATAGTATTCAATTGTTCCAATAGCTTTATTGTACTACCTCATTTTTGAAACGCTACCTTACTCTTCATTAATACCTCAAGAAATCACTTTATGTATCCATGCTCAAATGGATAACCTGTCCGTAACAAGAATATCTTTGACCTTTCTCGGAGAAAAATTTCTAGTTCTCGTAAGCGGAGTCTATATTTAATACTCACTTAACCGGAATTTTTTTTATTTTAACTAGAAATTCCTGTGTTACTTCAATAGAAATTTCTGTTGGAATTCTTATTGAAATAACAGGAAGTCCTGTTGAAATAACATAAATTCTTGTTGAAACAATAGGAATTCCGGTAAAGTAAGTATACGTCCAGTTGAATTAACAGGAAAATTTTTCTCATTGTTGATCGTCTTGTGGATCATATATTTTTTCAAGATATAATCATCGATCAACATTTTTCTCTCAGTTGAACTAATAATAAGTAACAGTATCGATCATTTGAGGTTTAAATTGAACTTCTGGAAAGCAATTTCTTTGCATGAGTTTTATGTAGATTATATCGATTTATCGTAGAGGCCGCGTTTCTATTGACTTATATCTTCTTCTGTTTACTCATGTTCAGAATAAATCATTTGTAGTATTTTTTTTTTTTTTTTTCTTTTTAAACATTTAAACGGAAGGAAGGTATTCGAGAAAGATTCTCATCATGATGACGGACCAAATTTTACAAAATGGGCAACGTCGCTCTCAAGCAAGTCCAACAGCAACCCGAAATTATGGAAGGAAAGATTGTGGAGTGGTTGCTCGCCTCGCGTTTCAGAATAAGTGACGCAATCGACCACGATTCAGACAATAGGGATTTTGATTGAGGAATCGTAGACTGAGAACCGAAATAGTCCCAGCTCCAAGAATGGAATAGACATCGTTGCCAGAACGTAAGAAAAATTCAAATTCCGTTCTATGAATGATTTTCAAATCGACTGATCTAAAGTCTTTTCTATTCTCACTTTCAAATGATCGTAATCCCCTTTCCGTAAAGTCTTTCCTCCACTGAGGACTGAGTAGACAATTATTTTATTTTTATAAGCCTATCTGGGTTGACCTGAGCCATCAGGAGCCCTTCACATGTACCACACACATGTTTATTTATGCACGTTTAAAGATAAAGGACGTCAGTGCCAAAGCGTGCAATCTGGCAGCATAAATAGCATAATAATTTGTCCATTTAAAGTCACAAAAAATTTCGCGTTGAAGGGTGTGCAGTGTGCACTATACATCGAATAGCTCGATAGTTTTCATGGGTTTAAAGGGAAAAAAAGTAAAGTTGGTAGATTTCACATCTCATCGGCTCTGATGAAACAATCCGCTTTCATACAGAAATTAAAACCAATAATCCATCATAATTTAACTTTTCCAACGGGATTTTTCTTTCTTTTTTTCCCCTTTTTATTTCAATATTTATCATTGATTAAAGATTGGAAAGTATGTCGAGCATTTTGAAAGAGAGGGAAAACCACAAATAAATTAATAAAACCTCTAAACTAATTATGATATTGATATTTCTGATCAGTGTTAATATGTCGATCCCGAAAGCCTTCACTCCCCGAAGCATAAACTGAAAAATTTGTTCGGGATGAAATTTGACAACAGTGTCGCGTATGACGACGACGCCTCTGCAGCATTTTCATTCCATTCATTAGGACGTAAGCACTACCCGCGTACAAACCATCGGAATCGGACATTACAGACACATCACGGGCATCAGGCCACATTTTTAGATATTCGGCCAGATCCAGAAGTAGAAGAGAAGAGAGGGAATGGGAGGCTCTCCATTTCTTTATTTGAAAGTTTGGAGGCAGCATTTTGTTATGGCCAATTGTCCCACTCACTCGTGCTTAACGTTTGTCAGGTTCAGGCCAGTCCAGCCGCGCTCGTGCGCCCTGTGCGTGTGTATGATGCGTCCCGCACCACACCGCACCGCGCTCCCTTCACCCGCGTCCAGTAGATCAAAACATAGAATTTCTCGGACATACACGGAAAAAATATTTATAGAATATTTAATAAATGTATAGCTCGTTTTATAGGAAGCATACATGCAGAATCATAAAATCATTCATGTTAGAGCCTAAAATGAGTCAAATAACGTAGTTTTTACCGTAAAATTAACATTAAAATGCTTTTAAAGCATAAGCACAACAAATTTTCTTGTCCTGAAATATCCAAGTTTCATTCCCGTATGCGGCGATGTTCATTGTTGGTGTCACTGTGGACCGTGGGTGTGCTGAAGCAGTCATAAGACCTATATCGTTCATTTAGAATGCAAGTTCATTGAGTTTTAGTGTGAGCTCACCACCAGACAAGAAGGGAGTTATTTAATTGACAAACAACATGTAAACCGGTCTGAATTCACACCAAACTCCACCTGTAAGACCTGTAACTATGTTTTTATTCTTGAACATTACCTCACAGTCCATCCTAATCCATCTTAATCATTTTGAAGCAAAATTTACTAATTCAAACTTTCTTTCACTGAATAGTCGCACAATTATTCAATAATTGGGGAGTTCTTTAGAAAAGCCTCGTATAAAACAGAACGGAAGGTCGTCCTAAAAAATTCCATAATTCAAAGTGTTGTTGTGTATGTGTTTCTGATTAGTTAAATGGATTTATTTATCTCGACTATACTTGCCTATACAATTGTTTGGTAAAAAAAAATATCAACTCGTTTGACTCATATCAGAAACACACACAATAACACTTTTAAATATGTGCATTTTTTTAAGACTAGTATACAGTCTGTATTTTACGTGATTTTTCAAAAGGAACTCACCGCGGTTAAAACTCATTTGTGGACTTAGATTTACTAGTCTTTAACCTTAAATTCATAAGAACAGTAACAATTCTGTAAAATTGTTAAAAACAGAAAATAAAAAGCTTAGAAATTGGCAATCGAAATTGTAAGTTCACACTGCAGTATAGCGTTTTTTTTGGATGGGCAGGATTTTTGGTCTTCTTTAAGCTCCGTGCTCCTTAATGGGTCTGTTGCAAACTTTTGCTACAACGATAAAGAGTGTTTAATCATACGTAAAATCGCCCGAAAAGTCCATTGCTGGCATCAGAAAGTCATGAAGTGCGAAAATAAACTCACAAGAGATGTTTGATGAAATCCAAGATGGCGGTAAAATATCGAGCAATCTGTATGCATGCACCTTTAACATCCAAGGATTGCCAACGTTGACAACCTCACACCTTCAGAGGTTATGTGTTTATTTACGTTGTGATTGGGTGTGATGGATATTGTGAGGTTGGCTATCCTTGGATGTTCGTGGTGCATGCATACAGGTTGCTCGATATTTTACCGCCATCTTGGATTTCATTAAACGTCTCTTGTGAGTCTATTATAGCATTTCATGACTTTCTGATGCCACCAATAGACTTTTCACGCGATTTTACATGAGATTGAACACTCTATAGTGCTGTAGCAAAAGTTTGCAACAGACCCATTGTCGATGCACTGATTCGCATTTATGTCTGCTGAAAAATATCATAGAATCAACGCAAACGCTGGGGATTTTCAGCATAACATTAGCAACGGAGGATAGATGGACGATGGTGTATATTTTATAAGAAAATTCAATGAGAGATTGCCATCCCTAGACCCTGGTGCTGTATTCCTCGTACGGAACTGAAAATGATTGACATGTCAGTCAATCATAGTATGGTCGTAATGCTCTCCTCGCATAGGATGGCATGGCGTGGAATATCGCGTGATATACCAAAAGAGTGATGATATCAATTGACCTTTAAAGGATTTCTGTTTTAACCTCACGCAATTTACGCTATTATACTCGGCCTGTGAAAATAACCTCAACAAATAGCCGAGCCATGCCGCTCGCCGAGCGAGTCGTTGGTTGGTCGTTGTCGGTCGGTCGACTATTCTCTCCGCCGTGCTTTGCCGTGCTTTACCGTGCAACCCGCTAAGGATAGAGGAATTGTACTCTCGCTAACGTAATTGTGAACATTAAAACGTGGGCTATAAATATTGTTAAGCAACAGAGTAATCATGTGTGAATAATAATTATGATTTCCTATTTCATTTTCCCGAGTTCCGACTATACTTACAGCCGCGGGCGCAGGTGCATCAAGTGATCTGCTTTTGTATATCATGCGCTCCAAGTCGGGAATTTGAATGCGCAAGAGCTTTTAATAAAATTACACGCTCGTATATAAGTGCATATTTATTCTGTATACATAGGATGACTCATAAATCATTCTCTGCTATAGAATTTTTTGTAATTTTAAACGTGACGTGAAAATCTGAATCGGAGCGATCGGAAGTTTGGTCAATAATGCTGGACTCGGAAAAAAATTCTATAATGATGAAACTTCCTTGCTTTTCAGGCTTGATTCCCTTTTTCTCATGTTCCTGGTTCCGAACTCATTTTTCAGTGCATTAGAGCCTCTATTTTTGTACCTGGTAGAGAAAATGTTTATAATAAGGATTCATTGGTCATCCTACACTCCTACAGTACCCAAATACTTTTTTTTTAACCTCAGAGTTTTCTAAATTTTTTCGAGTCAAAAAAACAAAAATAAATTTCATATTATTTTGAATATATTTAGAGTCATCCTATTTTTCTATCAAATTGTATTCATTTAAGAATTTATCCTTCCCCTTTTCCTCATCTGAAAATGAGAAAAAAAGTGAAATTTCCAACCCTTTCAAACAGTAATAACCTTATTTATTTTGTGCTGCCTCTATTTGAGAACAGTGGTTCTAAGTTCGGCAAAATGCACGCCTTAATTCTTTATACTCAGAAAAAAGTGGAAGGGTAAATTTCACCCTTGAATGAGTCCTACATTGTGTAGTGTGTAGAAATAGGGATAGTTATAAAGACAGGAAGTTGCTGTATTTCTTACAGTTACGTGGTTAATATTCACAGTCAAATGGTTAAAATATTCACCATTAGTTGTTTATTTTTTAACCATTCAAATGGCTGCACAATCTAGGAATAACCCTTCAAACCCTTCAACACTTTTTTTCGATGTTTGCAGCATGTGCAAGGTTCGACCTAGTGTACCAGCGGATCCAGGAAATTGTCCTTTTTCTCTTTTCCCATAAACAAGCATGTGTCAGAAAAGGATAGAGGTGGGGGCGAAAATCACATGACTGCCCCTGATCTATCCTTTTCTAACACACACATTCTAATAAGGAAAGAGAGAGAAGAATAAATTCCTGGATCCGGCAGTGACCTTGCGCGAGCTCAGCTTTATTGAGCCACGCTGTATTCACAAAAATCAATGAACATATTTTAATGAGGCTAAACCGTGGTTGTAAGTAATAGATTTGATACAAGACCCATTATTATCGTAATACGACTCGACGAAAACCGCAAGTCACGACTTTCTACGACGGAAAATTTTATAGGAAACATATGTACCGTGTATCTTTTCTGTTGTGTAGCTCACGACAGTTTCCTACTCTGTGAATTGCATAATATATCGCGCAAGAAGTTACTTTCTATTCTCATTTATTTATTTATGCGTTATTAATTGTCGAGTAAAGCTTGACATACGCGCTAAGCATGCGCATTCCGCGTGCATCATTCCGCCTCAAAGTTGCAAAAATCCGACTCATCCTCATCTCAAAGCTCAACATGTAAACAGCAAAGACCTTCGTTTAAAGATAATTGGTTTCATCCTGCAAGCTTTGCAGCTGAAAAGTCAGTTATAAAAAAAAAAAAAAAAATGATTTGTAATCGATATCGATTATACCTATAGTTAATTCATTTCCTGTGTAATAAAGATTTTTAACAATCGAATCAATGGCTATGAAGTCAACGTGGATCGTATCTGCTGTAGAATTAGAAGTCAACTTTCAAATATTTTAGAGCTCAGTGCAAATCGTATCAAAAGAAGCTGAAAGTTTGTCGAGATAGAAGACAGATTTTGTAACATTAAAAAAACCAAAGATTTCGAGCCTCTTTAACCCTTTCATTACAACGCCCGAATTATCTCGTTTTTATTACTGTTGATCTGCTTCACAGCATTTAAAGTTTTGATTGACGGAAGCTACTCCAAGTTGTGGACTTTTGCAAAATAATGTTCGTAGAGCGCCTTCAATTGGAGGGATAGGCAAAATTAACACCCTGGAGTAGTAATAGTTATCTACTCCTTTAACCCTTTCATACCTGGCGTATACATTTCAATGTACATCTGAATAACACAAAGAATCTTGTGGAGAAAATGAAAATACGAGGGGCGTTCAACTTATAAGTTTCCCTATTTTTTATCTCTGGCCTTGTTGGTGCTAGAAAAATGTCATTTATACTGTTAAATCCGCCAAATCCTCAGCTTTCCAACGGTATTTTTGTTTTTGAAATTTGAGCAATTTTTGTAGGAGAAAAAGCTATGTTTCTACACCCGTGTCGAAAAAGTCCCCCGCCAACTTTTTCAGCAAAAAGTATTCGCCTGTTTTGAACAACAGCATTCGTCTGATTAGCGACGAAAATGAGCCGTTATCGCTCCATACCTGTTGCTGCGCTCAATTTTTGTCGTGAAATCTTATCTAAGATGATCATGAGATCCATTATAATCACATACTGTCGGCAAAAGTATCGCACGTAAAGTTCCTGTCAGATGACCACCTGAAGGATACCGTGATGAATTTTTTCAAGTCCTAGACCGAGAGTTTTTCGCCCAAGGTATTGAAAAGCTGGTTCATCGCTGCGATAAATGTATCAATCTGGAAGGAAACTATGTGGAAAAGTCGTAAAAATGGAATACTTCAAAAATAAAATGTATTTTTTATTTTAAAGTTTTGCGTTCTTCATTCCAAGTGTCAAAGTTAGTTTTTACTTCCCAAGTCAGAAGTTGGCGGGGACTTTTTCGACACGGGTGTAGAAATATAGCTTTTTCTCCTACAAAAATTGCCCAAATTTCAAAAACAAAAATACCGTTGAAAAGCTGAGGATTTGGCGGATTTAACCGTATAAATGAAATTTTTCTAGCACTAACAGGGTCAGAGATAAAAAATAGGAAAACTTATAAGTTGAACGCACCTCGTATGATATACATATATCGTTTTAGATGACTAATTTGTGCTCAAATCAGATATGATGGAAAAAAATCAGTTCCTGAACAAAAAGTATTTATAGGTTTGAAATGGTTAATAATTTGAGAGAGCAAGCGGAGATTTGTCTTCGGTAGTAAAAGGGTTGAGACTTAGTGGCCCAGCAGTCAGCTTTCAAACATTTCAGCATATTATCAATCCGAAACTAAAAACTCGTTTGTATATTTGAGAAAAGTAATAAAGAAATAGAAAATTCTAGAATCTTTTACTGTATTATTTAGAGTACGCAAAGTTTTTTCTCGTCTAAGGAAATGTTGCATTCAAATACATAGCGTCAATAAAAAGAAGAGAAAAAAAAAAACACTCCGAAAGATTTGTCAAACCAGAATAAGTACAACTTCAAAGCCTTGCAATCTTAATCCCAGCAAACCCTGAACATACAGGCACAAACCGCAAGATGTCTGTCGCATCCAACCACAAATTCTAGAGACTCGGACTGATTTTCTTATCGGTTCTCTTTTAATGCGGGTTAAGGGACTACTATAGCCGCTAGCTGTCTAATACTAATGCACGTATTTCTACTTCATCGGTCGAAGACGAATAACACATCAATCAGAGCACGCAGGCCTCTTATCCGCTTCCCTACGGTCTACCCCTCTATAGACCAGATGGAAAATTTTAAAATTCTTTGGACGCGTCACACATTCCTGCTGGAATCCCCTACCGCTCCACCGTTGGTTGAAATTATTATCATTTTTATTCCTATTTACTTTTATTGTTTCAACCCGCAAATCCCCTTATTTTTTTCCCACGAAGCGCGTATTATATTTAATTCAACGGGTACAGTACCCGAGCTTCGATTGTGAAGGCCGGGTCCAGGATGAATGAGCCGCGGGGGCATCACATCGGAGCAATGCGGGTCATCCAACTGCCATATACGGTCCGTTTCATCCCGAAGAGATGAGAGGAAGAGAGAGAGCCAATTCTACTACAAAGTTCTCTCTTTCTATCTCCCCCCCCTCCCTCCATCTCTGACCATGCTCAAGCTCAGTGTGCACTGACGTCAATACTCTTGCGAAGATCTATGTTCCTCAACATGAAAAGTATTTCTCCGCCATTGAAACTGACTCCCCTGCCCTCTTCGTCTCTTCGAAGTTGGAGCTTGATGTAATAATTAAAGCAAAAAAAAGAAAAAAATGAAATGGTGTAGGATGGATTTCTTCCATCTTCTTCTTCTCCTTTTTTCTTTCCAACCCGAGCGGACGGTAATTCAAGTCAAGATTGTGAATGTCATTTCCAAGCTTGATCCGACTGACCGGCAGCGAACCAGTCAACTCTTCAACTTAGTAACTCTGTTGCCAAGCAGGCAGTGATGAAAATGTGTTGAGGAAAATGTTTATTGCTCCTCCCAAAATTCTATATTTTTCCTCGTGATCGGTAATTTTTTTCTTCTAATTTATATTAGATCCAAACAGAGCATATGAAATACGTGGCATTCGAAAAATACTTATCCTAAATGAATATAACTTGAATTAATTAGCTGGCCGAGTTGACGACTGAGGACTAGAAAGGAGGAAATACAGGGTTTTTCCCCCCTATTATTTTTATCATTTGATATTAGACTTTGAAAATTGACCATTGGGAATTATTCTCGAATTTGAAATCTCATTTTTCAAAGTCACTCCTTCAACGATTATAAAAAAATTAAGTGCTTAGTGCACCAGCAATTACTAACCTACATCATACAGCTTTTACAGAACCAAAGCAGTGATATTAATTACACTGTATTTCTTTAGCTTGTCCGTTCCCCTCCCATCTTATTAGAATCCTTAAAACTACAAGAAAGGCAGGGGACCACCAAAAAAAAAAAAAAAAAAAAAAAAAAAAAAAAAAAAAATACTACGGAACTATACGGTTTTATAACGTGAACAAGTATCTTTAATACAGAAATGTTGAGGAATGTATGCGCGATATTCGTACTCAAAGGGTTTATTTCATACATCCCCCCCAAATTTTCTTTTATTTTTTAAGGAACATGGCAACGTAGCTCCTCGCGGCCATCCAACAAATCCTCGGTCAGCCCCGCCACAGCGCCGCGTTCATGAATCGCGTCGCGAAGAGAGGGCCGGCCGAAAGAGTGTGAGAGAGAGGAGTCAACCAAGCGATCGCGGTGGGGCAGCATATCTGCACTGTTTCACATTTTGCTCACCAGAGCGCAGCACGAATCACCTAAGCCAGCCTGCCATGCCAGCCAGCCAACCAGGCAGCATCCTCGTTCTTATTTATCTATAATTTATGGCCCCCGTACTTTCCTCACTTCTGGAGCCAGCCTCCTTCTCCTTCTAATCCGATATATTATTTTATTAAATTAATTTGTTTTAGTCCGCCCCCCCTCCTCCCGTGTTTGCTCCTCCGTGCCCCCTCCGCGTGCCCCCTTCGGTAGCCCCCTCGCGCGTGCTCCTTTAATCATTGTCTGTATCAATTTGTTAACTAGCTTGACAGTCCGCGGTGTTGTGTTTTATATGTGAGGAAAGAGAAAGAGAGATAGGGATAGACAGAAAAAGAAAGAGAAAGAGAGTGAGAGAAAAAACAGCTGATCCATGCCGTGGCGCGGCGGCGAGAATTACACTCATCCTTCAAGTGTGTGTTTTTTTACGTACCATTGATTTCTGCTCCCATAATTTTTGTCACTTTTAAACGGTCCCCTGGTTACTTTCGTCTCATTTACTCCCCTCCTCCTCTCGTCCAACCACCTCTTTTCTCTCCTCTTCGTCTGCTTCTTCTCTTCTCTACTTTTGCTCCCGAAATTAGTCAATCTTATTTAATGATCTTGATCAATTATTCCCTGTTTCCAGACTTTTTTTTTACCTTTTTTCCCCCCTACGGTGTGCGTGCATACCAAGCATCAGCGTAGCTACTTACACATACTAATTTCGCCAAAAGGCCCCCGGTTTCTTTTAAACCTTGATTCTTCATTCATATAATCACGGTCAAGGTCATTCCATGTGTCAAAAAATAGTCCCGACGTAAATCTTGTTTCATCTCCAACAAGGTGTTCAGTTTCTGCTGAGAGTGTATATGGTGGATTGCTGAATGGGGTAAGAAGTGAAGGCTCCTTAGTTGCGATGTCTGGATGTCCCTCCGTTTGAGCGTATGAAAATCAATCGAGCCTGCATAAGGGAGTTCAATTCAACTTTCAATCATTCGATTGATTTAAATAGGTTCAAAATGAGGGAAAACTATAAAGTCTACTATTCCATGTGCAGTAAAAATACGTGTGATTGAAATCTCAACGGATATAACGAAGCATCAAGACAATGCCGAATCAATTTCATAGTCGGTGAGAAATGCATCGGAAAGCGTGCTTGACGATATATTGTTAAACGTGGAAAGGGAGAAAAATATATAAATTATCTCACAGAGGATCGTAATCGTAAATGAGGCTCAAATTATATTGGCTTTAATTATTTGAGACTGGTGATTGATTTTATAGAAGGGAATATTATTTGAGATTTATTTATGCGATTGCATTACCTTTTGTGAGCTATAAGACATTATTTATCGAGTCTAATCTCTGGTGTTTTCATTCTTAAACTTTTTACGAATGATTTTATTTTAAAAGTTCAGTCTCTAAAAGTTGAATTGTTCCATAATCTATCGGGGAAGGGGAGGGGGCATATTATTATAGGTCAAAGTGTGAACTAAACGCAGACGGTGTTATTTCAAGCTCACACAAAGACTACAGGAAAATTCAGATTGTGCGTGCATGACGTCTTATCCCTTATTTCCCGCACGCGCGTGAGTATAGTTTACCGAGTAAAAGAGAATAGATAAGACAACCCCTCTCCTCCCTTTCTTTATGTACACGCCGTTACAACAGTAATAATAGTAATTTACTCCGGCCGCTAAATACGAAAAAGAAAAACAAAAGGAGACCAAAACCTATAATTTGAGAGCACCATAAAAAACACATCAAAACCCATCACAAAGTATTATTGTTGACATTTTTCGGACGTTCCAACAGATTTACGAGCTTTTAACTGCCGTCTATGGGTCGGTTTGAGTACACTTTCAGCGAGCCGTTTTAGGATCTTATGCGGTCGGTCGAGGATGCCGTCGGTCGAGGGGTCTATCGATAGGCCACCGAAAAGTAAAATCTGATAATCTAATAAAAGTCTACCAGCATTAAATCTAATCCATCGCGTGAGAATGTTTGTCACTCGATAGTCTACGGTCCATCGATTTTTACGATCGATTTAGGTTGAATATAGCCGTTGAGATGAGCTGAAAGACACCTATGTTTGTCGTTTAAAACGTATAAAACAACATGTGTATAGGGTGCTCTTGAACGAACGTTCGATCCAAATAGATACTTTTGCGAAAATTGTTACGGAAATACACGCGTTAATATTGTTCTTCCTTTGCCTATCATTTTCTTAATGTCCAACTTGAATTTTTTTGTTTTGTTTTGTTTTGTCATTTCTTATTCTTTTGTCAGTTCTGTGAAATACCTCTATATACACAGAAAAAAAACAGGGGGGAAAAACACTTTTATTGCTCTGACCAAATCTTTGGTAAAATTCCAGCAAAAGATTTTAGTTGAGCCAGCCAATTATGTGTTTCGCCTAGCAAAATCTCTTTAGTGAGGCGTACAAAACCTTTGGTTGCCTCAACTAAAGTCTTTTGCTGGGTCATTTCTCTACCAAAGGTTTTGTCAGCACTACAGAAGTGTTTTTTCTGTTTTTTCTATGTTTATCAACCTGACATCGACATCATTGAATGTGAAAAGTAAGTTGTGAGTAAATGAATTACATTTTTGTCACCATTTAATGCTTTGTTAGTTTTTAAAAATAAATCTCAATCGACGGGCTTCTGAAACCAATACGTAAAAATAAATGGCAACACGTGCTATCATCAGTAAGTTTCTATCGAAACGCGATAGAGTGGCAAGAGAGACGGATGTACCCTCAATGCACGACAAAACATCCCACGAGATCGGGAACGTCAAAACGGCCGGTGCCCCTTTATCTCAATTTTGCCGCACGCAACTATTCCGACTCGCGTGTTATGGAATTGCATACCTACCGGAACGCAGGAGTTTTTTCTCGAAAGCGAACTTCCGCTCATACTTTTTTTAGTGTGACATTCCATTCGAGACGTGTCACTCACAAGTTCTTTTGGAATCATCTCAAACCCGCTGTGAGCGCGATCTTTAGTCCAGCGCGACAACGTGCGTACGTTCACTACACGCGGTCTCGGGACTGTTTCAGGGGTGACGTCACTGTCATTGAGCACTAAACCAATGAACCACATATTTAATCGAGTTCTATCCATCCGTTATATTTAACATAAATTAAATCAGATTGGTGAATTTCGGCTGTTACTGATTAATCAAGCGCAGAAAATTATGTTAGCCCCTTACACTTCAATTCCACTCTACTTCAATGTAGAGATTGAATTATATCCATAATTAGAAAAATACACAGAAAAAAACAGGATTGTAGAAAAAACCCTCAGTAACCGGACGGTAGTATACTCTCTATGTAGTATGTTTTGTTTTTTCTACCACGGTAGAATTTTCATCCAGACTAGTAGAGGTGTTTCACTATCGTAGATAGTATTTGCAATTCTGGTAGATAATGAAGAATTTTGGATAATACGCCTTCCGGCATTTTTTTCCGTGAGTTACAGAATAGACGCCAAGAAAGTTACAAGTAATATAGTCTTGGAAGTAGGAGCGATGGCTAGCTTTTTGCTAGACGAGGGACTATAACTATCACGATAGTGATAATGAGAGATCAAAATCTCAAACCCTCTAAATAATCTGCCTACAGGTCTGGCAACATTACTTCGATAGACAAAAAACATCTATCATTAGTCGGCCTCCGGCTGTGGTTTTTATAAGCGCAATAAATTAACAGGCTCGGTCGGTTATCGGTTATTTCCTGCTATACTTTTTATCCATTCCTTCTTCACCTTTCTTCTTCCCTGTATTGTTTTTTTTTTTCTTATATATTTTTTCCCTCTCCGCGGATATGTATGTGTGTATAGAGGGACACACGATGCGTGATCCTCTTCACTTCACCGGTCATGTACCTAAAGAGTGGGGTCTAGGGGCTAGTGGTGGGAGGGAAGGGGTGGGGAGAGCGCCATCAACGCGCCGTGACCATTGATCATTTTTGGCTTGCAACACGCGACACAGCAACAACACTCCACGCGTATCGCTTATACCTACTATGTGTGTAGTGTATGCATGCTCTATTGATGTCGCTGATGCCGCGGTGCCGGTGCTGTGTGGTGTGGCCGTTGACTGTTGAGTTTGGTGTATGTTATACATATATATACGTATACGTGTAGTATACATACACAGACACTCTTTCTCACTGCTCGCCCGCAAACGGATGAACAATACCAACAACGCTACGATAGAGCGCGCGCGGTTCACTCGTTTGAGATCTTAATAGGTCGTAACATCGCATCTATGATTTATACTCGCCGTAAGAGGATTTACGACGTGATGATACACAACACAGCTCTGTGTTTCATTTCTCTTCGGAATAGCTCGGACTTCACCACAAGTAGTGAAGGTCCTGAAAATCGCTCGCGCTTATTGAAATATCGTGGAATCGGACAGGCTCTCACTTTTCTCTCCCTCACTCGTGTTCCTGATTTTGTCATTATAAGATGGTTTGTTTAACTGCCGTTAAATATTGAATGGTTTCTTAAGTAGACATTTTAACGATAGCTTGCTTTTGACCCCCTTTTTTTCCTTTCATTAAATATTTTAAGGGTTAATTACATCTGATTATTGACATTTCCTTGTCATATCTGATGTTATGATATATCGCTGCGTTATGCTTCATTCCTTTCGGAATAGCTTAAATATGAAGCAAACAAACTAGAATCGCAGAACGACCATGCTGCCTTACTTTAGGATAGGACTTATAACATGCAACAGCTTCTCTACTGCTATACTTCCGTGGATGCAATGCAATACGCGGTTTAGCACATAACCTCAATGGTTGCAAATTCGAAGTCATTCTCTTACGGTCGAGATATTACGGGAAGCCTAGAGTTCCCGTAGAACGCAAGAGCGCAACGGTGCTCGGAAGTGATCTACAATCGTATAACATTTATTATGGTAAAAAATTGGTCCAATTTTTTTTTTCTCTCTTATACTATCTGCTCATCTTTTTTCACTTCGATATCATGAGATTATTTACATTCGATGCTATCATCAGAAGATAGTGCAGATTGCGCCCAATGCCGAATCATGCTTTACGCTAGATCGAAATTTTCCACTTCAAATTTTTTGGCATGTAAAATCGTTATGCTTGAGTCACGCTTAAAATTGAATGAGCGGACTTGAATCGAACTCTATATCGATGCTGCTCATCAGAATAACGCAAAGCTACGGCCGGTGAATCCAAAATCCAATGATACTCTCGGGTCGCCTGCCACTCATTCCTGAACACGTCATTAACCGGGTGTCCTTGTAGACCGTGGCCCACGATAAGGTGGGTCGGGCGGAGCACGGTGTGAGGGAGAAGGGAGGAGGGGGGCTGCAGGGAAATCGAAAGGGCTGGAGCGACCCAGTGGCCAGCGGCGGCAGCCAGCACGCCCACATTCATTTGGTCCCAGAAAACACTCGGAACACCGTAAAGATCATAAATAAATGAACGAAGCGAACCGAAAGAAAACGAACCAACAGACGAATGGACTCTTAATCCTCTAATTTGTCTACTTTGTAGTGAACGAGGAACAATCTGGAGATGGAACGAAACGGAAAAGGAAAATGAATTAATAACGAATCGAGAGAGGTCATTCAGTATTCTGTCGCGGCGTTGCCAATCTTTCTCAAAAATTAAAGTTCATTCCTTGGAAATTATCTCAATGGCTTCATCAACTCCCTTATATTTGATGTTGTTTCGTTGCTTTTTCTGGTATTCATGAATATTGGTTTTTATGCACTGGTTGAAATGACCTTCCCTTAATTTTAATGCATTTGTGAGGAACTTTGCTATCCCTTAATTGTGTGCAACTAATATATGCGGTGGATGTTAAGGGAAAGCCTTAACTCACCTTGGGAGACATTGAATCAGACTTGAAATCTTATTTTGACGAGTGTATAGACCAATATTGGACATTCAGTAAAATTGATCTGATTTAAAAAGAAAGAAAGAAAAAAAAATCCATTTGGTCACGCGTGGTATCAAAGACTTTAATAGAAAAACTCCAATTTTTAGCAAACTGCGCAGTTTACCTACATCCCTTTTACGTGGCGATATTGCATGATTTTTTTCGACGCTAGCGCTTCCTGAAGTCTGATTTTTTATCTTTAACTGGTAAAAACGAGTGCGGAAGTGGACTCAGCGTCGCGTCGGATTTATTTTCATGTAAAAAAAAAGAAAAAAAAAGAAAAAAAAAAAAACCTAGAACGTAAAAGTGTAATTTTAAAAAAATGTTATACCTGTAATTCCCAAAACTAGCAAGTCTTTCGAGTGAATAATATAAGATCACTGTGTTTGATATACCTTCCAGAGAGTTGGCATCCTTGTCCCGAGAGTCACACTCAACGCATACAACTCGGGCCGCGCCGTGCAATAATATAAAAACTAATTTTCAGACTCGGACTTCTAATAAAATATATATTAGGTTTTACGGCTAAAATTCTCATCTATTGTCTCAGGAAAGAAAATTAAAACCGAGAGGTAGACGGAGAAAAACCCAGAGGAAGACAAAACTAAAAAAAAAAATAATTAAAGAACGGCGGTTATGATGAGACTAGGAGAAGAAATTCGTGAAGAGGCTAATGGGAAAAAAACCTCCATTACGAGTTCAGATGCTCTGAGAGTGTGTTCAGATTATGCTTGCAGGGTGGGATCGTCTTCAGAAATAGGCCCGAAGATTCGTTTGTAATAAACTGAAACTGTCGTGTTGTCCTCAGAAGCGAAACCAGGTGTTTGTCTTTCGCTCTCTAACATTGCAATTTAGTTAGAATTTGAGACTGTTGTTTGGTGATTGTAATAATTATTCAGTGAAATATCCCTGCTCAGAATCGAGATTCATTTCTTTCTTCCACTCCCTTCGAGAGGGAATTAATTGATATTGTTGCGATGAACATAATATTAGGAAAACAGAAAGAAAAGAAATCGGGTACTTTTAAATGAAGAGATGAAAACTGCGAGTATTGGTCGTCTGTTACCTTATCCGCACTATCCTCCACGTCCGTCACATAAGAAGGGGTAAAGGTAGAAGGTGGAAATGGGGGGGGGGGGGGGGGGTGATAGAGATTATTAAAGGCGGAAAGGTCACAACTGAAGGTCAGGGAGTATAAAAACCGTCCAATACCGTATAACCGTGGCATCCCACCATCAGGCTTAGGCATCATGGCACTCAGGTTATCATCATTATTATCATCTCCACCAAGCTCGACTCGAACCAACCAACCGGCTGAACCATCCAGCAAAGCCATTCGAGGAGCCAGTATGGTACGGGTGAGTGTATGATGGAGTCTCTCTCTCTCCCTCTCTCTCTCTCTCTCTCTCTCTCTCTCTCTCTCTCTCTCTCTCTCTCTCTCTCTCTCTCTCTCTCTCTCTCTCTCTCTCTCTCTCTCTCTCCGTTTCCCCGCTGCAGTCCCTCAGCCTCGCGGTGCGGTACTTACCTGTCATAACACATGATAGATGGACCTAGAGCAATACTTATTAAGATTTGTTGAATTGTAACAACCAATAATAAATACAGCATACAGCATACAGAATATAGAATACACCAACTCTGTGCTCGCTGGTTTTTCCTCTCGGATCCTCGGATGTTGGTACTTCCAACCCCCCCCCCCCTCATACTCTTCATTCAATTGCAAAACTGCACTCCCACGCACAATGCGCTCACTCACCCCTACATTTTTTATTTTTTTTTACGCCTTAACGCGATTTGGCGCACCCAAACACATGCGCTTATGCGAAAATTTACGGTGGTTTCCTCTGTTGAAAAGTGAAGGTCTGGGTGTTTGTCAAAATGTCATGCAATCTCTGATTTCTGCGAATAAATGAATGTCTAGGTTAGAAATGTATTTTGTTTAGAAATGCCAAATTGTTCGGAGGAGAGCCTTTTATAGTAGCGAGGCTTGCAAATTTGACAACGCTGCACTCGTCCATTTAAGCCGATGGAAAATATCGAACTATTTGTTGTCTGTAGTGAACATTTTAATTTCGATATTTTACGCGCGTTTCAACCGGATGAAACGTAACGTTTTCGTCAAATTGCAAGCCTCGCTACTACAAAAATGCAATTGCATTTTGAAAATATGCCCCCCCCCTGCAGAATATCCAGCTTGTTATGCATCTAATTTTTCACCGTTTTCTGAAGATGATCTCGGAATGAGATTGATTAGCGTAGACCTAATTTGACCTTTATACGATTACATCAAAAAAAAACTTGCAGGTATCATTGCACGCTTGAATTCAAAACAAAAATGTGCAGTCTGTCTCTTTTCCTTAGCGATAATCGTGGGTAGAAATATTAATTAGAACAAAATTTAACTGTCAATGTTTTTTCTTTGTGTTACAGTCAAATGGTGTCCGCGACGAGAATGGTCATCGCCCGGAGACGCCCGAGCGTCTGAAGCTGCCCGAAGAGGTGTCCTATATTCCTCTGTGTTCCTTGGTAGTCCGGGAGAATACAATTCCTGTAAGTGACATATTTTTTTATTATTTAATTGTTTTTCATCTATGTATTTACCTACCATCCTTTTTTATTTCATTGGTCTTGGCCGTGTAGAGATTATCCAGTATATGAAATATCAAAAATCACTGTTAAATATAAATAACAACCAAAAATTGGTGCGGTAATGGGGCTCTTGCAAACTTTTGCTACATGTGATTAAAGAGTTGATTCTTGCATAAAAACCCGTAAAAATTACGATGAATACCCTAAAATATCACAAACTCCTCTCTTAGAATCGAACTTAATGGGCTGCGCAGGTATCATGGGAGATTGCTATCTAATTTGAGACATGTATCTCTGTGTTTCCATAGAGAAAGTGACAACTTAGATAGGAATCTCTAATGATATCTATGAGTAGCTCTGCCATTAAAATCTTGCCATTTCAGCTGTTATCTGAGTTTATTACTGAATTTTAGACTTTTTAATATGATTTTCGTGATTTTTGCTGATCTGGACACCAGATCATAGTATTCATTCGCTTCAAGCTAAAGTTTTCCAAAGCCCCATTTCAAGTAATTTTTTTTTAACCCAGGGATTACCAGAACCCCATAATTTGAAGACATTTCGGATACTATTAGTGGAAAGAATTTTCTTCTGGGCTTTATCGAATGCAGGCCAAACGATTGATATATTGAGTGAGGGTACAAGTTGAACGACTCCCGTCGTGCTCGCGGTTCAAGGGATAGACCTGGGGATGGGATGGGGTGGGGGCTAGGGGCCGGGGGTTTGAAGAAGGCTGAACTTGGACTCAGCAGACATCAAGGGCTCGTCCCGAAGCAATGCCGGGTGCCAGCCGGGGAGAGCAGACATTGAACGGTGAACGGGGTTGGTCGAGGAAGAATGGGGTTGGGAGGATCGGTGAGTAGAGGGGTGTGTAAAGCTCAAAGCTTCATGTCTGTGTGTAACTGTTTTAAAGCTCTCTCTCTCTCGCTCTCTCTACCTCCCTTACTCCCTCCCTCTCTCTCTCTCCCCTCCTTCGTCCTTGTTTCTCGCTCTGTCTCTCTTTCTCTTAAGCGATAGCAGCGGTGCGGCGCGGTACGAGGCGTAGCCTTACACAGTGGTTTAAAAACAATAAATCCTGACCTTTTGTCGCGGTTGTTGCTGCAAATTTCAGGATAATACATCATCAAATAAAAGGTTTCATTTCGAGAATAGATGAGATCCTCGAACTGGGCACACCTTTTCGGACAGACTTATACGGTTTGAGCTATAGAGGGACGAAGGCAGCTTTAAAAAGCAATTAATCGATACTATCACAAGACTGCGGTTAGCGTTACTAAAATCTCGTTGAAAAGATAGAATTCATCTGATCTTATCATTTAAAGAATTTAAAGAACACTTCCCTCAAATTTTCAAAGTTTTCTTTGTTCAAAAAAATTCTACTAACAACATCAGTTATCTTTCTTATATAAAAAAAGCAAAACTACGATTCTGCAAGCAAAGCTGAGAATATAATCTTTTTTTGCGAATTCCGTTGGATATTTTCAAAAACGTGGTCATTTTGGTTAGAAAAAAGAGGGGGGAGGGGGAAATGGTCGTAAATAAGAGGCCAATGTAAAATACTTTAGCTTAGTATTCGGTGATAGCAAAATATTAAAAAAATGTTATTCGATTGATTGTTTCACCCCCAGGATCTAGCTTTTTTTAGTTGTACCAGATACGACGGGAGGGGCGTATCTGGTCGTAATCAGAGCTGCCGTTTTGCGAATAATTAATGACATTTTTTTATTTGCCAATGATTCCAACGGTTGAGAAAAGATTACACACTTTAGTTCAGTAAATGATCGTACTACATGAAAATACTCTGATCTGTCATCTTTTCTCAATCGGTGCAATCGCCGTTTCATTATTCAAATAACTGCAAGTTTTGTAAAGTAATCGACAACTCCTCCGGTTGGGGAAATACTCCAGATGCGAGTATTGTCATGCATTACAGCATTGAACTGAACTGGACCTTGCAATCTTTTCTTAACCGGTGAAATCATCGATGAATTAAAAACTGTCGTAAAATTAATTAAACGAAAACGGCAGCTCTGGTCGTAAATGCTTCCCTTTGACTCAATAGATATCCTGAAATTGAGGGCAGTTGGTCCAACTGTGCGGAAGTAACAATTTAGTCAATATCCAACGATGAACGGACACAATCCAGCCAGCTAGCGCAGCGCAGCGTGTGCGCACTAAATAAACCCCGCCAAAATTTATCGTTTCCATGACAACCTTTAGTTCTAAACCTTTTTCACCATCGCGAGCGCATGCTTTTCCTCCACTCTCATTTCTCTCTCTCTCTCTCTCTCTCTCTCTCTCTCTCTCTCTCTCTCTCTTTCTCTCTCTCTCTCTCTCTCGCTCTCTCGCTCTCTCTCTCCTCTCTCTCTCTCCTGTCTCTCGCGCCCCCACTCGCCCCCCGAGTCCCTGTTTTCCTCGTCTGTTACTTCCTTTCCCCCTTCTTTTTTTTTTAATTTCCTTTCTTTCTCCCCGTTCTTTTCTTGTGTTTGCACTTTCCCATCCAGCCCTTCTCTGGAGTTGCAGGAATTTCAAAGAATTTACCTTCAAAAATGGAGGAACAAAAACTCCGAGTTCGAATAAAGTTGCAGATAACGAAATAAATGCTTTCTCGTTCTCGAGCTCTTCCGAGAGGTAAAACCTTTATAATAGATGGACTCAGCGGCCAGCGAGTCTCTATCTCTCAGTACTTTAGTAATGTTTCCTCCACAGTTGCGATGCATGGCTCATCTAGTATAAATTTCCCCACGATTCGGAAGACAAAAAAAAAAAAAACAAACAACAAAACAACAAAAAAACAAAAACAGATAAACAACATTGTGATAAAAAATTGAGGACTCATTTTATGAGTTACGTTTTAGTCGGTCTTAACGTTGTCTATTTTCATTTGTCTCTCTCCGAACCACACCGAAAAGATAGTTGTAATGAGATAACTACCTTGGAGAAAATTTGATCCAAAACGTTCTTTGGTATAATTTTAGCACATTTTTTGATAGTTGATCTAAAGAACGTATTTTTTTTTCAAAGTAAACTGTTTGTTAATTCCAACAACTTTTTTAGTTATTCTTACAAGCATTTCCGATAGTTTAAATCTTGGATAATTTTACGAAACAAAATTTGTTATAGATATCAATCGAAAATTTTACTAGAATAACGTGTCGGAGGGAAGTTTTGTTTTGATTTGAAAAAATGAAAATTGCAAATTCGCCAAAGATTTTAGTCTAGGTGCGCTTACCCTTCTGGAACGAGCGCTATCAGTCAGACTCAAAAAAGAAGGAGCAGAAAAAAAGTTACACGGAAAAAAAAGATCAGTGAAAATAACCATACGGATCCCTGATTTTGGCACCTGCTAGATGCTATGGTAAACTTGACCAGAAGTATGGTACATTTACCGATACTTTGAGTAAATTCGACATGCGTTCAGGTAACATCACCTAGTACCTAGTCAAAATATAGTATACTTTTGGTTAACATTACCATAACATCTAGCAGGTGCCAAAATCAGGTATCCGTATGGTTATTTTCACCGTAGTTTTTTTTTTTCCGTGTAGATCTATCATTTGGTTTAGAGAATAAAGAATAAATAATAACGCGGGGTATTTTTACGTGCGGGCACCAAACGTTTTTTTCTTAGAATTCAGGTGAATGATATTGACGTGAGAGATAACTGTGATGGGGAAAGGAAGACGTATTTGCCGAAGCGGAGTTTAACTTTTTCAGATGATACGCGGTGACCTTTAACCGTAAACCATGCTCTCGGTAAATTCGTAGTCTATCCCCAGCTCAACCGAGGGAAAAAACCGAGGTGCGTGTGTGGTATACCTATATACACGCTCCTTTAATGAGAATGATAATATTCTTGGATTCCATAATAGCAATGATAATGATAATGATGGATTTCATCGTAAGAATGTAAATTTTCTCTCCATTTCCTTTTTTTTTTCATCTCTCCTGCTGTGAGATGTATATCTATAGGTAATCCTGAATGAGCAAACAACGCCCATTCCAAGGCTGCCGTTTTGCGTATAAATACACTTTTTCCCATTTAACTCAATGTAATTTTTTTTTATTTCCCGCCAAATTTGGCAACACTAGCCCATTCAACGTCACGCTCATTAAAATGTCCGGTGATTGATGATTGACCATTTACTCTCGCATTTTGATCAGTCAAGCCGCCAACAGCATCTTCTATCCTCTCAAATCCCTCCTCTCTCGACCTCATCCTTTTCCTAACCACAATGTATAGTGTCATATTTTTTTCTTCTTCTTCTCAATACTTCTCTCACTCACAAAAGACGGCCTCGTTGCGGCAACGATAATTCTGTTTAATACTTTTCCTAACCGGAATTCCGGTAAAATTTAACTGTTATATTTATTGGAACTCCTGTTAAATTTACGGGAATTCTAGTCATATTAATCGGAATTCTAGTTACATTTAGGAATTCCTGTTACATTTGAGGAAATTCCGGTCTAATGAATGGACATTCCATTTACATTTATATAGTGGAATTCCAGCTTCGGAAAATGTTAAATGGAACTCCCAAATTTTCTAATTGTACATTTTAAGCAAGATAGGATAAGCATCCCTAAAACGCTAGGAGGGTCTTCAAGTTGTTTTGGAAAAATAATTATGAAAAATAAAATGTACCATGTTTTTCACTTTACTATAATACGATAGCCCAACAAGGGTTTGATTCAGCAAAACTTCGTGTGAATGATAAAAATGCTTAAAATGTTTAAACTTGCATCATTCATAGTATTTATTTCTCCCCAAGCTTTCCACTTTCCATGAACATTCGAACAAAGTACATAGCTTATTTTATAAGAGATATTACCAAATTTTGTTTACATTTTTGTAGGTTCATATCACTAATTTCTTCCTGTGCTCATTAGTTCCTTTGTATACTGCAAATCATTTAAGTAATTTAGGTACAAGAATTCTCTCTGAAACTTCAAGTATATTGTTCATCCTTTCAATGATACTATTATGTCGGTCCGGTATTTGAATATTATCATAAATCTTCATTTTTATCAATCAAAAGTCAGCCACAGGTGGATTTTCAGCCGAGCTTGAACTTTCGAAGCTTCCCCTTCGTGTAGGAACGCCCCTTGATCTTGTCTCGTGCGCAGTTTCGCGTTTCGCGCCGCCTCTTCCAAACTTTCCGAACAGTTTAATCCCTACAGGATCAAAAGATTTATGGAATCATGGAAAGATAACCTGCGTTACATACTAATGGTTTTACGGAGTCCTTGTTTTACGCCGAAAACTCGTAGTCTCTCCTTTTGACAGTTGTATCGTCACCCAGATGTAATCATAGACATTTATATAGAAACAATTTTCATCGGCATATTCTGTTTTTCAGTTTCCAAGTATTTTGACTCCCCCGGAGAAAATTGAAAGGTGAAAATGAGCAGATGAAAGCTCTCTCTTTCTTTGAAAAATGGATAGTGCAACCTTTGAACAAAAAAATAAAAATAACATAGAAAATAAAAATAAATTCTGTGTCTGAAAAATAATATAAATTAATGACTAAAATCAAAGAGGGGGGAGAGAACACTTCTCTATTTTTATCTGAGCCGCGCTCAACGCTCGTGTATTCATTTTCTGATGGATAAAATAAACGAATAAATACATAAATAAATAAATAAATAAATCGGATTTGTAAAGCAACCATATTCTAATTCGAGCACATTTTCCAGCGCAACTGCAGGCGGGTGCGAGTGTGCTCTGCTCTTCGACAACCCCGGTGCCCGTAGCGTCATGGGTGCATGAGTCGCTCGTCAATTGCAGAAATGTCTGGATTTGATGGCCAGACGCTCGTTCTCTATATACCGCGCTTCTCGATATCGTGGGAGGGAGGAGCCCTTGGTTAAGGCTTAAGGGTAGCAAGAACAGAATCAGCGGTCAGACTGGGGTGTGGAATCGACTGATGCTCGGTGCTCGGTGGTTCCTTTTTTATGGCGCGCGCGCCCAGAGGGTTGCGTTAGAAAGAAGCCGTGTATTTAACGTGCACCTATACCATGTTTTTTTGCGCTTGTCAAAATTAGAGCTTGTGTATGTATGCGTGCACAGGGTGATTATAAAAGTAGGATCAAAGAGTGCCTGAAAATTTAAAAAACGAAAATAGCTGAATTTGTTTCAGAAGTATAAGCGGAGCTAGAGCTCACCGATAATCTTTCGCAAATTTGCAATTTTCATTAAAAAAAAAAAAAAAAAAAAAAAAAAAAAAAAAAAAAATGGAATAAAACTTGCCTAAGACTTTCATACTTTCTTGGTTTCCACCCTTTCACGGGAAGTGGTACATGGTATAGGTCGTTCCGGAAGTATAGGCGCACCTAAACCGTAATCTTTGGCAAATTGTCAACTTTAACTCCTTCAAATCAAAACTGAACTTGTCTCTGACTTTATCATTTTGCTTTTAAAGTGCCCCTTATTGAAAAGTGGACTCACAAATTAATTGTCATCGAATCGGTCTGTAGGTGCGCCCTCGCACTTCTGAAACTACCTCTACGTTGTGAACATCGCAGTTTTTTGTCCAAATTTTGGAAAATTCCCGATTGTAAAAATCCATCCGGAGACCGAGGCGCATAGGCTACATCGCGTGTCTTTCCTTTCGTTTGTCAGTTAGCAATTTAATCATTGCGCTTTAGGCTTTCCTTGATTGAAGGCTCCTACTGTAAGAACTGTGTGCGATACACTGTATATCATTAAGTTAGTACCTATCGGATGCATTTTCTTGTTGATTAACAGTACCAACACCACCCATAACAGTATTTTCTCTAACGATAAGCATCCTCTGCTTTTTCTCCCCTATAAAGTTATGCATGTTTACAGCGATGAAAGTTTGAAAAATCACCCCGTAGTATATGCATAAAATCTGAATGATCTACTTTATCGGTCGTATACAGCCGATGTTACATAATCATGATGAAAGCGGAGTTGTGGTCGCTTTTCTTTTTAACGGCAATGATTTCCTTGCAAAAATATAGTATTACATCGCGCGTCTCAAAGGCTGTTTCTGACAATGACAGCTAACTCAACGGACGTTAAATCCATCAAATGCCCAAAAGCATAACACTCCTCTCCCCCCGTCCCATCCACCACGCCTTACTTACCTTCCTCACCCTATTCTGTCGTATTTTATTGCTCTAATTTTTATTTCGCTCTCAGCATTCGTAGAATGTGCCACTTTACTACCTCGCCAGCGCCTTTCAGCTCTTTGTTTCCGATTTTAACGCCCTAGCTAATGGCGCTCAATTTAAAAGCCATGCACGGTCGCGCGCTATTTCAGAATAGGCAGACGGCATGGCTGCTATGGCAGGTCCAACGTGACACCATTTGGATTGACCAACGTTTTGCAACGGTTAAAGTACATCGTTTTTGGATGCGTTTGCAAAATAAACAGCTGGCCCCTCCTCTGTGTTTGGCTAATTTTGAACTTAATTCGCTGGTAGATTTGATTATTGGTGCCATATCGAACATTAATTTTCTTTTGCCACAAAAAAGCGTAGTCGGGGGAGGGGGGCTGTTAAAAATACTTTCGAACCAGATTGTATGGCGGATGAAAAACATCTTTGTCTAGAGAACCAATAGAAAAAATGAGCCTATAAATGTCAATTTATTTCTTCTTTCATTTCTAAGGATCATAAGCGTCGGTAGACGCAGACGGCAAGTCAGGTAACCCCACCCTACTACCACCCTCTCTACGACCTGACAAGTCTGCGCTGCGTAAACGCTTATAATTACAGAAATTATTTCATTCCCCCAAACCGTGCCTTGATATGATCCTGTAGCGAAAAAACTACGCAACCAAACTCATCAAACTTGGTCTTATTTTAACCAGCGTGTTCTGTGCTCGTGCCTTTTTTTTGTTTGAACGCAATCCGTCTAATATTTATTGAGAAATGATAAAAAAACTGAATTTCTTATTATAACGGCTATTTCAAACTACGCGGTAACTCTACTCTCATTGGCTACTGCCTTTTAGTATTTGAGATCGCCGCGAGAATCGACGCTTCATCGTCAGTCAACAACAACTGCACATCATTTCAAAACAAAAACATTTCTCCCTGCTTTGACACTTTTGAAATAAACTCGTTACAAATACATGAGTGATACAAGTGATTATTGTTTCAATTGCAAAGGAGGCCGTGAATTACGAAATTTGTCCTCCTCAGTTCTTCTTTTTAAATAAATGTACCAAACATCTTTTCTAGTTATTTCTTTTGTGTGCTTCTAATTTGCTGTGTGCACGCGACCACGCGTATAGTAAAGGTTGGTTTGCTCTCACAGTTAGGTACTTTTGCGTATTCATTTACTTAATAACTATTCTAGCTCTGAAGCTGAAAGTATTCGAATTTGGGCATAACCGCGGAGCTTCATTTTCCACTTCATTGCTTGCAAATGCAACAGCTGAGTACCGTAATACTGTTGATCACTGGAGGGAGAGTAGTTTCTGATGTGTTAAAGTACCTTTGTGATTTTAGCACAGAATTATACAATGTATTATTCTGTGATTTTAGTACAATTATTCATAAGCAAGTAGTGGCAAAAGTTCTTTGCTGTGTACTTGTAGAGTTTACAACTGATATGTTTATTTGATGAGAACTGGTAGTGACAGTACCTTATTTCCCTGAAGTTACAGAATTGAGCTATAGCGGATCTGCCAGCGGCAGAGTAGCCAGTGGCGGATCGGCCAGAGGCGGACCGGCCAGAGGCGGATCGGCCAGTGGCGAATCGCCCAGAGGCGGACCGGCCAGCGGCGGACCGGCCAGTGGCGGATCGGCCACCGGCGGACTACCCAGTGGCGGATCGGCCCGCGGCGGACCGGCCAGTGGCGGATCGGCCAGCGGCGGCCTAGCCAGTAACGGACTAGCCAGTGGCGGACCGGCCAGTGGCGGATCGGCCAGCGGCGGCCTAGCCAGTGGCGGATCGGCCAGAGGCGGACCGGCCAGCGGCGGATTACCCATTGGCGGATCGGCCAGTGGCGGACCGGCCATCGGCGGACCGGCCAGTGGCGGATCGGCCAGCGGCGGCCTAGCCAGTGGCGGATCGGCCACCGGCGGACTACCCTGTGGCGGATCGGCCAGCGGCGGATCGGCCAGCGGCGGACCGGCCAGTGGCGGATCGGCCAGCGGCGGCCTAGCCAGTGGCGGATTACCCAGTGGCGGATCGGCTAGTGGCGAATCGCCCAGTGACGGATCGGCCACCGGCGGACTACCCAGTGGCGGATCGGCCAGCGGCGGACCGGCCAGTGGCGGATCGGCCAGCGGCGGCCTAGCCAGTGGCGGACTAGCCAGTGGCGGACCGGCCAGTGGCGGATCGGCCAGCGGGGGCCTAGCCAGTGGCGGATCGGCCAGAGGCGGACCGGCCAGCGGCGGATTACCCATTGGCGGATCGGCCAGTGGCGGACCGGCCATCGGCGGACCGGCCAATGGCGGATCGGCCAGTGGCGGATCGGCCAGTGGCGGATCGGCCAGCGGCGGCCTAGCCAGTGGCGGATCGGCCACCGGCGGACTACCCTGTGGCGGATCGGCCAGCGGCGGACCGGCCAGTGACGGATCGGCCACCGGCGGACTACCCAGTAGCGGATCGGCCAGCGGCGGATTACCCAGTGGCGGATCGGCTAGTGGCGAATCGCCCAGTGGCGGATCGGCCACCGGCGGACTACCCAGTAGCGGATCGGCCAGCGGCGGCCTAGCCAGTGGCGGATCGGCCAGCGGCGAACCAGCCAGTGGCGAATCGGCCGGATCGGCCAGCGGCGGATTACCCAGTGGCGGATCGGCCACCGGCGGACTACCTAGTGGCGGATCGGCCAGCGGCGGACCGGCTAGTGGCGGATCGGCCAGCGGTGGATTACCCAGTGGCGGATCGGCTAGTGGCGAATCGCCCAGTGGCGGATCGGCCACCGGCGGACTACCCAGTAGCGGATCGGCCAGCGGCGGCCTAGCCAGTGGCGGATCGGCCAGCGGCGAACCAGCCAGTGGCGGATTGGCCAGCGGCGGACCGGCCAGTGGCGGACCGGCCAGCGGCGGACCGGCCAGTGGCGGATCGGCCAGAGGCGGACCGGCCAGTGACGGATCGGCCACCGGCGGACTACCCAGTAGCGGATCGGCCAGCGGCGGCCTAGCCAGTGGCGGATCGGCCAGCGGCGAACCAGCCAGTGGCGGATTGGCCAGCGGCGGACTGGCCAGTGGCGGACCGGCCAGCGGCGGACCGGCCAGTGGCGGATCGGCCAGTGACGGATCGGCCACCGGCGGACTACCCAGTGGCGGATCGGCCAGCGGCGGACCGGCCAGTGGCGGATTGGCCAGCGGCGGCCTAGCCAGTGGCGGATCGGCCGCCGGCGGACTACCCAGTGGCGGATCGGCCAGCGGCGGCCTAGCCAGTGGCAGATCGGCCAGCGGCGGATCGGCCAGCGGCGGACCGGCGAGAGGTGGATCGGCCATTGGCGGACTACCCAGTGGCGGATCGGCCAGTGGCGGATCGGCCAGCGGCGGACCGGCCAGTGGCGGATCGGCCAGTGGCGAACCAGCCAGTGGCGAATTGGCCAGCGGCGGACTAGCCAGTGGCGGATCGGCCAGCGGCGAACCAGCCAGTGGCGGATTGGCCAGCGGTGGACCGGCCACCGGCGGGACGGCCAGCGGTGAGACGGCCAGTGGAAACGGAACTGTAAGTTAGCATATGGATCAGGGAAAAGAAAGGGAAATGAGACTGTTGTCCCTATCGTAAAATGAGCACTCGAGAGTCTATGTGAATGTTGTCCGGAAACTATTCATAACTGCTGGCTAGTCAGCTGATGGATAACAACTGTAGCTTTTATTTGTGGAATGAGAAACTGGAATTTTACAAGCTAAAACCAGAGTATATCCCATCAAAAACCTTTCCAGGTGCAAGCAGACGGCATCAGGTAATTATGTCTGTCACAAAAAGCCGTTCCAATGCATCCACTCAAAGATATGATATGATGGGAACGGCAAGCCTCCTCCAAAAGGGCATCCAGCAGGGCAAATATTAATCATTTTTCAAAATCAACACTATCCATCTGCGGCGAATTTAGTGAAGGAAAAACTTTGAGGGATGTATTTCTTTATTTTTTATTTTCAAACGCAAAAACTTGCCGCCGTTCATCGCCGTAAAAAAAAAAATAATAATAATTAATATTTTTCTTTTTTAAGGCGATGAACGGCGGCAAGTTTTTGCGTTTGAAAATAAAAAATAAAGAAATACATCCCTCAAAGTTTTTCCTTCACTAAATTCGCCGCAGATGGATAGTGTTGATTTTGAAAAATGATTAACATTTGCCCTGCTGGATGCCCTTTTGGAGGAGACTTGCCGTTCCCATCATATCATATCTTTGAGTGGATGCATTGGAACGGCTTTTTGTGACAGACATAATTACCTGATGCCGTCTGCTTGCACCTGGAAAGGTTTTTGATGGGATAAAGTATACCGACATAATTTTGTTAAGTAAACACATTTTTTTTATGATTTTCTAACAAACAAGCCCAAATATTGAATTAATTTATGTTTGTTCCATTAATTTCAGAAAAATCAATGTTTTTGAAAGTTTTTCAGCGTGGTCTTTTCTGTTTTTCTTTATTTTTGGGTTCGAGCATCTTGACAAAGTTTTTAATTCAGATGCATTTATAGGGGTGTATAACGCATGGTAATATGCATTGGAATGAGTTAAGAATGTGAAGCTGAGGTCATTTTTACTACCCATAGTTTTCAAATATCCCTTCAGAATACCTCCTCTTCGAATAATGTCAGTTTATATTATTATCAATTCTCTGTGATATAAATGAGACAAGGAATTGATACGAATTCCCATCGCTGCGTGAAGAGAAATGTTCGACTGCGCGCGCAGTGTTGAATGAGTGCGAGGGAAATTGGCATGGATTTTTAGAAAAAGGGTTCTATGATGCGCCCACCGTTTAAATCAATCAGAAAGGGACGGAGGAAAGTAAATTAAATTAAATTAAATTCACAATGTATGCAGCAAACCACCCGCACCGCGCTCGGCCGCACTGCCGAAAATTATGTGACGTTAATGAACGTGTTTTTTGACGTTTATCAATTTTTGACCACCAACGTCGCGCGCGCACGTCGGATAGACGTCGTCGTCGCCTCGTTCCGCGGATGAAGAAGGGACTCCCGACAGGCATAAATCGGAATCTCCCCTTCCCCCTCCCCCTCCACCTCCCCCTCCCACCAGTTACCACAATCGCTATTGACGCCGACGTATGACCTAAGAGAGAAATGTGACTGAAAGAGGAAGGGGGGAGGGGGGTTAAAACACCGAAAAGCTTCATCGTAGCGCGAGGTTTTTGTTGCTAGGGAATTTACACAAAAATGCATCTACGCTCCAAATATACAAAATCCGACGGGCAGAGAGACGATGAGACGCCAGTAAATCTATCAACGAAATTCAAATGAATTTTGGTCTCTCGCGCCCGCTCTCGTCGCGTTATGCAACCCGCTGCGCGCTCAAGCTCCCGCTCGTCCTGCGTGCTTTACAACGCTAAGGGAATGAGAGAGTTTTCAGTCGCTCATTTTTCTTTCCCAGCGTTGCCGTCTGAAGATACACGACGTAGAAAAGTATAGCGTGTTAGATGTGGGGTGTGCTCATTATTTCTGTGAACGCGTACACCCCTTCCTAGTGTTTTTTTTTTTTTTTTTTTTTTTTTTTTTTTTTTTTTTTTTTTTTTTTTTTTTTCTGGCAATGTCCTCCAAGTTAGAGGTAATTTTCGTCTCGGAAAAAAAATGCGTTTTTTAATCTCATGAACACAGATAAAAAGACTGACATGGGAAAAGCTGGAAAAACATTTGGTAGAAAAATGATCCAGCGAAAGACTTTGGTAGAGCCAATCAAAGTTTTTGTACGCCTAACAGAAGAGATGTGAGAGGTGAGTCAAATATTTGGTTGGCTCAACAAAGTCTTTTGCTAGGTCATTTTCTACTAAAGTTAGCGCTACCAAAGCGTTTTTTTCCCCCTTCCAGTTTTCTTTTTGTTTCTGTGAATGAGCGTAAAATTATAGGAAGTAAAAATATAAGCTCTCTCCGCGATAAATTAAAAATAAAAATTAAAAATAAAAAGATACTGTGCACGGCTCGAAACGAAGAAAAATTTAGGCTCGTGAAACAATTATTTTTTATTCGGTGAGCTACAATTCTTATTTTTTTATTTATTTTTTAAGATAGATCATATGTTAAGCATCCGCATTTTTGAAACATTAAATGAGAATTTAATATGTCTATACGAGCGAGAATTTTGTATTTTGTATTTTGTACTTTGTATTTTTTTTTTTTTTTTTTTTTTTTGAAGAAAAACAAAAATCATCTACGGATGTATATTGTAGGCAAAAACCGGGTCCAATTTATATAAACTACGATAAACTCATACGATTGGAAAGATTTTGATCCCAAAAATTCACTATTTTCTCCTCCTTCGTTTTGCAACGTTGTCTGATTCTACGGCTGTCGCGTCCCATCAACAAACCGTTGCGTTGCGTTGTGCGCCAAGCCAACGACTCGATGCGACTTCTCGCGCTACCTACAAATTTGCTATTTTTTCTTGAGTCTCGCTACTGCCACCAAACCAACTCTTGACTGCAAAAAATAAGCCGTAAACCTTTCAATAAATTCGACGGAATATTCATCTCATTCTCACTCAACCCCCCCCCCCCCCCCCCCAGCCCGGATCCCCCAACTCACTCTACGACACTCTTCCCTCACGTGCGCTCGTTCTTGAATTATTCTTATTCTTCTTCTTCCTTCTTTTCTCCATCTCCCTTGTGCTTTTCTGCCATGTCTATGATACATCGTCTGTTACGTGTGCATCCTTTTATTTTTAGTCGTATTTGCCCCCTCCTTCCCTCCCTCCCACCCTCTTCCCCCTAACCTTCTCTCGGCGCTTACCATGTTGAGAAGAGCATCTAACATTTTTCATGGAAGTTTGCCCACCTTGAAAGTGCTGACGGCGGCAACATGACGGGGAATAGTCAAATTTTGACGACACTTAGTCATGGGCGGATGCAGGAATTTGTCTTTATCTCTCTCATTCAATTTGAACGTGTGCGTTAGAAAAGGACGGAGATAGGTGCTAAAGTCACGTGATCTGCCATCCTTTTGTAACACGTGTGTTCAAATGACCAGTGAGAGAGAAAGACAAATTCCTGTATCCGCCCATGCACTTAGTTCCAGTCCAGCAGTGTTGCCAATCTCGGCCGGGAGAAGAAAGCCGTGCTCTTCATATTTTTGAGTGGATGTAAAATATGAGGCTTTCTGTTTAAAAGCTAAAGTTGGCAACGGTGTTTATAGCTAGGTCTGCTCTGATGACACGCATAGTGAATCTTCGAACGTTAAAGGATGAATTCATTCGGAGAACTTTCTCGTTTATCGTTATATCGTCTAGTGATCGGCAAAAAAACGTTGGGCCAGGAAATACCTTTGGTGATAAAGAGCATTAAATTCAGCAATACACTATGAAATTTCATGTAAAGCAACTTCGCTTTGCAGAGCATGCCAACAACAACGCCTTCAAAATTTGGGATAGGCAACAACAAAACTTTTGTGGTTTAATACGCATTGTAATGCAACACGCACTTTTTTTCCTTTTTTCCGTGAAATCCCTGGTGATACGGTACAGTGTGGCATAGAAAGTATGTTTAAGCATTTTCCAATGTTACTTACATTATTTTTACGAAATTTTCCTCTGCACATAAAGGACTATCTGAAACATATTTTAGCCATTTTTAAAAAGTTTCGAAACAAACTATGTACAATACAGTCTGGAGGTTTTTGTTTTTTCTTTTGTCCTTGTCTTGTAACACATATGATTTGAAACTTTTGAGATCGTTAATTTGTCAAACTCCTCTATAGTCTCCAGTGCTTGAATACTTTTATGCTTTTAATCTTTTGCGCATAAAATCCTTGAGTTGTGACCCTCCACGAAAATTTCAATTTTCCAAGTAAATCGCATTTCTTCGCACAAGTATTCAACCGCATTGTTGAACTCTTCTCAGGTCAAGATTATGATTTTGTAACGACATAAAGAGGGAAAAAAGAGCGTCCTTTCTTCTTCCTCCTACGAGAACCAAAGCTTAAACGTCCGTTTGGAGCTCGAGGCATCAGAATCATTAGTGACCATAGCTCCATACCGCTGGTCTGCTATTTACATATTATGTATTATAATGAGGGGCGAGGATTGGTCCGACTACGGTAATGGTATCGTTGCGGTAAACATGGAAGAAATGAATGGAGAGAGCGTGCTTAGGGAGAGAAGGAAATTGGTGAGGGTGGGGGGGGGGACAAGGGAGCGGAGGGGGGGGGGCTAGGTCTGAGAGTGCTCATGTTGAAAATATTAGTGGGGCACTGTTGTTATCGTACGTAATTTGTTATTTAATTTCTGGAGTAACTTGCTCCCCTCCCCTCCTAACACCACCCCAACCCAACCCCCTTCCCCACCATTTTCCATATTTTAATTCCAGGCGAAGGACTCGTGCTTAGCTCACTATTCAGTATTCCCTCTTCCCGTGTTCCTCTCAACGAGGTTCCTATCTATTCGTAGTTGCGAGTATTCTTATGTCGTTGATCGCTCATTACCGGAGGCTACAGGATACGCATCGTCTTTTTGAATTAGATTCAATTTTTCATTTTTTTTTCTTTTTCTTAAGTATTATTATGATGGAATTGAAATGTTTACGCATCAATATTCTCCACTTAGGCACTAAGGGTTTAAAACTTTATAATTACAACTTACAGGCGGGAATTCTTCTATCGGAACACAATTATTCAATATCGATCGATTGGTCCATGTCCAAGAATTCATAAGATGATATTATAGGTACAAGAGCATTGATGAAAGAAATAATTACAGTTTTGGATGAACTCATTTTAAGTGCTTGTTAAATCCTCAATCCTGGGTAACCAAAAATGTCAATCGTAGATCAAAATATTTGTGGGAAACAAAATTTATCACCACACCAAACAAATATTATTATATAAATAACCGACATTGGTTGACAAAATGATCACACTGTCCAGTTCACCAGTGTGACTTTAACAACTCTGATTTTTAATATTTTTGGCCACCGATGGAAGCAACGTTGACTTTAAAATTTGAATGATTTATGATGTTTGCGGATGATTTCATCGGTTTAAATAAATATTACTGATCATAGTGTTTTCGAGCGTTACAATCATACTGCATTGAACCGTGTAATATATTTGTCACCAGTGAGTTAAAAATTACGCTTAAGATTCGCAAAACAGCAGCCCTGTTATTTTAAGGATAGTTAATGCATCGTCAGAAGCTCAGTTGGGGGGGGGGGGATGTTAAATGGAAAATACATCGATGCAATTCACGAGCCGCCACTGCTCGAAAAAAGTCGTTCGTTTTACAAAAGCGATTTGGCAACGTTGATTTAGTTCCATTGTGCGGTATATAAAAACAGGTTCTGAGTGTCTTTCGAGATCTCGCGAACGAGTTTTTCCTCGCGGAGCCACTCCGCTGAGCCATCGACCATCGGATCGGATCGGTCGACGGTCGGCCACCATTATAAAACACACCATCTTTATTTCCCTTTCGAACTTTGTCTATTTTATTTATTTTTCAGTTAGCGTCTCATAAATTTTATTCCCCGCTCTTCTGCCCGTCACCGCCCGCTCCCCTGCCCGCTTACCTCCCCCCCCGCCACCCCCACCCATCGCCACCTACCTCTGAGTCACCGAGAGCCGACAGGCCTGCACTTCATAGGTTAGGATTCCTTTTCGCACAGTGTGAAATCCCTCCCCCTCTTTTTTTTCTCCTCATCTTCAAGTACCCCCTTCCCCTCCGCCTGCCTTTCTTATTGCCATATAGATGTTTTAAATTGTCACCGGTTTTCCTCTCAATCGTTATTTTTTTTCCTCCCTTTTGTCATCTTACCAATAACTACTTTTTTTCTTCTTTTTTAAATTATTTATTTATATTTATTTTATTCTCACACTATTCGCATTTTGGAAAGAAGTGTCTTAGTTTCCTTTCAATCGTTGTTAACCATACCTACCTGTAAATCAGAGGAAAGGAAGAAAAAATGAAAAAAAGTAACCGCTTGCCAATGTGTCGACGAGAAAATCATTCTTGAGGCATTCTTCGGTACGATTTATTCCTTTGTTTGCACCTTTTTTTCACTCCTTGTCATCCCCCCATATTTTTTCAATATTTATATGTCCAGTTACTGCTCAATAAATGTGCTTCTGCAAACGTAACTTCTGACAGAAATGAGCAGTTCCGTTAAAGACTCCCGTTCCCGTTATCGAATCTGCACTCGACAGTATTACCTCCAAAGTGTCCGGAGTATCTAGTTTTCACTGGTTAAGCAGAACAATTTCGGCATACTTTTCTGCGCAGCCAGAATCCATACGTTGCCGATGACTTCAATCGATTTTTTTCCGCTTTCAGGAAACAAAAATGGGCTATAGTGGCCTTAATGTGTTATTTAATCGCTGGAGGTCTATCGTCTTTTATTTTTTCTCGGAGGATATAAAGGTTGCCTTGATGTTTACAAAGTTCGGCCGAGCTATACATACATACAAGCATATAGTGCCACTGGGCAGTGCGCAGTGCGCACCCCTTCCCTCCCGCATCATCCCTAGGCGCGCTAATGGTAATGCGGACTTGGTAAATATTTACTGAAGTGACACACGTGCGTGCTTGGTTCGGAAGCATCACTATCGTCCATCAGCATTAATCAAACACTCTGGTGCTTGCAACGGCCGCGCCGAAAACCACCCTTGGTCAACCCGGTGTGAAATGGGTGCATGGTCTGCGCGCCCACCTAATCGCAAATATGCAACCATTCTGGTATCTGTTATCTGAGGCAGTGGGTCCTCTAAAATTGTTAGAACGTAAACTGAGTTGGCCAAAGTAATAATAAACTTATCGAGGGATAAGTTGCGATGTTCAATTTATTTTCAACTCAATGCAGGAGAATTGTACGATGCATTCATATATGCCGACCTTGAGAGAGATACCTATTTAAAAAAAAAAAAAAAAAAAAAAAAAAATGTCCATCTGATAAGTTTAGTGTCCTCTCTTGCTAAGTAGGTCGCAACAGATGATATGAAAGAAAGAAGATCAATGTCTCTCCAAGTTGACTAGATTTAACCCTTTATGGACCAATCCAGAGTCTACTCGTTTTTCTCCTCTAGTCTATTTCATATTGGTTCAGTCTTCATACCGGATAAATGCGATTAGCGATGAAAACACTTACGAGATACGGCTCCTTCAATGCGTCATATATGCAATTTCAACTCCCCCGAGTACGAACAGTTAACTACATTCCCTATTTAAACGGAAGATTGGCGTCTTCTTAACTAACCTGGTTCTTAGAGGTTTGGTTAAACGAGTAATTTTTTCATTCATTCCCATGTATTATTGGGGCGCAAACTGGATCGAAACATTTCCCAGCCTCTATTTGTTGCATCAAAATACATGGAAATAAATGGACAAAATTGCTCTCTTAAATCTATAACCTAAAAATCCCCCATGGTGGTTACGCAGGTTACCCATGAAACTGCCACTGTAGATAAATTTAATGTGTAGCTCGACGTTGAACGCCGAAACCAAAAAAGTGGCATTTATTCCGGCAGAATTCGGCAACTTTGTTCGCGTTCGTTAATTTTCAGGCGGAAAGCGATGGAAACAAACAAACAACGAAGAAATTTGACAACAAGGGGATTCTAGATCTTTGTTGCCCGAATGTCCGCGTGTAATTGCCCTTAATTCGGATGCAGTATCCGCTGCAAAGAAGCGATCGTGCACGGTGGGGTAGAAGATTGGGGGGAGAGGGGTGTCTCTCCTCCTCCACTTTCGGTTCCCAAAGGCGTGTGTTGGGCGCAAGGTACGCGTGCAAGTGACAAGGCCTTTAAAAGAGGAGGTAGCGCTAGTGTGCGGTGAAGGGGGGGGGGGGGGGAGTCATTGTAGGAAGTTGGGGTGATTGATAAAGGCCGCGCAGTTGAGTGGTTGTGAAGTGAAGCTTTGCCACCTCGAACAATCGTCCCGTTGTTCGCTTTCATACAGCATCATGGGGCGGTATTGCCAACTTCTCAGTCGTATAATCGATTTCAGTTTCTCTCATTTGAATCAATGTAAAAATATCGATCATTTGAAGGATCATTATTTTCCGATGGGGCTTGCGTAGAAGGTTCTAAATTTGTGTGTTTCTTTGTGAGGCTTCGGTGAGCTGAAGACAAAAATGTCTTCGCTTCCTCACTAGAGGTAGTTTCAGAAGTGTAGGCGGACCTAGACCGATAATCTTTGGAATTTGTCAACATTATTTATGATATTACTCGATGAAAATTAATGAAAATGAAATTGAGTGTTCACTTTTCAACGAGGAACACTATAAACGCAAAAGAGCAAAGTCAGAAGCAAGTTTGGTTTTATTTTAAAGGAATTAAATTTGAAAATTCGCCGAAGATTATGATTTAGATCCGCCTACACTTCTGAAACGACCTCTAGTCTAGGTGTCTTATTTCTGAAGACGCTATTTAGACCCAAAATGCATTATTTTCATATTGTGACGTCACAATCTGCAAGATTCTTTGCAACTTTAAACGAAAGTATCTTTAGAACAGTGATACTTTGGAGAGGGGGGGGGGACAAAAGAACCATTGTTATGTGTGCTCAAAAACTTTCATTTATTGAAGGGAAGACATCAGTATAAGTAACAGTTTGATATAATTTCTACCAAATTTCTCATAATATGGGGCTGTTGCAAACTTTTGCTACACTGATGAAGAGTGAACCTAATGTAAAATTGCCTGGAAAGTCCATTGGTGGCATCAAAAAGTCATAAAATGCAATAATAAACTTACAAGAGGCGTTTAATGAAATCCAAAATGGCGGATAAATATCGAGCATTTTGTATGCATGCACGCGACGAACATCCAAGGATAGCCAACCTCACAATATCGATCACAACCATCAATGACAACGTAAACAAATACATAACCTCTACCTCCACTGAGGTTGTGAAAGTTGGCCATCTTTGGATGTTCACGGTGCATGCATACAGATTGCTCGGTGTTTATCCGACATCTTGGATTTCACTAAACGCCTCTTGTATTGAATTTTATGACTTTCTGATGCCACCAATGGACTTTTCAGGCGATTTTACAATAGATTAAACTCTTAATCGTTGTAGCAAAAGTTTGCAACAGACCCATTGTCAAGAGAGGACAGTCGGGTTTGTGTAAGGAGGAGGACGGAGGCTTCTATTTGACACCACCCCCCCCTCCTGGAATCATTTTTGTGGACCATTTTTACTCAGAAACGAGCGACAGCAAGGATGGTTTTCCCCTTCCTGGAATTTTGTAATTACCTTATTCCCTGAGTCCCAGTCATTAGTGTAAGAGATGGAGGACGGGTATATATAGCAGGGATGAATGACCATCGTGAAAGTCTTAATGGCTCAATTTGTTTATTGTATTGCTGTTTGACTGTGCGCAGTGCGTAAGGGTTTATCTACCCAATCGGCCGTTCTCGGCCTGTCGCATCGTCGTCCCCTCCCTTAAGTTAACGGACGCATGTGCGTCCTCATAAAGTGTATTAAAATTGCAACTCGTGTTCTTGCGTTCCATTTCAACCCCTCGTGTCTCTTAATCGGATTAATTTTTCATCACAATCACACTCATTTTCGGTATTGTCGTTTGGCGTACAATCAGACGATTGCCCCCCCCCCTTTCCATGGTCTTTATACTTTAGGATGGTAAGGGTTACAATTTTAAGTAGATTCCATGAATCTACTTATTGCGGAGGGTGCGATGTTGGATTTTTCGGGAAATTTTATCAAATGAGCACGTTTCATGGTCCCCTGAGTGAGAAAATACCACTCGTTGAAAATTGTATATATATATATATATATTTATATGTATGTTTCAGCCAGTTTTACCGTTTTTATGTACCACGATCCTGTTCGTAATTTTTGGTTTTTGTTCTTGAAATTTTTCTCAACTATTTGTTGGGTTGATTTCTTGGATGAGTTCGAAGATGGTGTAAATCCGATTGTTAGTTTTCGCGCTATGGGCCGTGTTTGAGTCGTGAAATGTGTTTTTGGCGTTTGTTTTTAGGAGTGTTTGTATTGAGCGTTTTTTTTGGGAAAATTTATGTTAACCGTTTTGTTACGCAACTTTTTTACTTGAGTCATTTTTTTGTGTTTTGCGTTGTAAGCGAGTTAAAGTGATGTGTTTTTCGGGTTTTTTGGCAGTGTTTTTATATGAAGAAATTGTTTTTTTGGTTCAAAAATTTCAGTATATATCGTGGAGGATGTTTTTAGTTCATATGCTCCATCCCTTAAATTTTCCTTGTGTTTTACGTGTTTTAGGAGCTATTTAGTTTCTTATGGGATTTTACATGTGAAAGACAAGGATAGAGTATTGGTATAATTGCTCGTTCTTTGTTTTACACGTGCACTGTTGCTTAGGTACGTTATTTATTTATTTTCTTGTTTGATCAGCTGCTCTTATTCAGATTTATTCCTCATTAGCGTTACAAAGATTACACATTTTTCTATCTTGGTACTATAATCTTTTTCTCATGGGTATTTTTATTTAAATGTTGAACAGCTGATAAAAAAAAAAAAAAAAAAAAAAATGAATAATTCAAAGAAAATCATAACATAACCTATTTATTGAAATTTGTGAAAAACTTATATAACCTAGCTTTCATTTCTCACTTGCATTGTAAAGATTACACATTTCTCTATTGGTAATATAATCTTTTTCACAATAATATTTGGATTTTGAGCAGCTGATGAAATAAAAAAAAAAATTAACGAAAATTATAACCTATATGTAAATTTTTGAAAAAATGATGTAACCAAGCATGGAATCTACTTCGTCTTACCGGCCTGCCGGGAGGCATTTTTAAATTGGGTTCACTTAAAAGTGTCCGTGCAAATTACCGTGCAAACGAGTTCTCCAACAACTGTATGTTTACATTTGTATTCTATGGATGATTAATATTTGTTGCGAGGGTCACTCCTCGCAGCAAATGTATGTATAGCAACGGTAACGCTTTACTGTAACATTTTTCTGGTACCAACAGAAAATATTGAATTGAATAATTATTTATATCAAATGAAATAGTTTTTTTTTTTCTTTTTTTTTTTCTTTGAATTATAAGATGAGAATAGCGTTATAGGTGTCACGTAATAGTATGCCGTAGAATGACCCGTGCGGCGTGCCGGCTTACTTTTTCTATATGTTGGCTGCGTGCTCTCTCATCCACGGATTGACATAAAATAATAAAGATGATTCGTAATTCGTAACAATATTTTCAGTGGCGAGGCACGTGGCATTTGGCAACGTTCCTTTTTTCCCATTGAAACTTATTAGAAAGGTCGAAATGCCTGGTCATCGCCGATGACTGAAGTGTTCGACTTTTTTGGTGAATTTAAATGAAGAAAATACATTGTTGTCAAATTTCACGCTTCGCCACTGAATATTTTTATTGAGACGAGCGTCGCAATAGCTCGTTACGCTTTAAAGCAAATTTAGATAATTTTGCATCGGTGCATGAGAGAGCACTGTATGAAAACGCGAGGAAAAAAAGATGGACGCTCAATATTTTTTGTTGATTCATGCAAATTTATATTTTGTTCATTTTTTAATTACACACCACAACAATTGCGGAGTACAGCCTATGACTCCATTTGTGCATCGTGATGATCGTTGAGGCATTGTATTATTACAATTCAATGGATATACGTGAAAGGGGAATGATGAGGAGGGGACTGAGGGGTTTATGAACAGGAAGGGGGCCGGGGGCGTACAACGCAAGTATGAATTATGCACCGATTGAACTGAGCTTGAATATCCAAGGTTGCGATATGTCATTCGAAACAAATGAGCTTGAAGTATTATTTCTGATTTTTATTTTCTTTGGCCAAATTGGCAACGTTGATTTTACCTGAGCTCAGCCTTATCCATCCGTTCTTTTATGCCTAAACGACATCATACAACGGAGGATTGAAGCATTGGCGCAACCAGGGTTTCCTCTATCTCTCTCATTTTCCATTTGAATGTATGGGTTAAAAAAGGATAGAAAGATGGGGTTCATCGCATTGTCTATCCTTGTCTAACATACGTGTTTCAATGGAGAATAGAGAGTGATAGAAGAGTTTTCGTTGTGCCACTGATTGAAGTGAAGATATGTACCACGGTCGCGCTGATGATAGGCTAGCACTAAAGTCGGAGTATCCCCCTCCCGCTCCGCCCCAGGAGGTTAAACCACACAGAGAGGTTCTGGTTCTCGGCCGTGCCATACCGGAGTGACCGGACCGGACTCCGGACCGAACCGGACAGCCAATCATATTTCATTCACCTCACCCACCTCTTCCTCGTATCTCGGCTGTACCTCGTAGCGTTTGATGATCTGACGTCCAGTATGCAGCCGGATTCGACGTCAAAAATTTCTTTCGTGCGGGGATGGCATGGACTTAAACTTGAGCTTTTTTTTTTTTTTTGCGAAGCTTTCCTTGTTTGTGTTCGAATTACTTTGAAACTCACAGTTTAGAATAATGTAATGGAAGAACACGGATGTAATAATTTATTTCGCAGATTATATAATAGCTGCGAGTTCTGATCTCTCAAGCACGATTTTTCATTCGCGAGTATTTTCGAAACTTTTGATATGGTTCTGACACGGTTAACTATAGCTATATATATCTCAGTCGTTATAGTTGCATAAGCAGTCCAACTCCAAAGAGCTGATCGAATTTGAAAAAAATGCTCGTGAAGTAACAATAATTGTACCAAGCTGATCATTTGGCTTAATTTAATCATACTTTTTTTCTAAATTGAAGTATGGCCATGCATTTTAAGCTGTCAAAGCGCAACACTGCCAAAAGAGCACTTCAATGCAGTTATATTTTTGGAAGAGTGGCAAAACTTCACTTAACTAGAACTCCCCCCCTCCCAAACAGAGACAGAGAGTTCGAGAACAACAGCTTTTCCTGGCTGCAATCTGACAACTGAGACTCAACATTTTCGGTATCCTTGACTCAACTCAACTCAACTCGCGACTCGACTAAATGCGATTGCAGGGCGCGGCGCGGTAGCAAATGCGGGAAATGACATTAGAATTAGACCGAAGTAATCGAATTACAGACTAAAAACATATATCCCGTGCGCACGCAAGCCGCGAGTGCTGCATAACCAGCACGGCGCGGCGGAGTATTCTTTGCGTAGATGGAAAAGAAGTGAAATATATAGAGAGAGGGAATGAGTCGTATTTTAAAACACTCCACCCCCCCCCCCCACCCATCTCCTTTTCAACCCTCTTGTTTGCGTTTATGACTCATCAGCACCCACTATAACCGATGATGAATATTACATTACTCTCGATCCATCACTTGACAATATTTATCTCATATTTATCTAATCTTCCGGAGGCTGGAACGCGTCACGCCGCGGCCGCGCTCTGGAACTCGCGAGCGTAAGTCAGTACGAAAGTGCAACTGTTTATCTGGCGGAAGCCGCAGGGCATCACATCAGGGCTGAAGGGGGATCCGAGATCGCATTTGCGAAGCCAGGCGTCACTGCTAAAGCGATTTAAAGGGATGGATGCCGAGCATATTGAGATCGTTGACTTATTTACATCCCTTCCGGTAAACAAAGCTCTGCGTGAATTTTGAACGGTGCGCAGTGTATGGTCCTTCGCTTCGACCCGCGCTTAACACACCACGAGATTCGAATGCCGTTAAATTCGTTAACTCTTTAAGGGCCAGGTTAATTCAAAAGAACGCCACGCCTCCGTTTATGTAGGGTAGGTAGATAACTGTTCGTACTTGGGGGAGTTGGAATTGCCTATACGACGCATTGAAGGCGCCCGAAGAAACGGCTATCCTTTAAGTGTTTTCATCGATACTTACTTGCGTTTATCTGGAATGAAGACTGAAACAATGTGAAATAAAGTTGAGAAGAAAAACGAGTATACTCGGGCTTGGCCCTTAAGGGGTTATAAGCATAACATCACCTTCTGTGAATTGAAAATACAGCGATCAAATGAACCGTTACATGGTTTATAATCGGTCTAACACGCACTTGTTGGAAAGAGGAATCCTTCCACACCTAAGCATAGCTTGGTTTTTTTTTTTTTTTTTTTGTTTATTTTGTTTTTTTGTTTTTTTTAAGGTGGACGGTTACTATACATGAAAATTAAAATTTTACCTAAACCTAAGCAAATCAAGCCCAAGGAAAATTGAGACGAAATGCTGGATAAACACTAGAAATAAAATAATAAAATGGATTATAGTAAATCCTGACGTCCCTGACAAACATGTTTAGGCAGGCTTACTACCAAATTGTTCATCGATCGTTGCATACTCTATTTTTTTGCTGTAGCAAATTACGTTTATTACATCAGTTCAGTCTGACCGTATGATGCCTTGGTCTCTGCACTCAAATCGGGATGCTGTGTTAACCAAATGGGGATTGGATTTCCTGATGTTCCTGATTTGGGCGCTTTTTCACAAGACCAATGGACTCCGAGATTGAGGTTATAGTGTTACCAGACTGGTGTCAGATCTGGCGTGTATTGACCTTGTTAGAATACCTATCTAGATACTACGTCAACAGCTCAATGAGGTCATGGCACATAATGCGGATTATTTCTATACGCGAGACCCCGCTTTACAGGCATTTCCTGTCGTGGAAAGAAGAGAGAGAGAGGGAAATCACAGTAATTTTCCGCAGTTTATAGTAAACTGAGCGTTAGTTCGAAGGTGTAGGATCCGTAATTGGATTACGTTTTGAAAATTTTGTGATTTATACCGTCAGCTTTAGATACTAATAGTGTACACTGATCTTCAGTTATGTGTAACTGCTTTATCCGACTCTGAAAACAAACATACAACAAAAACTTCTGTGATTTAGATTTAGATTTTTATTTATCATTTAGTTGGTTCTTTTTACATTTTTAATTTAACCCCCTCCCCTTCCCACCCCGTTCCCCTCCCCTTCCCACCCCGTTCCCCTCCCCTCCTCCACCCACTCAATGGGAAGACTTTTCAAATTAAGTGGGCATTGAATTTTCTTTAAATTTTTGTTGTCAATATAATGCACCGTCTTTTTGCTGTCCATATTCTCAAAATTCGTCTACCTTTTTTGTTTCAGGTGATGCTAGTAATGCGAGTATTGGTAGTGGGGAAGGAACAGGTGAAGAAGATGATGATACGAATGGGAAGAAAAATCAGAAAAAACGGGGTATATTTCCAAAAGTTGCCACAAACATCCTTAGAGCGTGGTTATTTCAACATTTAACGGTGAGTTTGTTTGTTAACTGCTTTCTCCAAGTGCTTAATTATCGATTATCTTAAGAGAGCTAGCGAGTTGTGATGGAGTTTGAAAGTTGGTAGATCATCAGTGATTCTCTGGAATCCATTGCAAAAACTCCCCGACTCGGTGTCGTGAAAATTATTGAAAGCTCAGGAATTGACAACCATACGAAAGCTTTATTGTTATATCTACATACAGGTAATTTGACTCGCCGCTGATCTTCTCATTTACTTGATACTTTTGATCGCGTTGAAAAAAGTCCTTTATCAGTAAATTTTGCCCACCTTAAAAATTAATAAGCCTATATATAAATCAAGCTCAAAATTTAGAGCTAACGTATAAAAGTGCTATACAGTGAGACGATTTAGAAAACACGTTAATTATGAATCCCAATCGATTTAGAACAAGAATGAAAAAACACACAAATATTTACGGTAATTCGAAGAAAAAGTTGTGTTATTGCAAAGTAATTCGAGCTTTCGTAGATTCCCAAATTTCCTTGCATCATCTCTCTCTATTTTTTTCTCCAAAACTTTGTTTTCTTTTTATTATTATTAAATTGTACGAAGTGCATGTATACACTATACGTACACTTGGTACACTGAGTGCTGAATGCGAGTGAATGTGCGCGCGGGAAGGAAGGAGTTGTTTTTGTGAAAGCGCTAGCGAAAAGCATTTTCTTTTCAAAGTTCCGGACGACTAAGCATTGAACTCATTTCATTGGCTCGGGCTCAGGAACTTCTCCCTCCTGGAATTGCAATGTATCATCATCAATCAACCCCCCTCCTCCTTCGTCCCTCGTCCAACGACAAGGGATAAGTGACAACTAGATACACATCACTCGTTTTCGTCATAGTCCCTTTTTCCACTTTCCATTTTCCCCGTTTTCCGCCTCCCTTCGACCCTTTCACCATTTTCCCCTCCGACTGCTTCAGCAGTGCGCTTCTCTCGGCCAATTTCATTACAACGTAATGAGCCCTACATAATATCATTCAGTTGGTTTTAATTTTATTTTGCTTTTGAATCGATTTATCCAACCTATATATACCGGTATAACTTCTCGCCTTAATTTATCTTCTCAGTCATTTCTTTTTATTATTCTCGGAAATTCTTTGTTCCTATTTAAAAAAAAAAAAAAAAAGTAACAGAAGATGAAACAAATAAACAATCAAAATATGCCAATTTTTTTTATTTTTCTAGTTTCTTAAGTTTTTTTTTAATTTTTAATTCTTCACGTTTTACAATTTTGGAGACATTCATTTGCAACCTAATTTGTAACGCGTCAGTGCTCTGCCTTCATTCATAGTTTTGTCAACATTATTATTGTTTACATCACAAAGGCGGGTCCAGCAATCTGGCAACCTTGGATCCTTCCCGTTTAAATGTATGAAAAACAATCGATTGGTAAAAGGGCCGTTGCCCACATCAAGAATCGATTGTTTCTCGCACGTTTAAATGGGACTTCTGGATCCGCCCATGTAAATATCACAACCAGCGTCGTCATCATCATTATCATCATTTAAACCATTGTCATATAACCGATACCGGCCTTCAGTGCGATTTTTACAAGCACCCGATAAAATTGGTCAAATTGAACTTATAGTACTATAGAGCGGGAAGAAAAGGGAGGGGGGGGGGTTAAGAATATGAATAATTGGAGTCACGCGGACTCGGCTGATTGTGAGACCAAAGATGTAAAGGGAAGCTGAGCCGTGCCGTGCCGCGCCCCGCCGCACCGGCCGCATTAACGAAGATGAGAAGATGAGACCATGAGGATGAGGGAAGCACCAAAGCCCAGGCACCTGCTTTTACTACTCGGTGCTGGGGCACAAGTGCACAAGTGCACCACAAAACAATAACCTAATATTTTAATTCGATCACGATAAACTCGGTAGCATCTTTCGCATCGGTGTCTCCATCTCTCACTCTCTCGCTCTTTTGCCATTCCTCGCTACCAATCGCTCTCAGGCTCTCTCTCTCTCTCTCTCCCTCCCTCCCTGTTATCCCCCTCCCCCCTTAAGACTCCTGATCTGGGTCCGGTGTCTCTTCGGGTCCACAAGCGTGGTTGCGGTGATGCTGCGCAAAGCGGTGACCATCCAACGGTTTTACATTGCCGCCCACCTCAAGTTACCATCATTGCCAAACGGTTATACCATCACGCTCGTGTGCAAAAGCATCAAACCAAGTGTTTGCTGTTCACTTGCCGTCTGATTTTGAGACGAGGTGTGTAGTATCCGTCAACTAAATAGGTTCAAAGTAATCGAAACTTGGCAGCCCTACTTCCTTATACACTAGCTCACTCGTTGTCTGTGTGAGGGGTGAGGGGGGGGGGGAGGTTAACTAATTCGAAAAGAATCCTGTTCAGGGGCAAAAAACCTGTCACAATAGAATGGAAGAGCATGGTTAGTCGCCTATTAATAAAATTAGAGCTAGATCGAATTTAAAGTAGTTTGAGAATGAAAAAAAACCGTCAAAATATTCATTTCTATTTCGGATTTTGTAAGTTATTCATCTGTGCTAGCTCATGATAGGGGCAAGTATTCGTGACTTGAACGGTGGAAAAATTACCCAACTGAGGGGAGCCCCCTCCCTTTTTAAAATTTGTATCCGCTATATACTTATAGTTGGTTCACCCGGGTCGCCTTCCCGCTAAAGGTAAAGTAAATTGCAAAAACAGCAGCCTGAAAAAAGTTGACGTAAAACCGAGAGAAGTCGAGTATACTATGCAAACTTGACCATACTGTTGACCATTAAAATTCATCGAATCTTAGAATTATGATGGTGACTGTTGAGTTGATGAGTTGAGCAGTCAACGAGAGCTTATGCTTCTATTTTTATCACTTCATATTTAACCGCGTTTGAAGAAAAAAAAAATGTAATCAAAGGCAAAACTAGCGAGAAACCGGTTCTTTACAATGCGAATGGGCATTGTAGCACCTTATAATTTGATTCGTTAAGTTTCAATATATTTCGAGGAACCATATACATCAAAACGCCATCAATCGCTGACAACAGCCAAAATTTATTCCATCTCGTATGAATGAATACAACACAGTATCAAGTCTGAGGAGAGGCAATAGAGCATGTCAATGTGCCGACATCTAAATAGCTCGTTTTTAAGAAAGGCAAACTTAAGATGCACGAATATTTTGTGGGTTCGTTGGCCCTTTAAACATAGACAAAGAGAATTTCCAAATTATGGATACACATCGGGCACTCTACTGGATCTTCTGTTGAATTTTGTCGAGGAAGAGTTATATGAATTTACTAGGGCTGTTGCACACACTTTTGCTATCAGCTATTTATTGGTCGATTCCGGTGTAAAAACCTCAAAAATTAATGATGGCAGCTTTGAAAACTTTGAAAGTCCATTCCTAAACTCTCAATAAACGCTTTTATTTGCGCGATCGTATAATGGTTGCGTAGGGCAATAATAATGGGAGATTCCCATCTTGACCAAAAAAGTGACCAATAGGAGAAGACTTTCCTTTGACACCGGTATCACCAGGTGTCACGCTACCATTAATCAGATGTGGATCACAACTCTGGTGTCTAATTATTCTGTGAATATTCCTTGTCAGTATAGACGAATTTAAGATAGAAATCCCCCATTATTACTGCCCTACGCCACCATTACGCTCACACAAATAAAAGAGTTTATTGAGTTAAGGTGTGGATTTCGAAAATGTTGAGTGCTGCCATCGTTATATTTGTAGGTTTTTTTACGCCAGAATCGACTGTTAAAGCACTCACAGTAAAAGTGTGCAGCAGCTCTTTTACGAGGACCAGAAAGATAAACAAAATCAACGATTTTCAACGGATGCCTGTTAGAAACGACCTTTTCCTTCGATCCTATTGATGAAGCAAACTAACTCAAAGTTTGACAACGCAGCTTTGTGGATAGGTGACTGCGCAAAGGAGAGACCTCTGCCTGACTCCCTCCGTGCGTTCGCATTGACGGTTTATGTTGTTCTCGGTGTGTTGTGTCGAATAAGGAACGTTCTGATTTTAATCAAATTAAATATACAACACCGGCATTAACATTAAATGCTTCAACTGTGTATGCACACTTAATTGTTTTCACCGTGCTTACAATTAACAATACAAAATGAGGCTGGTTTCACATCGCGCGCTCCGCTACGGCGCGGCGGTGACTCGGTGCGGCGGCAACGCGGCGCGGTGTCGTCGCAGCCGCGTAGATAAGGTTGGCGCGCGTATTTTATATTCTATTGTTCCGGTAACGCAAACTTTGCATCTGTGGTCTATAGTCTTCCTGAGCGCGATGTGTGGTGACTTGGGCGCGAGTGGTGGTGGTTAAAGCTTCGACTTACGTTCCGCAAGCGCAACTTTTCGCACGCATACCTGAAATGACAGAGACGTGCCAAGAGCAATTCTTTTTTTGATTGTTGATCAGTCCCCCCAGAATAGAATCCCGTTACCCCCAAAACTTATCTTCTATTAACTTAAAAGCTGGAACAACTTGAAAAAATAACAGGTTTTCTCTGAATCAGAATCTCTGTAAAGCTCTGTCAAGTGTCAATGCTAAATTCTTGGCAAGAGTGTACCTGATGTTTTCGAATCCCCCCCCCCCATGTCGAGCAAAAGTGACCTCGATTTTTTTTTTTATAAAGTCTCCAATTCCCTCTCCCTGGGGGGGGGGGGATCCTCATGTACCATAATCATTATTAGCACAACAATATATCAACCTAGGAATTTCCAGTATTTTTCTTAGACAATTCTAGTACACTAATTAAGCATTTCCTCCAAATTGTTAAGAAAACTATGGCACAAAGACCAGAATGCTCGTAACTATGTAGTCCCAAAAAATGTCTCGGTTGCCCTAGTGTCGTTCTCCTGTTAATATTTTGTTGTTTGTGGTAAAGAGGCGCATGCAGATAGGGCCCAGCGCGGCAACATTGAAAAACCAGCACATGATGTTGTAAACTTGAACTTATGGAGCATAAAAACTGAGGACGAGCAAGAAACAATAACAACAACAATCATAATCTTGAGACCGAGAGACGATACGATGCATGATGGCGAGGTGGAAGAGAGCGAATAGGAAGAAACTCGATGAGAAAGAGAGTGGGATAGAGTGAGAGAAAGAGAGAGAGAGTGAGAAAGAGAGCGAGGATAAGGGGAGATGGATACGATACAGACAGAGAGAGCACGAGTTTAAATGAAACAGGAATACACAGCGGAGGAGCGGTGCAGGAGGGCTTGCCCTGAAAACGCCCAAGTACGTATCGCGGCTTTGGCGGGGGTGGGAGCGGGGACAGGGGCAGGGCGGTGGGTGGTAAGAACGACGTAATTTATTGAGAAACATCAAACCCAGCTCGGGAAAGATTAATGGTGGCTTCAGCGTTGGTTGTATGGTTGTATGGTTGTATACCCAATGTACCTGTATTAGAGAGCATACGGCGGAGTATAGTGGCCGCGCTACAAGCTCCATGGATCAGGACTCGAGGAGTGAAGAGCAAGTCAAGTCCGAGTTCTTCCTCGCCTGGATGGATGGTTATTCCAATACTCACTCTCCGAGGCTCAAACTGGAGACGGTGACGTAGGAGTGGAGAGGAGTGGAAAAAGAGTAGAAAGGAGTGTGTGTGTGTGTTTCAAGAAAATGAAGCTCTCCATCTTGAATATCCCGCTTTCCAAGTTCGTCTCTACTGCAGACTGATTGGGAGTTCTTTCTCGCACGGCCCCGGCTGGCGCGGCGTGGTCTGATATCCCAGCCTAGGTCCGCCGCGGCCGTGCTGTTGTCGTTTATGCGAACGCGGACGCGGACGCCATGGGTCGTTGCTCTTCAGCTATTGCCTCGCTTTTAATATCGGAGTAATAACGAATGTCATATATGCATGAAACTTATGTTGAATTCAAAATTCAAAACTTTTCCCTTCAAGAGAGGAAAAATTAAAAAAAAATTAATAACAGGTGATAATCCGAAATGTCCACTAATTTCTGGACAAACGAAGTTTCCTGTAACCGATTAGAATGTGCACGTCAATTTTTTTTAATATTACATGTGAGTGGCGTGCAATTTAGCAGCGTTGCATTTTGCCGATTCAAAATACCCGCATGTTAAGGTCAAATTCGAAGTCGCACCCAAAAGTTTGATTTTTTTTTTACATGGGTTTTGATGGACAAAAAATGCGATTTTTCCGTACGTTGTGAGTCACGTCACTGATTGTAAGTATCATCTACTTCATCTACTTTCTGAGGGTGACCAGAACAAAGTGGCTCAAAACAAAGTGCTTAAAATTATCAAGAAAAGTGTCGCCCACCAATTTTAGAACCTTAGACTGAAATAAACATAACACGCGAGGACGACCCGCGTTGAGTTCAAGTGACTTCTTCTTCTTCTTCTTCTTCTTCTTTTTTACAGTGTCAAGTTAGGCAAGTGCATCCGGCTTTCAACCGAGCCAAATAACATCTTCAGCCTAGGCGCTGAGGTTATTTTCATTTCGGAGACCAATACCTCTGTACCCTCAGTCCCTCGCAGCGCGTGGCGCGAAGATTTGCGAATTGGCGGGTCGAAGCTCGACGTGGCCCGCCCAGCGAATTGCCAACTTTCGCCCGCCGCTCGCTTACCCCTCTAGTCAGTGCAGCAGAGTTTTAGAGGGGGGGGGGGGTTGACTGTGGAAGTAGATTAAGCACCTATAAATTATTGAAATCAGACTAGTTGCGCGGTGCGATGGCCCGCACGCGCTAGGTGCGGGTTCTTTATCCCTCATCCTCCCCCTCCACCAACCTCAACCCCGGTCTCCCGCCCTCATCCCCCTCGTCCATCGTTAAGCGGCTAATGAATTATGAAAACGAGGAGCAGCGAGCATAATTAAAAAGTCAACGCTCACATTGTGAGATGAGGCTAATTAGGCGCTTAAGTGTCGTGTACGACGCGCGGTCGCGGTCCGCGTGAGATCTCGTATCGCGGACGCGCGCTCAAAAACGCGCTCTCTTGCGATTTAGAGGAGGCAAAAGCAATGCGTTCTGCGTTTGACGTGCAAAATAAATTGTCATGCTGCACGGGCTCGATGTCTTAAGTTTGTCGTCGGACTCTAATGATCTGACCTCGGTATGAAATTTAAACTCGTCCAAAACGTCTGCCTTCACTCTTCTACGATCTCTTCATGAAAAGGAGGCCAAAACTTGAGCCCAAATAAGATACTTTAAAAGGGAGGCAGTTATTTAACAATGGAAAGCAACACCAAAGTTCGTACTCATTCCAAATCTCTACCGAACTTTTTCTTTGAAATTGTTTTTTAAACATAAATTTTAAGGGTTTTATAATTTTAATTTTAAAACCATCATCTTATACGAGAGGCATGGTATGAATAGGACATATAATTAGAAAACCTGTTGGTGTTGTGCATTAAGAAAATATCTTCATCAGCATTTTTTTTTTTTTTTTAATCTTCATAGTAAATTCTAATAATGGTAACAATTACCTAATCATGATATAAAATGGAAACTACAGGAACTTTACCATATGAATCCTAAGAAAGAATTTAACTCATGGGGGAGGGGAGGGGGTGCCATATGATTATTACAGATGTTTCAAAATTTCCCGTGTTTTGACTGGAACGTTTTAAAAATCCTCAAATCTGGCAGGCCATAAACGCACCTATTGGGTGAGAAGAACGAGGAGAAAGGCGGGGGGGGGAGAAGGAAGCGAGATAACTTAACCTCAAAAGGTCGGCGTCAAAGCGTTGATGAGATGATGGGGAGACGATGGAAAGGAATCCGACGAATTCCGAGTCGCACGCGGCATAGCCGAGATTTTTCACGTGCCTTATGAGCTACAAATAAAAGACTGAAACCACGAACAACGCTCACACACGAACAACGGAACACACTTACACATGCGCGCGCGGCACGTAGGGGGTGAGAAGGGAGGGAATAGTGCTTCGGGTGTCTTTCCAATTTGGAGTTCTCACACTGAGGATAAGCCGCGTAAACAAGGGCGCATCGTGCTAGGCACTGTGAGAAGGGGGGGGGGGGGGTACCAGGGGGGAAAGCATAAATCAAACCTGCGAGGCCAAGCCGCAGATGGACGCGAAAGGTACAAAGGACTTAATATATCCCTCCGCGATTGAGAGAAGAAGGATTTTTAGAGACAAATATTGCTCTCAGCAGAAAAAGAAAACGAACGAAATGGTTTAGACGAAAAAAAAAGTGGTGCGGCCATTCCACTTTAATTATACCTTTCCCTTAATGCCAAATGATAACCCTTGGTTAGGTGTATCCTCCCTCCGCTTCCCCGCACCTTTTCTCACTTTTTATTGAATATGCATTTATATTTTTTTTCCATATACTACCACTAGCACACTCTGTGAAGCGCATTTAGTTCATTTTCTTGGATCCAAATTAAACCCCTCCCCTTCCCTCCCTAAACTGTTCAGTTTTGAGTGAACGGCTATAAAGACTGATAAATGTTCCTTAATCCGTTATCCGCTCAATTATTTTGACGATTTTATTATTTTTTTTATTTTTTGTTTTTTTATTTTTATTGAAGATACAAAAAACCGAAACAATTATGTTACATTTTAATCAAGCATGTGCATTTTTCATGTCTTTTAAATGGGCCGCTTGAACAAAACGAGATGCAATAAAACTGAGGGAAAATTTGAAAGAAAAAAAAAGTGATAGCATAATAAATATATAAGTGATAATAATAAATAGCATCCGACGATATTGTGGGAAAAAATTTCTTTCCAGTCAGTATACAGAAGAAAAGGTACGCTCGTGTCAACTTGCTTGATTATGTCTGCACATACCTTTTCACTATTAAGTTCTACGTATATTTATACCCCTTCTAAAAGTTCATTTTTTTTTTACTCTTTCCATCTACATCATACAATTTTATGTATTCACTTGGATTTTAGTTTTCTCCCACGGAAAAAAATGACTAGTAGAATTGACCATCTTCAAAGCTGATTTTGGAGTCTGCTAGCAAAGTATGGTAAATTTCACCGGATGATGGTAAATATACCAACATGTTACCTCAATTTACCACGAGGTATACGGTGCATTTATCATACTATGGTGAAATTTACCATACTTACTAGCAGGCGCCAAAATCAGCTATGCAGATGGTAAATTCTACCAGTCTTATTTTTCCGTGCCGTAACAACCACGAAGCTCCCTGCAGAATTATTTTCCGGGTTGGATTTTTTACAACGAAAGAACGAACGCGCGATTTGGAACAGTGCGGATTTTCCCGAGGATCCCTGATTCGAGGGCTGTTGTTTATTTTGTATCCTTTGATAAATTTCCCTTTGCAAGCGGGATTGGAGGATGCTTTTTGAGAGATTGAAAGAGAGGCAAACTAATGTATTACGTAAATACAACTTTGGAGTGGAGAGAAGCTAGGGTGAAACGAACCAATAGGATGTGAGCCACCTGTGTGCTGAATGCCAGTGTGCCTCCCCCTGCTGAATTCGCAAGTTCCAATAACCAAGCGTTTAGCGTTTTGCCGACCCGGATTCGTCCACTTTTCCTTTTGAATCCATCAATCGAATCACAATTCGCACTCTTGCGTCAAGATGAAAAGAGACCCCTCCGAGTTGATCCGATATTTCCCCCTGACGAATATAGAATTTGGATCGTTGAAGAAATAAACGTTTCTTTCGACCGATATGCGCTTTCATTATGTAAAAATACAACATTTAATGTTTGGAAAGCAGGAATGGAATATATTTTGGTGTCAATTTTCGGCCTATGTAACTGTTGTGACGCGTAGGATATGGAATTGCATACTTGGCTAATTGAAGGCGAGTTTTCTAAAAGTAGAACGAATGATGCGTGTATAAGTATTAGCGAAGAATACGATTCTCCTTGACAAATGCAAAATAATTTGAAGTAACGAGCCCCGAAAAAATGTAATGAACTAAACAATACTTCCGTAGGTCACTTTGCTTAGCATCTCTGATAGAACCCAACGTTTCATAAAATCTTGACAACAATGAAACATTGTGAAAACGTCACAAATAAAACAGGATTGAAACAGATATGTGCGTCAAGAACGCTATTGGTGTATGTTGAGTTATGTTCTTCTGTTTCCTTTTTTTTCTTTTTTCAAAAAAGGTTTTTGTTCATCTTTTGTTTTAATTTAGTGACGATTTTTCCAAAAATTTAATAACGTTTAAACCTAAAATCTAAATTAAAAAAAAAAAAAAAAAAAAAAAAAAAAAAAAAAAAAAAAAAAAAAAAAAAAAATATATATATATATAAATAAATTAAAATAATTAGGAAGTGTACTTTATATTTTTCCAAACGCACCAATATCGAAACTTTTGAGATATTACGTGTATAGTTTACGTGTCTAAACAAAGTTTTCAGTGCGTGTCACTGTCACAAAACAGCGTGGAAATAAAGGGAACCTTTCAGAAATAAAAAATTATGTAAGAACGTTTTCAAAAATTAATTTTCAATATTGTTTTATTTAAAATATTTTAAAATACTTAACTTTCCATATCACGCGTTCATTGCACTGTGTGTCGAGTTTCTGTGCCTGTGATTATAGTGTATGTTTGTCTGCCTCCACCATCAACATCGACTTTCGGAGAGGAGAGGAGCAACAACCGAGCAAATAGGCGCGTTTCGTGAAGCCACGAGGCTGCGAGGCGCCCTCATTCTCGAGACTCTAAACCCTAAAACCCTGCGAGGGATTTTTAACTGTGATATTGGGGCATGGATGGTAAGCTTCATATACTAGACACCTGGGACCCTGCTTTGAGGGCTCATTACTAGAGGATCAACGAATCCCTCTGCACTCGGCGTGGCGGCCGCCCGCGCTCACCCACTCACCCACTCGTTAATGTCCCAGCCGCCCATCCAAAATGTCAGAATATTACCGTACCATTTCCATGACATTTTTTCCCCCTTTTCCTTTTCCATGATTTTTTTTCTCTTTCATGGACCTTGCTTGGGACGCTTACGGGTCATTTTCAGCAGAGAAAACCACTCCGGCTATTCTATTGGAAATGTTGGCATTGAATACCGTAAAAAAGGGGAAAGACGAAAAAAGCGATTTTTTGCATGGATGTACAGATGTACAGTCGGGGACAAAAAGAGTGTCAGATAACTCCTTAGATTTTGGTATAGGTAGTCCACCTGCAATGTTTAAATTCACCGAGATGAGTATTGCGGGTAGCCTACATCCAGGCTTCGTCTGACATTTTAAGCTGTTGACGAATTTAATAATGTCAGTCGACTCCTTACATTTTGGCTTAGGTAGGCAACCTGTATTATTTAGAATCTTGGAAAGCATTGCATGTGGCCTACCTGCACCAAATCTTAGGGGTCGACTAACAAATTATTTAAGGTACCTACCAGTGGCGTAGCCAGGAATTTTTCAAGGGGGGGGGGGTGGTCCGGGGTTCGAAAATTGTTATGGGATAGGGGGGTCCAAAGATACTAATTTAGTAAAATTTGTCTGAAAACGCAAAAAATGACCTTTTTTAAGGACAAATTTTGGTGTCATGGGGGGTGGGGGGTCCAGACCCCCTGGACCCCCCCCCCTTGGCTACGCCACTGGTGCCTACCATGCATGCTAAATCGTTGTAAGCATACCAACGCCTTACTTGAGTTCGATGCGAGAAAAACTCAGCCTTTTTCATTGCAAGTCATGAAGGGGTTTTAATCTAAGAGAAGACTTTAAAAGGGGAGGCCACCTTCGCATTAAAAACAATAAATAAGTTAATGAATAAATAAAATAAAATAGATATAACTGCGGGATCGTGGTAAATATACGGTGCACGGTGGGTTTTTCTGTTCATACTCTGAGTAAAGATTAACGGGAAAATGAGGATTGGCTTAGAAGGTCGAGGTGCGGTGTAGGAGGAGAGTGCAGCAGGGGAGAGGGGGAGGGGGAGGGAAGGAAAGGAAAGGGGAGGAGAGGGGGAAAGAGGGTAGGGAAAAATATTATTTGGTAATGGAAGAGATAGGGAAACGTGAAAATATCGGCGACCGGCGCGGAGGAGAGCTCGCGGAGAGAGAAACTGCGGGAAGGAAAAAGAGACTTTAAGAATTTATTTTCAATAACAGAGAAAGCGCAAAAGCGGCAGGCGAGTATAAACTCGGATACGTAATGGATGCTCGGGACTCCTTTGACGTGAAACCCCGAACGCTGTCGAAGGGAGTTGAGGCAGAGCGGGTGAGAGGAGCTGGAAAAAAAAGGGTCAAAAACTTTTTAAATATTTCAGATGCTCCACAGGGATTTGTAAGAGGAAGTTATACATAACAGTTTATGATACCTAGACAGCCACTACTGATTCATAAAATATGATTCTTTTTGCGGTCGGGAAACAGTTAAGTGGTTGCACTTATGTACGATCGCGCCGAGCTGAGCTTGTGAGTTTAAGACTCCGTGCACACTTACCGTCTTCATACCTCCTCCCTCCCCAATACCACCTACTTCCGCCCCCTTTTCCTCCTTTCGCGCTTTCCGATCGATACCGAAAAATAAATGACAATTCCTACTTTTCGTGTGGTGTATACTTTATCTCGACCTACTCTTGAATGAAAGCTTCCCCCTCAAGAAACACAAGCCAGACCGCAACTTACTATCTAGGACTTGGAAACGCGATTGGATTGACACTACAGTTGCCTTCAAGGTATAACTGCGCGACTCACGAATTTCAATCACATTTGTGGGTAGTAACTTTTTAAAAGTTTATCTTTTTGCAATGGAAGTTACCAAGAGGTCCATACTACTTGAACTTGAAAGCAATAGAGACGGACAATTTTAGCTAAACTTTTGTCGTATGCAACAAAACGAAATAGTTTAGGTCTGAAATGTAGTCCACGCATGGTTCCCTTCTCTAGTAGGATCGCAACATGTAATTTTACAGTCACAAAATGTAGATGCAATCGTAATTCAAAAGCTGGGCGACTTATCCCGGAAAATGCCTTTGTACATCGAATTAGTCGGTAGCACAGTGGGTAACCTAAAAGTCGACCTTTTGCATGGGTTGAATTAGGCAAAATGCAGCGTTGTCAAATTTCTTTCTATACGTGTGTACCAAAATGTTGATTTTGGTCAGGAGCATCATTCCTTGCCAGTTTTATTCTTCCCGCAGCATCAACCATCGGCTTGTTACAGTGGTCATTGAACAGTTTATCCAAAGCTTTTCACCTCCAAAATAATTTCTTCCAATTTTTTTTGTTCCATTTGTGTAGTCCCTGAATTTGTTGTCCAAAAAGTTTGTTCAGTGATTTTTCGGTCCAATCCTAATCTTACCTTTTCATGAATCTTGTCCAGTATTAAGGGAAGTCTGTAGTCCTAACGTGCAAAAGTAGATAATGATTATTTATTGATTCGCTCAATCCGCCCCTTTAAAAAATTATGTTTTTTCATAAATAGCGGTTCAAGAATGCATGGTTCCATCTATTTACCTGGTTCCTGCAATTCAATTGAAATGAATTCTTGAAAATTTCGGAATTTTGATCTTATGAAATCAAATGACCGAATAATAATTACTTTTTATTAAGATCCGCAACTATTTAGTTTGGACTTATTTTCTTTTTTGGGCATATTTTCGTTTAGACGTTTCAAAAGTGTTTGGACAGTGTTTGGATAAAATACGAGTATACAAAAGGTCAATAAAATTTTGGACGAAATTACTTTGTGGACGAACTGTTCTGAAACCGATATTGTAAGTCACATGGAGGAGTCAAATCTCAAAGCGCTCGAAGGAGGACCTGCATAAGCGTTAATATTTGATCAGAATGCATAGAAGGGCCATTTATGAGGATAATTTTGGCCGTATAAGATAGAGCAAGGAACTTTCGTCGATCGAAAGCCCTTTGCAGGGAGAGGAGGAATGATAGTAACCAAACATACATTAATGGGAGCGGGTGCCACTTTTATCTGTGTTTAATCAGCTTCGCGGACAGAATGCCGAAGGGTCCCCTCTCCCTCTTACCGTTGGCGTCGTCCCCCGGGGCGAAAAATCCGCGCGAGGCTTCGCATATATTAGCAGGTTAATTACTTTGATATTTTTCGTCGCTTCATACTTCACAGTTCTCTCTTGCAACGGCTCCGTTTTTCAGGAGTGCGCAAAGGCTTGCGAGCCGCTCAACAAACAATATCCGTGCTCTGATATTTCACCGTTTCGTCAATCATGGAGGTTTGGTTCGAAATTCCGCGTTTTTTTTTCTTGCTTTTTATTCGTGGTGCAACAGCTTACTTTGCCTTGAAAGTTTCCGAACTGGACCATAATCAAAGCGTTTAAATGCAACACTATATAATTCGTTTTTTATTTTATTTTTCGAAATAAGTCTATTGTCTTTGGTGTTTTTAAATTATTTTTAAATTATTTTGTCGGACAGCTCTGGAGGGGAGAAAACCTTAAAAATTACCTTTATGGAAAGGTTGAAAAAAAAAATATATATTTAAAGGAGGTAACTCGATACCTACTATTCGATTTAAAATTTCACAAACATCATGTCCTCATACTATGCACATGTTTCTCGTTATTTTTTATCGTCCTCGGAAATGGCTTTGAGGTTGGAGATCAAGTGCGAAGTCAGGGTGGAAGAGAATGAGAATAACAAAAAAAGGGGCGAAAGAAATTAACGGCGTGAAAAATAGTAAATCTGAGACGGGATTCCTTATTCCAATTTAATTTCGTGTTGGGCGGGAAAACAGGGATTCAAGGAGCATGGACGGCCGCCTGGCGGAAAAGGAACACGCCCATGAAGCGCGCAGGGGTTCGGTTGCGCCCAACCCGTAGGAAAAAAAAAAAAAAAAAAAATCCGCAGTTTCGGAGAACATTACTATGATGAAGCGTGCCTTACGGGATTACCCGACGGGGATAACTTCACGCGCAAAATTCGGGTGAGGCGAAGACAATTTTCGGGGTCGGGGAAAAAAAATACAAAAAACAAAAAAATAAAGGAACAAAGACGAAAAAAACAACAAATAACTGTATGCAAAATAAGGGTAAAAATAATAAGAGCGAAAAGATTGAATGAATGTTGCCATTTAGGGGGGTGGGTACGATAGTGATACGTCAAAAATAACGCATATAAGGGGTTACACGGGAGGGGAGCAGAGGCCAGGGGGTGGGTGGCGAGATTGGATGAAAATGCTATATAGTCGGGAATAAAGCTCGCACGTAGTTTGTGATACCTAGGAAGAAAAGAGGAAAAATAAATAATGGGCGTCTGGATTATGTTAAAACAATATATTTTCCACCCGGAATTTCCTTTTTTCCTTTTCCCTCTTTTCCTTCCCACCGACCATCTCCCAACGGCGCGGCGGGCGGGCGCGGGCGCCGCCTCCTACGACCGTTGAAAATCGTTGTTTATTCGTTTTTAACTTCCTTTTATCTTTGTTTTCTCCTTTTTCGTGATTTGTATAAGTTTTTTTTTCCTTTTTTATTTCCCATCAGAGTATCCTTTCTCGTTTATTTCACATTTTTATAATTGTAAACGGTCTCTTTAGAGTTGACGATCCGTGAAGAGCTGACCTTCGAATTTAAATTCGCTTGACTCAACTATGAACATCAATCGAACAATCAAATTGTTTATCAGATCATTCGCAAAAATACGCTTATTGATTGCAATGTTAAGCGGTTACAGAACGCTGGATTTGAAAAGAAAATGATTTCTCCCTCGTAGTATTTGTACGCGCGTGATAATATTCTTGGATTTGCAATCGTATTTTTTTTCTTCCTTTCATTTTTATTCTTTCACCACAAATAAAAAGAAAATCAAACGATGAGAAATCAGTTCAGTGGCAAGCACCGAGGCTCGAGCTGGTGTCTGATGGGTGATGAAATCGGTGCTAATGTGCATTGTTGTTTGGTGCCAACAGTATATGTCTATCTACACGAGGTTCCTCCGCTCTATGGTCGCGGGTACATATGTAAAGAGGCAGTTTTACGAATGTATCTCCTGAGAGAAATCTCATTATGCAAACTGCCGAGACTCGTAATAATAATCGCGGGCTACGAGTCTGCTGCTCCGCCTAGCGAGCACGGATCCGTGATTTGATCCGATCAGATTTCGATTTGACGACTTTCAGGGCGCTCCGTTTTTCTTCGACAGAGAAAAGGGAAAGAAAAAATATACAAAAAAAAAAAAAAAAAAAATTGTTTTTTTCTTCTTCTTCTTTTTTCCCCTTTACTTTCAAGTTTTCAAGTGCATTTGTATAACCGTTGGTTTCGAGTTTCGAGATGCTTGACACTCGTAAAATATACTATCGACCCATTTTCTTTATCGAATCGAGAAATCAATTTGCGTTTGGAGGTACTCGGAGATTTCAAGGAGGCAATTTTACAAATGGCAATGTCTGAAGAGAGAGCACCATAAAGGCGTATTATTGTATAGTAAATCGTCTTATACTCCGGGAGCGACCCTCAAATTTTCCAAATATCGCCGCCCGCCCGCGCCTTTGACAACGGTCCATGAGAGCTAGATGCCAGGCTGTATCATACAGTTATAGTAATCCATCTGACAGCGTTTCTAAACATTTTGCTTCGTTCTTTTTATAATTCATTTTTGTAGAGTTGAAAAATCTTTTAAAAAAAAAAAATTAAAAAAAAAAAAAAAAAAAAAAAAAAAAAAAAACCGCAAATCGAACTATTTTATTACCTATTTCGATGATTTATGATTTTGTCCAAGTATAATTTCTTCAAAAAAAAAAAAAAAAAAAAACAGAAAAAACGCTGTTGTTCTATACTATGACTTTCAAAAGGAAGTACTCTGGTCGAAATTTTTGATCCATCACGTATCTGTAAGCTTTGAGCAATTTTGTAACTTTAAAGTGTTCAAGGACTAAGTAGAATGCCCATTTCACAGTACGAATTGAAAAATCGTAATTTCTATTGAAAACAACAGAAAAATTTCACAACGATAATTTAGACGAGGGTACTTTCTTTTGAAGGCCATAGTACCTGTCGCAAACTGTCAGTTTGAAGCCTGGTTTCCAATGAGACGCAAGACCTCGCACACTGTAGCGTTGCGTTCCCTGCGTTTGGTAGCTTTGCGACGGAGGACGAAAAGTCGTTCTCAATGAACGCAAGCATCGACCAATCAGCTTAAAGGATTTCGAAGGGCGCGCGCCGAACACTCAAAATGGAGTCGGTTTGTTTACATTTTAATTTTCGACTGCGCTAGTGAGGTTAGGTTAGTTTCAACATTCAACTGCGCGTTTTCTCGCTGTTACTTTGCATGTTTTCATTTTCGTGTTGTCTCAAAAGTTGTTGTTATTCGGTAACACCAGCAAGATTCACAAGTCGCAATGGCGGTTTCAGCTGAATTCTGAGCGCTTCTTCTTCACTTGTTGCATTTGTTGATTCGGGACTCATCAAACGTTCACCCGACAAGCACCGGCCATCGAAATCCGTCTAACTGCTTAGCGCAGCAACGCGCAAGATTTGAAAAATGGTTCAACTCGGCTGCGTCGTTGCGTTCCGATGAGGCAAAAGTTTTGCGCAGAATTGGGAACGATCCCATCATCTGTTCGCGTGTATTTCAACTTCGTATAGCGTTCCATCGTTGCGTAGCTTTGCGTCTCATTGGAAACAAGGCTTGAGTGAAAACTGTCGATCCTTACATTATACAAGTGGCAATAGAGACGCGCCTTTCTTTCGCCCGCGAATGCCTGTCCATACTATCGGCCAAAGTGTGACCAAAAGTGCATCTATTATTAACTCCTCAAAGACACGAGATCCATGTCACGTCCAGGGAAACTTTCGACGACGCTCGCTGCTTAGCCCAAAACCCGACGAAGGAAAACAGAAAACTTGTTATAGAGAGGGCGAGAGAGGGAAAGAAGAAAAAACCCCTTGAAAAGTTGACTTGGACACATCTTACCCTGCGGTCTCTTGGGAATAGCCGATGCTTGCGTTTATTGCTTGGTTAACGTTTTGATAGGTTTACTGGTTTAGTCGGTCCCTCTATCAATATTGAATAGTATTCGTGCATACTAAATTACTTTTCCCTTATCTCGGTCGTCCCTGTTTCCCGTGTTCTCTCGGGAGAATCTTTCTCTCTTCCTTCCTTTTTTCCCCCTTTACTTCCGCAGCAATTCCCACGTTCCCAATTTTCCGCCTCTCTTTCGTATTCAAAAAAAAAAAAAATCCGGTCAATAACTCACGATAAAAATATCGGTTACTTTCATTTTAGATTATTAAAATAATCGTTTGACTCGATTCGTGGATATTTCTACCCAATCCGCACTTTGAGACTTACTCATACGAATAGTCAGCTATCAATCAGAGGAAACAAGAACCTCAAAGGAGAACTCTCCCTATTTTGCTTAGTGCCAACATGAAATGAGTTAGGAAATTCTTTTTTTCTCTCTTTCCTTTCTCAGTGTTTGCATTTGTCCTCCCTTTCTCTCATTTTCTTCTATTCGAACCGACTTCTAACTATGAAAAAACTGATTTTCATCAGAAGCGCATATATTCAGGGTAGTTGGGTATGGTATTTCTCTCTCTTAGGGAAAACGCAGTAAATTGTAAACGTAGAATTCTTTTTGAAAAAGGATCATCATCGCATACAAAATTGACTGATAAACATCCGCCATCAGTTAATAAAACTCAAGAACTTCTGAACTTATTCAGTTTCGCCGTTTTGGATACTGCATTATAGTAAAGATTATCACTGCGAAATAATGAGGGATTTCTTGAAGTCACGAATCAACACTTTTCACCCATAAAATTTATAGGGGAAAATAAAGGGACTGTTTATAACCAGCAACAATAACAATGATAACAAGGATTGTTGGCACTGACCGAGGGGATACCAAGACCAAGGGCGCGAAAACACTGCGATAGACCGAATTGGGATGTTTTTGTTTTTTTTTTTTTTTATTTCTTCCTTCGCCCCCTCCCCCGCCGGCACTCTGTCTCTCATACAACCTCCCCTCCTCTCTCTCTCTCTCTCTCTCTCCCTCTAAGTTCTTTTTTGCGCGCATAACCTATCATTACGTCGGACTGCAAGATATCATTAAGGCGTTTCCCTGGGCAGAGCAGAGACTCGGAGACCCCTTGTATAGACAGACGGCGTGGCGAGAGCTAAGCTCGAAGAGTCGTGCGCCTCCTTCAAAATAGGCAGCACCGCATTACAGACCTGAGGAGTCAAGTCATGCCCGTGTCGTGTGTCGAGGCGACGATTCGCTGAGTTGAGTGTTGAGTCAGGAGAGATGATTGTTGCTCTGTCGGTGACACTCGCATGATCTCCACCTCCTCCCGCCCATCAAATCCGCCCCTCCCTCCCCCATGGACTACGAAATACCCGGTTTAATTGTGCGAAACGATCTTGAGAGACTCGGCCCTTAAATCCGTGTACTCTAGCTTTCTTCCCATTTCCTTTTTTTCTGTTTCCGATGAAACAGTATGCTCAAGAGGGAGGGGAAGGAAAAACTTTGGGGCCAATTAATAAAGAATAAAAGAATGCAATTTAAAATTTCAACCGTCCAACTTAACCTGCGATAGCCATCCCCTAACAAAAATCATCAGTGAAGAGAGGCCAGTAAGTTAACTGTGTTTTTTCTTTACTTTCTCCTGACTTCCTGTTTTTTCGACTTTTGACGATGAAAGATATCCTGGAAAAAAAGAAAAAAAACCCGCTGCTTTCTTTTACAAATTATAACAAAAGTGATTTAATTTGCCTGATACTGCGAGATGTATCAGTAAGTTAGACTCAATACAGTTTTAAAGGAATACTCTAGTTGTAAGAATAAAGAAACTTAAATATGTGTATCTTAAAATTTTTTGCTGTCTGTAAATTTTTATGAATAAAATACAATTTTTTGTAATTGACCGTCTGTAGCGTCGCGTCCGTCACCTTCCTAGATGTTTTTAACTGTGTCACTTTTAGTCGCACGCTTACGTGTCGTGTCAACATAATGTGTTCTAACGTAAAGGATTCAAGTACACAAATTGAAATCGTTCCAAATCAAAAGCGATATCTTGTCTCCTTTCTGTTGTACTTTGAACTTAATTACTGCTATGTTTTCTTTCAATAGAAAAAGAAAGAGAGAGAAAAAAAAACAGCTTGTTTGTTTTCAGTTTTTCTTTTTCTTCCAAATTGTTTTACCCCTATTTCTTTTTGTTCTTCTTTCTTGATGTTGATGCCGTTGATCGATATGGCGCGAATCTAATTGGCTTGGTTCCATTTTTTGTTGCAGCACCCATATCCATCGGAAGACCAGAAAAAACAATTAGCTCAAGACACGGGATTAACGATTCTGCAAGTTAATAATTGGTGAGTTAATCACTCTTCTTTCTCTCTTCCCTTCCTCGCACTAACTCCCCCTCCCTTTGCCTCCCCTTTCCGATCTCTTTCCCTCCTAGAATCTTGGCCCAAAACTCACAAAACATTTATCAAGTTTTTCGATAGCCTAATGACCTGTCAACTACCAGCGAATGTCGAGCACCGTCAGCGGCAAACTTAACTCGATGGCCCCAAATTACTTGCACTCTGCTAAGATTTCATCATTACCGTCGCATGGATTATTCAAACTTTTCCAGAGAAGCTCGATGGATTTTTCTTTTCAGTTTTTTTTCCGTTTTTCATTTTCTGTATTTTTTATCTTATCAACATGTGCAATAAAAGGTGAATTTTGCAACTTGACCCTTTCTATACACCTAGACCTGCTAAAAATTGCCAGTCAAAGCTTGGATCTTTTTCGTAAAGCCTGAAAAATGTTATGGGAACAAGTCATATGATCCGTCGAGAGAGCGAGAGTGATAAATAGTTTTTTGCGACATCCAGCACCCAAGGAGGGACCACTTCTCTGTTTATCACCACACTATTAATACTAATTTATTCTCTCCCTCCGAACAAGCGGCGACCGCATGGAAAGAAAAAGAAAAAAAACTAGCCGATTATGCTCTTGCGCAACCCGAGAAGGAAAAGAAGAAGAGAGAAAACTCCAAATTTATGGAATCGCATTTTCGACTTTTTTCTCTTCTCTTTTTATTTGGTATCGCGCTTTTTTATTTCCTTTTGTTATTTGTCCAGAGGTCTGAGGGGATTTAGAGGGTACAAGTTGCCATTGCGTCCGCTGATCTCTGATTCTCGTCTTGGGGCCAGGGCCAAGTTTCGCGAAGGGATGAGGCTTGGGGGGAGGGGGGGGAGTGAATGGGGTCGGGAGTTGATTCCGCCACCATTAGAGAATATTAGGTGTCAGGATTAGCTGCCCCGAACACCGCGCCGAAACTCCCTCGAAAGGAAAGCGAACGGAGAAAACGCACTCACATATAGAGAGTCGCGCCTTGCCGGGCTATCAAATGAATAATGTATCACTCCCCGAAACGGAACAGGAGCGGAACTGCTCGCGGAAACACCAAACTAAGCTTGAGATGCTTCTGCTCTGCTCCAGAATTGATTCTTGATCCCCAAGTTTCGCCCCCCCCTCCACCCCCTGCCTACCACCCCCCGCCAACAACAGACAGCCGACACGATTCTCCTCTTTTGTCAGTCGTTGTTTGTTATTGTCTATTGATTTCGGGCGAGTGTCTGTATCGAATCCGTCTTTTCCGCCGTCTGATTTAGTATTCGGTTCACTTTTCACCGTTTATTGCTTCATCTTAGACGCTCGATCCGCAAACCTTGGTACAGAGCTGTTGAAAGGGTTGCTTCCGTAGTCTTCGAAAACTCTCCGGCGCACTTGAAGAATCAATGGCTATAGAGTAGTTCCGGTCAATGGGGAGCTATTAGGCCTAAAATTCTGGTCGATGTATCAACAAGTCGTGATTGTTGATTTCAAGTCAAACTCGAAGTTAAGCATGGCCTATAGATCTGTCCTAGTTTTCCGCTGTGATAAGTGTCAACCGATGCAAAACGGTCCTCTGAAGTTTGGGTTTTGACGAATTTACAACAACAAAAAACTGCTGATTCATTCGCGGTGATTCCGGAACAGTTGAGCATTTAAATGTCAGCCTCTCTTCAGCTCAAGAACGATATAGCTCGTAATGTTCGATAAAATGTTGAGTTGAATCTACGAGGTATTTTTTTATTTAGCATCGCACATTCCGTCACGGCACTTCCAAGCGACATCTAATCAAATTTATTAGACTCTTATTCTGTCGTCTCAAAGTGGAACAGGCGTCTTTGTTGGCTCTGATTCCATCAAGGAATATTATTCGCGTGGTCAATCAATAGGTTTTTTTTAGGCGCAATTTTCTTAAAATCAGGATTTTGGACTTGTTGTTCCACTTTGCACTCTCTGGCTCGGATTATTTTGGACTCATTTACATAAAATAAATGAATAAATTTGACTATAAATTCATAATTAGAGCCTTAGTGAGCAAGTGCGGGATAAAATACGGATTGGCCGTAAACCTCGTTCGGGTCCAGGGGGCCGCGGGCGAGGCTGCAATTCGGTTCGGATCCAGCCATGCAGGCGGCCGACCGGCGACCCCATGTTCGGTACACCGGGTGGGGGCGTGGGGGCAAGGGAGGCGAGGGTGGAAACAAATTTCGAGCCGCCCTTCCCTTTCACCCTCCTCTCCTGTTCCTGCACCTCTCTTCCTGCTCCCCCCACTCTCTCGCTCTCTTTTTCTCTCTTTCTCTCGGCCATTGTTTCAAGCCGCTCGGCGTAGCAGGTTTCCATCAGAACCAAGAGCTAATTAACGCGATTAATCATTGTGCGATTCAATCAATAGAGGGCTCGCCGTGTTTCCCCTCTCTTCTTTGCAACCCCCCTACACCAAAAACACCTCGGTGCAGAACCTCGATACTGTTCGTTATTTTCGAGTTTTTCGAATTAAAATGTTTTCAGAGGAGGGTAAAAATGATTTGTTTTCATTTACAAGAGCACGTTCCCGATGTAGCCATCCGCATAGTGACTGGATCCTTTGATTTATCTCGTATACTCTAGCTGTTTCGCCAGCAAAACAACTGGCCCCTCTTTTTATTTAGAGCTTAACCCCATCGCTGCGTTTTGACCTGCATCCCCGAAACGAACATATAAAAAACAATAATAGATACATTTGGACTCAGCATTCTGAATTTTTCTGGGAATAGAAAGTATAATTAGATATTTAGATGTATAGTGTTAAAAACTTTGTTTGCATCATTAGATTCCAAAGAACCGAAAACCAAATTGATGTAATAAACTCGTCCGTTAGTTCAATCAACGTTTTTCGGAGAGTTACGACCTACATATACGGGGAAAGTTGCATTCGGCGCCTATCATTCAATAGCTTTAACCAATGGAGCAAATGAAAGTACTCATAGAGCTTAAAACGAGTGTGCTCTAGGGTTGTGTCTATAGGTTTCATAATTCACAAGATGCAATTCTGGACCAATATACGTTGTGACGTCACATTCCGCACGAATATTTGCAACTTTGAGTGTATCTCCAAAACAGCTGTATCAATGGCTCTTCCAGGTTCTCAACTCAAATAGTTTTTTTAATTTTTTTTTTTTTTTTTTTTAATAGAAAACACCAAAATTCATATTCATGCATATATCCTACTACAGTGTGGGGTAACAATGTGAAGCTACTTATAAAAGCTGATGAAACGCAAGATGATTTGGCTTGATAACTCGTTACTGAAAGGGTTGAATTCGGATCTGTGTTTTTGCCTGGAAATCCATGAGAAATGTGTTTGTCACCCCCTTCCTTCCCCTTTCTCTTCACATTTCCCCGCCACACGCAAACGTGCCAATAACCTCCATCTTGCATGATTCATTCCAGCTAACATTATTCTCTTACGCGCGGTGCATTCAGTAAAGCGCGCGCGCGTTCGCGCCGTCACATCGCGTCTCGTCTCGTCGGTCGGTAGTCTACAACATCGTAAATTCGGTGCGACTTTGGCTCCCGCCAAGTCCCAAGTCGCGTGAGGAAGTCGTCGGGCGTTGTCAAATCTACCAGAAAATGTTAGAAAATGTCCACCGCGAGCCTTGACTCCGCAGCTTTTCCGGTGTAAATTTGACGGTTGCGGAGTCACATCGTCGCGACTATGCGCGTGTTAAACATCCAGAACATGAGCCCTGTTTAGTTGCGAGCGCCGTAAGTACTTTCGCACACAACGTTACAACGTACGTATGTACGCAGTTTACATTAATTCCGTGCTCGGGAACAACGTTGTCAGATCTGGCAGGTGAAATTCTGGTTGTATCAAGTGTGTTGGAAAGGTATTTTTGATTCCAAGGACAATAGTTATCCATACTGTCCATGACAAATGTATGTCCCGCACAGTAAATGAATATACGTTTAGATCCATTTATAGATATGAATGGATATCGTATGGATATAAATGGATCTGTATGGACTTGCGTGCAGTTATCCGAGGACCGAAACTCTGAGTCGAAGTTTTTTGAGTTCCTCTATACCAAAACGTCCCGGTCGACAAAACTGATTGCTGAAATGTCTTTCTCTACATATTTCATTGGTCTTTGGATTGTGGTGTTTGCACTGAAACTGCCCCTCCTTCTCCCCCCTCCCACCGGGATCTCTAGTAAACCCACGATGTTGGCCTAGTCTGGTAACATGGCATTGGTGAAGAGGCCTGGGCCAGACCAGGGCCTTGACTGTGCGGGTCTTAGAGTCTCGAGGCCTCTGCTCTGGTCATGGCCGAGAGGGAGAGCGGGGCCACTGGTCGAGTCTTGAGTGTTGAGTGTTGTGCTGTTGTGCTGTTGTGTGTTGAGTGGTGGTTCTTCCAGATTCCGCGACTTCCAACTTCCAACGGCCGCGACGCGACGCAGCGGTGTGCACTGCAAGAGCGCGCGTGGTGCAGTTTGGAGTCTGCAATATGCAGTATGCAGTTGTGCAAGAGTATGTAAGTAGGAACACATCTCCTGGTTTGGTGCCACCCAATAACATGCACTTGTCTGTTCGCTCGCTTGTCTCCTGTCGTCCCGTCTTGGCCACTGATATAATTAATCTTTGTCCCGGTGCTCCCCCTGCTCCCCCTATCACCACTCCACTCCCTCACCGCCCGACTTGACTCCTTTTAGCCCGCGATCTCTCCCGTTTGGCTCTCTATACGATACGTTCATTAGAACATTCAAATTATGCGTTCGCTTACATGTTTATTCATCCGACGAGGGGTCCGCGTTCAATTAACTTGATCCATCCGTGATTTTTACGTTCCCTGAAAAGGACGAGTACAACGCTCTCTGTCGACATTTCTCGTAATTAAGTCTACTCGCCCCCTCCTCTCCCGCCCCTTCTTTGTTTGCGCCCCATGTCTTTCCCTTTCCTCGTCCCCGATTCATTTTTCCTGTATTTCCTCCAGCGTTGCCATGGTAATTGAAGAAAATCGAAGCGTAACTTTACTGACAACGAGTTTGTAAAGCCTCGCGAAAATGGAAAGATTTGCAGGTTAAACGATAATGAGTGATGCTGCCTCTCAAAAGACAGGTATTAAGTGATATTTAAAGCCAATTATTGAGATATTCCTGTATCATTGCGAGTATCGTGATTGAAGAGAGTCATACGATGCAGTTAACGAATTGAGAAAAACCGCTCGTACATGTCTTGAAAAAAACAAAAACACAAAAAAAAACAAAAACACAAAAAGCAAAAAAACAAAAAAAAAAAAGCACTTATGGGAGTTAATTTTTGTCATTTAAAAAAGGTTGTTAATTTTAACTAAATAGATTCCTTGTGATTACTTAAAATTGAATAACAAAACTCAATCCAACTCAATTATTAACACATATTACTATCACTCTCTATCTCTCTCCCTCTTTCTATAGAAACAAACTATAATACGAAATTTTATCTTGAATTGTTTTAATGATTCACGCACCCTAAGCATGAAAATACTCCTTTGCCTAAAAGATGACAATAATGTCAAACGAAGTATCCAAGCTCTGCTAACGAGCTGATGTCCATGTCCACGCCACGGAGGGCTAGTAAATAATATTAACGAGTCCACGCGAGTGTCACAGACATTACAATATACATACCCAATCAGATAAAATCTGATAAAATCTCACCGATTCAAGAAAATAAAATCACTTTGAAAGAGGTTGACCTGCGGACACGCAGAAGAACCTGATTGATCAGACGGGAAAAAGGCAGTTATACGAACGATTCGAAAAACAGTTGTCGAGAGGAACATAATCAATTCCCTCGATTCAGATCGTAAATTAATGTCGGGAAAACAAAATTAATTTAAAGCGTAATTAAAAATTTAAGTCCTAATTTTTATTGCTTCAATAAAATTAGGGAAGGGTTAAAGAGGAGGAAACGGGAGCGTTTTGAAGTTGTAAAATAGCGGAATGAATGTTTCGGGTGGGAGAAGGTAGAGAGAGAGGGTAGAGAGAGAGATAGAGAGAGAAAGAGAGAGAAAGAGAGAGAGATAGAGAGAGAAAGAGAGAGAGGAAGGAAGGGAGGAAGGAGAGAGAGATAGAGGCAGTGAGAGAGTTGTGGAATTTGGAGAGGAGAGGAGAGGGAGAGAAGAGAGATCTTAGAGAGAGAAATAGGCAAAGAGAGACAGAGAGAGAATGGTAAGGGAAGAGGGGAGGAAAGGAGAGGAAGAGAGAACGCAGAACGATGGAAAAGTTGAAGCACGGAAAGTTTGAGGGGGTGGAAGTTCCGGGGGATCAGAGGGAGGGGAGGAATTTAATTGCTCAGAACTGACACTAATTGTTCATATAAAATTTATGCTTATAATTTTCCAACCCCTCCGCGAGACTAACCCCCCTCTCCCCCCCAAATCCTTCGGGATTTCGAATTCAGTTCGCCACTCTCTCTCTCTCTCTCTCTCTCTCTCTCTCTCTCGGCAGCGCTATACCGCACCATGCCGCCACCATCACTCCGCGCCCGCGCCGCATCGACCACTCGGAAAACGCAACGCCAAAAATTTCATTTTGTTTCGCTCCGTATTAGTTTCCTCCCCGTATTTTTCCGAGGTTTTCCCGCATTTCCACGGAGCGCGGCTCGGCGCTCCGTTTGCTCTGGTATTTAATTAATTTATTCGGCGAAATTACCGTGCGGATTGCGATCGCCACCATGCCTCGCGCTCGGAGGTAAAATTTTCCTCAGCAACTTTAATAAATTTAGCTTTATGAGAAAAACGGCAATCCAGAACCGTTTTTTTGAGCTCATGAATCTCATAAAGTCAAAAATCCAACCACTCTCTTTTTCTTACGTACAAGATTTCAGCGTGAAGTCTTTCATATCAGTGAGCTCTGACCAGTGGCGGCTCGTGGAATTTGGCAACCATGTGTTTTACCATTTCAACCCATGCAAAAGTATCGCTTTCTCGGGGGTGCAATGCATCTCCTAAATATCGATAATTTTACGTAGGTTTAAATGGAGAGAGTCCGTCGTTGCCAAATTGCTCTCGTTATCTCCTTTTTCAACCCTTTTCATTGGCTCGGACCTCGGACAGAGAATGCACCACCGAACACCGTCGCGTCGCCCTGTTAAGTGGAATGACCAATGACTGATCCCTAGAACAAGTGGCAACTGCAGAGAGAGAGAGAGAGAGAGAGAGAGAGAGAGAGAGAGAGAGAGGGGGGGGAGGGAGAGAGAGAGTGAGGGGGGTAGGGGGACAGGGGAGAGAGGGGGGACAGAGAGAGAGAGAGAGAGCGCGACGAGAGACAGACAAATGCCTGGATCCACCAGTGCTGACGTGGGTTCAAGTGTCTCTTATTATGAGGAACGCAGTGATCGAAGAAGGTGAGGCTAGGAAAATTCAGAAAGAAAGAGGTCCTCCGTCAAATAAATCTCATTGTGGCTCCCCCGCTCAGCGCGCGCGGCAAGCAAAGAAAAGCGATAGAGAGTGGAGGAAATTTAGTTAAAAGTCATTTAACGGGTGCTAAAGCATTAGACGTCATCTCGTTTCCCGGTCGTTCCTTTATTGCAAAGTCAACGGACCGTTACCGCCCGTTCCGTCGCGACCTCGCGGCCGCGTTCCGACGTCTTTCTTTTCCTTCGCGAATTGGACCGCGCGTCTTTCGTGAAGGAGGAGTGGACCATTCGTGACATTGCATTGATCCCGAATTAAGATGTAAAAAGCATGATGCGATTCAAAACACCTGTAATAGCATTGTCGAACTATTAAACGCGGTGAATGCGGGGAACTTTCTTTCTCTTTCCTATTTCTCTCTCTCTTTCTCTCTCTTTCTCTTACTCACCCACTCTCCCTCTCTCTCTCTCTCTCTCTCTTTCTCTTTCCCTTCTTTCCTTCCTTCCTCACTCCTCTTTTTTTACAACTGGAAGCCGGAATCCCCCGTCAACGTGCACCGGTGGACCGAAGCCGCCCGAAGCCCGGCAATGCCAATGGACTTGGCGAGGCTAAATCGTTTCCACGGGTAGTTTAAACAATAAACGGAGAGATTTTATGGTTGATGCCCGTTTGTTTCCCCCTCCTTTATGACTCTTTCGAGGGCTATAATCAGAACAAACGACTGTTTCCTGGTTCCTTGAGTAAGTAAATTGCTTTCCAAGCTACGTCTCTTGCCACCGACGACCTCCATATCAGAGCCTCCGATTCTCAACCCTCTTGTGAGGGTAGCCCGTCACACCGTGGAACGGAAAAAAAAGCACAACCACTTCACTCGCAGATCAAGAGTCTTATTGACTGGTTGTCAGCGCATTTTCTCTTCGTAACCAATGTATCTACCCCCTCCCCCTCCCCCTCCCTAGGTCCAAAAAAATATAGTTTCGGAAACATTTTAAATTTACCTTCAATTTAAAGAACGTGTTAATTTTTTTTTAAATTTTTGGATGCAATAATATATTGACGTTTTAATTAATTCGTGAGTTTGAAGTGTTTGGAAGAATCTGTCTAAACTTAAACTGTGTAAACGTGTCTAAACTTGTAAAATATTGTATGTGTACTTATTTGAATGATCCTCTGATAAAGAACTGCAAACATTATTTAATAAATTCGTCGGTATTTTACTGCGTCTCTCTCTTTCAAAAACGATTGTAACCATAGCTGCTGCTTTACTTAAATTGGGACTGCAGTGTCTTCTGGATCAAACGTGCCTATTTAACACTTTCGGTACGAGCCCACACGGGCTTACTGTATTCGTGCGATTTAAATTATTTTGCACACTTAAGTTGAATTTTGTTGACAGTATATGATCGTTAAACATTTGAACTGAGTATTTTCGAAAAAGGGCGAATCGTAAAGTGCCTTCAATTTTATACGTAGGCAAAAACAAGTTACCTAAGAGTACGAATATCTATTTATCTACCCGCTTGATTTAAATAAGCGCGCAGTGATTTGATTTACTATCTTGCAGTCTTGAAAGGGTTAACTTCAGCTAAGCAACCGAGATGCAGTACGTCCCAAAAGTCCTCACCATGCTCAAGTTGAAAAAAACAAATTCCGTTTCGATGAACAACGAGTCTGCAGCGGTTACTTTTTGGTTCGCAGAATTGCTCATATATGTCAAAATACAATTTTTCCAACCTGTAACTAACGAGTAAACTTGTCTTTCGACTTAGGCCTGGTAAAGACTTCTGGGACGCATCGTATGTTTCATAGTTTAAGGTTCTATTTTCATACTTATGGAGGTGATTTTATTTCATTTCGAGATCAATTGGTCTATGATGAGTACGTTTTCAAGAGCACGCAGTTATTGTTATCGTCAATAAACACACTTAAACCCTCTTAGTTCCAGGTTCAGATTACCAGAAGAAATCAGAAGTATGTAACGCGCTAAAACTCTGTGGGTAGCTAATTATTCGTACTCCGCGGTGTTCATTTTGCCTATCTCAGTAATTGAAGGCGCTCGATTAAACATTGGGGTTTTTTTCACGTTTTAATGATTTGGAGTTGCTTGCACTATCAATGAGAGTTACAAACAAATTTCACTGAAAGTGAGATCATACTCTCTCGTTTCACCCAATCGCAGTAATTTTGGTTATCCAGCGATACCATTAGTTGTCTCATTGTGCGCCTGTTTTCCTATGTGCATGAGTCGGTTAGTCTAAGTAAATCCGTCTGTATATGAGGACCGAAGAGAGCGTTACCGTGCCGTATACCAGCGTACCGTACGGGGAATTCTCGTGCTAATGATGGTCTCTCAGTTTTTCTTTTTTCTGGGGGGAGATATGGGGATGCGGATGGGATGTATGATCTCTAATCCTGGCCTCCTCAGAATCCCTTTTGATTTGTGATGTTTTCTATTTCCGTGGCGCTCTCTCTTTTCCTCCCTTTTCCCTCCCGCAGTTTCCACCCCTACTCCCGTTGAACCGCTCTGTTCCCTGAAGCTCTCATATAAATATAACTTTATAGAACTCAGAACGTTTAGAAAACGAGTCCAGCGTTTTGTACGTTTCTCTACGGATTCGGCAGGGGGAGGGGGGGGGGGAATTGTTAAAATCAACTGTTTGAACCTCGGTCAATTTTTTTTCTTCTTTTTTTCTTCAAGTTTCCAGACTCCTAGTTTTTTCCCCCAATAACAAGGCAAGATTTTCATTGGTTCCATCTTATTTCAGGCTGTATTTGGATTTTTTGTCTATGTATAGATCAAGATTTATGAGCAATTTTTTTTTTTTTTGACAGGTTAATTTTCCCTATTGCTCCTCAACGAGGTCATGTACAGAATGTGCGGAGCAAAACGTTTTCGATTTATTTATCAAGTGTTTTTGCAAACAATAATCGGTCAAATTTGATGATCGTGTATAGCCAACAAATCTTGAGCAAACTAAGCAAAATTAAATTATTTGAAGATTTGATGAGTTGATCTTCTTAGACTCAGCGACCCTACATTTTAATGATTTTCCGAAACAATCCGGCAACACTGCTTCGAATGAAATAATTTTTGAGCACATGTTATTTTGCCCACACACGGCGGAGGGTAGGTATGAGAGCAACGAAAAAAGTAGATTGCATCGGAAAATGGAAAACGAAAAGCCTCGTGCGGTGAGGGGGGAGGGGGTGTATATTGGGGGCATGAGACAGCTATTTGGCAAAAAAAAAAAAAAAAAAAAAAAAGACGAAAAGAAAAGAGCCGATGAGAGAATCTCGTTGCATGCAGAAACCTTCTGAAACCAGACCCCGAAAGCTCTCCCTTTCTCCTTTCCCTCCCTCTCTCCCTCCATCCCGCGAGTGAGCTACCGAGTAGAGCGATTCAACCCCCGGGAAAAAATGAAATATCTGCGTTGCACGCGGGGCGAAAAGGCGCGAAGAAGAAAAAAAAAACAGGAGAGAAAGGTGACACATCATTTTTTATTCCGAGAAAATGAAAACAGTGAAAAATGTAGTGGCGTCTCTGGAGAAATGAAGAGTGCGCGCAACAAAAAATGATTAGGGGAGCTACTTACTCCCACCCCCTTCCCTACCCGCCTCTTCACCCACCACGCTCCTACGCCGTGCACCCTTCGCGAATCCGTTGAAAGAAAAGTAAGGAAGAAAGAAGAGGAAAAAGAATTCGTGGCGATAGAAACAGTGACGATGATAATGACTAGGATGTCGATGCGACAATGACTGTAATGATAATGATTGTATAACAAGGTCAGGCGTCATAAATATCCGCGGAAAGAGCTCATAATCTCTCATTGCGGTGTGCGCTCGCTGTGCCACAGCCAACGAAACGTATAAATGAAATAACGGAACGAAATGGCGGCCATGGCGCGGGGCTGATTTGTAAAAGTATCTGAACGACTAGCATAGCGCGACCCGCTTCTAGAATTGGGGATCGTTGAATTTATTGCCGTTATTTCTCTTTCTTCTGCTCGGCCAATCGTGAAAAAAAAGAACGAGAGAGGAGATATAGAGACGGAGAGAGTAGTTTCACCCCTGCACGAGTATCTCGCTCATCGTTAAATTCGTAAAGCTTGAGCTTTTCGTCGGATAAAAGCTCATTTTTCGGTATTTCACGCGGATTCGAGTTCGGTTGACAGGAGCAGCTGACTGAAGGTATATAAGATCCAACCTTCCCCGCTTCCACAACCTCATTTTCCAGGACACAAAATACTCGCCGTCCAATCCTGAATCGAACGCTTCTTGATTGGATTATTTGCATAGCCTATGTGCAGGACGAATAAAACTACCTATATGAATTCAACTTCAAACAACTTTTTTAATTCTTTTCAAGATGCGGGAGGGCGGTGTATAATGCAATGCTATCATGTGGCGCAGGTATTTTAAGCGGCATGGTGCATGTGCTTTGGAGCTGTTTGGCGCACAATGGCGCAGATTTTACGAATTTTTAGGACTTGTAAGAATCTGACATGTTTGCTCAACAAACTAGTTCCAAGTTTTAATGTTTTTTTATAAGTGTAAGGAAAACAAAACTATAAGAACATATTTCTGGGGCGAAACGGTGAAAAAACGCCAACTTTGATTCAATTCTCTATTTATATTTTGAGCAATTGACGAAAACCACTAACTTGATGGAAGTTAAAATAAACAAAATTCCCACCCATCAAAAGTCTACAAAGAGTAACGACCACCGCATTCACAAAGTTTCACGGTTCGAAAACCATCAGTATCATTCCTGTTTGTGATGGAGGTTCAGATGGACTATGTTCGTGCCGTCGTGCGGCTCGACTCGGTAAGGAAACGTTTTCCATAGACCGCACAAAACAAACCTTCACATTGCCCGTTGACAATCGGGGACGGAAAGAGTGTCAGACGGAGACTCCTAGATCGTGTTTACCCGCAGTACTTTTCTCAATGAAATTAAGCTTTGCAGGTGGCGTACCTTAGCCAGAATCTAAGGAGTAGTCTGACATTATTTTTGTCCTTGACTGTGTATCAATGTAAAGTTTGAAAAATGAGCTGCAAAATCTGGCAACCAAGGATGTGAGGATCTCACCGATATCAGATATCAGCTGATGTACGGCGCGTTGCGTCATATCATTGCACCGCGCCGCCACACGATCGCATCGTATCGTGTGCTACGGACGACATGGAGGCGGCTCGCGAACGTCAGCTCAGCGTCGGTGAGTCGTGCTGTCGCACGTGTCTTTCGTCTGGTCCTCGTCCCATCCCGTTCCCCGTCCAACTGTCGCGTTGGTTCGACCGTCCGTTCCGTCCGGCCCCGGCATATTTTCCGACTCATTTTAAAGTCAGACGAGTTCCGATTTTAAAGTCGATTAGACGATAACATGATAGAGAAAACGGAATGAGAAGGAAGATTCATAAATTTATCCATGAATATTTCATCGGGAACAACTCCGCGCGCGTCTCATTTTTTCCCCCAACCCCACCACCCCACACCCCTCGCCCTCATCGTTCTGAGTTTTACATATATTCTTATTTACCTCAACCATTACGTCTCCATTCCCCCCGCATTCCCCCTCCATCATGCTTCCATAATATCCGATGCTGTTGTTTCTCTCTCTCTCTCTCTCTCTCTCTCTCTCTCTCTCTCTCTCTCTCTCTCTCTCTCTCTCTCTCTCTCCTCTCTCCCTCTCTCTCTCTCACACACATGCATTTGAACTTCGTCTTTCCATGCTTTTTTGTATCTTCTTTTCTCGCGGTGCGACACTTTTTTTTTGGTCTCGCATTAGGTGGGGGAGCTGTAATCAAAATATCAACACATACGCTCCATAAAGGGGAGGTCTTTATGCGCACCGAGTCGGGTATAATGCTGTAATGGTTATTACCCCCGCGCAACATATCAAAGGTTAAGGTGAACGAATTTGCGTTTTATATTATTTGAACCCCCGCTCCCCCCGTTCGCAGCAGTTTCTCAAACAGTCCCGAAAATTGGGTTTTAACCGCGGCTCAGTTTTTTCTCCTTTACTTTGTTTAATCCAATTGTGAAGACTTCGGGCGCAGCCCTTTCATATTTTGACGTTTATTCACCCGTAATTGGATGCGTTGAAAACAACGTCGTGACTCGAGGAGGGTAGTTTTCACGAGCGATAAAGCAAGCAACATCAGTCAAATGGGTGCTCGATTAAACTCTATACTGCGATACTGCGATACTGCGAATATGGTATTGTTATTTTATATTAAAAACCGCTGTAAATGCAAAGAACTGTAACTAACTTCGCAACTTATTTTCAAATATCAGTGATTTAGGTTGTCTAAGTCTTGATCTCCGGTCAAATTTTAAATCTAATAAGCCAAACGTTGAGATGACGTTCGAACGCTGCTGTCGTAATCATGCCCTCTTCCTTGCCTCCACGAATGACTGTAATAAACCACTCGCGAAATTACGTCATACGCAAAGAATAACAACGTGTTTTTAACGTTTACGATTTCTTCGTGAAACTGGATTAACCCTTTTACGACCACGCCATGAAAACTAATCGCAATGTTCGCTCGCTCAAAATAAGTAGGTAGTTAAATATTCCTACTCCGCGGTGCCGATTTTGCATACACAATTTATTGAAGGTGCTTGATGAAATATTATTTTTCAAACGCTAAGAATTTAAAGTCGCAATATTATTGTGAATAAAAAACTAAAACTGTGTGAGGTACTATGACTTTCAAAAGAAAGTATCCTGAGAAATTGTCATTATTTCATTTCTCGACCACTTTGAAAAATTTTATGGAATTTCAGAGTCTCACAATTATTGCCACTATAGTGGCAATAGTGTCTATAGACATTATTCCCAAAAAAATTTAAAACTATAGAAAATAAAAGAAAAAACTCAGCAAGAATTAACAATTTCGATGAGAGGACTTATTTCTTTTGCAAATCATAGTGTATCTTTGTATTATCTGGTCATAGACACGAGTATACTCGGGTGTTGCTTTGAAAGGGTTGAAAAGAACTTATTCTTAATTTCCAGCAAATCTAATCGGAGGGAGGGGGAGGGGCGGGGCGGGTTGGTGTAAACTCGTCGAAACTGAGCCCAGTTTGGGAGGGAGGAGAGTGTCTACGCTTAGGTGCTTGGAAAGAAAATCCCACTCGTGTCATTCCGATTCCGTTTTTCCGGAGTCTGAATGATGAACAATAGGAACAATGGATGGACCGGCGGGATTCCGGACTCGATAGTCGAGACTGTTGAAGGGGACCAAAAAGGCTGTTGACTGTTGAGTGGGAGGGAGCCGAAGCTTTGAGAAACGGTGGCTAATAAGCGGAACGGTACAGAGGCGCAACAGATATTCGATGTAGGAAGCACAGCCTTGATACTCTCCCAAGATAAAGGGTTAAATCCAAATCTTCCGCTTCCGTCAAAACTCTAGTTTATCATAGATGTAGCAGCAACCCCTTCTGTATGCTTACTTACTCCTACGCGTTCGGCTCGCTAATATTTTGACAGTTAATCGCAAAGGTCTCCAAAACACACCCTCGTTCTCGTAGTCTTCCAATCCCTTCCGACAATTTCCTCAATTCGGGTTAATGAGGGCTGTACAATTTTTGGACACAGAAAATAGGCAGCCATTGACCAAGAAACATTCCAGTTGGCCTCTGACCAGACGAGCTGTACATTTATCTAGAATGTCTGTTGAATGGGTAACCTGAGTTTCTTAGTAACCACCACAGAGGATTTTTAGGTTAGGTTTAAGTGATGAAACCTTTAGAGTTGGTTAGACTCCAAAGTTTGGGTATTCAAATATCCAGAAAAAGGATAAAAAACATGAATCTCCAGACTTTAGAATCTATCCAACTCTAAAGGTTTCATAGTTTAATTATTAACCAAGATTCGTGTTTTGGTTAGGTTCAAGGTGTAGTTTTGTCCATTTTTATTCCCATGTATTTTGGTGCGGCGCACAGTGGATCAAAGCATGCGCTCGGTTACCCGTTCGTTGAACCAAAATAAATGGGATTAAATGGACAGCATTACACCTTAAACCTAACCTAAAAATCCTCCATCATGGTTACGCAGGTTACCAATTAGACTACCTCTCAGGATGAATGTATAACTCGTTATACTGACCTCCATCTGATTGTGAGAAACAAGATAGCTTTTATGACCTATTTCTGTACAGTCTTTGTCATCCATATTTTGCTGTCCACTTATGTTATTCGTAGCGAAGATTATGCTTGGTTTTGTAGGTAATGATTGTGTGCCTTCAAATCCCAAAGCAATCGGTATCTTTGCTTCGAAAGTTTCATCCCCGATCAAAATCTGATTTGAGGTTGCGAGACGAGCTGTCTCGAAAAAAGTTCAAGTTTGAGTTTTTCACTTGCTTTCTCTCCAATTTAATCCAAACAACTTACGATTAATAAAATGTCTAGTTTGCGTTTTTTTTTTCATTAATCTATTTTCGCAGTTCCAGAATGGGTGTTTGTTCTGCGGTGCCGCGAATGACGTATCGTTCCAAGAAATTAGGTTTTAAATACACACAAGTGAGAATGTGACGATTTTTATAATTTACTTTGAGCGGGAATAGCTTCACTTCATGTTTTTCGCGGTACAGCCCTCATATCAGCATTCGGGAGCTCGCATCAAAGACTTGGCAGATTTCCGTGAGAGTAAACGTTCCTCTCTCAACCGAAGAAGTAAAAAGCAAGCGTGAACATGACTTTTTGACGTGAAAAATTGGTCAGCGTGCGCAATGTTGAAGAGGAAGATTATGTATAAATATTTTTTTTGTTTTTTGTTTTTTGTTTTTTGTGGACTTTCGTCAACCGTCATCTGAATAGGCAAAGAAAACTTCGAACAAACAAGAGGAGTGCTTTCGGAGACATTATATCGTGTTAAACGACAAAGTGAAACAATAAAGAAACAATCAAAAAGTCAAAGGGAACACCCACACCCCATACCACTTTCGTACTCTTCCCGTCTTTTTTTTTGCAACAATGCAAACATCAGCTTGCTCCGATGCTTATCACTCAGCGTTCACTTTTAGGTCGCGCGGCGCGAATCTCAAGTTGATGACAGATCGATTTCCGTCGTCTAGTGGTTAGCGCTTCATCTCCGCGCGAAGATTCCGGGTTCTAATCTCGGCCGGGGTGACCGCATAGAGACCCTATTATATGTAAGTAGAGAGGTAATACCGGTGAACACATGAACGCCGCGATTGGAAGTGATTTTGTATATTTGTTTGCATATGCTTAGGACCGTTTTTGGTCCGAGGCAAGATTACCTAGAGTTCCCAACAGTGTGATCTTTCACTGCCTTTATGCTGATCGACATCTGTTTACGCTCTTGAAGATTCTTTTGGGCATTAGGTATGAACATTTGTGGATTGTATCGTGTGATTAAAATGATCCGTTTTAAATGACATGAAGACGGTTCCTGAAAGTAGACTTCCCGCAATACGTATCTCAATGAATTTTAGGATTGCAGGTGGTCTACAGCTTGTCCCAGAAAAGATTGGATTTGACACGACACTTCTATGGTTTTCATGAAAAAATCTGCTCCTTACAGCTCCTGACCAAGCAGGTTGCCCTATCTGAGGATGGAACCTGATGTTTCCATTCAAAGCTACAATTGTCAAGTCCAATCATTCTCGAGACAACCTATACCTAAGCCAACATCCAAGGAGTCAGCTAACATTTTTTACTGTTCATTAATACAACTGAAGGATGTCAGATCTCTTAGATGACCGCCACGGCCCTGCTCTTCTCGAGTCGCATGTTTTTAAGTTGAGCAGTAGATTTTGGAACTTTTACAAGACTATCATAAATTTTTTACAGCTTTTTTAATAAGAGCTACTAATAATTATTGAATATTTGTATTACTATTCGTAAATAAAGAGATAGGTTTTTTTTTTTTTTTATTTATTCACCTGTATTTCGGAGAATCTAGGTACATCCACCTAAAAGCACATTGAAAGAAACAGGGTATTATGACATCCATGTCCTTCCGAGATGACCATAGATTCGAGATCGCTAAATCTAAAAAGATGTTTTATGAAGCTTTGAATTTTTCACTAATTAAGTTTCTAAGTTGTTCGAAGAGTAGCTGAACTAAACTCGTCCCTGCACCCTCCTCCTCCCCCCCAGCCCCGACTCCTGGACCACTTTGCCCTGTCCTGGGCCGGCAACCTCCTGTCTGAAGTGAGAGAAGGCGTGATAATTCGATTTGATATCGGAAGCTGGTACTTCTATCAACAGCCCAGTTCAGACGTGGGTTATAAACTGTTACTTCCTCGAAGTGTCCAATTTAGCGGCAGGCTCACACACAAGCACAAACACACACAGCAAGCACAAACACACACAGCAATGGCACAAGGCGCGATGCTCGAGGTCACTCGTAGAGTTTCGACTCTCAAGAGCACTTCTCAAGATGGTCCATCTCATCTCCATGCCACCCGCACCCCGCATCTCTATCTCCTCCGTCATCAGGAGAAGTAGGGTGGGAGGGGGAGGGATCAAGGGCCGACCTCGTTCGCCCGTACTTAACACGTGTCACAAATCCCACATCGCGTCTAGTTTACTCGTCCTTGTCGTCTCAATCTCTCGACCCTTACGGAGTTGGGGAGGGGGCGAATCCAGACCTATCCGAAGGGATAAACAACAGCGAAAGGGGTAGTTTGCTTGTAGGGTAGAACTTAGAAGTGAAGGTCGAGTTTCCGCAACGACCCCCTAATCCAGGCCGAATGTAGAATCTAAGTCGATGGCCGAAGCTGCGGTGTATTATGCCACGTGACCCACCGAACCCCCCGAACCCCGCCCCACTCATCCTCAGTCCTTGTCTAACAAATGAAAAAATTGTATCTCCAATAAGCGCGACGTTATTGAATCTGCTTTTACTGATTTGGTAACTGTTAGTAGTATAAGGGTACGTCCACCTCAATCTACCCAACTGTCAAATTTGTCCTCATTTCATATGAATTTAGCAGAAAAAAAATATTTTGAAAAATTAATCTTAAAATAAACCTTTACTTTTCTATTATTAGTAGCCTTTTTTAACTATTTTTTCAGTGTTTTTTTCACAGCGCACATGCGTGCAGCCATGATATAAATTTTTTAAGGTTAATATTTACTCATTTTTTTACATTTTCAAGGGTCTAGATTACTTTTGACCACTTTTTCAAAACAGACTAATTACCCCTTTTGTTTCACAAAAAATTAAATAAATGAAAAACTCATAGCCCAGCGGTACGTCCACCCCAGTCATCCCAATTTACAAATTAGTCCAAAAATGATATCAATTTAACCAAAAAATTCAAAGCCAAAATTTCTTGAAAAATTAATCTTAAAATAAACTTTTACTTTTCTATTTTTATTAACCACTTTTAACTATTTTTTCAGCAAGTATACTTTGATAATGGGGTGAATACAGTTAAGACAGGTGACATGCTAGGTGAATGGACGGATGAGCTCAAGAAAGATGGATGTATAAAGTTGTGGGCATCGACAGGTCCTAAAAGTTATTATTACGAAACGAACTTAAATAAAACTGTAACGAAAATAAAAGGGTTTACATTGAATTATCAAAATTTAGAAAAATTAAATGGAAATACTATGATTAAACTGATAAAGGAAGGTGTATCTGAACTGGGTCAGAGTTCAGTACCCCTGACTTATAATAAAATAACAAGAGCGATAAAAACTAAAAATTTAGTGAATAAATTAGAGACCAAAAAGTTTAAATTAGAGTATGATAAGAGAATAATCTTACCTAATTACGATACTGTTCCATACGGTTATTGTTCATAAAAATAATTATAGGTTGAATAAAATTGAGTTATTTTATATACATATATTTAATCATATGCTATATTACGGTATATGTTTAGTTCTTTTTCAATGATTCTAGACAATACGTTTAAATGAGCGATAATATTTACCATATGTTTAGTGTATTTTATTCTCTTAGATTCGGGTAAATGTTGAATTTTATCAGAGAGTGGATCCATTAGAGTTTCATACTTAGATCTTGTTCTTTCCACTGGGTTCTTGAAATACGGAATTGTGTTTTCAAAATCAAACTCATCTTCAGCAATTAAAGAATCTTTAAAGACTTCCATTTTTATACAGTAAAATTTATAAAGCTTTCAGATATTATAAACCTTGAAAAATTATCTTAAAAAGTCTTGATGTGGAGAAAAATTTGTATACTTTTTTTTTGGGTAAAATTGATATTAATTTGAGAGTTAGATGGATTGGGGTGGATGTACCCAAATAAAATAATTCTAAAAAAAGTGGTCAAAAGCAAAAAAAAGAGTAAATCTTAACTTTAAAAATTTTATATCATGGCTGCACGCTTATGTGCATCAAAAAAAAATACTGGAAAATTAGTGAATAAAGGTTATTAACAATAGAAAAGTAAAGGTTTATTTGAAGATTATTTTAGCAAGAAATTTTGGCTTTGAATTTTTTGGTTAAATTGATATTATTTTTGGACAAATTTGACAGTTTGGTGGATTGGGGTGGATGTACCCGTATACTACTACTGTTATGTTCTGTCGAGTGACCGATCAGCAGTGGAGGCTTGTACGGTGTCCACAGTATTTGTCCAGAGACAGCATCCCCCCCCCCCTCTACAGTGAAATGGTAAGAATAAATCATTAATACTAGGGGTCAATGGGTCATATCTGTCAATCTATTGTTTTTTTTTTTTTTTTTTTTTTTGAAAAGGAACAGATATCCTACTGTAAATGTTGGCGAGCATATGATCCATTATCAGCCTCCTATAAGTCATATGATAGAAGAAAAAGTAGGGTACTCGCTATCAAAACCGCTTAAGGTAAATTAATTTTGATTGAAAACAATTTTTGATTAAGAAAAAAAAAGCATTTGAAGCTGATAACTTTCCATAAAGAGTCAATGTATTCCCAAAGTTTGATTCACGTTTCGCTCGGAAATTCTCCTCTTGACATGATCGCCGTCACTAAATCAGTCCATTGCTGACTGTTGCCGTTGGTCAGTAAACGATTAGCAGCGGTTGGCGTTGTGTCTAATTAAAGAGGGGGAGGCACATTTATTTTTAATTAGAATATGATGAGAAGTAGGCAAATTAAGAGAGGGATAAGAGGAAGACGAGGACCCGGTTAATTGACCGGGATTAAATAATAGCGAGAATCTCTTGGCGTGCCGAGTGATCGTGGTTCCACCCGTGACTATAGACTCGACCGGACTGGACTCGGGATGAATTTGTGTGTGGCCGAATTGCAGTCGAGTCCTTTACACTTTCAGCGATACGACCGGGGCCGCTTCAAACCGGGGATCGGAGGACTCACCAGTCATCAGTCATTACACATCGGAGTCCCAGATTTGCAGCGTTGTTCACCAAACGCGGGAGCAGGCAAAATTTTGAAACTGTTGGCTCCATAAGTTTGGAGTGAGAGCACTCGAGCGTGAGTTGTAGTATTCGGTGAACGGCGCACAGTGGTCAGGAGTAACAACTTCGAAGACAAAAAAATTCAGCATGTTAAAATCATCATAAATTATCATTTAAGTAGCTTGCACGGCTAATGTTACACGTTAAAACCGTTCGTAAGAATGAGTAGAAAACCAGTTAATTGACCAGGAAATGAAGTTTAGGGGTCTACATTTTGCCTTTAAAATTTCAAAACAATAATTTCGAGCGATTTTCTAATATTTGTCTACCGTGCGGCAAGCCCCGTTTCGGAGTGTGCATTTTCTCTGTGATATTATTACATTCTAATGTTTCATGAACATTTCGATGAAAACATTTTTTTTTTTTTTTTTTTTTTTTTTCATTTTATTAGAGCCAGTTTTATCGATGATTATAAAGTAGTAAACGAATATATTCAAAACAGTTTAGTTCTCTTCAAAGTAAATACCAGAATATGGTTACGAAACTAGAATTTCCTCAAAAATGTCAAGAGCCATGGTTAAACACAAGGTTATAGATTAAAGAGGTATGCTCATCTGACTTCGCGCCACTAATTCGGTGGCGCGCAGTTCAAAATCACTGCAGGCAAGATGGCCGACCAAAGCAGAAAACGTATACTCTTTGCAGAAAACATTGGGCTGCCCTCTGCAGGAAAGCAGAAAACAGCCCGATGTTTTCTGCTTTTGTCGGCTATCTTATTGCCTGCAATGATTTTGAACTGCGCGCCACCGAATTAGTGGCGCGAAGTCAGATGAGCATACCTCTTTAATCTATAACCTTAAGTTAAACACTAGAATTCTGATAATTGTACCATCCCTTACATTGGTTCACGGTTCACCTATCTCCGTGCTTCTGGTAACCTTTTTTTTCTGTGTGCAGTCCTACAGTGTTAATAATTATTATTTTTATATCTTTGCATCTATAATTATGGCCATAAAATTATGTGCTTCATTTCAATGTGCGGCGGTGCGCGCATACTTCTAAATGACTACAACGAGTTATATCCGGCCGCGAACCTCGGGTCCCCGGTCCCTGTGGAAGCCGCCTCTCTGGCTCTTCCTTGTCAATCACTGCGAGACATTTTCCTGCTATCAGCGAAACGCTGCTTCCTGCCGTGACCCTTTCCTCCTCACTATACTGCGCCCATTCCACCTCGAATTATCCTGCGGGTCAACCTTTTGCTCTCAACTCGTGATCCCCTCTCCTAGTAACCCCCAATCGATATATGACTCGCGGGCGCTATATCTGCTTACAGGTCGAGCACTATCTTGTTTGAAGTGCGTCAAGTACAGTCACGGGAATTGAAGAATTTTTAAATGACTCCTGGATTTTCTCGCAGGAGACTACTCACAAAATAAAAGTCGGGTCCTGACCAGTGGCGTAGCGTGCGATTTGGCAACGTCGCAATTCGTCCATTTGAACCCATTGAAAAGATCGAACTATTGGGTGTTCGGTGAACACCTTTGCATTCGACCTTTTATATGGGTTTAAATGGACACAGTGCAACGTTGCCAAATTGCGCGCAACGCCACTGGTCCTGACTAGGTCCTCAGCGACCTGATGAGTCTAGATTACCTATAGAGAAGGTCACCACCAAACTATCGCATTTTTCCTGATCCATCGTGCTCGAGTTTTGGAGTGCGGGCAATCCACCCAAGAAAAAATCCAGTTTGGTAGGCGGTAGAATTTTCAGGGCGAAGATATTAATTCAATGATAAGTCGAGTATACTATCGTGGTAGTCGGTAATTCAGAAATAGGCTACTCCAGCTGTGACAACTGACAATTCCGATCGAACCAGTCCCGTCTCCTATAGATAGATAGAGTGAAAATTACTGTTTTATTAAATATGATGTACCGCTACAGGTGCCATAGTATACAATTTTAGGGCAAATCAAGAATTTAATGTTCAAATAAAATTTATAATTTAAGGCAATGTACTATCGATCGATGGAGTGACAATTTGGTTTTTTTCATGATTCGGATCAATCATTACAGGCGTAACACTATAATAACGCTCATCAAGAATGTATAAATGTTCAAAGGAAACATAAAATGTTTGTATTTTGTCTCCATCAACTCAAAAAGTTTGGCTCGCTGAGTACCGTGCTTTCTCTTTCTCTTTCTTTTTCTCTTAAGATCGGAAAACAAAACCACTTTCTTTCCTCACCCCCCATTCATGCTTCATCCCCCTCTCACCATTTGTGAGCGTGAATTGCTCATCATCCATCATGAATACCGGTTGAAAATTATGATAAAAAACTAATTTAGGCTTTATTAAACTAACGCAGAATGCTGTAATAAAAACTGGCGAGTGGAGGATAGGTAGGGAGGAAGAGAAGAAGGGGGAAAAGCAAGAGGGTGGGAGGGAGGACGCAAGAAAGAGGCTGAGAAAGGAAAACATTGGCGAGGCCTGAATGCGGGAGGCTGCGTGGCGCGAAGACAATATATATTGCTCATTAAGAAGGTGTTTTAGATGCTATTAGACACCGTCAGGTTATTACCCCTTGGAGAGTCATTCCATCCCTTCAAAACCAGCCTCAATTACCTATATTTCTCTCTCTTTCTCTCTCTTCTCCCCTCTCTCCGCTCTCCGCTCTTGGTCACCCCTCACTGCGGGAAACGAATGCCAAAAGGGAAAAGGACTCAGGCATAGGCGTCACTTTCTTTCCGCGAGTCGGAACTAACTATCGCTTAATAATTAATCGATCATCGATTCTTTTCGTCCTCTCTCGACTCTATACGAAAGAATCGACTGTTTAGAGGTTTAATCGAACTCTCTCGGAATACCAGGCGGTTTTTTTTATTTTCTTCTTCTTTTCATGATGAGGATATGGATCCCGCCAAGACAGTTTAATGAAACCGACTGATTTTTTAGATGACAAAATCCTCTATCAAAATGTTGGCGTGATTATTTCTATACAACGGAAAATATTATTAACAATCACACAGCAAGGTTTTAGTATACTTATTTGTACCATATTTCTTGAAAAGTTTGAAGAAATTCTGGTACTGTGGCCATATTTTGATAGTAACACCAGAATTGTCTGGTAATGTGGTCCTCGGTTCATATATCACTGTGCATCTGATAATATTATTAGAATTTAGGAATCATTTGGTTTAATATGTTAGATTCGGAAGGAATTTAGATGTTCTATTGCATCCTTTTTTATTTCATTTCAAGTTCATTTCATTTACAATTTTTAACTTCACCAATTTTCTCGGTGGCTTTTGAACCTATCAACACTAGTGTGACGTCACACTCGTTGATACTGGTCTTTGTAACCTACCTCTTCTGCTTTAGCCGGTTGACGTTATAAATTTACATAATGTGAGTAAAGTCAAAGTAAAAACTGCATTGGAGCAGCGTAGTTTTATTCAGGCCGTTTGAAGCCACTCGCCTGTAACATGATTACTTTATACCTGAAGCTCATATAAAGCTTAAAATTACCCTAGTAGAGTTATCAAATGCCCGTTCTTATTCGTTATAATTCGCATCAGCGTATAATTAGCGTAATTATTACAATTTTCTTATTTATTTTTGACGCATAAGCATAGCTAACAAGTATAAATATGAGCCATTACAAGTTTTTGTCATTACATAATCAACATCTGCGTGATTTTAATTTTTTAATGCAAAATTCCACGACGCGTTGACTATGAGGAGCTTAAGAAAGAGGTCAATCTTAAAATCTCGCTGAGTTGGTATAAGTTATAATTACCCCTCAATGGACGGACCAAGTACAGCTTGCGTCGAGGTAATTGCGTTGCGTGTTGACTCAATATAGCGCAAGGAGGGAAATTCTCTATCTCTCTCTTTTCCCCCATTGAAACATGTGTGTTAGACAAGGTTAGACAATGGGATGAAACCTCCTCTTCCTATCCTTTTTCAACGTATGCATTCAAAGGGAAAATGAGAGAGATGGAAGATAGCCTGGTTGCGCCATTGGTTGACATCGTGATCCATGTCGCATGCTAGCGTGATACTGTCATTGCTAATATTGGACGCATGAGTACTTAACTATGCTCCTCGAAAAACTTATGGCTCGGTGAGGCTGTTCAAAGTTCGATAAGATGGTAAATATTTCAATGTTTCGTTTTTTACTTTGAACAACTCTCTTTACTCAACGATGCCCTGTCATTATAATCATAGATTGATGCAGAGTTAAAAACTTTTAAAAATGCCTCACGCAGTAAAATCGTATGAATTTTTAGCTCGTATCCCATAGAGACAGAGTCGCCTTTTCGTGGTACGCGAATAATAATAAAATGAAAAATTCTGATTAGCAGTTACTGAAATAGTTTTAGCAAGTCAAATTGGCATTACAACTTTAATCGTGGGATTTTTGCGAAAGAAGATATAGATAGGTGCTTTTAATTATTAAGTACTGTAACATAGTAATATTAACTCCCTATTGATTGAAATGAATGGGCGAAGTTTCGTCCACTCAATTTCTCTCTGAAAGGCTTAATATTGTGAATGATAATATTTTTCGATGTTTTACTATGACGTCAATGGTGAGTGTGAGAAAAACTAAATTATCAGCCGAGAGGTACTTTTTTTCAGGATTAAATGTAAAAATGTGAATTTTCTATGCCACATCTGGCTCCACTGAACGCGAGGCCACGTGGTGTGATGACGCGTCACGTGATTTTTACGTCTCCGCGCATGACTGCATGCAGTGCATATGCGGCAATGTTTCGAGTAATATAATTCATTGATGCGCGATTAACCTATGCGCATCTCTGAATTCATAGTTGCTCGCAACGTTGTCAGCTCTATCATTCTTTAGCAGGCCGATATGGGTTGTCAATTCTGTTTTTTTCCCCTCAAAGATTAGCTACCGTGTGAGAACTTTGGTATTTTTCTTCTTAGCAACTATTTGGAGTTACACATTCTTCACATAGTCAACGTCGCAGTATGAACTCAACGAGACAAACAAGTGACTAACAAGAAAGGGTGAAAACGAAACGAAGTTTTGGTGAATGAAGAAACATTAGTTTTTATCCTCTTTGTGTCCGCTTTTACAACCATTTGCCGCTCGCGAGATTAAGATTGCTTCTTTTGCAATATATAGTGAGAGACGCCTCTTTGGAGCCATGGTAAAAAAGTCTTATAGGAGCAATATCGATCGGAAAAATTTAATCTCCCTATAAATGTATCTATATCTATGGCTTCTGGTGGACACAATATCATGAGAGCTTTCTCTCGAGCTTTATATTTTATTACGTCCACCAAATCTTCTGCCAGAAAGATTATTTCAATGTCCTTTCCTCCTTATAATTCGATTCTGTTCTACCCATTGCTCATACGGGTTGGATTTAAATTAACAGACACAAGGCAGCCAGCAAACTATAGCACGGCATTTTTTTTAAAAAAAAGAAAAGAAAAAAAAAAGGAAAGAGCATACAATAATGCGGTCAACTATCTAAAATTAACAATAATTTACTCAGTCTGTGTGTTTCATCCTCAACTCTCTCGATCGTAATACCAACAATCAATGATTAATGGCAGTAATTCAATTATCGAAGGCAATGCGTTGTAGGGACGAGAGGGTGTATAAATGTCAAAAGAGCTCATTTCATCAAAAGCGTGAATTCCTAACATCATGTAAATAAATCCCGAAATCTTGCCGATTTTCTGTCCCATAAAATTGCCCGCCGAAAGCCACGAAGGGTGTAATCATAGCATAAATGAATGGATATATAATAATGGAGTGAAGAATAGAAGGAAAGAGGGACAGAAAAAGAGAAAGTTAGAGAGAGGGAGAGAGGGAGAGAGAGAGAGAGAGAGAGAGAGAGAGAGAGAGAGTGAGAGAGAGAGAGAGAGAGAGAGAGAGAGAGCTACGCCGAGTGCTGAGAGTCGAAGAGAGGATAAGTGATAATTTCGGAGCACATAACTAAAATATACGCACCTCCAATTCCCTCTTTCTCTCACGGCTCTCCTTCAGGAACACGTCTTTAAAAAAGTTTTCTCCTGTTTTCGTATATTTATGACCTCCCGAATTGACACGGGAAATTTATTTCTCCTCCCTTATCTCAATTCCCAAAAGGGGGGCGAGAAAAGGAAGGAAAAAAAAAAATCTTCCACCTTATTTTTCAACGTTATTTATGTGCAACCGGTATAGGTTTTGAGCTTTCCTTAGCGAGCTTTTTTCCCCTGTAGAATCGCCATTTCACCTTCACAAGGTCATTGTCCAGATCGAATGTCCAATCACACCTGCACATCACGCGTGCGTTTGCACGAATCTTAGAAGACCTCAGTGTTGCCAAATATAGAATTAATTTCCTTAGAACTCACATCTTTTCTAAACGAAGAATCTAGCTGTTTCTTTATAAATAATACTGATAGATAAGGTTTCCATCAATGTTTCCTTATACCGAAGGCAAAAATCCTCTGATTACTCATTAAAATCAGCATAAAATCGAGGTTCTCTCACCCGGGATCTGGCATTGCTGGCACTCAGAGGGTCTTGCCGCGAATCAAGATTGCTAGCTGTTTCGCCTCACGACTTTCGGGATCTAACTTGAAGCTAGGATGGCGTGAAAAAGATAGCGCCAAAATAGCGCTCAGTAAACGTTTAAAGCGACCGTTTTCAAAGGGAACGAGCGTTGCATAAAAGGCTAAGTGTAAGATCCGTCAGCAGACGCGCAATTGAGAAAAAGTTAATTGAAATTGCAGAGAAAGAGAGAGAAAATGTTGGAATTGTCAGGCAGGAGAGGAGGGCATGTGGAGGGTAGAAGAGAGGCTATATATACGTATATATACATTATACATATATATTTAAAGTAAAACCGTGGAGCTTTAGAATTGTCAAGGACGAGTGAAAAATGAGGTTGAAGATAAGATAGGATGAGGAGAATTGGTGGGGAGGGGGTTGAAAGGGGGCTGGGGGAAAAAATAAATGAAGACTTAGGTAGACTGCAGCAGGTCTTACGGAAAGGGGCGCGGGACTGCGGGTGGCAGCGGCAGGGACAGCGGCATGGCAACGCAACGCAGCGGCACTTTTCTTAATAATATTACTTAGCGAGCTGCAACTTCTCAAGGCTTTTCCAAAACGGAGGGTCGTGCATGAGTCCCTTGCAGAAGAGGGAGAGTGAGAAATCAAAGAGGACACTCGGGGGTATCGCTTCTCAGGGGGGTTCTCTCGACCTCATTGTTTCCATTTCAGGTGAAATTTCTGTCGCCATTAATGGTAAAAAAAAAAAAAAAAAAAAAAAAAAAAAAAAAAAAAAAAAAAAATCGAGCCCTCATCAGAGTTTTCCAAATGGGCCTTTTTCTCCTCATCTCCTCAAATTTTCCAGCTATTCGCACTAACTTCAGCAAACTAGTTTATAGTAAGGTCCCTGATCTGTTTACTTGCAAAGGGCTGTTGATGCGAGGCAAATATTTTACGAATCGCATGATGTGTGATCTTTCACTGCGTTCGATGATCGATATCCACAATCACACTTTTAACCCTTTCATGCTCGAATTTTGGGATTTGACTTTTTTCAGATTTTTTTAGACCATATTCAAAAGAGGACAATTTTCTAAGAATTTTGATGGGTCACCCAATTTTTTGCAAAATGTCCATTTAAATCCTATTGAATCCCATGTTACATGAAATGGTATACATATCTGTGTCACTTCCCGTGAAAGGGTTAAACATATTATTTTAGAAATGTTAGACTTTCTTGAAATGCATCGTGAGTGAATATAGTCCAGCTTCGCCGACAAGTGCCTCAGATTTTCGAAACTCGCTATCAGATTCCGTTTATTTCCACCAATGAGTGATATGGTTCTTGGAGGATTAAAAGATGAACTGAGTCGACCAATCAGAGGGCTCGAAATCAAATCTTCTGAGAAAACAGCTCCTACACTGGCTGACCGCCAACTGCCATTGCATATAGAATTATAGTCCACGTAAACTTCTACCTGATGTTATATACTGTTACCGGTGATGCGTTCACGGGTTGTGAAGGCACTTTATACAGTTTTTAATTCGAGCCAGATACCTAGTGGGATATCTCGTAGTACTACCTGTAGGTATAATCGTTGTAATATTCGCATGACTCTCAACGACGAATTTAATCAAGAACTGTATGTCTGGTGTGTGTATGTGTCTGGGTGTGTGTGTGTGTGTGTGTGTGTGTGTGAGAGAGAGAGAGAGAGAGAGAGAGAGAGAGAGAGAGAGAGAGAGAGAGAGAGAGAAAGAGAGAGAGAGGGAGGGAGGGAGAGAGAGAGAGGAGAGAGAGAGAGGAGAGAGAGAGGGAGAGAGAGAGAGAGAGAGAGAGAGAGAGAGAGAGAGAGAGAGAGAGATGGTTGAGCTGAGACAGACAGTCTTAATGCGTATTTCGAGACAAGCTCGGAACGATAGAAGAACGAGATACAAAATGGTTGGAGGTTAGATTCAGAAAACAAGTCTATGATGATGATGGCTGCAGGAAAATGATGTAACCGCGGCGACTAGCACTGACTGCAGCGGGATGGACGGCAAACCGACGAACGATGTGGAAGATGAGAATGCAAATAAGCTCCGTCCCCCTCCCCCTCCCCCGCTACCCACCCCATCACCTCCCTCCAGTTTCTCGGCCTTACCTTACCGCTTCCACCCCCTCACCCCTCGCCCCCGCGAACCTTGCCCCTCCGCCCTCCTCCTCATAACCCGAAGCATTTACTCCGTTGTGCGAAAGGTTGAAATCGTTGTTGTCAGACGAAAAACTGAACTCGAGCCAGAGGCAACTTGTGAATAATCGATTATAGTCTTCCTCGCATTTGATATTATGCAGAAGTATCGATTATTTGGAGCTCTAGTGAGCCACCTATCGATGTTTTTCGATACTTTTTGCGGAAGAAATAGATTGCATCGCATTTCTGGAGCCAGAGCCGTCAGATTGCCCAAAAAATCCCTCAATTCTCGCATATGTATACTTTAATGTGAACTTTTCTTGGGGACAAACCGTTTGGGTAATTCGATTTTTTGTGGAATCACTGGAACCTAGAACCGGCACGAGATTTTTTCAATTAAACGCCGTCTCTAAACATTTTAAGCTGCTTTTTTTAGGTTAGGTTCGTCTTGGTTTAAGTACGCTTGTAGAGAGGGTGTAAGTACGCTTGTAGAGAGCAAACTGAAAAAGCTTCATTGATCCTGTCTTAATACAATTTACAACTCTTTTATAGTTCTCTTTTAATTTTGGTTCATCTTCAAAACACTAACCAAATACTTGATAACCGCCATTTAAATGAAGGTTACATTCATTCCAAAGACTAACAATAACCTCAAAATCTCCAACGGAGCATCCTGGTGTGATTACAGACGGGTATTGTTCAATTTCATACATTCGCGCCTAACTAGCATCCGATTAATCGATTTTTAAATTTTGCTCTTTTCACTGACAATCTGACAACCCCGACCGCGGAGCTGTGGTAAATTCCTTCTTTAGCAACAGTTTAAAGAACAGTAACCTGAGTTGAACAATGATTCAGGGCCTTGCATGTATAATGTCGCGTCTTCGTCTGGTAAATGGTGAGGATGGGTTCTTCTATGCCGTTTGGAATGGTAACTGGTAAATTGTATAGGAGCAGGGCTTATATAGGTGCGCGGAAAAATGCCAAATGGACACGGTAAAATTTTATCGGTCTCAACGAAACGCCGCGCCGCGCCGCGACCGCGCCGCGACCGCGCCGCTGCTGCGCGCATGCAGCAGCTTTCAATTACGGAGACGAAAAACACGCGTGTATCGTCTCACATTTTCCTCTGGAATGGTTGCGTTGAAATTACGAGTCAAATTCGCGAGTTGCTGAATCTCAAACTGTCTGAGGCACTTGTTTCCCAGGTTTTAGCAAGCTCTTTATGAGCCTGTCTTTCTCATTCCTTTGAGACGTAGCTATATAGTTGCCGGGTTTCAAGTGGAAAGTGTCACCTGATCTGCAATGTCAGTAACAAGTATGTTATTTTCAGGAAATCTGCACCCCCGTAGAATCATGATTATGCGCTAGAAAAGTGTACTTTTTATTCAAGGGCGTATCCAGAAAAATTCTAGGGGAGAGTGGGGAGGCATTATCATCCAGGAGGGACAAAAATTCAATTTTTCGCATGTCCCCCTGTACTATTTCGGTATATTTGGAGGGAACGAAGGGGAGGACTTTGAGTTTTTAACTTGCTCAGTGGTTGGTTACCGATGTCGACAACACCAGTGCAAGAGAGAGAGAGAGAGAGAGAGAGAGAGAGAGAGAGAGAGAGAGAGAGAGAGAGAGAGAAAGAGAGAGAGAGAGAGAGAGAGAGAGAGAGAGAGAGAGAGAGAGAGAGAGAGAGAGAGAAGAAAATATAGTCTTGGCTCCCATAGCCAGCAACCCTCTCTGCAAATCATGAATTCTCATTCGAACATTTTCTGAACCGAACTTAAATCCACTATCCAGAACAGTGAACTCGTTCGTATTTTTGTGGTCATAGTAAAAAATAAAAGTGGCATCTCCGTTTGACGGACAGGCCCAGCGTTTTAATTACGAAATATGACCGGCACGAATCATTAAACTCTTTAAATCTTTTTTAATTGAGAAATAAGTGAATATAAAATGGGTAATGGTGCATTTATTTTTATTCTTTTGAACCGCGAATCGTTTTCGTGACACTCTTCTGTCTCCTCTCTTATAAAAATACTGACTCAGCTATAAAACATCAAACTCAGTCATAAAAGAGGACAGTTTTGGAAATAAACAATTAATTGAAGGCGGGACTGGCTCCCAAGTTGCAACTCGAGAGCTGTTCTTCGTGAGAGATAATCTTTTAATCAATTAATTTAACAAAATTGTGTTCTGATGCGCATTTAGATTGTCTCTGGAGAGGAAGGGGGAGGAGAGGTGAAAAGAAGAACAAGAAGAACCAGCAGAAAACAAGACATTTTTACCGCGATTTTATCACGGTCGAGGCAATAGCAGTACTTTACACGTTGCTACGATTTTACGCTTTGGAACGCGCTTTTATTTTTTATTTTTCTCTCTCTCTTTTTTTTCGAAAAGTAAAATAAAAATTGGCGACGAAAAGGAGGCTTTATCGGTCAATTTTATCAAACTGCGACGCCGGGACTAGATCTGGAGAGTAATAATTTATAAATAAATACACGGAGCTATATGAAGGGGGAAGAGAGAGAGAGAGAGAGAGAGAGAGAGAGAGAGAGAGAGAGAGAGAGAGAGAGAGAGAGAGAGAGAGAGAGAGAGAGAGAAAGAGAGAGAGAAAGAGAGAGAGAAAAGTGGGAACCTCCGGAAAGTTTAGATTTTAAAGTCTCGTGTTTCAAAAAGTAGACACGGTTGTCTTATGAGACCCCTCCGGTGAGCTTCGGGCTCCGTTGAGTCACCTCGAGAGCAAGTCCCACATTCTTCGACAACCCATTTTTATCAACCGATGAAATCAGATGTTCATCAGAAACATCACAAACCTGTCCTTGTCATGTCTTTCCTTATTCTTCTTCCCTCACTCGCCCTCCAGAGGCATAGAATATAAAATGTTTTGAGTTAAACGCCATCCACACAGCTATAGCCAGTCAGCGAGGCAAATAGCTGAGGGAAAATGAGGGAGAGAAACAGAAACTGAACAATAAGAAAACGAGGGTACGTTAGAAAAGTTTTCTTCTGTTCTTGTATAGTTTGAATATTCTGAGCATTTTGTACTTTTGACATTTGCTTTATTTACATTGAAAAACTCTTATTTATTTCCGTTTTTTTTTTTTTTTTTTTTTTTTTAAAAAAAAGAACAAAAACAAAGAAAAGTAAAAAGAAAGATCGTAAGAATTACGAATTATTCAATTTAAAACGTATTAAGACAATATGAAAAAGTTTTGCGGACTTATTTTTACCTGTTTCAAAAACGTCCTAAAAACGTCTCCAGAATATTAAACAATCGAATTTCAATAACTGTCATTGAAAATCAGTTGAGAATCACGATTAAAGTAACATTTTTGATTAGAGCACGCTCGGTCTCTTCACCTCAATTTTATTAAATTCACTGCGTCCGAATTTAAAGAGCAGATAAAGTTTCCACGCTGAATATATGCAGGAACGATAAAGGAGCATAAAATTTAACAAGGTCACTTCAAGTGAACCAAATGTTAAACGTTTCAATTTTCTATGAATAAATTTTCAAGTGTCCTAAAATTCAACTTAAAATAATTTGATTATTTAGAAAAACGTCGAGTGGAGGTGAAGTTTGACTTTATATATCGATTCAAGGGTGACGTCTCAGTTGTATCAGAGATTCGTATCAAATATATTCTAACAGTAGCGCAGCGTGAAATTTGGCAACGTTGCAGTTCGTCTATTTAACCAGGGCCGGCCAACGTGTCGATCGTGGCGATCCCTGAAATGATACTGAAAAATACGGTAATATAGAGGAGATGCAAAATCAACCGTCCCACTGAAATGTAGTGTAGGTACCTATATTTTAGTATTTTTCTGAGGATGGGGAGGGGGTAGTACACTTTTCGATACAGAAACAAACAAAAAAAAAAAAGTTATCAAATTTGGAACTTACTAATTGTAAAAGTCGATCGCGGACCCACCTCCGAGGTCGACAGTCGATCGTTGCCCAGAAAAGGTTAGCCGGGCCTTTAAATTTCTAGCCCTCGAAAAAGGTCAAACTATTTGGGTGTTCGGTGAACACCTTTACATTCGACCTATTACATGGGTTTTAATGGACAAAATACAACGTTTCCGAATTGCACGCTAACGCCCCTGGATTCTGAACAAATCAAAGATCTGCGTGTATCGTGAAAAGAAGAAATCGTAAATTTGTATTCATACTTTCTTGGATCAATGGGAACCAATAAATTGATCCATATCCAATGCTGTTCCATCAACAATCAAGCATATAGCATCCTCTTTTTCCCTTCACTCACTACCTCTCTGCCTGTTCAATATGAACCAGTCTCATTCTTTTAATCGGGTTGTATATCTATAGTTAGTTCAATGTCGAAAAGGAGCAGAGAAGAAATGTGAACTTATCCAATCAATCCAAACTCTACATCGAGGCTGCAAACGGGAAGATTTTGGAGACGGTAGGAAAATCACGAGGCTCATTGGGGTATGGCTGCTTCTCCCCCCCCCCCCCCCTCTCACTCTCTCTCTCTCTCTCTCTCTCACTCTTTATCTCTGTCTCTGTCTTGTATGTAGTCCGTCCTTTTCTCTCATTTTATTATCATCGGAAACTATTTTGAATTCCCGGTCGATCGTTGGACGTTATAGTGTGGATTATCTTCAATCTGATCGTCCCTTTGTTTACATCGTTGGACGAGCGATAGGGGGATAGAGGAGATGGTTAAGAGCCCCTCCAACTTTCTCTTCATTACCCTCGACTCCGAAATCCGACTTCTCCCGAAAACATTCCGTCGCACTCTCAATCCTGTCCCATTTTAGGGACTGTGTTGTCCCCCCCCCCCCCCCCCCACAATGCGCCGCTCCGAACCCATTGCATCGTCGCTTCGTTAACATTGGCCCGGCTGCCGCCTCCCATCGGGTCCATCCTTCAAGTTGTATTCTCTTTTTTTTCTTTTTTCTTTTTTTTTTTTGGAAATGCAGGTGTCATCCAAGGTTTTAATGAGCTGCATAAGTAGAAGAAGCGTGGGCACTAACTATAGCGCGGAGAATCTCATTAAAAAAGAAGACAAAAAAAAAAGTATGAAATCTATGAATTTGATCGAATATATTCATCGTGACAAGAATAGCTCTAGGAAGTTTACCGTTAGGAAAAAATTGAGAATTAGAAAGAGCCTAATTATCCCCCTTGTCTCAACTTGACATTTCAATTCAACCTACTTTTAATTTTTCTCGTTCGCCGTCGAATACATGATGTTTAATGACAAGGCCCACCCTACATATTTAATTAAAAGGTACAAGAGACGATAAGGAAGAACAAAACAGAACACAGGTTTATTTGCATCCAAAGCACATCGTTATACTTTTAACTCTGGGTGCACATGCACCTTACTAATTTAAATATCAAAGATATTCACTGGTAACGAACAAGACGTTAAACCGGGCAGAATTAACTTCGTTTTTTGGTCTGCACGAACTGCTTCAACCCGCACATATCCTCCAATAATAGTTGGAATTTGAGATGAATCGATGTCGCAAACAATTTTTGGCGCCGAAATTTGCAATGCCGAACTTGATGTTTGTAACTGGAGCAGATCGAGTGCAATTTTTGTGCATTCATGAGTCGTGGCCCGCACTCACTCGACAGAATTTTGGGACCCTTGCCACACAGTGGGTGAAGGCTCGAAAAATATCGATTATCGACCCTCCCCCCCCCATCTCCGTCTCTCATTTGAACCCGTACGTAAAAAATTGATTGATTCACGGAGAAAAAAATGTATGTCGGATTTGCAGCTGCTGGCCCATGAGTTCTGAAGACATAGATTACGTCTTTAAAGCACATACGTATATGTCGTTCAAAAACATTTATATGTCGTTCAAAAACATAAAGTATGCTGTTAGAAAGACATACTCAGCCCAGCAGCTGCGAATTCGCCATACTCTATGTGCTTCATCGGCATACCTCATTAAAGGGTCGCAGTTAAACCCCTTGAGCATATTGTTATTATTATTATTATTTTTGGCATGGGTTAATAAAAGAAGGAAATATAGATACATCGCAATTTTAGAGATAAACGTAATGGAAAACCTCCATCAACCAATTAATGCAGTGTTGTCAGATCCAGCTGCTTTTTCTATGTGATCTTATGGGAAAAGCCGGAAGATCTGGTAACACTGAATTCTTGACATTTCATAAGAATCTACAATTTATTTTGTCCCCCCATCAATGCTTTTGTCGTGTGTATTTATAGTTTGAAGAGTGTTTCAAATCCCAATTTCGGAACAACTCCAACATCATGAAAAAGTAAGGGTAATGATCGCGGGTCGGGGAATCATATAACTCGAAATGGAATTGGAGAGGGGTACCGGGGGGGGGGGGGGGTGTGTTGGGGCTGAAAAGCCGAGGATAACGCACTGAGAGCGAGCAACTGCCGAGTACCAAACTATTGGGGAGGAGGGGTGGTGGGAGAGGAGGCTGGAATGGTGAGGGAGCGGGGGTATAAGGGGGACGCGAATTAAGCATTTAGATTGGGAGGAAAAGCGCGATAAAAATTACGTATACGCGAGAGTAAAACCCGGATTTCTCGATAACGCGAGATTCGATTAAAACCATTGTGATGAAGATACGTATACGCGAAAAGCCTCCACGCTTCGGCAGGGTGGTGGGGGGGGGATAGGTAAGGGATGAAGAGTAGTGGTAAGAGGAGGGGAGGGGAGGGGAGATTGGCATCGGATCCATCGCCGCCGCTTCGCGCCGTAACGTAACGTCTCCTTTTCATAAGATCCAATTTATTATCGGTAATTCCATTAGCCCCAGCCAATGCGCTAAAAATGTGACTATGCAAATCATTTCCAACAATTTTGCTCCACTAAAAAACTAAATTTATTCCCCATTCTTAAGTGCCCTCGCATCTCAATAGCTCAACCCCCCCCCCATTCGCTCTGCACTCCATGCCTCACCCTCATTCTTCCGCGCGCACTCAATATCACCTATCAGCCGAACAAAGTATTTCCAGGCAGCGCATACATTGTGCACCAAATCTACCGAAAGAATCGAATAAACACTTATTTCCTGCTCAAGCTCTCTAAATAGAACGCCTTCTCACATCCTCCACAAATTAAAAACAAAATACTAAAAAAAAAAAAAAAAAAAAAAAAAAAAAAAAAATTGAAAAATTATTCATAATCTCCCAAAATTGTTTAATTAATGCGTTTTGAACATCAATTTTGATCTAAACCTGATGAACGAACAAGCTTTAAATTGTCTAAATCCTGAAACCTTCCGAAAGAAAAAGTCATACCTATAGCGATACCTGGTTTTAGCTTCTACCTCAAAAGTGACATAAACAGCACTATGCGTTTTTTTTCTCTTATTATTCTTCTTCTAACCACGAGTTGGGCACGACTTACATTTTAATGGAATTAAAGAGCTTCGATTTCTCGTTGTGCATGTTATCATTTTATCACGCGGAGAGCACGCCAACACGTGAAACTTGGCCTCAATCAAATTTATTTGTCGGCCCCTCCCTTCTCATTCCGTTATCCTGTATCGCATAGTCCCTCCAACCTTCCACCGGGCGCTCTACGCTCCAACCATTAAAGGTAATGGAATCCTTTAAAAGGGTGTAAATAAAATTTGAAAAAGAGAGAGTAAAAAATAAAGAGGAAATATAATTATCCTTTAATGCTTTTTATGTTTTCACCCGTAATGGAATGCTTCCTTCTGCCCCTTTTTCCTTCCGGGTTTAACGTAGCTTTGGATTTGTGACTTGTTGGTTCTGTGAGAACCGTTGTTTGTCATGAAAAGTAACCCGTCTAGCGAAACATTCCACTGATTACTCGTCGATTACAATATAAGATTCGGATTTATTGATCGCTAACCACAGGGTTAGTGAGGGGTCTATTTAAAGACCAAAACAATTCCATTATTTTAGGTTGGTCGTCTTATTTCTTATCTATCAAGTACTTTCGGTTAGAAATATTCAACTCTCAAATTTCTATTTACCCCTATAAAAATTTAAAAGGTTTGATGTTTGTACTTATACTTATTTTTCCAAGAAATATTTTGTAGATATAATGTCTGAATTTGAGTTTTAATTATACTTATAAAGTGTGATAATGGCAATCGCTTAAAGAATGAAACAGCTCGACAGATAATACCTTCATATTTATATGTAGTAGGTTTTTAAAATGCAACATGCACACATTATAACGTTTACATTAGTTTTGAGTATTGACCTCGTGGTCTGTTATAGTCAACGTTCAACTGTTCGTACGTGGGTGCTGTGCATGTTGCATGCACCCTTTTTGAAGGCTAATTATTAATTCGTGTGGACTTAATAAAATAATATCAAAAGTTGAATACTTGCAATGCGCGAAGTAAAGGGAAATCTTAGTTTTGTACATTTTTGTTAAAAAAATCGGCGACAATTCCAAAACAGCATGCGCATTCATGACACAGCCCCGCAGTTGCAAGGCCCAAGTATAAGTTATGAACTTTTCTGTGCCTCAATTTTATTGTTTTTTGAAATGAATCCAACTTCAATCTCTCCTCTGCTTCCTCTCTTCTTTCCTGCATTTCTTCATACAGGCTTTTTTTTTTTCAAGTGTATTTAACCGATTCATTAGCGACGTTACAAGGAATAATAGTTGTAAAATTAGGAGTAAAAAGAAAAGGAAAGAAATATAAAACGCACTTCATTTGAAGCTCTCTGAAAAAGGGGCATTTTATTATTCCTGCTCCTCTGAATCCCTACATATTGTAAGTACTTGTTCTTGATGAATCTCTAATGTGTTTGTGTTTCTTTTTCTTGTGTTACAGGTAAGTGAACGTGTGATCCATTGTCAATCATGCAGAAAATGTGCCTTTCATTTCTCCCATTCCTGAATGTGAGAGGAACGTGCACGTAAGTCATTTAAGCACATTTGATCGTCTCGCCGAGGCGCCCCCCCTCCTCTTCTCACCGGCACCACATCTTCCCCTCTTTCGCTCATCGTTGCCCTACTATCAGAGAAAACGAAGAGCTCGACACCACTCCGATAAGAGAGAATAAATTACGAGAAGAATTTTGTCTTCATTTTGAGAGGGGTGTAAAATTTATACGTCGCACGCGGAGTGAGTTTTGTTACACAAAAAAAAAAAAAAAAAAAAAAAAAAAAAAAAAAAAAAGACGGGAGAAAAAAAGGAAAGGAGAAGAAAAGTCGCAAATCTTGCGCTACACGAAGCGGAAACCATCGAAAACTCGTCATAGGTTCCATTCGCTTCCGGTTCCCTGACAAAACACGATCATAACACCGTAAAATATATTTAGCTCCGGGTATACCTCCCCTCCTCCAAGTCTATATGGACCCCATAAAGTAGTCTCAACTCTGCTTCTGTTCTCTTATATACCTCCCTCCCCTTTTCTCGTCACCTCATCGGACCGATATTTATTCGAATTTTATTGGTCGTGCTAGCGCCTTTCGTGTTTTTTCTCTCCCCCCTCTCTCTCTTCCTATCTCTCTCTCTCTCCCTTTCCCTCTCTCTCTCTCCATCTCTCTCTATTCGTGAGTCGTCTCAACACTTTTCTAGATCTCTCCTGATTTTCAGAATCCATGTCCCCATCAGAACGAATTAAATGTTCGCTCAAAAATTTGACAGCCGACCATAATTTTGTTGCTTTAGAGTCCCTTTCCTTTGATACAGCTTTTTTTCGTTTCTTCAAATGAATTCGTAAACAGAGAGGGGGGAAACTTTGTCACAATCAAAGTGGAGGAATAGAATTTTTTTTTTTTTTTAAAAAAACCTCGAAGTTGCAATGACTGGAAAATCGAAAATTAGACGACATGAACGCTTACTTAAAGATTATTAAAATGTAAATAAATTTTCATAGTTCCAGGTGACTACATAATTAAAATAATTTTCTGGATTAAGTTACAAATTCAGCTGTAAAGCAAACCTTTTACATTACCAACGAAAGACAAGGCATAGATGAAGGTCATCCTTGAATCACAATATTACTCGCGTCTCTTAAGTTGTTTGCTCCTTTTTTTCTCGCTAGTTGTTTTTAACCCTTTCAATACTCTCTCTCTTCAATATTCGCTTCTGTGACTATTTTTATTTTATTTATTTATTTTTATTTTAAAATCAAGTACTTTAGAAGCCATTGAAGAGGCTGTGGCACGAGTCAAGAAAAGACATGTTCTATGTCATTGAGCATATTTGCCTCCTCCAATTTCAGTTTTTTTTTTTTTTTTTTTTTTTTTTTTTTTTTTTTTTTTTATTCTTAATAATCTACGACTCCAAATTGTGAAAAGTTTACTAAAAATGTTTCCTCGAGCGCTTTCACTAAAGTATTTGTGCAAAATTATAACCACGGTGTTGGAATATTTAACTATAACCACTTAATTTGGGGGAGCGAACATTGATTTGTCATTTCAACCTGGTCGTAAAAGGGTAAAATGCTATAAAAATCATGGTCGCAGTGAGAACTTTGTCTCTAGGTTTTGGAGTAAAACTGGAAAAAAATGGGAAATTCTGAAACAGCATAGCAAAAACAAAGAAAAAGCTTAATAAATTGGATCAAGTGAGTGGTAGGGATGACCGAGGCCAATGAATTCTCGTTAAGCGAAAATACTCTTTGCTCGCTCTATATATATGTATATAAGTTCATCTTTCTTTTATTTGCATTCACGTAGTCTGAGCAAAGAGAGCGAACGAAACGTTCTTTGGTAGGTTGTCTGCCGCATTGCACCCGTGAAGTATGTGGGTGACATCGGTATGAATGCCAAGTCAAGTCGACGAGACAAGATCCCCAGTTTCAATAGAAAGGTTGCCAATTTTTGTGCGATTTCGTTTTTCTTACTAGGAAAACATATCGAGGATGGGCTACAGCTGTAATTTCTATCACTGCGTTTAATCAATATTCCTTAACAATAATATGAATATACTTATCAATAATATCAATAACCCTTTGAGTTCTGAGCAGAGCCGTCGCGCGTCACTTTTGCAATTTGATTACACCGCAAATTTATACACGTTTAAGAAATCGAACATAGATCGATATTTTACGCGACTTTAAAGGAACAAAATGCAGCGTTGTTCAATTGCACTCTACGTCCCCCCCTCTTACTCTTAATCTTTTATCACTCTCTCTATTCCCATATAGTTACAATTTGAACGAAGAGAGTAAATTCGTCTACACTGCATTGCCAAGTAATGTTCCCTTTCAACTCCCATAGGATACCCGCTGAATTCTTACGTCGCATATATATGCGTCCTTCTGAAAACGTGCTTTGTGGCGTGGATTGGGGAAGGGGGGAGAGGCGGGGGGCGGGGGGGACATTCAAAAGTTGAAGTATAAAAACTGAAAATCGTCAGATCTCGCGTGGAACCGAATTCTACCGTGCGCAGCGGTAAACAGTCGGAAGCAGAGAATTCGTATATAAAAGAGAGGGTTAAAAAGGGAGGGGGTGGAGGAGGTCGGCACATTCGTGGACCAAAAAGCTCGAATCGAAAAACGTAAGTGAAGAGCGAAAGATAGAAAGAGAGGGAGAGACCAAGAGCACGAGTGACTGTGTGCGTGAGAGAGAGAGATGAAGAATAGGGTTCACGCATAATACGGAGCAAGACGAATGTATATACGTATGTATGTACAGGGTGGCGAAAATAAGGGAGGCGACTGCTAGTGTGCTTGTGCGAGTATGGTAATACCAAGCTCAGGGTACGGCTATATATCATTCTACCCTTGACAGTGTAATTTCTGTTATCAAAGCTACCACTAGTGCCGCTCTACCCCCGCGATCACAGCACCATGCCATGGCACATCGACCCCCCCACCCCCTCCCTCCCAATACCAACCCTACTGCAGCTATTTTCATTCCATTCCATTTCGTACGCTCACTCTAAAGCTTTCGTACACCCCCCCTCTCTCTCTCTTTCTCTCTCTCTCTCTCTCTCTCTCTCTCTCTCTCTCTCTCTCTCTCTCTCTCTCTCTCTCTCTCTCTCGCTCTTTCTTTCTTTCTCTCTCCGATGTCAACAGCATCTTTTGTTCATCCAATTTCCCCGTCTGTCTGTTCGTTTGTTTGTAGCCTGGTCCCGTGTCCCCGCTGTCCCTTCCTCATTGCCATCCCTGAAATACCGACGCTTCGTCTCTGTGTGCCGCATCTCGTCGGGTCTCAGATTCGCCGTCGCGAACAGGTTACATGCGCGGTTCACGCCATGCACAACTCGTCCCATCCTATTGTTATGTTTATTTATTTTATTGCATTGCATTTCATTTCGTTTTTTTTTTTTTGTTTTTTTTTTGTTTTTGTTTTTTTTTGCATAGGCGTAAAAAAAGCGAGGTTTTAATCCTCCACGCCCATTTTTTCAGTCTCACGTACCATAACCGCGCAGCTTTTGAAAGGCCCTCTCAGAAGTTCTTTGACTTTTGATGGCGATTTCACAGAAAAACCAATCTTTGCCAGATTGACCGAGTGAAGTATAATCTGTGCTATGCCAATACCATCAATTAAGGACTAAACATTCTACATAAAGCAAGCGTCTAAGTTAAAGTGATTGTTCTTAAATTTCTTTCTCTATATATATATCCATCTTCATACATTACGTACCTTGAAGAACTTGCGGAGTAAATTCGATGCACTTTCATAGGTCAGAAGAGGTCTTTCTGTTGCATAGCATTCTCTGGTGTCAAAGGATGCGAACTTTAAGTGGTGATAGCGTGTCATGTCTTTTGTAAAATAGTATTCATTCGTAATCCTAATTCATTATGAAAGTAGTAAAGTAAGAAAAAAAACAACAAAATAAACCAAAAATTAAAAAATTATAGCCAAAATGACGTATTTCTCAAAATTCAAAGAAAAATTCAAAAAGGATTTGGGAAAGTATCACGGCTCAATCCTGAGCTGTAGACAGCACATCCGTATTTGATAGTGAGATAAAAAGGCACAATTTTATGGCCCTCCGAAACGGGACCGAGGACATGAATGTTTGGTTGCAGGATATCTTGGTTGATTGCTTGCTGTTGGTATATCAAGAGAGGGGTAGAGTGTGCAGGGGCGGGGGGGGGGGAGGTGAAGGACGAGGGGTTGAAGGGGGATGCTTGGTCCACCACTGATAAGGAACGAGGATTTATTTAATGACCCGTAACTGATACTCTTGCACAATGGCGGGGAATTAGAATGCATCGCGACGACCACCGCGCGCCATGCCACTGCCGCCACTTACTTAATGGACGTTCTGTGTTTGGACATCGGATCATCCCTGCTATAAGTCCCTTGTCCCTCCCCCTCCCCGCTTTCACCCCTCCACCCCCTTCCCTACTACCCTCCATCCCTTCAACCAACGACTCATGACTCACTTTCGGTGGCCGCGAAAACCAACGATCGAGCAGTGAGGAACCCCCCCCCCCTCATACCCCCTTGCACATGCGCCGTTTGTCGTCGTAATTACTCACAATCGCTTCTGTTTGACTTAAATCGCGTCTTTTTTTTTATACAGCGCGGACTGTCCCATAAAATCGTGCGGCTTACTCCCCCCTCTACTCCCCAAAAGCTCTCTTGTACGATTCTTGGCGATTCCACTCGCAATGCAACGTCTTATCCTGCGATAAGCCACTGTGTTCTCCTCCGCATCATTCCTAGTACCCGTCTCCCTTTAATTTTCTCGCTTTCTCCTCTGGACCAATTTTCATTTGAATACATGGTCAAATGGCGCAGAGTGCAATTTGGCAACGCTGTAATGTGTCCATTACAATCCATATGAAAGGTCGAATACAAAGGTGTTTACCGAACACTCAATACCTCGATCTTTTCAATGGATTTAAATGGGCACATTACAATGTTGCCAAATTGCACGCTATACGCCACTGTCTCTTGCTGGCTGCGTAAGGAAATTCTTCAAATATGCATTGATTAAAAAAATCAATTACGAGATGTTCCTTCACAACTTGTCAACCACGCTTCAATAAAATCGGTGCTATTGCCCAAATCAATCAAACTGAATGTACTTGATTCTTTTATCACCGCAAGGTTACTACAAATAAATCAACGCTCAAACTCAGAGGGTAGTTAAAACAGCGCAAAGAGGAATTCTCCATATATCCTTCTCTTTTCATCATTGAAACCCGCATGTTAGACAAGGATAGGAAAAAGGACAAAATCTCATCTCTCTATATACTTTTTCTACTCATGCATTCAAAAGGAAAATGAGATAGATGGAACAGATCCTGCAAGCTGCGTCAATCAATGGGTAGCTAAATATTCCTACTCCGCGGTGTTCATTTTGCCTATACTTCAAATTGAAGGCTCGATGACAATTCAAATGTCAATAATTTGACATCACTTTTACTGTCGGTAATAAATTAACATTGTGTGAGGTGGATCGAGTCCTGAAGACCAAAGTACTCAGGCTTCGTATCGAAAGGTTAACAGTGGTGCTCAGAATGATTCAGTCAAGTGAACATACTCTAAATAGGTGACTGTTTCTCTATCAAAAGGACTCCAGTCTGAACAAGAATGAAGCAGTTGACTATACTCCAGTTCATTTTACAGACCGCGGTTTTAGCGCGAAGTCAACGATTAGCCAACAATTGCAACAATGCACTCATTGGTCGCAATCGGTTGTGACAAAACTCGCGCAGCGTTCTAAACTATCTCACCCACCCTTCCCTCCCGTGTCCGTCGTGTGTAGCCCTTTCTAGTTTCGAAATTTGTTTACAAAGCCTTGTTTCACTTCAAATTATACTATCAAATCCGCATTGAAATGCCTCGAGAAATGCATTTCTGCCAAAAACCTTTCACAAAAGATGTCTCTTTACGATTTTTGCGATGAGAGTGAGATAGCAGTACATGGGGGTTACGTGAGAGCGAGAGAGACAGTTTGTCTTTGTTTGGAACGTTCATCATACCGAATGACGTCATCACTGAAACCGTCTATTGTCTCGACAGTTTCATCTTCATCTTCTCATTCTTCAGTTTGAAGAAAGCTGCATATTATATTAGAGTGCATCAAATTTAACACATTTAAATTGCAAGTTACCAGAGATTTGAGGAGCTAGAGTCATATGAAAGGATCCTCGCGACCGAGACAGGGGAACAGAAGAAGCTCTAACAAACGAGTTGAGAGTTGCGATCATATCCTTACGTAGCCAGGATATTGTCTTTCTCTCTCTCTTAGCCCATTTGAAAGCATGCGTTAGAAAAGGATGGCTACAGGAGGTGTCACGTGACGTCAGTCCCCGTTTCTGTCCTTTTCTAACACATGCAGTCAAACGCGCTAAGAGAGAATTTATTCCTGGTCGCAATCACTGGCGAATGCCGAATGCGCACAATTAAGGATCGTGCCAATTTTTGTATTGTTTTGTTTTGTTTCGCTGTCGTGTCGTTTGTCTATATAGGGAGGGCAGGGCTGGGAAAGAGGCAGGGGGGAGAGGTCGCGTAATGGAGTCAAGCCTTGAACTCAATTAGGGACGCACTTATAGAATGACTATTATCAATCCCTCGCGCAACCCTTCCTGTCCCTGTTCCCCTCTCACTCTCCTCTCTCCCCCTACCCCTTGTTGTCTCCCACGGGGCGCAAAGAATTATTTAAGAGATAACACACCCACTCTCGCAATAACAGATTACCGACACAACCCCTTCTTTTCGCTTTTCTTGTACTTCACTGATTTATTATACCAACCCCCCCCCCTCCACAATTTCTCTATCTATAGCTTTCGCTTTCTCTTTTCTTATCGTTTAATTGTGTTTTATCTTTCCAACGATACCTCGCTCATGCATCATGCATTGCTCAATGATGAGCCAAATCTGGTGATACGATGCACCACGCTATGTAACGTACAACCCCCCCCCCCACCCTACCCCACCCTTCACGTAAAAACAAGAAAATTGGTATAGTTCGCTTCATTAACCGATTTTTTTTTTTTTTTTTTTTTTTTAATCGACGCGTAGCCACAGCTTGAAAAGCTACGGTACATCAAAGACACGGATTTGAATCATGCTGCGGCTTACTTTCAAGAATGTTGGCTAGATTTTCAGATATCATCGAACTAACATTACTCGAGTAAGTTTGTAGCGAAACCCTCTAAGCGCTAGGTTAGTTCAAAAGAACGCCTCTCCTCCGTTTAAACATATAGGGAAGGCAGTTAACAGTTAGTACTCGGGGGAGTTGAAATTGGCTATTCGTCAAATTGAAGGCGCAAGAAGAAATCTTGTCTTGTAAGTGTTTTCATCGATAATTGTGTTTATCCGAAATGAAAACTGAAACAATGAGAATTAGACTAGCGGAAAACAATGAGTTTGCTAGGGCTCCAAAAGCAGGGCTAAATATGTATAAATATCATCCAAATTTGGATTGAATCTACTCATGGTCGCGAAAAAATTTGTCTAGTCAATGTTCCTGATTAACCTCAACTTTTTATTCTGCGCGAGGAGTCAAGATTTTGTCTCATACGTTGTAAACGACCTCAACTTTCTCGATTAATCCTGAGCTCTGATTTTAGTCTCGTTTTTTTGGTAGAGAGATCCACGCTGGGTTTCTCAAATAAATGAGGATTTTCGATATATTTTTCCACAGCATTTTATTTTACGACCGCTTAAATTTTCAAGAATAGTTTGTTTCAATTTCCCGAGTGGCAGCTTTTTTAGGTTTGGCACAAAAAATTGGTCGACTTAATCTGTCTCGAAAGTTTCCATTCTCTCGCTCTTCTCCCTGTCTCCTTCTCCTTATCTTTCTTCTCTTCTCTTCCATGCGGCTAATCCGAAAGTAATTTTATGAAAGCCAGTGTATGCTCAAAATCCATCCACTCGCATCTCGGACTTAATGTCAGACAATTTGATTAAGCTAGGATTAATCTCCTTTTGGAAAAATAGCCAGGCTGAAAAAGAGCAACGCAGAGAGAGGGGCAATGAGTAAGGGTAAAGTCGAAGGGATACGACTCTATGGTTGAATTCAAGCGTCCACCTGATGCCTTTTGCTAACACGGTTGCCAACTCTTCAACGCATGCATTATAATTGAGAACATTTCAAGAAGAAGGCTTACAAAAAAAAAAAAAAAAAAAAAGTTACAATGCTAATTTGAATAGATCCCACATTAACCATTATGCTATTTTTTTTTTTTTTTTTTTTTTTTTTTAGAACACACCTGGTGCTTTGTAAGCCTTTCAATGAAGCCCGTTTGTTCCAATATTTCTCTCAATGTAAATTTCGATTTCGCATGCAGTACAGTGGCATATCGTGCAATTTGGCAACGTTGTATTATATCCATTTAAACCCGTGTAAAATGTCGAAGGCGAAGGTGTTCACGAAACACCCTATCATTCGATCTTTTTCACGGGTTTAAATGAACGAACGGCAACGTTGCCAAATGGCACGCTATACGCTACTGGATCAGTATTCGTATACTCTTCCTTCGACCTTTCGACCACGGTCGACCTAGCTAGTCGAAATTGAGCGCAATGTACCAACGGTTTGGACTGAAAGATGATTTGAATGGCTAAAAAACGGTCAACGAGTATAGTATCCACTGCAAATCTTTAAAGAGCCTCGAAAAATGACCAAAAAACTTGATTTGGCAATAGCGCACTAAGCGAAAATCCTGAAGTCAAGGCACTCCTTTTTCCGATCGCCTCGGTCAGCATGATGTTTGCTAGCCAAACAGGCGATTAAACAAACAAACAAACAAACAAACAGGGCATTCGGTGCAATGCGCATCAGAAGTGGCGCCCCGGCCTCGCGTTCGTGCGTGCTCGTCTAAGGGACCTTAACCCTTGCTATTGGAGTGTTAGCCTATTCCCCAGGGTCCCGACTTAAAGAATAATATCGCACCCTCTCCCGACAATAATGGATTAGGTCCCATACCCATAGCCATCCGAATCCGACGTCACCCGGGGCACCGTTCTGCCCAGCCCTGTCCTTCCCGCGGCCTCCTCCCACCTTCACTCATATCATGTAATACTCTCATTAATAGCTAAACGCAACGCATCTCATTCCGTGTGGGGCTCCTCCTCCACTGTGATGTCATAGTGTAGCTCGGTTAATTGTTTTTTTATGTTAGGATTAAACTGCGTCTTTATTTTCGTTCAACCCTATAGTCTTCGCTTTGATCAAATTTTGTTTCGAATTTCTCGCGGCTATGTATGTAATACTTACTGGATAGGAAATCTGGAATAGATACCCTTATTTCCAGGGTCCCTTTTCTGTTCTGCAGACGCTCAAATCTCTCCATCATCTGCCTTCCTAATGTTGGTAAGTTACAGGTGGTACGATTCATTGAGAAAGAGTTTGGAATAAGGGCCTTATGAAACACGAGATTTCTCTGTTTTAGGATCATCAATACCAACTAATTGTGGATTTTTAGGAACAAACACATCACAATTTATAGGCTTTTGTTGAACATAACGTTTTATTTAATGTTATATATTCGACGTAGTTCCGGCTGTAAGTTAGGTGCGTCTCATAGGTTCAAGTATATTCAGTCACGTTTTAGGTGGAAACCACGTTAGGTGGAAATCACGTTTTAGGTAGAGTCTACTTGTTATCGTCACTAAGTACCACCTGCGCAGTTTTTCAATTTATTGATAACAGTATAAAAATGACGGGAATAACTTATTGATGTTTCCGAAAAAATGTTCCTCGGAGCGCCTTCAACTCATGGCATATGCAAAATGAGCTCAGCTGAGAAATAATATTCACTACCTTCGCAATTTAAGCAAATGAGAGGTGATCTATCGTACTAAAGGGGTTAAACATCTACGTCTATTCGTCGTCCTTCGAGTATATTCTTTTCTGTGACTTGATCTGCCGCACACAATTTCAAGTTTTTTATGCACAGTACTTGCCACTCCAAAAAGTCATTAATGCTTGAAGTATAACGTTTCCCTGAGCGCCTTCAATCAATTGAGTTTGCAAAATCAAGACCATGGTGTATGAATATTCAACTATCCGCTCTATTTGAGCGAGCGAACATTTATTCGTCCTCGTAACCTGACAGTAAAAGAGTTAAAATCATCGACTGCGTGCGACGCAAGATCGAAGCTGATTGAATGGCTGGGTTATGGGCTATGGCTTATGGAAGAACAACACGTCAGGAGGTAGTTCAGGCCTGTAAATATAGTATTTTAGTCAAAGTCTTAAGCTTTCGTCATAGATGGCGATAAGAGTTTTGAAGGAGACGAAAGCGAGAAGGCGGACTGAGCTCAAAGAAGCAAGTCAAGCCATGATTAGGGAGGGGGTAAGAAGGAGGCGCGAGGTGCAAGGCGTGAGGCATGAGGCGTGCCGAAGGCGCTAAGTTGAAGAGATAATTATCAGCGCGGCTCGAGGCAGCTCGGGTGTAATAAGGACCGGTGTACGCGATGGATCCGCTTCTTCACCGCGCCCGCCGGAGCTTCCAAGTTTCAAATAGCGGCGCGGGCCAGGCCGCGAACTTGGAAAGTCTGAGCGCGTTACAGCTTGCGGTATACAGTATGCGGTGTCGCGAAATGTCTGCGCTCTCAACCTCACCTGATACCCCCCCCTTCCCCCGCGTCTTCGAGTGACGCGACGCTGTTAAACCGGGTTGAAAATTCGCACGGGGCACGGGGCTCGCGGTGATCTTGATGCCGCGTCTTAAAAGAGCTGAAATGTGGCGTCTTGCGGTAAGAAAATTTCGCGCTAAAAGTTTCCCCGATTCTTCCCGCGTCTCCTTTATCCCTCTATCCCTCATCCCTCTATCCCTCCCTCCTTTCAAAGTTTCCTCTTTTTTCGGCGGGTGCGCTGTGCTGTGCGGGATGCCTATCTTAATGTTTAATATGTACCGGAAAATTCAGCGTTTCCTATTAATCCACTTATTTAGCGATTGCTCTCGCAGGAAACTCGCTCTCACCGAACTTCTCGAGGAGGTTTGCAGGAGAGAGAGAGAGAGAGAGAGAGAGAGAGAGAGAGAGAGAGAGAGAGAGAGAGAGGGGAAATGTAAAGTTTTCCATCAGAAGATGTTTGCTGCTTCTACGCGCCCCGCGAAACCCGCCGATTTCTTCCGACCAACTTTCCCCTTTTCTTCGCCAGTTTGCCGATCCCTCTCCCTGCCTCCCATCCCTTCGTTTCAGTCTTCGCTCTTACACTTCTCTCTCTCTCTCTCTCTCTCTCTCTCTCTCTCTCTCTCTCTCTCTCTCTCTCTCTCTCTCTCTCTCCCTCTCTCTCTCGGTCGCGCGAGCGTTTTCTTTCGCGCCGCTGTCTTAGCATGCTTCAATGATTTGTTCTTTACACTTGGCTGATCTTTTTCATCCAGATTCTGTACAGTTTCTGCTATCCCGTCGGGACTATGCTAATCATCGTTGCCAGATTTCAGTATAAAATTTCGGTTTCCTCCCGTTTATTTCAATGTATGATAGTGAATTTATTTCCTCAAAATTTGGCCACTATGACCAGGATTAGAAACGTCTTCAAAACTAACCCCTCCTCCTCCTCCATCTCCGCTTTTTCCTCTCTCTCATCTCCTGTTCCTTGTCCCGACTCGTTCTATCTTGCTATCTTTCAAGTTTCAGGAGGAGCTTAATGAATCTCCTCATCGCTTCGGCGCTGCGTTCCTTGTCTATAGTTGTCTAGCGTCGCCTCGCGGCCTCGCTGAAACGTTCTCTCGCGTCCGCGATTCCAATTTTACAGCTCAACTGGCCAGTCAAACAAAAGCGTGGCAATTTTCAGAGTCCGCTGGACCGCCCGCCCCTTCTAGATTCCGTTTTTACGATGATTGGTTCAAATTCTCGTTAAAATTACGGTCTGGACGTTGGAGAGAATCTTCGCTGGCGAGAGCATCTATTCAATGCAAAGATTTTCATTCATGTTTAATCGTTCTTGTAAATCAGTTTTTTGGACTATAATCAGCTTTTGGATCCAATAAGCTTCCCAAAATCCATGCTCGATATTTTTCGAAGCCATTTTAATCAATGACTTCCATAGTTGTATGAGTGTATTATTTGCGACGGTTTGAAACATTCAGTGATTTTATGGACGTAAACCAATGATGTAGAGAAAGACCTAACTACTAGGTGTTTGGTAGACACCTTTGCATTCGACCTTTTACGTGAGTTTAAATAGGCACAGTACAACGTTGCCTGATTGCACGCTACGCCACTTATTGTGAGTCGTAAACGTATACGAATGCAGTGCTTTCTATGAATGCGTTTCCTGCTTATTTTTCTTGAATTTCCTCCCAAATTAAAAGTTCTCTTGTTTTATATAGTAACTCAAAATGAGAGCTTGGTCTAGAAGCATGAGAAGCGAAGCTCAAGGAAATCAACTTTCCCCCAGTAACAGAACAATTATAAATTTATGTGCATGTATATATTTTAGAGTCGTGCGTATACATCACCAGAACAATATATACAAATATCTGTATAAATGCCTTTTTTTGCTTTTGTTTGTTCCCCGCGTGCAGCAGCTCTTAAAATTCTTGACAGCAAAAGCCACCAGAAAGTCGGAGCGGAATTTCAAAAGCCCTGAACTGTTTTATTTCAGAGTTTTCCCCCATAAATATTCTCGGACGTTCTCTTGCTCGTTTTATAATGAACGGGAGAGAAAAAAAAAGTCCCAGGGAAGTAGGGATGCAGAGAGAACTGTCGGGACAAAAATGCTGACACAAGCGACGGAGGAAAAAAAAATAACTCTAGTTTTCCCGTTTCCCTGACATTAACCCGCTTTTCCTTTCACACAGCCGGACTTTGAAAATTTTTGTATTCAAACGCAGGCAGCATTGTCACTTTGTCCGGCTGGCTGCTTTATACATTTTCCGGATGAAAATAAAAACAGAAAAGCACGGGGAGATCGAAGGATTTTTTTTTTAACTGTCGTATACTGATTTAATTTTTTATCAGTCATGCTGTAGCTTTTCTTAGCTGAAACGCTAAGCGAAGGGATGAAAAGTCATCGGCTGAAATTAAAACGAGGGTTGAAAAATCATCCGAGTCGGCAACAATGACCGAACGGCTTTAACCAGCTTATTGGGATATTTTAACCGACGTTTTTAATGGGCACCGTCCATCGGTCTCCATAGCATCGCACAGCTGCGCAAAGAATAGTATTGTGCAGAAATTTATCCAAAGGCAGCTCGGGGCAAGAGGGAAGAAACCTCCCCTCAGGAAGGGGGTGCGTGCATTTTTGTTTGTGCGACAGAGTTCAGGGTATATCGTATAGGATTGGAGAACATCAAAAATTGCCATCATTGGCTGTCTCGATTTTTCTAAAACTCGCAGGTATATTCTAATTTTTAAAATGTGTTTCTTTATAAAATGATACAGACAAAAGGGGGTGAATCCGCTCCTCTCCTCTCCTCCTATCCTTTTTTCCCCTGCATACTAAGATGAGTAACGAGAGAGATAGAATAATTTTCTATATAGTTACGCCTCTGTATCAGTGACGTTCAAGCTCCCGTAAAAGAAGAAGAAGAAGAAAAAAGAAATACTTATTGGTGTGTAAAATTTTGTTCTCGGGAGAGCTCAACTTTTTAAAAAGTATAATTTAACTTATTCGTAAAAATTATCCAATCCTCCTGGCGCAGAGAGGACAACTTAGCCTCTCGATTTAAAAAGAGAAAGGAAAAAGAATAACGTTTATCTATCTCCGTTGATTCTCCGAAGATCTCGCGTGCAGGGGACTTTCCTGAGCTAAAGTTGGGTCATTATTTCATTCAGAAATAATTAATAAAACTTTAATTACTTTTTTTCCGTAAACCCGATTCCTTCTTTTTCTTTACCAGGCTTGCATGGAGTTGCAATAATTACGAAGTTGCAACCGAGTTATTTTGATGGAAACAATCTAACTTTTCCTATTATCTGTTCCGAGCTAAAAGTCGAATATATTTGGTGAGTGTGTCATGCGAAATAAAGAAGAAATTAAACGCCTCCATAAAAACTTATTCTGATACTTTAAGCCGTGAGCGCCAGCTTGAGAAATGAGCGTATTCTAAACGCGCCGTTTCAGACGAGGAATGATAAAAAAAACAAAAACAAAAACAAAAAAAATGGGGTGAGAAGAGGTAAAAGGAGGGAATAAGGAAAGAATAAGCTCAAAAACGAAATATTTCTGTGAAGGTAGCAAGGTCCCCAACGAGAATGCAGAAGAAGTCAGCGCACACCAAGTTATCGGGTGACTCAACTTTTCAAGACTGAAAGTTGAAAACTTTCGAAAGTTGTTTATTAAGTTGAAAGATAGTTATTTCAGATAATAAATTTTCTTGTTATTTTTCATCTCAATCAATTTAACTGACTCGAAGTTTTTTTCCCTGTTTTTATCTAACTTTAGTTTTCCCTCCCGAACTCGCCCCCTCACACTTTTGTTCTTTTCCGAACTTCCTCAGTTATATCAAAGATTTCGACAAAAGCTATACGTGTCATTTCACATTCAGTTTATTTATTTTTCAATATCAGTGACTGAAAACGAAAATCGTGTGCCTCCGAGTTTTACCATAGTCTGTAATTAATAATTTATAAATTTTTCTTTTTTACCCTCCCAAATTAATCCCAATCCACAAGTCATGAGATAAACTCCACGAAACAAATTCGTATGAAGAATAAAATCAAATAAAGGCCCCTTCATATGTGTTGGCTGATGAAAGTTCGCAAAGCTTATGCGCAGTGGGCGGGTTCGTAACGACACGTCTGCGCAACAAAATCAATGCCACTTCAAATCGAAAGTGTTTTTAGTCATTAATCACGTGACTGCCATCGGCCAACTCATCTGAAACAATCTGCGACCTATCTATATGATGTCATGACAATAACTTCCTCATATTTCCTTGGTTTTTTCCATCAATCAATATATTTAAATAATAATTAAACATAAATGCGGTTATTAAAACAAATACTAAAACTATGCTTGAAACCTTAAATGTTAAATGTCTCAATGAATTTCCGGATGATAAGTTTGAATTGAAAAACAATCATATGCTTTACTTCAAATTGTACATTTTATCGTGACCTATTCTCTGTAGCTGCCATAACGAAACTTATTCAGCGTCAAAATCTCCCCCCTTATACGATTATTGTCTTAAACTAGTCAACAACTTTTCGATGCCCATATACAGTTGTCCAGCGTTCATCATGATATCAGATTACATACGTTGAAAAAAGTTATCGGTATCTCGGAGGTATTTTGTGTGGAAAAATTTAATATAATCCAAACAGCACGTCGCATATTCACTTGAAACGAAAATAAAGCCGTGATTTTAACTGTGTATTATCCAGCGTGCGTTTCTCGAATAAATAAGACGGCGGGAAAATATAGCGCGAAGTTGCTGCAGCTTTTCAACCGAAATTCGTTTAAGTTAACAACTCCTAAATCTAAAACAATCTCATCTGAATAGAAGATGCGCGTCGCGATATTGTGGGACGTGCCTGGAATCGCATCACTGTAAGGAATCGATCGATAATCAGATTGATATTCTCCGCCGATCCTGAACTTTTTTTTCCGGGTATTTTGTCCTCAGTCATCCCTCTCTGTTGACTCTAACTTTCCCCGGCCCCCGGCTTCCCTCCCCATGTCACACTCCGCCTCAGATAACATAACAGTTGATTACTGTCGTGTCGCTCAGACGGAGACTATAATGCTGCATGAGATATTCCGGCAATAAGTGTTCAAGAAGGACTATGACTTTAAAAAGGAATTTCTCTCATCAAAATTGTTCTTTATGAATTTTTCTTTTATTTCCCATTGCTTTAAATTTGTTGAGGCATAATGTCACAAGTGGCAATAGTGTGAGACTCTGAAAACACCTGAAAACCGCAAAATTTCACAAATTGGTCGAGAAATTAAGTAATGAAAATTTCTATCAGGATACTTTCTCTAGAAAGCCATATAGTACATCATTGAAATTAAAATAAATTGAACGAATATAGAAGAAGAAGAAAAAAATACAAATTTTGATGCAAGAGCCTTTAATGGATTTATATATATATATATATATATATATATATATATATATATATATATATATATATATATATATATATATATATATATATATATATATATATATATATATACGGCCGGTTTTCCAGCGTTACTGTCATAGAGGTCTATCGCAGCTGAGCAGACATTAGTTCGGTTACAATGCAGACGCATTTAGGTTGAGTCACAGTGGCCCAGAGGCGGATCTTAATCTCTCGATTATCGTTTTTCTCCCAGTCATATAAACCTATGTAAAAGTATCGATAATTTAGAGGCTCAATTGAATTTCTTGAAGATCGAATCTTTCCTATAGGTTTAAATGTAGGATGAATCTATGCATCTAAATTTACCGAGCCACCGCTGGACATCCCATAGTAATTTTAGACAAAAAAAAAAAAAAAAAAAAAAAAAAAAAAAAAACTGCGACTACGAGGCTTCAAATGGAAAAACACCGAATGTTTCAATTCAGTAGAAGAATAAATAAGTACAAATGATCCCGAAGAGTCTGAACGGGAAATTTGAGGCTTTCCAGTGGAACTAATGCTAAGAGAAACGCGTCGGAGAGGCATGGTGTGGTTAGAGTAGAGAGGGATGAGGATGAAAGTTTTTGGAGGGAGTTTTTATCCCAATGCGAAGACTACGGGCTACGCGCGGCGCGGTGTTTGTTGAGCGAAAGATTTCGGTCTTGGGAGGGCGAAAGCCGAAAGCTCCCATCGTAGATTACATGGCGGAAAACATTAGGAGAGTCCTAGCCATTGTTAGGTATTTGCCCGTGAAGCGATACACAATGGCTCTCGTGGATACAAATAAATCAACACAAATTCTTCCGCACCCGCTACCCGCCTGCTCCGCGCTCGTGGCTCTATCTTCTCCCTCTATCTTGTCTCTATCCTTCTATCCTTCCTCACGTTTTGTCCTGTTTGAATGTCGTTTCCTCCTTTTTTTCCTTTGCGCCGCGCCGGCCGATAATTTTCCTCTCTAACTCGGAGTTTGCGCTCTTAAGACTTTAAACAATATTTTTTTCAAAAACTGGATCTGACACACATTAAAAAATCATTTGAATCCATTCTTTTCTGTCAGTCAATTCGTCAATCGTACAAATAAAAGTCAACTGTTCTTGTGCAAGGTCGCAAGACTTCATTTTATAGTCGTGAAAATAAATGAATTAGAAAGGTTTGATTTTCAAAATTGATTTGAATCAAATTTCTACCAGTCCATTCGTCAATTGAATAAAATTCAACTGTTCTTACCCAAGATGCCAAGGTTGCAAGAACTCCTTTCGTCGAGTCGTGAAAATAAATTAATTAGAAAGGCTTAGTACAGGTATAGATAATTTAAAAGGGGGTGCCCTCACCCTTAAATAATAACGAGAGTCGGATTTTAGAGGAGTGTTCAAAAAACTCTGTAAAGGACTTTTTTGGCACTGCCTCATCCACGCCCTTATTATGTTTCCCTTCCCTTCTCGCCGGTTCCTCTCTCTCTCTCTCTCTCTCTCTCTCTCTCTCTCTCTCTCTCCTCTCTCTCTCTTTCTTTCTTTCTCTATTTCTTGCAATCCATGATTAGATGGTTACGAATTTTTCTCTTCTAAGCCTCAAAATCGGACCGCGCTATTAGCGGGGGAAGTTTTTTTCTGTCATTAGAAGCTTAAAACTGATTGAAGGGGTGGATCATTAGATGAGTGTTTCCAACTTTCGTTAAAAGTGAGCAAGGGGGAAGAATCAAATTTTTCTTTTGAATTAACTGTCTGAACACTTAGGTTATTTCTTCAAAGTAAGAGCTTATCACTGCTCAAGAATTGAAGGAAGGGGAGGAGGGGCTGATGGTGGTTACGTTAGCGTTATTTAAAGTATGAAAGTCAGAGAAGAATTTGAAATTTGGTCTTATCTTGTGGTAGAAGTGGGCAAGTTTTTTGAAGATTAATAACCACGGAGTTTTCTTTTTGTTTGATTTTGTTTTTTTGGTTTTGTTCTTTTGTTTTCTTTTCAACATCTTCATTCCTCGCTGAACAATTATTACTCACCGTTCTGAAAGCAATGATTTGACGTGGAAAAAACAAACTTTTGAGACCATACCTTTTTTTTTTCTCAGCACCTGTTGCGTTTGTATCCAACAATAAGTGGCATGTGAGTGTTGCGGGTTGCGTTTCAGATCGCAGTTGCGTATAGCATCACTTCTTCTCATGAAGAGGACTCTTGAAAAGATTGACTCGGAAATCTCGAGAGGTGTCGACCCGCTTCCTGGTGTATGTTTTCTCGTCCTTTCAACCCCTATCTTCGCAATTGCACGACTTCCCCGCACAATGTTTCATTGATTTACAGGCTTTTGGCAACAATCATCGGATTCTCTAGATTTAAACATATGTAAAATAATCAATCGTCTGGAGACTCATTGAAACCCTCTGAGACATCGATACTTTTGCATCGGTTTAAATGGCAAAAAACATGGTTGCCAAATTACTCGATCCAGGCGCCCTTTCTATATCACTAACTGTCATCAAACTGCGAGGATACAGAATTCTTTACATCAATCAATCAATCAATCATTCAATCCGGTTGCTATGACATTTAACGAAAATCTTAGAAAGAATTCTTGTAAATACAACAATTTAAATTCTCTCTTCAATTAACAATAAACGAGAGCGAGGCGGTGGAAAGATCAGGTTTAAACGAATCATTAACATAATGTGATTATAAAAATTCCACTAATTTGCTTGGTCAGAAACAAAGGAGATAATTTATTTTGACTGCGTGATTCGAGTCCAATGTCAGTCATTAATATTTCTCGCTGTACGTTGTGTAGGAGGGACGAGGAGGTCAAGGAACCATGACAATGAACAAGATGGCCGAAAGCGGATCGGACGGACAGTATGCGTGAAACGTCGAGGATGCTGTGGCAAATAGGGGAAAGTGTTGAAGGGGTGGAAGGTGTTAAGGGTTTAAGGGGTGCCTCTGGATGGGAGGAGAGAGACGGGGTGGGGGGGGGGGGGAGGTCGGGGTTTTTGTTCTCGGGGAAATAATGAAGAAAGTAATCTCTAATAATCACATTAGAGGGAAAATAAATCGAAAAAGAGGGTCGCGGGGAGGGAAAAGGGACCGGGTGAGAGAGCGAGAAATGAGGAGTGAGATATTACGAGTTGTAATAAGTAACACCATGTGTTTTAATATGTTTGACCCCGCCGAGCCGAGCTGCAGCCATGCCACTGCTGTGCCGGTGAACTGAGTAGCTTTCGTATATAGTAGTCGGGAGTGACACGACACGGCTCGGAATTGGAATTGGATTGGCTACCAGCTTGAAAAGAATAACCTTTGCCACGCAGGGCCAGGCGTTGCGCGTTGCGAGCTCGGCACGGCGTCAGCTGATGTGAATGTTAATCTGCAGCATCAGATGCTCTTAATGGTTCTTTCGCACTTTTCCCAACACCAAACACCCAATACGCAGTACGCACCCCCGTCCACCCCCGTTCCCGTGCCATGCCTTTGCGCGGGCATGCGGCAGATCTCCAGATCCTGTTTTTGCTGACTCTATTATCGCTGCGCTCTCCTTACCGACGCGTCTTGTGCCCCTTAGGCTGTAGAAAAGTGCACCTCGATGTGACGTATTTCAAATATCCGGTTTGGTCGATTTGTCACCACCATTTACCCATTTCTACCAACCTCCGCTCAGGCACTCTGAATAAGAGAAAAAGTGACGGTAGTAATAAACGATTCGTAAACTAAGAAATTCTGGGTACTAGTACCATAATGGGGCTCTTGCAAACTTTTGCTGCAGGGAATGAAGAGTTGATTTCTGCGTAAAAACCTGTAAAAATGACGATGAGTACACTAAAAAATCACAAAATTCACTCTCAGTATCGGGTTTATTGGCTCAGCTACTTTGGTTATCATGGGAGATTCTCACCTAATTTGAGACGTATCTCTGTGTTTCCGTAGAGGAAGTTACAGATTAGACAGGAATCTCCCGTAATACTTGCGTATATAGCTCCGCCTTTACGTTCTGGCCGTTACAGCTGTTTTCTGAGTTTATTGTTGAATTTTAGACTTTTACAAGGTGATGTTCGGTATTTTCACTGGTTTTTACATCAGATTTTACCATTTATTTGCACGTAGTAAAATTTTTCAAAAGCCTAGCTCCTTCTGGCATTTGTATCAAAGTTCTTGAAAATTTAGAGGGCATTCTGGTCTTTATGACTAGACTCTGATGGAAACAATATAATTTTCAAATTTTCTTGTGAAAGTAAGTACAAGTTATTCCTCTGTTCACTTATCGTTGTGTTTCTGATAATACAATCAGAATAATTTATCACGATATTCTCCGTATTGAAAATGTCATGCCATTCGTGCTAATGAAATTTAGGTAAATATGAAGAGCGTCCTACATGAACCTCGGGCTTGCAAGAAAGAAGGATCCTTGCCTTGTGAGATTCCTTTTTTTTTTATTATTATTACCGAAGCAACGACTGTCTGCTGCGCAGAGATTAAACTCGCGATCATGCATTGAGCTCAATGAGTGATCGGAAAAGCGAAAGAGACTTTGTTGAGAAGGTTGCAGGGCTGCCGGGCGCTCGCGTCGCGCTACTCAAATGACACGCGACACGCGCCGACCATGACTCGGGAAGCGCAGTACTCGTATGACGACTCCATGCTCGATTCAAATTTCGGATGCGGAATATGATTAATGATGTAGTTCGCTCCTGGAGCAAATGTCTCTTTTCCAGTTGCGATGTTGCCGAGCGGAAATACCCTCGCTTACCCCCTTCCGCCCCTCCTTCCCGCCACCCCTTCCCCCCTCCACTCACTTCTACATCCTTACCATTGAGACAGAGGGATGTGTTTCGCGAAGTGCACGATTATATCAGCCGGAGATTCAGATACCCCTTTGCTTTTTCCCTCTCGCAGTCGGAGGGATAGTGCTTTTCTCCCTGAATACATTGTATCATTACACATGTAACATCATAATATGCAATTCGCGTGGTTATCAGCGTGGAAAGTTTTCTTTTCACAACACTATAAGTGTAATGAACATGAATGCAGTAGAAACCAAAAGCTGAATCGGATGTTGGAAGAACCGACACAAACGGAGAGTCGCAACACTATGACAAAGAGTGTAGGTACTCTGAAGCACAAAGTTAAAGCTGCATGTAGAGATGAGAAGCTTTTGTTCAATTTTTTTTCATTCCAACAAATAGTTTAGCTATGCTCAGGCTTTTTTAGGACAGATAATTCGTATGTTATTTTGTCCCCTGGTAAAAATGAGGACAATTACATAAACGACGACAGCCATAGTTCAATAGCCAGTTGTATTGATCACAGTTGGTCAACTATGTTTATAGTCTTACAGTTGTTATTTTTACCAGGGTGATATGCGTCATGGGAATGACCTTCAAACTTAAACCGTATTCGTATTAATTCCAGTGACGCGAAAAATGTGTCTTGTGGTCAAAATTGGAGCCATACTTTTATCCTGACCAAATTCTGTATCAAACTTATAGCACCAAGCACTCTTAACTGATAAGAACAAGATGCAGTATAACCGAATGTTTTAGTTTGACCTTTTTGATCGAGTGAAGACGTCGTGTGCCTCCTCGTTTCTCATCATCGCGTCTCGGGTTTTCTTTGGTTTCCTAGCTGTGTTCGCTAGACTTGTAAATGAATCTGTTCCCAGATTAATTAGCGCTGAAGCTTGCAGGCTGGCATTGTTGCATTTGTTCCGTTTGAACTTATGAAAAATGTTGAACTATCCACGGATCGGCGATGACTATTGAAATCGACCTTTTTGTATGGGTTCAAATGGACAAAACGCAAAGTTACCAGATAGAACGCTTCGGCACTGGAAATGATGGCTGTCCTTGATCGATGCATCGTTTCGATCGCGACGTTCCTACTGCGACCGAAATTTGCAAATCACTGAACTTCAAGCTCTCTCGTAAAGGGGTGAAGGGCCAAATGGACGGAGATGGGGGGAGGGGGTGAAGCTGCGGAAAAGCCAAAATGGGAGAGGGACTAGCTCGCGTAATGTTTTCAAGACAATTTGCTTTGCACAACATTAATCATGCACTCACACACTCGCACACCTACACAAGGGGGATGGAATAACACTCCCCGCGTCTCCTCGACTACGAAGGGGTTGTGATGCGACTGAGGACTGAGGAGCTGTGAGCTGCTAGCTGAGCGATCGTGACCCTTGCAGCACGGCGCAATAATGCAACGCGCTGTGCTTCCATGCATGAGCATCGAGTTTTGTGATCATGCGATACACGATACACGCGCAATATATGCGTCTACATATATATACATACACTATACAGCACACTACACAACATGGATGTTACATTAATTCACGCGTTGATGGGTACAGTTCGGAATTAACTCCGGGGTTGGCTCAGCTGTTTACTCGCGCGCGATACTACAAAACGCGAACGCAGCCAGCCAGCGTTGTCTCCATCAAAAAAAAAAAAAAAATAGAAAAAAATGTGTCATCCACGCTCTCGTTTTAATCGACCATAAGAACCTTTCTTTAAGAATCTGAAATCGTAGAAATGGCAACACTGAAACTGGACTGAAATCTATGTTAGTCTTGATGGCTTTTTCTAAACCCCCCCCCCCCCGCTTCGCCTCACTTTTACTCCATCGCGTCTTGAACTGTGCTTGTCTTCCTTTATTTTAATCTTATTCAAGTAACTTTTTTTTTTTTTTTTTTTTTTTTTTTTTTTTTTTTTTTCTTTCTTCCCTCAAGAAACAGTAAACATTTTAGAAGTTATTGTTTTTCTCTACATGAGTGTATGTATACGTATTTATAAACTGGAATCTTCCTCCCCAGCATAGAAAGAGTGACGAAATTAAGATGGGAATCTCCCATTATTAGTGTCCATCGCCGCCATTACGGTCGCCAATTTAAAAGCATTCATGGCAAAGATGATCCATACAGGTCCATAAGGTCCATAGCCAATTCCCTAGAGTATGGATATGTAAACATGTTGATATCCTCTGTACAGGGACCTTATGGACCTTTTGGACCTGTATGCACCATTTTCGCCAGGGATTTTATGAAGTTTGTTGTGGATTTTGTAAGTTTTTAGTGCTACAATAGTTATTTTTGGAATTTTTTACATCTGAATCGACCCTTAAATTGCCTAAGGCAAAAGTGTGCAACAGCCCCATTTGGTATGCCAAAGTTAGCGATGGAGTCAAAATATTACAAACTGACCAAACAACAAGCTGAAACCAAAAGCTCGGGCTGATTGTAAGCGTCGCGTGGAGGAAGGGGGAAAGTTTGAACCTCATCCGCTTGGTGGAAAAAAAGGGACCAAACAGTGGGAGTGGGTGTAGGGAGGAGGGTAATCAAGGATGGTATCGTAATGGAGCAGTATATACCTTGCTCACGTTTTTGATCGAGGGATGAAAAAGTCATGGTGTGGTGGTCGAATGGCTGGAGAAAGAGGGAGAGGCAGATTAGATACTCTGAGACGGAAGAAAGGCAATCGGCTCTTTATTGCCTCTCCCCCCTCCTCTCCTTATCCTTTCTTTTGCAAGTCTCAATCCCGCCGTTTGCACCTCTATATACGGAATCGGGACAGGGATCAGGCTCGGATCGGATCGGACGCTGAAAAGGATAACGATGGAGAATAACCCCGAAAATTGGAGTTTATTTGTTCGATCGGATACTCGCGGCCGTTATTTCCAGTTACGGCCCTTGCGACTCATCATAAGTGGGTGCGCAAGAGCGTGTACGGCCGGCGGCGCGGTGGCGTGGCCGTGGCCTCTGAAAATTGGATCCAGCTTGATCTCGCGCGATCATGATTTGAGTTGACTCTGCTTCTTTTCATCGTTTATTTTTGCACCGCGGAGAAGAATTCTCGACCGGCGTTCAGTTTTCGATCGAAATTAAGAGAGACCCTGGTATTTTCGTCGGTGCGGATTCAAGAAAATGGATCGTGCTGAGAAATCTGAGGCCCGTGGCCGCGGGGCGAAATTTTGATTTTTTTTGTTTGTTTTAAAAACCTCCATCAGAAGATACGATGAATTTTTGAAGCTTGAGGTTCATTCCAGCTTCACTGTACCACCCGCAACATTTTAAAAAAATTCTTTTCATCCTATATTTTTAAATTTAAAATTTTTTAGCAATCAAAAGGGTGGTAATTGCGAGTGACCTAGATCTCGTCCAATCCCTGTAAAAAAAAAAAAAAAAAAAAAAAAAAAAAAAAAAAAAAAAAAAAACTTAATGTTAGAGAATCAAAACAATGGATTTTAAATGTTGCGGGTGGGACAGTTAAGCTGGAATGACCCTTGAAAGATCGAAATTTTCTTAACCCTCCATAAAAATCTCACTACTTATGGATTACCAAACTGTCAAAGTGTCAACACTGAATCATCCATTTTTTTCATTATCTTCATTTAGGGTTGTCTCGAAATGAAAGAAATCTATCACTAACACATAGCTACAGTATTGTGCAGTATCCAAAAAATTACAGCAGTGCGGATTTATATAGTTTGTTTTGATCTTCCTCGTTTCATTCGATAGTCTGCTCATTTGAGCCGAAGTACAGTTTTTCATTAATACAGCGTCGTTAAAATGAATACTTACGCTCTCTCCTCAGCTTATAGAGTTCATTCAAGTTTCTTCTTCGACTTTCCTATGTCGATTCACATCTGGATTTGTATTTTTGTGATTGCTTCTCGTCTCTGAGGAGACATCCTTGGGATTACATGATTGAAAGATTGCGCCACTAATTGTCATCTCTCCTATTTCTATGTTTCAGGTTTATTAACGCGAGGCGGAGGATCGTTCAACCTATGATTGACCAGTCAAACCGAGCCGGTAAGTGTCTCTTTTGGTCTCTCGAAAGACCACTTTTAATTAAAACCTCTCCTGCATGCGGCCCTACCCATTTCACCCCTACCCCCATCTCCCTATATCCAGTGCCCAGTCCCTTGTTAGTTTCTACTACCGAAGAGAAAGATTCACCGAGTCCCATGTCTTATATCACTGTAATTTAAAAGTAATTTACGTTATCTCAGTGCCCATCCCGTTGTCGTTTAAAAGTCTACCCGTGTGTGTTTATTTGCCAGTGTGCGTGATGACTCCGGTGATGCGGTGCGGTGCGGGTTTGTGTTTATTTTATTAAACTGAGTCGATCCGGGAGCCGCCGCTCGACTTTTAAACTTGCAATAAAGCACAATAAAAGCTATAAAAATAATTGAAGTCGTGGTGAGGATTAAGGTGGCGGAGTTAGGGTAGGGGGTAAGGCAGGGAGAGGGACCGCGGGGAGGGTGAGGGAGGGCGTGAGGGTAATTTGATTGTTACACGACTCTATCTCCCGGAAAACTGAGATCCTTTGCTCTTCCACCTCTTCAGCACGCCGTGTTGCCGAACGAGGCCAATTATTGGGGACCTCTCAACTGTCGCAGCAACGAGTCCCAAAGTTATAATTATTGGGGGCGGGAAGAAGATCCCAATGAAATTTTGTTGATGACCGCAAGATGCAAAAAAGTCGACGGAAAAAAATTTAATGGAAACCATTATTTTTTTTAATATTTTTTTTTTCTTTTACAAGATTTTACGCACAATAGGGTGTACACAGTTTTTTTTTGGGGTTTTCATATTTTCAGGAAATTTGAAAATTTATAGACTTGAGGATGATGCCCACAAAGCTTCCATGTTAATGGCAGTTATTGCGAGCAAATTCCATTGAATCTTGCCAAAGTTGAAGTCACGGAGTGTAATTATATGAGAATTTTCTCAAAATTAGAAGATTGAACGCATTAGCTACCACTCTCGCACGCGGTACGACTAAAATCATCGGTCCCGAATCTCGATCGGCTCTTTAAAGTATTTTATCAAAGTTTAGTCAAACTTTCACAGTCCAAGTGGTCCATTTGGCAACGTCAAGTACCTTGAGGACTCTCGGATATGGTCCCTTCCTCGGGTTTGGTTCGAAACTGGGTGTTTACGAGGTAGTAAACAGCCCCATCAGCCCCTTTGTAGACCCCCCGCAGGGGCACCGCGTTTTTACAACTGCAAAATTATTCGGAGACCGGGTGCCCGGTAATTTCATTATAGCCACATTAAACAATGTCAAAATCATCTACATAATGTTGCTTCTTCATCGCTTGACTCACTTCCCCCTGCAGCGCCCCAATCTGCGAATGCAAGATTTTTTTTTTTTTTCTTCCTCTCTTTTTTTTTTCTCTTATTCTTTTTCGCCCCTTACAGAGAAGATGTGTTTGAGCCGTCCTTATAGTGTCCCGAAAACGCTTTTTTTCTCTCCGACGCGACGAGCTCCCTTATTTGTCTCGCTGCTGCCAATGCAAGTGGACTCGAGATTCTTTTAATCTTTGGGCTGTCCCTAAGATATTGACGAGTACATTTCGTTTAAGAGTTTTACCAATCCATTTTTCTAATTCACCTTTGGAGTAGCTTCAATTCACCAATGACACCGTAAATTTAAAATGGAGTCATTTTGAACCATTTTATCGGTTGTTGCCCAAATAATTAGCACCTATCCCCGGCGTCCTGCAGATAAGTTTTATTCAATGTGAGAGTCTTCTTTACTTTACGAAGAAGAGGGGCGGTTGATGGTTACGATCACATCACTGAAAAGAGAAGCACATTTTCAAAAAGTATACAAGCTAATGCTCCAGGAAACTATATCTGATTGCGCGTCACATCTGAAAGCGTTCAGAGCAGAGAATATCTAGAATAGGTAAACAGAGAAAGAAAGAGAGAGGCAGGGAGGGAGAGAGAGAGAGAGGGAGAGAGAGAGAGAGAGAGGGAGAGAGAGAGAGAGGGAGAGAGAGAGCAGGAATGAATAAATTAGCCAGAGAAGAAGGGATGATTCTACGGGGAGAGGAATGAAATAAATAAAATGGGAAAAAATAAAAAGTAAAAAGCTGGTTGACACAACAAAAACTAAGAATGGCTTTTAAAATAAATGAAGTTCACTCGGAGTTAAGACGCGGGAGAACCGGTGCCGAAGGGACGTCGAGAAATAGGAGAAAAAGCTGATAAATTTGGATTAAAATAAAAGTTGGAGACGAAGAGTGAGCTGGTGAGAAAGAGAAGGAAAGAGATAGAGAGAGCGAGAGAGTGGGATGGAGAGAGAGCTTTTTTCATTAAGCTCAGTTAGATAACAGAGGTTTCTACTCGGCCAACGATATAGAGCACAATAAATCACAACCAGAGTCTGGCTCCGAGGGGCAACCCAGGGATCCGAACGACAAGATAGGGAAGATTAGAAATGCCCCTCGCTCTCTCTCTCTCTCGCTCGCTCTCTCTCTCTCTCTCTCTCTCTCTCTCTCTCTCTCTCTCTCTCTCTCTCTCTCTCTCTCTCCCTCTCTCTCTCTCCCTCTCCCTCTATCTCCCTCTCCTTCTCTCTCTCCCTCTCCCCCTCTCTCCTCTCTTGTCTTTCTCCCCTCTCTCCCATCAACCCTGCAATCATCCGCCCCCTCACTTTCTTACCCCCTCCCCCCTCTCACACCGTACATCAACCAACCAACGATTCCCGACAACTCACAACCGACATCATCTGTAATCTTTCGTTCGTGCACGACAAAATCTACCTCCGAGGTTTTTATTTTGAAAACTCTGAAAGCGTAGTAATGCAAGAGAATTCAAACAACCCCCCCCCCTTCTCGTTCAAAATGAAGGATCCACACACCTCTTTCTAAAAGAGACATATTTTGGCAAGGTTGACTATACAACAAAATTGGAGACCCAACCGATAACTTGCAAGCAATTTGTATGGATCTAATTTGCACAAAAATCAGAGGTGTCGCGAGCAATTTGGCAACAATGTATCTCGCCCGTCTAAACCCGTGAAAAAAGTCGAACCGTTGCAGCGTACTATCAGATCGCTTAAGCCGCCTCTCTAGTTTAAATAAAGCTGTTTCGTGAAATTATTTAGAAGTTAGCGAGAAGGAAACTTGAATAACCACTGTTATAGTTTTAGAGATGAGCTCGCGCGAAACCGATTCCAAAAGGTTGCAGATAGCGAAGTTAACAAAAGTGCAGCAGATAACCTCCAAAACTGAAAGCACATAAAAGCGGTCTTAATGGTTGTTTTTTCGGTTCTTAATTCTTCATCAAGGCGTCGGGGAGATTTTTGTTCAAGCAAGGGGAGTAATCAGTCAAAGCCTCGTCCCCAAAGTCCTGCCCACTCTTTGGAAGGGTCCTACCGATGCAGTCCGGAATTGTAACTGCTCTTTGGAATTCTGAAACCTCCGACAATGGGTCTCATAATCAGGAAACGCATTCTGCGGTAAAATTTTCGACTAACACGGCGATCCGGGAGAGAAGCGGGAGGCATCTGACGAAACGTAAGTGTCCATTTTCGAGAACCGGTTCCTTGTTCTGCACGATGTTGATCTTTGACCAGTGATTTCACCGCTCTCCATCTCCACCACGGCATCAGTTGGGAAATGATTCATCAGAAATCATGAGCGACGCTCAAGTCAAACATTACAACTTAACAATTACAAGCCTCTCGTCTAACCCCCCCCCCCCCCCCCCTCCCCGCTCATCATCCAGTCTTCTTGCGTCGGGTTCATTCTCGAAAGACTTCAGAGTAAACAGTATCGGATCAATAAATGATCTATGCGCGGTCTCACGGATTTTATGTGAATTATTGCTGGCTCCTACTTCTTTTTCTTCTTCCGTTTCTATTTTCTTTTTTTTTCCCCCGCTATCCTTTTTTGCCGTCGACGTATTCATCCTCCGATTTGATCTCCAAGGAGTATGAGGTTGTTCGATACCAGTTTATGATGCATTCAAAGGCGTGTTCACAACGATTGTTCTCTTGTATACATTTTTAAGTTCCCAACAATCCTCATGAAGTACAATATTGTCTATACGAGTTAGGAAGATTGTTGTGAGACAACCTGTTCTCCCGAAAATATACCTGCTCTGCATAAGTATTCTCTAGGATTGCGTGAAAAAAACAAAAGAAATTCAAGGCTCAAAATCGAGTCTGCAAAATTCAACAAATTAGGTAATATATGTGGCAACATCGAAAGAACATGACTATGCTCGGTCTCTCCGATGGCTTTAAGGGAGATATCAGTGTTGAAAGATGCAAAGCCTCGACTCTATTCTTTTTTCGTTCTCCAGGCTTTCCAACAATTTCGGTTCCTCAGACGGGCTTCTCTTGAAGAGATGATAAAAATCTGGCCTACTTTAAGGGTGACAAAGGCGAGTCGAACAAAAGAGGCGGGTAATGCAAGGAAAGGGAATTAAAAATCAAGCTCTGTCCGTTATCAAGCTCACTCGAAGAAGGGCGCTCTTCCTTGGAAAAGGCTGCGAAGGAGGAAAGATTAATATAAATTACACGCGATAGGCAAAATTAGAACTCAAATGCAAGGCGGGTTGCCGGGTAGTCAGTGGCTGGGCGTCGCATTGAGCCATGATAGTAGCGACGCGACGCCACTCGCGGTCGCCGGTTCGGAGATGAGAGTGTAAAAGGGATCTAGAGTGGAGGGGGTTGTTTGTGGGCGATAAATCTCTTCGGAGGAAGGTGAGCGACCTCTCTCCAAGGAGTCATCCTTCACCTTGAGAGCATGAAAAGAATTGATAACGCCACTCCACGCTCTTCTCTGATAAAGCTTCCTCCTTTTTCTCGGTTTTGCACCCACGAAAATTTCAACGGGATGCATACGCTCCGTAAAAGTGGCACTGAGCGACCTTCTTTCTTTAATATTGTATGCTAATGGATTCAAGGTCCTTGCAATTTTCGAAGGTGATGACGGTGCTTCGTATACATATCCACTTTGTGACTGTACACCTAAGATTGCATTACATTTACAAAAATGTTGTATTGCATTCTTGATATAATCGGCTCTGAACAATTGAAGTAAAAACTTATATTTATAGGGAGTTCTTTTAAGAATCTACCACTACCTTGAGAATTGAATTCATGGACCTTAAGAGCTCATGGACGTCTATAACATAAAGTAAATTTCTAATTACTTTGCTCCTTGTAGTTTGATGTTTATATTTACTCATGAAGTGACTAATTTTTCCTTCCTTGTTTTTGTTACAGTATTTTCGCCTCATGCTGGTCCAAGTGGAGCGTACAGCCCTGATGCAACGATGGGATACATGATGGACGGCTCCGCTCAAATGATGGCAGCCCACAGAGCTCCCGGAGACCCTCCTTTCCATGGAGAGTACCACTATCCAGCTCAATATTACGGCCATCATTTGTAGATTGACTTTTTCTCTCGGTGAGTATCGAAATATTTGAAAGCGCAAGATAAATTTAAAAATATACGTGAAGGTTTCAGATTTAGAAAATCATTAACTGCAGTTGAGTTATGATGTAAGGTTGAATCGTCAACAAAGGCACCTTAGAAATGGTGCCACTTTATTAAGACAGAGCTCTAATAAATACACTTCGATCTCCTTAACGTCTGTTCGAAGGAACTACTCGAAAACGTAAGTGAGGGAAGTAAAGTAAAACTACGAGAGTCGTGTTAACCACAAGCCGCAGTTGGGCTAAACAGAGAATTTCATCACTTCATCAGTATGGTTAAAAACTTAATGGGTAATTATTATTATTTCTGAATTTCCCGCAAAATACATTGATCCTCCGGGCCGGATACAGTGAGGCTCAATAGTATATTCTTTCTGGCTCATTTAGATAATTAAAAAAAAAAAAAAAAAAAAAAAAAAAAAAAAAAAAAAAAAAAAAAAAAAATAATCACTCAAAAAGTTTTATTGGGTGTGACATTGTATCCCCGTTTTTCTTCGTCTACGTTTACGAAAATGAATAAAATTAAGGTATTTTTCTAACCGTACACCCTTTTAATTGTTCTTTAATTTTTTGTTGCAGGGTTTCTCAAGAAAACTCACAAACTTGAAGATGCCTCGTAGTGGTGCTCTTAGTTTATGGGTGTAACGTCATGAAAATCCCACGTCTGATAGTATTCGTATGACTTTTATCGTGCAACGGTCTTGATTTCCCTGCCTCCCTTCAAATATTCCATTGATTTAAATCACCATCTCTACTTTTACAACCATTAATGTTTTTTTTTTGTTTGTTTTTAATTGAATGAATTTTTTAGAGTGAGACTGTTTAATTTTGTAACCTATTCAATACCTCAACTCCCCCAAAACTCTATACTGATGCATGGGACTCCTTTCTTCTTTTTGGATATCCAGTAGTTTCTATAATAAAATAAAATTGGAATTCATAGACTTAAGAGTGAGAAAAAATATCATAGTTCTCAGCACAATGATAGGTTTGAAAAGCAAATCAAAAGAATTTAACGAATGGAAGTATTTCGCCGTAGCTGATTGTATTTTAAAATAATCATATTTTTAAAATAAAAAGCGTATCTAATTCTACAGCGTTCTCCTGAACAAAAAGGCATGCTAAATCCATGTAAGCTCTACTTAAAATTCATTTCGTCCAATTTCCCTGATCCATATTGTTGAAATTCGAACTTAAAAGCTTATTAGATACTTGGAATATAGGATACAAATTTATTAATATCAAATGCAATGAATAAAATTATTTTTAAAGTTTACCTTGAGAATAGTTTAACTGTTTTGAATAATTGTTTTGTGAGAAGTTCTCTTCATTAAATCAGAAGAAAGTAATTTTCAGTTGATGAGAAGGTTATCAAAATTTAGTTGATAATTGTTTCAAAAGAATCAAGATTTTGTCGTATTTTTATCTTTTATTTTTTATATATTTCTTTTTGGTATTGTCTTTTATCGGGAAAAAAAATATTTCTGGTTTTTGTCTCCGAGCACTTTTCCTCTCTTTTCATATTCAGTAACGCTAGGATATAATTTTAAGAAATTTTCTTTAACGACGACCAAAAGGTAATTTATTAAGTATAAAATGGAGTCAATTTTTTTCATTACAATTTCTAACAACATGCTGTGTTGGGTTTTGTTTTCTTACGTATCATTTTTGGTCCAAAATTTTGGATGAAGTATTGCGTCAACCTGTTATCTTACCATTGTATGTGAAAATAATGAATGAGCTTATGAAATGTATACGAGATAGTCAAACATTTAAGTGACTTTTGTTAATTTTTATAATTTTTTTGATGATTCAACCAAAAATGTAAGTAAGTATTGATACAAGAGAAGAAGTATACGATTTTTGTTTTCATTTTAAGCTGCTATCTAGTTATTATTAAATTTCTTATTACAATAGGTACCTATAAACCAAATGTGTATGGACTGTAAAGAAATCAATACTTTTGTATTTTTCACCCACAATAAGGAAGTAGGCCCAAAGTTTTAGTCCTCATTTGAATCCAATCTCATAGTTCTCACATGAGGCAGTCAAATAACTAATTAAAATGCACTTAAAGTGAAAAAAATTGAAACTGAGTCCTTATCAAATTATTAGCCCATAAAACTGACAACTTGAATGGATAGACCTTCAGATATTTTAGTTTATGATCAAAATGAAAACAAGTTTAAAAATCGACGCGGAAAATGTACCCATTATTCTAAACAAAACATATTTTCCGTTCAAAACAATTTTTACCATTAGACGTTTATGAAATAGCGTTTTTGTTATGCGGGCGTTAGTCTGTCGTTCAGAGCCGACCTTTGTATTTCTCATAAGAATTCAACAGCTCAGTTAGGTACATTGACGAAGACTTGAACCGAAGTAGACGTGGAGGAATTCTAATAAGAAGTTATAACCTTCTCGGTATCAACGATACACTTTGAGTTCCCTTGATAAATTTCATCTGCAAAATCACAGGTTGTGAATTGTACAGTAATTTTTATTAGAGAATCCGTTTGCAGTTTGCCGGTGTAAATCAATATTGGCTTTGATAAAATTTGATCCAATGAATGGATACATACAGTTGACGAGCAGTTTTTTCTTCAATGCCTCAAAGATCACCTTTCTGATGATCAGTAATGAGCAATATTCATTTCAGAAGTTAAGAAAAAGATGCGTCAGAATTATTTAATGATCTAATTAACCACATTATTTGAGGAAGCACGTGCATTTGACAAAATTCATTCAATGTTGGCTGATTGATCCGTGAAGTCAATTCGTCTTGAAGCTGTATCAATTATTCACTTCAATTACACTCACTTCCAAATCCTATTGCGTTTTGAAATTTAAACTTTTCTCCTGTGAAGAAAGCTATTGCTTTAACACCTATTTTACAGTCAGATATTGTGAATTAGTAATTTACAAAAACTAAATTGATAATCAAAGTCAACTAATATACACACATCAAAATAGCAAGAAAGGGTTGCACCATTCAATAAGATAATACCTAATTGTCGTTTTGAAAAACCCTTTTCCAATCATCACTGCATTGAAGACGATCTCCTCCCTAGGATTTTTAGTGATATTAGATTGTATATTTTTGTACATGAAGTTGTATAGATGAAAATAAAAAGAAAACAAACAAATAAAGAAGCAAACAAAATGTGTTACGTCCAACGCAAATGATTTGACCGTTTTCAGATTCAATTGATACACGTTGCGCGTATTTGATCTCTGACATTATCAATTTATATACTTATGTTTATGTTTATTATAATTTCAGCGCGTGTTTCTTTTGGATTCTCTCGAACGAAACCAAACAAGAGAAAGACTTATGTTAGCAAGCTTATAGTCCAAATCTTTTTCTGTTTTTATGTTTCTTCTTTAGTTAAGAAGAATAATGAGACTGTATATGTGGTTAAAAAAATAACCCACAGTTTTAACCTATCTTACAACTGAAAGGTGCTAAAAATTCATTTGTTTCCTAATCATCATTCTTCCCGCCCAACGAGGACCATATCTCGCTCAGTTACGTCTTGAACTTTGTGAATTGTTTTCCTTCGAAGTTTACTCGTAATTGTTGGGCATTTGAGCAAGAACAATTAACTAATCTCAGTCATTGAATGAGATTTTTGAGTCTGAGATTGCAGATTTAGTTGTTTGAGGTATGATTTTTTGACGCCTGAAAAACTCAGAATCTTGGAAAATTTCTGATAAATCAAAATTTGATTCACAACTAAATAGATCATTCAAACTTGGTTGAAACTTGGGACTCGAACCAGTGGTAAAAATTTAAGGCTGCCTCTACCGCAGAAAGTTACTATCCAACCCCAATCAGTCTCAGAAGTCGGTTGTGCTTTCAATCGGATGATTCAAGGTCTTGTAGGTTGTATCGTGATATCCAGGTAACAATTTGCACTCCTGGAAGAGTATGAAATAAACAACAACAACAAAACAATGAAATAGCAGCAACTATAAAATATAGTAACTTTTTTATCCGAATAGTATTGGGTAATGCAATGAATCTTTGGTAACTTCTGGAGACGGCAGCCTTATATTTTTAACAAAAACACTAGATTATCGTCCAAGTCTGTAAATACACGAATGATTTTCTAAAGTTCTGCAGATAAGAAATGGCATAACATGTAAAACAGTTGCATTGTCCCAGCTAGTACCATTTCTCTATAAGCTTGCAAGGAAATACAACTTTTGTACCAATTAGTATGATGTGTATTTTCTCATTTTTTTCTTTTATTGTAAATTATCGTGAAATTCGTTTCCCCGTGAAATGTCCACATTTGTTTTTTATTCTTTTTGTAAAAGACTTTTTAAAGAAAAGAAGATATTTATAATTTTATTAAATAAATTATTTTCATGTCTGTACAAATACCGATAGTAATTATTAATTTAAATAGATAATTGTATTGTCCTTTCTTTGTTGTTGTTTTTATTATTATTATTATGATTATTACTATCATTATTATTATTATTTATGATTTTTATTCTTTTTTGCGTAAAAAAGGAAAATTGACTAGGGGAATAAGAAATTGAGTTTACTATTTGTTTTCTGTGGTAGGTATTTTGTAATATTTTTTAAAATGCGTGTTTCAGATAATTAGAATCAATACTATGAGATATTACAATAAGTATTACGATTATTGTTGTAGGTAATAAGATTTTTGTGTATAGTGTATGTTATTTATGGTAAATATCAGTCATTATGTAAAATAACTACAGCAAAAGTTTTGTTATTTCAAATAAAACTGTGAAGTATACGTATTAAAAATAAAAAAATTCAACTTTTTAATATCGTCATTTTTTTTTACATGTCTCTCGCCTTCATTATCACCATTTTATTTTCTGTTTTTGATTCAAAAACAGCATTTGAAACAAACATTTGAAAACATTCAAAACGAATTTTCTACATTGATATAGGAATATATTGATATACTTTATCGGTTAAGAACTTTATTAACTCAAATATCAAGTAGCCTACCAAACTTTTTTTTTTACTTTTGCATACTGCTCTCTAAAATTGTACAGCGCGCTTTGTCCCAAACGTTAAAAGGGTTTATCAAACAGTGCTGATCTTAGAGATTTTAAGCACACTCAGTCAAATTTATTTATTTATTACTCGATTTCATTCTCTCGTTCAAGGAAATCACTATTTGAGCTCAAGAACAAAGATTTTCTCAAATCATGGAGGAGGGGGAAGAAAATAGTGGAAAAAGAGGTTATATATGTTATGTACAGCATATTATAATTCGATCAATTTGTTTCAAATGCATACTTTAAAGTATATAATGAGCCGTGGGTTTAGGTACTCGAAATACATAAATACTTTTTGCTCCCCCATACAATCAGTGCAGCTTTCATTGCTAGTGACATTGACAACCAGCAATGATGTCGCTCTTATTGCTAGTTGAGCCGGCGGCTAAAACTTAAAATAATGCTACCTTAAGTCTTATCTCACACCCTATCGAGTGATTTCAGAAATTTCACTCTGTTCAGGACAAGGAGAAACTTGGCACTACTGCACTACTTTGCAACGTGGCATGCATTGTCGCACCGAGCCTTTGAGTTCTACAGCCGCTGCGCTCACTGGGGCTTTGTCCGACTGGACCCTTCACTTGGAAGGAGCAATACTACGAATCGGCTGACTTTGAATGTTTTCTGTGCAAAATTCAAATTAAAAACGGTTTCAGATATGACGGAATGGGGAAAGAAACTTATGGTCAGAGGGCCATCATTCGTCAAAATTAGTCAAAATTGGCTCCCTCCTCATCACTCTCAGAGACTTATTTTTCGAAAACTCCAATTTATGCGTGGGCTTTAATTGAATTCTTTAAAATGAAAAAAAAATTAAAAAATTAAAAAAAAATTGAAAAAAGTTTCCGAGAGTGATGAGGAGTCAATTGCGACTCATTTTGACAAATTATGATCTTAGGACCTACATTTCATATACTTCGTCGTATCTGTAACTTTTTCTATTTTGACTTTAGTACAGATAACATTCATAGTCAGCTGATTCTCGGTATTGCTCCTTCCCGATCGATGGAGGGTCTGATCGGACATCGTCTCAGTGAACGAAACGGCTCCAGAACTCAAAGATTCGGTGCGACAGTGGTTGCCGCGTTGCAAAGGCAAAGGAGTGCGTTTCTACCTTATATACTCGTCAAGTTTCTTTTTATCTTGAACAGAGTATAACTCGATTCCTCTTCTCTTACTGTGAATAAAATGGTCAGTTTACTTGAAGAAATTCTCATCATGTTACTGATTGCTTCGAAGCTCTGTGCATTTATTCGATTGGCTAATAGCAATTTAAACTTTTTACGTGAAAAAAAATGCGAACGTTGTCTTTGTAATCCCCCTAGACTAGATCTATCATAAATTGAATAACGACTTAGTGAAATGGAAAAATAAAACGATCTTCGTCTTGATCCAGGGTACTCCATTGTGCTTTTTGGGTGGCTCGGAATTTTAGAATTCATTAAAACCTAAGATAGTGTTTGTATGGGGACGTACTTTTCTTGGAAGAGTCCATTTTTCTCTGACCTCCTCTCCCTCGAATAAAATTGGGTGGCTTTTTGGTCTGTTAATTCCCTGCTCAAAATTTTCGTACCTGGAGCCCTACATTATTTATGATACCTCGTTAGACAAAACATGAAAAATTGAGAATTTTTGCTCAAAGTTCTCAGGTCGATTTCGTTTTCCATGTTCATGATATCAAAGTCAAATTTTATTTGTAGGCTATTGTCAAAAAATTGTATCATTCTCTAAAAAAGACTCCAATTGCCAAACACTTTGAGTCGACAGTTTTCTTAGAAACAAGCACTTCCAGTAAAAATCACGGCATTCTTGAAGTATTAGTCAAAAGTTTATTTTAGGACCCTCAAAATAATTTTCAGATCGTTTGATAATTTTTGAATCATCGATTTTCAAGGCCGTAAACCTGCCAATAAATGGACTAAAAATTGTATCTTATTAGTAATTCTATCATAGTTTTAAGCTCTCAAAAGCTTCAATAGTTTCATTTGAATCTAGAAAGTTTTTAATAATGATCGAAATCGAACTTTGACCTTAGAAAATTCGAACAAGAAAAACCAAACAGATCTGCAGTTTGAGCAATGAATGCTGAGTCTCTACGGTTTTTTTTTTTTTTTTCAATAATTATCACAAAGTAGCTAGGGGTTAAATTTCAAAATTTTGAGGCTAGAGGTAAAAACTATCGAATTTTTGAAGGGATCAAAAAAGGACATAAAAACAGGACTCTTTCTATGTGAAATTTTATCCCCAAAACCTTACCAAGAATGTGACGGGATTCCATAAGTCTGAACCATTCTCAAAATTTAGAAGAGTGCCCTCTGATATCAGGACTGCCGGGGTATACTGAGTAAGAAACGAAGGATGGGTTCCCATTTTTGTAAAAACGATAAGATACGGGAGGAAGAAAAAATTGTGGTAAGGGAATTTAAGAAGAATGCGGGAAGGAAGGCAAATTAGGAAAAAATCAAAAGAATATGGAGAGCAACGTTTTCGCTTAAAAAATGAGCTGGAAAACGATTTTGAGTTATCTCAAAATGCTCTACAAAGAAAATAAAATCTGTCATTATCAGGAGGTCTCCTATCAAGCCGTGCTTCCTCAGTTATAAGTGGTACTATGCAAATTACACCAAACTTTGGAATTTTGTATCTCGTTGAATCTTAGTGAGAAGATCGCTGCGACAGTGGTATGGAGGCTCCTGCAATTTGGCATCAATTTTCCCCCATTTGAATCAATGTGCAAAAATCGATTGCAGGTGAATCGCCGCTTCACTATCCATTCGATCGTTTTCCATGGAATCAAATGGAGAAAAAACATTGTTGCCATATTGCACGAGCGAGTCCGCTGCGCTCCGAGCCTCAAAAGGTCGCAATTTCAGTCCAATTGCGCGAAAATACGAAATTACCAAAACAGTCGTTTTATACTGACTTTTAGACATTTAAAAATTATCACAATAGAAGCTTAACTGCTTTTAGGCTCTATCCATACTCCCTTTGGTCTTTTGGAGGACCTTGCTAAAATAAGCCGGCCGGCGAGGATTCAAAGTAAAGCCGGTTGAGTGTTGCCTGTAAGTGTGAGGGAGTTGAAAATCGATTTTAGTAGCGTTATTGGACCTTTGGCGATAGTTATCACGTATCATGATAGACTATGGGAGCATAAAGAAACAGCAATTAATATTTGTTTCATAACAGAAGCGTCACTGTCATAAGGCTCTGTAAGGACCTTTGCTCATAAGCCGGCCCGCGCGAAGACTCAAAATAAACCAACTGGAGCGCTGCTCGGTGGTCGATGATGCTTTTGTTGAGAGCAAAGGTTATAGAATTTGAGATATTCTTCCAGACCTGATTTTTTCTACGTCGTTCAAATTCTGACAGAAAAATTAGTGACTGTGACGCTTCTATTACGAGGTAATCTTTATTCTATCAATAGCCGGCAGTCCGACTTCGTTCGGGTGGGGGCTGCTTTACCATAAAGACGGACCCTCATTTGTCTGCCTTTAGTTTTTCTTTTTTTTCTTTTCTCTGCTTTTTGTTTTGATCGTTTAATGTATATTTTTTTTTTTTTTTTTTTTTTTTTTTTTTTAATGCGGATAACTTAATGGCCAACATTCGGTATGAAATTTATTTTTTGAAAAAGGAATATCGTTATTGAAAACTAGAATATATGTATAATGAATTTTGATTTTTGATAACTTGAACACTTAAAGCAAAGAGTAAATAATGGGGAGGTAGATACAGTTTACATATTTTGTTATGAAAAAATTGTATAAAAAGCTACCTGCGACGCTCTAATTTTCACATTTATTCGCATGCCCCTCTTTCAATAAAATTCTCTTGATCCGCTATTGGAACATGGTTTCCACTTCCCCGCCTGTATTTATGAAAGCATGAGTTCAACTGCTAAAACAGAAAGAGGAACGGAGAGGAGATTGGAGAAAGATAAATATGGAGAGGGATAGTCGATAGTCCAAACTATTATAATTTTACAGGTGACGCCATCCCCCTCCCTTAACACTTTCTGGATTTTATTGGCGTGCCCCCCCCCTCCCCCCTCGAGACACTTTCTGAATCCACCAATGCTGAGCCATCTTATGACTTTGGCTCCCACTTCTCAGCCTGATTTTATGAAAGCGCACGTTCAAGAGTCCGTTTGAAGGAGAGAGTGAGGGGGGGACAGAAAATTTTCTCCTGAAAAAATAATCCAAGGTAGTTTTTTTGAATTTTTGTAAATTTTGAATAGGCGATTTTCTTGGTAAACGGTCTAAATTAAGAATGTTGACCTCTAAGTATAAGCTTCTGGCTCAGACCAAGTTATAGCACTTAAAAACGCTCTGAAGCTCTCAAAAGTCTCGAGATTACCATTCGAAACACTAAATCCCACATTGAAAATGCGGTCTACACCGGAAAAAAAGTGTTAAATTAACAATGGGGGTTGATAATTTTACAATCCAGTATCCTAAAAAATCGTGACAGCTATATGTATTGTTAACTTTTGAAACACTTGGATTGTAAAATTGTCAAAACGGCTGTATTGGAGAATTAACAGAAAATTCAGCTGACACTTCAATCTGGATTGCAAAGATTTCAAAACGGCAGTTATGAAATAGCAAGTCTAATGTTTTGCTGATTGTTCAATCGGGGCTGTAAGTTTTTCTTTCTAAAAATATCTAAATTATATACACAGGTAGAAGGAACTTCAATCCAAAATGAAAACTTAACAATTTTGTGGATTGTCAAATTTATGATACAGATCTTCAGAGTGACATTTTGCTTGGATTGTAAAATTACCTATCTAGGATTATCTCATTTTTTTTATTATTATTATTATTATTATTATTTATTTATTTTTTTTTTTATTTTTTATTTTTTTTCCCCCGGATGTCCCGGGATTTGAACCTGGGTAGCCGCGATGATTGTCCAGCACTTTACCGCTAAGCTATCACGCAGCCTATAATAATTTAGAGCGTAAAATACGCATCTTAAGGCACGTCTCCTTACAGATGAGCGTAAACTGACGAAAGAGTACTTCAAACTTTGTCAACCAGAGAGCGCAATCAAATGATTTTGCGTTCTAAAGATAAAAATTTACAATCCAAGAATTGATGATTTTTCATTCTAACTTGCACTTTTTACAATGCCAGATTCGGTTAATTTTACAATCCAAGGAATTGATGATTTTTCATTCTGAATTTCAGTTTTTATAAAGCCAGGTTTTGTTAATTTTACAATCCAAGATGTTGTCAATTTTACAATCCAAGAAATTGATGCTTTATCATTTTGGATAGCAGTTTTAACAATGCCAGGTTTTAATAATTTTACAATCCAAGATTTTGTAAATTTTACCATTCATGATTTGCAAGATTTTCCATTTGTACAGTTAGAATTGCAAAAATTTAGAATGTGACTATAACAACGAGTGAAGAATGTAATTTCAGCAACATTTTTTAACAAAACTAAAAATCCAAAATGATAAAACAACAAAATCTCTGGCCAGCTAACTTAGCACTTATGTGCTTAGCATTTCTAACAAAATAAAATTGTTCGTTTATCTACGCACACGCTTAATTTCCCCAGACAAAATAAATGTAAATTTTACAAACAATGTTTTGTTGTTCCAGCAATTCCCTTTTTTTCAGTGCATATAGAATTTGTTGGTATGGCGACTTTTCCCGCCAAACCCGCACACCTGCTGCTCAACACCACTAGCCCCCCCCCCCCCCGGGACCAATTTCGGCGCACATCAACTTTTATCGCGCAAACTAGTTTCCCGCGCTTTCTGGCGAGTGTATAAAAGGTGCTCCATCCACAGACAAGATCAGTCCAGCTCGCATCACCAGACCGGACACATCACTGGATCACTCTCAGCTTTGTCCGTGAAGTTGGCCCCCCCCCCCCCCAACATTGAATTTTTTCAATTTTTTTTTCTCAAAAATTTGCTTTCGATTTGCTATTCTTTGCTATACCTTTCAAAATTTTGCTATCCTCACCCAAATGTTGCTACAGTAAATTTTTGTTTGGGGGGCCAGCATCACACCAGCCCCCCAACCTCGAGCTACGGACTCCCGGAATGGCTCAAAAAATTCCTCTCACTTGCTATTTTTTTGGCGTCTTTTTTAGAATTTTTGCTATCCCCCTCAATTTCCCATAAATGGCCTAGGTCGAGGTGGGGGCTAGCGTGATATTGGCCTCCCTACCTATGGAGTTCATTTTTAAATTGAGGGGGATAGCAAAAATTCTGAAAAAGACCCCAAAAAATAGCAAGTGAGAGGAATTTTTTGAGCCATTCCGGAAGTCCGTAGCTGAAGGTTGGGGGGCTGGTGTGATGCTGGCCCCCCAAACAAAAATTTACTGTGGCAAAATTTGGGTGAGGATAGCAAAATTTTGAAAGGTATAGCAAAGAATAGCAAATCGGTAGCAAATTTTTGAGAAAAAAAAATTGAAAAAATTCAATGTAGGGGGACCAACTTCACGGACGTGTATCAGCTCTGGCATTCTGTTCCACACTTGGACTCTCTCTCGCTCCCTGATCTTCCATCATCGCTGTCAATGCTGGTTCCTTCTTCGGAAGTTGAACCGGCCAGCACCACTTAGAAAAGAAAAAAAACAACAAAAAAAAACAGCCTCTTCCAGTGCACGAGAGTCATATATGTATTTTTGAAAACGGGTCGATGACCTTCGATAAATAAACATGAAAAATAATATCGACATTTACTTTGCGCCAAAATGCCTCCTATCTAAGCGTTACTTTTAGCCTTTTAATAAAACGTATGGGAGGGGTGGTGGCCCCTATATTCACCCTCATACAAGATTGCCTCCTGAAAATGATGGAACCCGTGTTTCAGCAATTTTCGTAATTCGATGCAGATCGAGAAAGGTGAGATGATGAAATAGATGATTTTGTTCGATGAGATTCGATCTATATGTAGAAGAAGCGATCCCTGGAGCCTGGCCTGTTCAACGAAACCTTTAATAATCGATAGTCTTGCAAAGGTTTTAATTGAGGAAAACTATGATATACAGACAGCTGCTTTAGTTGAGTGATATATTTGATTGCCATCTGTGGACCTCTGGTTCCAAACAAACTTTGATACAATGTATTTTTCCCATAAGCGCATTTTTTGCATGGAAAACTATATTAAATTAAACAATTAATGACCTTTTTGCCACTGTGAATTCTACGTCCTCAAAAATACTTGATTATGCCTGGTTCCAAGACTAAAACTGCCGAAATCAACAAGATGTTACAGATTAAACTATGCAATTGGAGGTAGGTTGAAATCGCCCAATTGTTACTATAATGTAGCTGTGAAATGGGAGAGAATCTGGCGAGAAATCTTGTGATTCCAACTTCCAAGTGCATCGCTTAATTTGTAATATCTTGTTGATTTCGGCAGTTTTATAGTTGCGGAACGAACCAAGTATACTTAAGCATTTGCGACGCTTAGTTCATAATCGCAAAAAAAGTAGCATCAGATTGTTTGATTTAATAGCCTAACTTTCCCTTCAAAAATGAGCTTATGGGGAAAATACATTGAATCAGAGTTTATTTGGAACCAGAGAGTCCTCGAACGGCAGTCGATATGATATAGCGTTCTACTATCAAATAGTCTATAATGTTTGCTAGCTGTCACTGGTAGGAAGAACAAGTAAGAATCGGAAAAGTTCGCTGAAAATTAATTCCAAAGTAATTTCGACGCGATTAAAAGTATTTTAAATCGTTCTCATGGCAGAACGCGCTGTCATAGGGGGAACGGGGGTCTCGGGGGTTGCGGAGTGAAGTAGTGAGGGTAAAGGGGGGGGGGGGGGGGGGGTGTCCGCGAGGGGGCGCGGCGACCGAGCGAGAGTCTACGTTGGTGAGCATCTTGTCAAAGGGGCGGGGGAGGGCTTCCATTCCATCTCCATGGCAACGGCTGACATTGACAAATGGATAGCGTGAAAGCAGGCGTTGCTTTCTCTTCGTCATTTGTCTTCTCTTCTCTCCGTGGCGCTGCGCGCTCCTGCTTCTCTAACCCAACTTCCAACTCGCTAAGTTGAAACTTGCAAGTTTTCCTCTATCTCGCGCCAAGCCACGCCACAGCTAGCTCGGCCAACGCAACGCGCTCGATCCCGCTCCGCTAAACCAAGTCGCACAGTGAACCAAATCACACCGACATGACGCCTCGAGTCCAAATCTATGTATCTTTAAAAAATCAAGGGGGGGGGGGATAGCAAAAATACTAGAAGCACAATGATTTCTCGGCAAAAAATTCAATGCCCGAAAAAAATCCTAATGAAGTCCTCAAATTGTCCCCAGTATAATCGTTTTTAAACGCCATTTGTTAAAACATTGAACGTCCCGGGGATGGACTTCCAAAACAAAATGAATGCTATCAAAATACCCATCTAGTCATGGACTCATGGGACGTTATGGGGACTTTTAAAATTAAAGTCTCGAAGAATGTTAAAGGAGTTATTGGAATTGGGGGGGGGGGGCATCTTTCGGAGATTCCAGTAACCCCTTAACATTCGTCGAGGCTTTAATTTTTAAAGTCCCCATAACATCCCATTACTTAGATGGGTCTTTTGATTGCATTCACTCTATTTTGGACGTCCATGAGACGTTCAATGTTTTGCCACTTGGCGTTTAAAAAAGATCATAATGAGGACATTATGAGGACTTTCTTGGGACTTTTTTCGGACATTGAACTTTTTGCGGGGTTGTGAACCAAAGTAAGGCGTGATACTTTTACCACAATTTAGAATGTTTGTACCACAATTCCCAAGTAGCAAAATGGACCGAAAACGTAAGGTTTTACGGAAGTTTTTCCATGGGGGAAAAAACTTGCGTAAAACGCGGTCAAATTGGAATAACTGTTTTATGTAAACTAAACTCTTTCGGAAGGTTATAAGGTTCCTGCGGTTAAACGGAACTTTTCCGGTAAAGCCGCAGAAGAACGAAAAAAATTTCGACATAATCATGTATGTATGCAACAATTATTACATTTTATTTAAAAGATAAGAATATCGATGTAAGTATATGAAACGTTGTTCCGAAGTTATTTTCGTTCTTTTGTGACTTTACCGAAAACCTTCCCATGATAAAGTTCCGTTTCTAAAAAAGATTATTTCAATCTGTTCGTTTTACGTCAGCATTTCTCCCAGGAAAACGTGCGCAAAACCTTACATTTCCTGTCCATTTTTGTTACTTGGGTTCTTGAAAATGTTGAGGAAATTCTGGTACTTCGTCCATATTGTGATAGTAACACCAATATTTTCTGGTAAAGATACTAGACTCCCCGCGGTTCTCATAACGTTTGCGGACTTTTGGTAATATTTCTAGAATTTAAAATTCTTTTTTTTTTTTTTTTTCAATGATATACTGCGAGAGTTTTAAGACTATAAATCGTTGAAACATCTCTCTGATTGGTCAGAGATTCTAGGTTCTCCTCGAGAATCGTCATCGAGGGCGACATCCTTTTCTCCTTTTTTTTTCTTTTTTTTTATATAGGTAAACGTGAAAGGGCCCGTTAGGTACGAACTTTGATTTATGCAGTTTTGAGTATTGATTCCAATGAACAATAAAACAAAACTGACGACGTTGCGTACTCAAACAACTGAAATTATCTCCAAAAAGTCAATAGCAGTAAACGAAATGTCTCTTTCTCATGATTTCCAGTCGCATTTATCTTTCCAAAATGACTATGCGCGGCTAGTTTATTAAACGACCGGCATCGTGCGCATGATCACGTAAACAAATAGGATGTCTGTAACATCAATTATTATGAATTTAACTGAAGTAAGAATTTGAATTAATTTCCTTGGCTAGCACTTTGGAGGAGTAGTTCGCGCTGTTAGATCAGCGAATCGCTCAAAAAGAAAATAATTCTGTCGAGCTTAATTGTTTAAGAAGTGATTTAGCAAAACTGTCATTTTGAATCTGCAACACGGAAAAAAAAGATGGTGTAATTTACCATTCGCATAGCTGATTTCGGCCCCTACCAGAGTTAAGATAAACTTGACCAGAGTTATGGAACATTTTTGACCAGGTATCAAGTGAAATTGACCTGATTCCTGGTCAAATGTTCCATAACTCTGGTCATTAGTTTATCTTAACTCTGGTAATAAGGGTCAAAGTCAGCTATACGAACGGTAAATTACACCATTTTTTTCCGTGAACCCATAAATTCAAAATGAAGTAATAAATAAATAACTTTTTATCTATATACACTGAAAAAACAATGATCAAACAATATTAAACAATATTTGAATATTTTTGTATCACTTTAAGTGAGTCCATGCTCTTATTTGATGTTGGAAAATTTCATTGAGGAACAATTATTGTCCTTTAAGCTTTCATGATTTTGAAATAGTGCATCAGGCATCGCATCTTGCATCACAGAATAACTATAGAAAAATGTGAATCCTGACGAATCCTCAATCGAGTGAATATCGTTTGAGCGTATGAAGTATGGGCGTATGACCGCTGATACTGCTATAAATTTAAATCTGGCATTTTTTCTTCTCTCTTTTAGACCATTTGGACCCATCGTTTGAGGTGGACACATACGGAAAGAGGAGCCACCACGTCCCTTAACCCTTTCAATTCCCCGCTCGAGTTATTTGATTTCGTAATTCTATCTCTCATTGGCTGAAATTATACTCACAATTAATTGTTTGAGCATTTGCAACATATGTTACATTGGGCGCCTTCAATTACCAAGATAGGCAAAATCAACACCGTAGAGTACGAATATTTGACTAGCCACTGAATTTGCGCGAGTTAAAACTTTGATTTCTTCTAGTAACTTGAACTTGGTAGTAAAAGGGTTAAGCTGAAGTTTAAGGTGCCTGTCGTTTCTATAATTAAACGGAGAAGAGAGAGAAAGAGAGAGAGAGAGGAAATATAAATTCTTGATTCCACTTCCGATTGTTAGATAGAAATTAATATTTGCTGTTTGATACTGAATTTCTACTCATCGAGACCTGCGAGATTCTATAGGGTTAAAATATGTAGTGAGTCGTGAAATGAGTATAGTTGGATGATGGATACAGTAGTTATACATTCATTGGCGAGGAGTGTAATTTAGCAATGTTGCATTTTGTCCATTTAAACCAATACAAAACGTCGAACTTGAGAGTTTTTGTTGCCCTTTCAGTATAGCTGTTCAATATTTTACAAGGGTTTTAAATTACGTAGTGCAACGTTGCAACAGTCTCGTATAGGTCTGTTGCAAACTTCATAGTTTGCCATTGGCCCTTTGGTCAAAGAAAAATACATACAAAACTGCGATAAAAAAATCCAATGCGGGTACTCGGATCACAGATTCCAAAAAAAAAGAAAAAAGAAAATGCCTCTATAATTTTGGTTATCTGATCTCCAAAATCAGCTCTAATTCTTTCCATCTTCCATTCATGTGTTACGTAAAATTAATACGCGATTATTCAAAACGATAAATACAGGAATCAGTCTGTAGCAGCAAGATTACTGATTTTAAGAATGTCGCTCTTCAAATTGCTTATTGTCATTCTATCGAGGGTCTACCGTTCACTCTACGTGTGAGTACGCCAGAACGGGGAAACCATATGACGTCTTACTTTTGAATTTTTACGAAGCATAAAGTTCAGTATCGAGCCACTGAGACTACAAATAATGTTTATACATATCGGTACCCGTAAATTGTTATGGCATGCATTATTAGCGATATCAATATTTGTTACTATAGGTATGTATTTTACTTGAAAATCAAAAACTCAAGTGAAAATGATGCTTTTATGATGACTGTGAGGTTAAAAAATGGATTTTGTTGCTGTTTAATTGCAGATTTCCGTATTTTTCCATGGTCGTCTAATGTCGTTTTTAGGCACCGTGATCTGGAGCTTGGCGGCCAAATGTGACACCCGCGGGCCGATAATTGAAGTTCCAGACTCTTGGAAAATACGGAAAACTGCTATCAAATCGTACTCAGAATAAACCGAGGAAGCGTCATCTCTATCGTAAAAGCATCATTTCAATCGATATGTTGACTATCGAGGAAAAATGGAAAAAACAACGGTCTCACTGATGCCATAAAAAATTACCGTTGTGTCTATTTTCCTTCGACTGGCAGATGTTGAGCCATTGTGCGTCGCGGAACAGAAACTCGTCCCGTCTCAAAGTCGCGCACCCCTTTCGCGATACGCTTTTGTTACACAGCTTATTCAGTTTTAGGTAAATTTCACTGCCACCCCCCGCCCTCCACCACCACCACCACCACCCCATCATCACCCCCACCACTTTTCTGATCTTCCGCGTACCCCTACCACCCTCACACCTCCGCGTCTGCAACTTTAAAATTGTTGAGTTAAAACGGCAGCGCGACGGCAGTCTTTCTACCCCCCCCCCCCCCCCCCTTCATAGTCATTTCCGCTCGGAAATGACGGAAAGATTTCCTCTTTGCTGCCAATTTTACGGAAAAATCGGAAAATTTCGGAGAAATTGGTCCGTGGGCTTATGAAGATTTCTATAATAGGTCCTCTTAACTTGAGGCGTATCTCACACGACATAGTTATTATTACATGGAGATTGATTCGGGATGGTTTGAAGTAGAGTCCCTATATTTAGAGAGTTAAGACAAGAGGGTAGTCAACTTCTGATTGGTCGATGGGTTTTAGGCTCTACGGATGCCGCCATTGGATGCGATTGTGCACTTTTGTTTACAATCGCAGTTGTTTACCAACGGTATTTTACGGATAAAGAGTTAATTATCGACGAATCTGTAAATTTTAATCATGAAACGCCTCAATAATGTCTATAAATCCCAAAAGAACCGTTCAAAGCGTAAATGGATGTCGATCCACAAAAGCAGTAAAAGATTACATCGTTAGAAACTCAGCGGCACTGTAATCTTTGCAGTGGACAAAAACACAACAACGGCCCTCAGAATGTAAACAAATGTGCAAAATCGCATCCAATGGCGGCGCCCATGGTTCCTCTTGTCTTAACTCTCTAAATATAGGGACTCTAGTTTGAAGAATAAGAGATTCAGGAAGAAATAGACTGTTCACTTTGGTGAATTTTCTTTACTCATAAAGAAACGAACAACAACAATTACTATTATTATTAGAATTACTATGTAGGGGAATTTGTAAACTCATTGAAATGAACTCAAGACTCAATACTGCCCAATACCCCATAATAACCGTTTTCCATTCTTATCCAATCTATTCAAAAGTCGGACATTTCAAGAATCGGCTCGCAGGTGGTGCAGGTGTCGTCAGAGTTCATTTGGTAAAAGTTGGTAGAATGATGCAAAGTTCGCCTTCATATTGATATGATGCAACACCAATTCACGCGAGCAGGAGTAGTTGCCCCAGAGTGTCCCGATAAAGGAATGGAAACGTAAAAGTAGCTAAATGAACTGTCAAACACAGAGATCAATAAGCGAACACTTGCAAAAACTGTGACAAATGCCATTTATTTAAGAATTTCCTCAAAAATGTGTAACAAAAGATTGAGGAACTCTATTAAGTTGGGTACTTAAAGAGCAAATGAGCAGATGCAGCTAGCTTTCTCTTGTGACCTAGTGTTTGACAGTTAATGTAGCTAATTTTACGTTTCCATTCCTCAATTGGGACACTCTGGTGCAACTATTCGTGCTTGCGTGAATTGGTGTTACATCATAACAATATGAAGGCGAACTTTGCATTATTCTACCAACTTTTACTCTCATATAGATCTTTAGTTTCCTCTTGTGCTATTTTTTTTTTTTTTTTAATTGAAAAATCCTGTCTTTGAATATGATAACCTCCAGATTATAATTTTAAGTCGGGGACAAAAAAATGGCAAACAAATCCTTAGACTTTATCCTTATAACCCTTCATAATTTCACCGTAGGTGTCAGCACTTAGGGTTGTATGAACGGACGAACATGGAATCCTCATCCATACGCACACTAAACCCTTGTTGACGTCTAAAGCAGGGCCGCAGGGATATGCCATATTTACACATCATATTTTTAAAATGTGCTGACAAGATGCTAATAATATGCTGACAACATACTTCAAAATATGCAGACAATATGTTTGCACAATACGCTCACAATATTCAAACTTGAAAATTAGAAAAAAAATATATGTTGAAAATATGTAGAGAGTATGCTGACAGATGTTAACATCATATTACAATAAGTTTCAACATGTTTTTACACGTCCTCACAATATTGTAGACGTGACTTCTTGCTGATAGGGATGTAACTGACGGCATCGCGGGAGCAATTAAAAGTCATGCAAAAAGTGGCTCACAAAACATCAAACATTTGCGCTTATTGTTAGATCATATATGCGCTTAGAAAGAAACCTCAATTCTCTACTAACAGCCGCGTAGCCAGGAATACGCCTTCCTGTCTCTTTGCCCATTTGAATCAGGGCATCGGACCGAACCGAACCGTGAACCGCGAACCGCTCCGAACCGCCGAATTTCCGAACCGCGAACCGAACCGCGAACCTTTTTTCCACTGAGGCGGAGAACCCGAACCCGAACCGAACCGACTGGCTGAACCCGGTTCGAACCGGTTCAACGGCTTCGTAAAGAGGTCTTGAAAAAAAAAACCTGAAAAGGGGAAAGAGCGAAAAGTTTGAGCATTTACTCTGTGAGTATTCAATGGATCTCAAAATCGCAGTTTTCGTATCGAACCCTTTTCGCATAGAAAGATTACACAGAGTCACACATCTAAACTAGTTTGAAGCAACTGAAAGTTTATTGGTCTACTGATTCGTTTGAAGTTATAAGGGTCTAAACCAATACATTCTATCCCATGTTGTCTTCTATTAGTCCACAGTTTTTTTTCTGTTTCTGCCTTCTGAGCTATGTGTCTGTTGCAAAACTTTGCCCCAGCAGCAAATAGGGCTTGTTGAAGTATGAAATCAATGAAACTAAGTACGTTTAAGTTGTTTGACCCTCTCAGCTGCCGCCTCAAATATTCGACCTCGACCAAATTTACTCCGAACCGAACCGCTCCGAACCGGTTCACAAATGTCTGAACCGGTTCGGAGCGGTCCGGAAAGTCGCGTGAACCCGAACCGAACCGCGAACCTTTTTTTTCGTGAAGTGTGAACCGCGAACCGAACCCGAACCGATTTTTTCCGCGGTCCGATGCCCTGATTTGAATGCATGTGTCAGAAAAGGACGGATATAGGGGCTGAAGTCACGTGACAGCCCCTCTCTCCGTCCTTTTCTAACACACGCGTTTAAATGGACAGAGCGAGAGAAAGATAAATTCTTGGCTACGGCTATGTCTCAACTCTATAGCTTATTTCTACATACTATGTATGTATAGTAAAAAGCAAAAGTACACCCGATGTTTTACATAAGTCCAATAGTGGGTGCAAATGGGGCAGTTGTGTCCCCTCCCCCCTGAAGTTGGAGGCTCCCCAATTTTTACACCCAATTACCCTCGGAGCCGTCATTTCAGGTTTTATTGCCAAGAGGGGGGGAGGGGGGAAAATCTGATGACCTTTTTTTTCTTCTTATCATTCATTTGATCCACTGACTTATAAGAGGTCCTTAATGACCCTGTGTGCTATTTCACTTACAACTTGGGCGATTTTCGGGGGAAACACATTTTTTTCACATCCTGTCTTGAAATTACAAACTTTCTTATATAACCTACATATAATCACTATATTTAACAAACTTTTTCTTTATTGTCTTCATGGATTTTCTGTGTGAGCTAAAATTTTGGGACGTTCCAAAACACGAGGAGCCGTCAAATGACGCCATAGATTACCCTAACATGATCTGAAAGCATTCAAAAAGGCACGAAAATGGAGGGTTTTCTTCATCCGGAATTTGATTGTGAGCCCCCTGTCCTGAAAAACTTGTTATCGGCACCGCGCACCCATGCTCGAGTCCTTTTTTGCGGCAACGCCTTCCAGTTCCCTTGTAAGCAAAACAATTAACAGGTACATAATAACTATGCATCCAATGCATTGTGTATTATGTATAATATTATTATGATCCGGAACGAGGACTTTAAAGTTTAGCTTAATCTTGAACGTCTGCAGTGAGGTTATAAAAAAAATGTATACTCGTTGTTTAGTCTCGATCCCAGAGTTGAAAATATCGTATGCGTATAATTAAATTTCCTGCATTATCAACAATTTTTATACTACTGAGCGAAACGACTGCGTAAATCATGTCTGCTTGATATTGTCGAGGAAGATTCTGGATATTTTCGCGCTTTGAGAAAACCCAGAACGCTCGCTGAGTAATTATCCAGGTCCCAGAGCATGTATCATTTTCTCTACTCTATGCATCACCATATACCTACATTATAATTGCGCAAGTAATAGCAATGTTTTTACAAGAAACTCCATCTCAATTACACTTTTACTGAGAAGACAAATATTGAGTCGAAGATTAAGGATGTATGCAGTGCAGGTTGCACGAATATTACCATAATAGCAATTATGATTATTACAAAATTCAAAAGAGGTTATCACAATCACTGGTTAGTATAATTAAAACATTTAAAGTTTGAGGAATCAAAGAAAACCTAATGCATTACTTGCTGTCCGGAGAAATTACAGTATAAACAAAATTATTAGAGCTTGGGAATTATTCTTTCGGCTCGTGTTTCAAATGACTTTATAGAGGGGCATTTGCTACTTTTCATCATGAAAAGAAAAAAAAAAAAGAAAAAAAAATAGTGCCAAAGATTATATAGAATTATTTTTAATTTGTATACAGCTTCTTTACACCGCACCTCTTCTCCTTGTTTACATGCCTAAATTTCAAAACAGAAATTTTTATTTAAGGGATGGATGACTGCTGTTCGGACGGATCCAGCAAATTGAAAGATCAGAGGGGGGATCGAATGAAGGCATGGAAAAGGGACTGAAGGAGGAAGGGGGGGGAGTGCAAAGAGCTTGGTTGAAGAAATTATTTACTATCCAGCGGCATAGGGTCGACTCCACTCGTACACCCGTGTCTGCGTGTGACAGGCCTACAAGCGGCGTTGCAAGCTTTACGGAAAAAACGTGGCACGTGACCTAAGTATCGCGCGATCGATTATTGTTTTTCTCCCGTTCGAGCCTTGTACGCATAAATATAGGTTCCTCGAATCAAGACCCTCAACAATCGATTTTCATTCACAAGTTTAAATGGAAAAAAGATCGATACAGTGATTCGTCGAAACTTCCAAACCACTATACTTGAGCGATAACTAGAATATCTAGATTTCCCATTAAAATCAATGCAAAATCAACGACATTTTTCCCGGAATCTGGCAACTTTGCTTACAAACTTTCCTCCGTTTCAACCCCCCCTCCCCTCAAACTTATCCCCCCAGCTGTTCTCACTCATACCTTGCGGCTTTCTCTCGCTGTCTTTACGGCTCTTATGCAGCCCTATACATACACACACAACACACCGTTAAAACGTAATTTTCCAACCCTAGTAAAAAAAATCACGAACTCTGCTTCAATTCTACCAGTGGGATTTTGATTTCCATGTAAATTTCCACGGAAATCAATGCGATTACTATGAACACATGGAAAATTGGGACAGAGTTCATGAAACTTTTTTACCGGGGAAGCTCGCCCGAGATGTGCATTTATTTGCTAATTCCTGGTGTATGATTGCCCGAAGGTGATTGCGGCTCGGTAACGTCAGAATTTGGGAGGCAGCAAAAACGAGGACCTATAGTCACCGGGTGCCCGGTGGGGGGGGGGGGGGGGGGTCTGACCTACGAGGAATCCGGGAAATTTCACGGTGGGCTGTTGTCCATTTTGAGTTAGCCGGCCGTGAAAGAAATAAAAGGGCGAAAAGAAAGGCAGGAAGGAAAAATACTTACTTTTAGGAATGCGCCTTCATTTTTCAAGATAGACTAAAACGGCACAGGCGCGTACGTATAGTTAACTATATCTACTTTCCAACCCACAACGCTGTCCGATTCAAATTAAAGGTCCTAAAACTTCAGCAGCCGTAGTCCGACCGATGGAATCAGCGTCTTTATTTTATGGGTGCAGTGGCGGCTCGCCAGGTGAGGCAAGTGAGGCGACAGGGGGCCATCGCCTCACATTTTTTGAAGTTGGAGAAAGAAAAAAATTTAAAAAAATAACATATAAAGATTGAAATGGTTATTATTCCATCATCCTTTGCTTCAATAGACCAAAAAGTATGAATGGAACATAACATTTTCAGAAAAGTTTATGTGAAGAGCGTTTCAAAAAAATCCTATGTGCACCTCTCATTTTCGTCGCCTCACCTCCACGAGCCGCCAGTGGTGCGCCTTCATTTTTAAGGATAGACTAAAACAGCACAGTCGCATACGAGAAGGGGTGATGTAGGAGTCCTTCGACAATAAATTTTGAAACATTTAGGCTAAAATCGTGCAATTCTAATGAGCTTTCGATGTCATTTCAGAGATGGTTTATTGTTTTTCCTTTCATTTCCCTCTGAATCAGGTGAGACACTGCTTCTTTTGCCTCATCCGGCGATCCGCCACTGGCTCTGTTTCAATTATGATTATTTTTCAAAGTACTTAAATGTATTACATTTACCGTGTCACCTTTACAATTAATTGTAAAGGTGAACGATCGGGCGACTACCTTCCTCAAAAAATAGTGCAATAAAATAAAATACATAAGCAGTTTATGGAAACTATCAAACTGAGCCTTTGAATCATCTCGGTATTTGGATGAGGGAACAATTCAAATCTATGTCTAGCATGACTAACATAAGTTATAATACCTTGGTTTATGATTTTAGGGGTGGATTTTGTACACTTTCGGTGCCCCCATCGTTATTTTTTTAGGTTTTTACCTTTGAATCGAGCCTTAAATAACCCGTAGGAGAAGTGCGTGCAACAGCCCCATTGGGGAACAAGGGATGAGCAAAACTCGTTAAATACAGCAAAGAGCGGAAAATGGAGAGATGACAAGCAAAGGGACGAGGGACGAGAGAGAGAGAAACGAAACGGGACAGAAATTTGAAAACTGACCGGAAATGAAGTGAATTCAAATAAGACTCGAATCGGGAATAGATACAAGGTACGGATTAGGTTGGCAAGTTGCAAGTTTCAAGGGGATGAGAGGTTTGTCCAATGTCGCGTCGGTCGCTTCGCACCGCACTTGCCACAAAGCTGAGCGGGGGAGATAAAAAAAAAAGAAGAAAAAAAGAAGAAGAAGAAAAAGGAAGAAGAAGAAAATATTGCCCCGGTACTATGGCCAGTGCGGCATGCATGGCAGAGGGCAAACCATTACGGAGTATCTTCAAGGAAGTTATCTTGCAAAGCTCATAAAGTTAAGCTTCGTCACAGGAGCGGCGGGCACCGCGTCCAAGGCCCCGGCGAATATCGCCAAAGCGGAAGGAAATCCAGGGACCATTGGTCATTTTGTAGCGGTTTTCTTATGACAGAGCTCATTAACGTCCCGCCCTGTCCGACCGACCGACCATCCGAGCAGCGCGCGCGGCCAGGAAATTGGGTTCTCTCCCTTTTCAGCCGGACCCCGTCAGATCAGGCTTGGACCTTGTTCCCGGTCCCGGTGTCCTGCCTGAGTCTGAGAAGGCTTATATTTGTCCCTTCGCTCACTTCCTGTTTCCTCTGCAAGAGAAAACATATACACTCTCCCTATCTATACTCCTCTTTTACTCCCCCTCCCCCTCCCCCCCCCCCCCCCCCCCCCTCCCCCTTCACACTCTCTCAACTCCTCTCCTTCCTACCCAGTTTTACCCCGTAAAGAGAGAAAAATCCATTCGCGGAAATACCGCAACGTCATTATCCATCTCTCGTGATTTTCGCTTTCATTGATGCTTCCTTTGAAACATTCTGAAAGATAAGTTTATGAGAAAACACAGATTCATGTCATCTCTCTGGATCAAACCTACATCAGTAAATGACGGAACGGAATACCACTCATGTTCTGCGTCAATTGCAATAGCGGCGCGGCGCATGCACTGAAAAAAAAAAAAAAAAAAAAAAAAAATATTACCAGAAGCATGACGGTGTGTGAACCAATGTGAGGGATAGTACAATTACCAGATTTCTAGTACCATAGTTCTGAAAAGTGTTGAGGAAATTACAGTTCTACAACCATATTCTGGTATTAACATCAGAATTTTCTTTTGAAAGTCAAACTAGACTTTCTGTGGTTCACAAATCGTTGTGCTTCTGGTATAAAATTTCTAGAATTTAGGAATTATTTTTTTCAGTAGGCAGTCTGAGAGCTTTACACTACGTCCATTTAAACCCATGTAAACTATCGATTTGATGGATTGCCCCCCCCCCCCAATATGTCGACCTTTTTCATTTAACTTTTAATGGAGCTAAGTTAAACGTTGCCCGATTTCATGCACCGCTACTGTTCAATTGGTTTATTTATTTCTTTTGTCGATTGTTTAACATGTCATTTTAGCCTCTCTCCACCCCCCCCCCCCCCTTACCAATCAATTCTCCGAGAGATGGCATTACACAACTTTTTGGATAACAGGAAATTCAAGCCGTTTCCTATCTTTCAAATGAATCGAGTGGTAGACAGAGACGGCGACCGGAGTTATTAGAGTGAAGAAATCAATTTTATTGCGAACCGCGGTGCGGGTATTTAAAACGTTTGATAGATATGCATAAATAGTTGAAAGTATGGTAAGAGGATAAAATGAATCAATTTGGAAAGCAATGCAATTTTGAGATCAAAACTCACCACAATATGATTTGATATACATATGTAGTGCAATACCTCTTAAAAGGCCCTCAATTTTTTTCACACCAGACAACGCACCGCCACGCAGCGCCGCACAGTGTTCGGAGCGACCCGGATCTCTGGCATAAACCTCAAATTTGAAATCGGCTCAGAAGTGGGTTTAAAGGCCTCACGTACCTTCTAAAGGGTCTAGAACACGCATTTCAGCCATATTTGATGAATTTGGAAGTCCCAATTATGCCCCCACAGACATGTGAAAGTACAGGTTTTGACGCGAATTTTAAGGCAACTTGTTGGAAGTCCCAATTATGCCCCCACAGACATGTGAAAGTACAGGTTTTGACGCGAATTTTAAGGCAACTTGGTAGGTTAACATAAATGATTGTAAAAAAACAATACTCTTTTACTCATATTCCAATTTAGACTTGTGTTTTTCATTTAGGATATATGAACTTACTTCTAGGCCATTTAAACATTTATTTCATGTTCATTGTATGAGGGGGGTTGAACCCCTCAAAAATCGACTTTTCATGTGCACTTGCGCCCTTTTTGGAGGACGTTTAAAAAAATGCCTCGCATTGCTCCGCAAATCTAAGGCAAAGAACGTTCAGAAAAACTTTTTTTTTGAACGTTTCAACAACAATTTCCTGCCCGAACCTGCCCCTTTTTCTTATCTTTGGGTTCAAAAGTGGCTCTGCGGCTTGTGTGGGACTTAGTCATTTTCACGATCGTGAGATGAGCCATGTTCGCGTGTCAATATCTTTTTTTTCTCGCATTGCTCCGGGGAAATATGGCTTGGAAAGCTCAGAAAAACATTTTTTTTAACGTTTCAACAACAATTTCCTGCCCGAACCTGTCCCTTTTTCTTATTTTTGGGTTCAAAAGTGGCACTGCGACTTGTGTGGGACTTAGTCATTTTCACAAAAATAAAAATAAAAAATTAGTTAATGAAATCTAAAATCAAAAATGAAATCTACGACATAAAGAACCCTTGAGTACCAAGTTGCAATGAATTTTGAACATTCTAGAGGTTTCTGCCAGGGATCCGGGTCGCTCCGAACACTGTGCGCCGGCCGCGGCCTTCCGATCAGCAGGAACACGAATATTTGTACCCCCCAAGATCGTTTCGCCGCACACCACTCTTGCTGAACTTATTGTCATTTAAAGCAGTTATTTCATTGGCGGATCCAAAAATGTGCCCATCTCTCTTTTTTCCCCATTACAACGCGTATGTTAGGAAAGGACAGATCAGAAGCAGTTACGTGATTTTCGCCCCCTCTTCTATCTTTTCCATTATCTTTTTCCTTTTTCTTATATGCGTTCTATAGGGAAAAGAGAGAGAAGGACAATTTCTCGGATCCGCTTTAGTGTTGAACTTACTCATGTAAAATGATATTGCACCGGAAAACGAGTCACTCTTAAACACTTGCACCTTCGATTAAAAGAAATTTGAAATGGGTGTCACATTTTTTTTTTTTTTTTTTTTTTTTTTTTACGGTTAAAAATTTGAGGCAAACAAACCGGTCCGGTGTAAAAAAAACATTCTAAAGAGATTACCATCATGGCTGCCTCCGTGCAGTGGCGGCTCGTGCGATTTGGCAACCATGCAATTTTTACATTTAAACTTAGGTAAAAGAATCGATTCTTGAGGAGGCTGACAGCCTCCGGGAGAATCGATTATTTTGCATTGATTAAATGGGAAGAGTACACTGTTGCCAAAGTTCACGAGCCGCCACTGCCTCCGTGCTACCTCAACATCGTGTTTCACAAATCCGGCTCTGTATCGCTATATATACAGGGTGTCAATTAAAAAAGGAGCCAGGCTTAATATCTCGAAAACGGCTCCGAATTTCGAAAAACGCTGAAACACGTGTTCGATTATTTCGAGGGGGACATCTTTTGAGGGGGTCCTGAATTTTGGGGCCCCCCTCTGGGGGGCCCCAGGGGGGTCAAGTCCCATATTTCAAATGGGGACCCCCATTTTTTATTTAATAATCGGAAAGAAGGTGAAATTCTAAGACTTTTGGCGCAAACCGAAAGTCGACATCGTTTTTCATGTTCGATATATCGAAGGTCAAAGTTCGATATGGACCCATCTTCAGAAATTCGTAACTTTCCTTTAAATAGTCCAAATTTCAAAAACTTTGGGTCTAAAATGCTCTACAGAGCAAGCACTTTGCAGAAAAAAATTCAATTTTAACAGAAATTCAGTCAAAATTTGGTTTTAAGGCTCCCAAACATTTTTAACGTTTTTGGCCCCCACGGGGGCTGTCAGAAAAATTCCGAGAGACGACCCCTATCGAGTGATACGTCAATCGAAAAGGCGTAACAAACTGAGCATTTTGGCGCAAACCGGAGGTCCATATCGTTTTTCATATTCGAGATATCGAATGACAAATATTGATTTACAGAATGCGATATCTCGAATATGAAAAACGATATGGACCTCCGGTTTGCGCCAAAATGCTCAGTTTGTTACGCCTTTTCGATTGACGTATCACTCGATAGGGGTCGTCTCTCGGAATTTTTCTGACAGCCCCCGTGGGGGCCAAAAACGTTAAAAATGTTTGGGAGCCTTAAAACCAAATTTTGACTGAATTTCTGTTAAAATTGAATTTTTTTCTGCAAAGTGCTTGCTCTGTAGAGCATTTTAGACCCAAAGTTTTTGAAATTTGGACTATTTAAAGGAAAGTTACGAATTTCTGAAGATGGGTCCATATCGAACTTTGACCTTCGATATATCGAACATGAAAAACGATATCGACTTTCGGTTTGCGCCAAAAGTCTTAGAATTTCACCTTCTTTCCGATTATTAAATAAAAAATGGGGGTCCCCATTTGAAATATGGGACTTGACCCCCCTGGGGCCCCCCAGAGGGGGGCCCCAAAATTCGGGACCCCCTCAAAAGATGTCCCCCTCGAAATAATCGAACACGTGTTTCAGCGTTTTTCGAAATTCGGAGCCGTTTTCGAGATATTAAGCCTGGCTCCTTTTTTAATTGACACCCTGTATATAACACGTTGAATTTGAGGCTTTTCCTTTGTGTGTTTCTATAGAGAGAGTGACAAATTAGACAGCAATATCATATGACAACTGCGTAGCTCCGCCATTTAAGAGCGAATATGGCGGAGCTATGCAGGTTTCATAGGAGATTCCTGTCTTATTTGTCACTCTCTCTATAGAAACACACAGAGAGGGAAAGCCTCAAAGTAGATATAGGAATCTATCTTCCATGGTACCTGCGTAGCTCCACCATTACGCCTTGAACTTTAAAGTTATTTTGTGAGTCTACGTGCGTGGATTTTTGTAATTTTTAATGTGCTCATTGTCTTTTTTGCTGCACTGAGAGAATTCTTTTTTTAATCCAAGGTGTATTTCGTTTGTGTTAAAGAAATTGCACAGTGAAATATTGACTAACATAAGGGGGGATACTTTTAACCCAAGGAAAATGTCTGAAAGACACATATAAGATACAAGTAAACGATTCCTTGTTGTGACAGTGATTCTCCTTCATGCAACAGAACTTTACTTCGCGCAAAGGAAAACTGTCACAAGTAAACGTGTTTCCTTGTTTTCAAAGTAGTGATTTCTCTCAGTGTGGATTCCATTCAAGAACTAACTATTCAATCGCATAGGTACCTACAGAAAAAGTTAGTAAGAACCATCAATACCATCATGAGTCCCATTATTCATAATTACCCTGTCAACCTACTAATTTTCAATAATTTTAGTCATTCGACTAAATTCTGCCTTTAAAGAAGTACAGAAAATGAAGATTTTTCTTAGAGGAGTCTCTGAATAATCCTCGCTGGGTTTCCATCAAGGGACTCAACATACTCGCTCAAAACTGGGGGAGGTCCGGGATACATACTGCAGGTTGCGTCAAATCGTTGTCACAATACTTATGCAATTGCTTATTCTTGCAATATTTGCATTGACTCAAATTGAGGAAACACATTGTTGCCAAATAGACCTAGCCACTACTGATTGAGCCTCTTTAAAGATCAATTCTTTGTCTTTCCCACCTTGCCTACGTTTGAATTGAGAAAATAATCGACACATATCGCAATCCACGATCCGCCTCTGGAGCCATGATATGAAGTGTCGCGTTGCATTTAGTATCGTTTCGATTCACAATCAGTCAAAGTTGAACTAATTGTTTCGCGAGCAGAGACGGCAAACTATATAACTGCGCGTTTACGAGCAATTATCCGTAATGACGATGCTGCTTTCCCAGCTGAGATTCGATGATTAGCACTTTCATTCGAGGAGCACGCTGAGGAAGAGGCCCTTCCTCCCTCTCTCGCTTCCAAACCCCCCCCCCCCCACCTCAAACGAAATGCCAGGGTGGGCGTTTAGACTTTAACCCCGTCCGCGTTGCGTCGCGTAGCGCGTCACGTGGATCCAGCTTTCTCCCGGTACTCTCTTTTCCTCCGCTAGCAATTTGTCGTTGCAAACCCCCCCCCCCCCCCTATCCCATTCCATGATTCCCCGCCCACCTGCCCCCGGCAAACTTTTGCTGTCTCGACGTACAGCGTCAACCTCCCCCCTCCTCCCCCCCCTCAATATCCTCTACCAATGTTCATATCATCCCTTGCGCTCCTGTTTTCGGTCACGTCTGTGAAACCGTTGTACTCACTTTTGGCACCCTTAAATCTCGCGATATTTATACGAGAACAGTTATAGATCTGCCGTCATCATTATCAGTTTCCCGTTATTCGTTATAGCTATATTATCCAGCATTCTTTGCACTTTCAGATGATGGACGTCTAAATAAGTGACGTAAAATCGTTCAGAGCTCGTGTGCAAGAGTAAAATGTTATTCCATTCATTAATGTAACATAGTATTATTATAATTATTATTAGTATGTCTCAACTCTTTCATACACCGGGACTATAACCATTATCCAGTCCGTTATGAGAAATTCAACCTCCGTAACCCTATAAGAGCAATTTTCTCAGGGGTGTCGAAAAGGGGTAGGGGGGCAAAGGGACCCAACCGATCCCATGACAAGGTGTCCCAAATAATGCAAAGGCTGTGACAAACTACCCAAAATCATACGTATGTCTTTTATTTGCCCTCTGCCTCTAAAATCGACTCGGCGCACCCCTGCTATACGAATTTTAGGAATTCTTATAGCCTTCCAAAATGAAGGCGTTAATTGGAATGTACCGAAATAGCTTATACAACTCAGCCGCTACATCTGAATTATCATGAGACCATTTGCAATGGATTTTTCCGGTCGATTTGCGTGTGCATCTGTTACAATGCCGAATTTGGCTTTCCAATCTAATCTTAAAAAGTGTAAGAAGCAGGTGTAGATAGTACTTTACATCGTATAGAAATTTGGACGAAAACATAATTTTAAAACTTTTGGTCTATGAATGAGTTTCAATTCGACTGACTCCATTAAATTTTATTTAAAAAAATTAACAATCGATTGAAAAGGATCTCAGTCCAATTTTGAACAGCCGCAGGGCGCAGGGGCAGGGCGCAGCCACTCTAATTTTGTCTCGTGTTTCACGAACTGTACACGTTGTAGCATCTTTCGAAAATGAAGGCGTTGAGATGTATTTACGTAAGTAAGTAGTACCTACGACTGGATTGGAGCAGGCGTTTTAAGTACCTACTTCGCATTTTTTACGAGCTGTAGGGATTGTCACATCCTTCTAAAATGAAGGCGCTTTGAATGTACCGGAATATCTTCGATAACTCAGGGGCGAGACGTTTTATCGACGCGGGATCGGTCGCAAACTTTGGATTTTCGTCCCCTGCTAGTTTCCTTCTATTTTCTCTTCTCTTTCATTTTCCCTTCCTCCCCCTCTTTTCTCTCTTTTTGGCGTTAAGAAGGAGGGGGGAGACGACCCCTCTCCCCTCCACCATATTCACCAATTCTTAGAGATAAAGATTTCTATGCTGTTCCTCGCGCCATTTTTCTTTTGACCGTTCACTTAGATTCCAAAACATAATTCTCTCTGGTTTGCACCACCTCTTGTTGATGTTGAATCCTACGGTGCCTGAATCTGAGTCCCCCCTAAGATTTTTAATGGTTTGACAGCAACTCTACCCTTTACCGTTCCTACTCCTTCCCTCTCTTCGAGCACCGAGCGAAGTATCAGTTCTCAGTTGCCACTACGCTACCAGCTAGCAGGTAATAGGTGAGGGTGTGAGGATGTATACGAGCAGGAGCAATGGAACAGGTCGCGAGGAGTGCGTATTTCATTTGATTCAGCAGCCGGCGAGTGCAGAGCGACTTGAGTTGAGAGTCGAGCTTTTTTATCTGAGATCTAAAATTTCTCGGACTCCGACGAGCGGTCGTTGGAAACGCTCCAACTTGCGAAATCTTCGGCGCAAACGACGGGACGCGTCACCGGGCCCTTTTGCCTTGCTCTTAAGCACCGCATCGCGCGCGGTGTTTATCGTGAATGATAGACGGCAAGCGGCAGCGAAGAGGGCGGCCGCGGCCGCGCGGGAATCGAACGGTTTCGAATTTTTCTTCTCCTTCTTCTTTTTTCCCGCCATTTCTCGGCGACACTCGTATGATTTCGCAGATTTTATACGCTGCCCATTAAGACTCTCTGGACTCAAGAAGACTCTGAGCAAATGACTCCGGCTCGAAGACCCTTCTCACCTGCGCACATGCGCGATTTTTAAATCTAATCTGAGTCGGGATCTGCCGAGCCGCTGCGCTTGAGTCGCGCTTGGAAACTAACTAGTCCTATCGACGGGGGATCTCGATTCTCGATTTGACTCTGGCGACTGCGGATCGAGACGCGAAACTATACAGGGTGTTTCACAGAACCTGCTCACTATGGTTTTCTTGAACGCGGGACGATAAAAAATCGGGAAAAATCGGTTTCATGGTAATTCGGACCTGAGGTTTCATTTAAAAACACCGTCACGACCCAAAATTTGGTCTTTGGGGGGTTTTCAGGGGGGGCAACCCCCCTAATCTCGAAAATTTCAAATGGCAACCCCTATCTTGTGATACCTCATTTGAAAGGGCGTAAAATTCTAAGCATTTTGGCTTAAACCGGAAGTAAATATCTTTTTTCGTGTTCGAGTTATCGAAGGTCGAAGTTCGATTTTGGACCAATTTTCGACAATTCGTAACTCCTACAAAAAGAGTCGTAAAACCAAAAACTGCACAAGCAAAATACTCTACTTGATGAGTACTTTCAAAAAAAAAAATCAAATTTTGAATCAAATGAGCCGGAAGTCGGCTTTTAGGCACCTTAAAAGTTTTGCCGGGAAAACCCCGATTCATCAAAATTTTCAAATGGCAACCCCCATCTTTTAATATCTCATTCGAAAAGGCGTAAAAAGTTATGCATTTTGGCGCAATCCACAGTTCAATATCGTTTTTCTTATTCGATATATCGAAAATCGAAGTTCGATGAGGACCATTTTTCGACCCTGTAAAAAATGGATCCAATCGTGTGATACATCATTCGAAAGCGCCTAAAAAATCAAGCATTTTAGCGCAAACCGGAAGTCAATACCTTTTTTTGCGGCCGAGATATCGCGAATCAAAATTTAAGGTAGGCCCCAAGCGGACACTAAATGTTGACTTGCGATATCTCGGCCGCAAAAAAAGGTATTGACTTCCGGTTTGCGCTAAAATGCTTGATTTTTTAGGCGCTTTCGAATGATGTATCACACGATTGGATCCATTTTTTACAGGGTCGAAAAATGGTCCTCATCGAACTTCGATTTTCGATATATCGAATAAGAAAAACGATATTGAACTGTGGATTGCGCCAAAATGCATAACTTTTTACGCCTTTTCGAATGAGATATTAAAAGATGGGGGTTGCCATTTGAAAATTTTGATGAATCGGGGTTTTCCCGGCAAAACTTTTAAGGTGCCTAAAAGCCGACTTCCGGCTCATTTGATTCAAAATTTGATTTTTTTTTTGAAAGTACTCATCAAGTAGAGTATTTTGCTTGTGCAGTTTTTGGTTTTACGACTCTTTTTGTAGGAGTTACGAATTGTCGAAAATTGGTCCAAAATCGAACTTCGACCTTCGATAACTCGAACACGAAAAAAGATATTTACTTCCGGTTTAAGCCAAAATGCTTAGAATTTTACGCCCTTTCAAATGAGGTATCACAAGATAGGGGTTGCCATTTGAAATTTTCGAGATTAGGGGGGTTGCCCCCCCTGAAAACCCCCCAAAGACCAAATTTTGGGTCGTGGTGTTTTTAAATGAAACTTCAGGTCCGAATCACCATGAAACCGATTTTTCCCGATTTTTTATCGTCCCGCGTTCAAGAAAACCATAGTGAGCAGGTTATGTGAAACACCCTGTATAGGCAGGCGCGCACACACACACACACACCAAAATTCACACTCACACGCACACCAGCAAGACACAGAGTCACAGAACAAAGGTGCGAACCGAACTGGTTAAACCAGTGATTCGCAAAGCCCTGGACTTATGAATATTGACCCGGAGTCAAGAACTGCAAACGGCGAAATTCCTAGATCATTGAGTTATGTTATACAAACATAAATAAGCTAATATTAGAAACAGGCTCAAAAGGAGTTTAAAATTATTGACACAAACCTACCGGTCGCGGTCATCGAATGGAGGCAGAGGGCGAGAGGGAGGTAGCATGGGCGTAGCTATAGAAAATTTTTCTGGGGGGGGGGGGGGGGGGGGTTGGAGACCCAACCGGGGGGAGGTGGAGTCCGGGGTCGGAGGTCCTTTTCAGATTTTATATTCCTTTGCCATAAAAAATAAACCGAAGAAAAAACTAGCCTCAGAATTTTATTTTTTGGTACTCGTGAAATCAAATAAGAATAATATCGTATAACACAAAATAATGGAAAAAAAGAAAAGAAGGACCTTCTGCACGGATTCCCCTCTCAATGTTTTCCGTTAATCACCAAAAGTAAAAATACTTCATGCCTGTGAACAGTGTTTTTTTTTTTTTATTTTGTAATGCATTTTACAATTATTTTTTCTTCTTTCAATTATTCCTGCATTTTTTTCTTAACATCAGATTTTCTGGGGGGGGGGGGGTGGCCTCCCATGGCCCCATTGATGCTACGCCCGTGGGAGGTAGGTGTAGACATACCTACATGTAATAATCTTTTCCCAATCACTCTACTACAAAAAACTGTCGGCAAAACACGCCCAAGGGATAGACGCTTTCAAGCTAAAGCCCCCCCCCCCCCCTCACCAAGCACACTCTAGTCTGTGAGGCAGCTCCCGCCAAATGCTCAAAAGCCCTCGAACAAAACAAAACTAGGTGCGCTGAGTACTGCTGAAGAGAATTTTATGACATTAAAGTAATCTGCAGCAAAATTATAACACATAGTCCACCTGGAGGCTGATTCTGCTCTTTTGGACGAGACGAGACGAGACAGCGGGAATCGATCATTCCCTTTAGTTTAAACGGCGTCACGTGACAGATTTGAAGTCATTTGAGTCTTAAGTTTCAAAAAAACGGATCCTCCGTCCCTTGAATGACTCGAAATCTGTCACGTGACACCGTTTCAACCAATAGGAGGTATTGGTCGATTTCCACTACCTCGTCTCGTCTCGTCCAACAGAGTAGAATCAGTCCCCAGCGGGCCGATCCTTGAAATACACGACTTTTGGGTAGACTGGATAAGAATGGAAAACGGTGATTGGTGGAGACGAGTCACGTGGTTGGCCAGTCTAATCAAAATACGGAATGGATTAGATAATTTATCGGGCAGTCTTGGAGTACCCGATAACTTATCTAATCCATTCCGTATTTTGATTAGACTGGGCAACCACGTGACTCGTCTCCACCAATCACCGTTTTCCATTCTTATCCAGTCTACCCAAAAGTCGTGAATTTCAAGGATCGGCCCGCAGGGGGGTTGATCACGGAGGATCGTTTCGTTTTGGTATCGTTATCGTTATCGTTTGCATTAAATCAAATGGGCTTGCTTCTGCGCAACTCGATCGCGCAGATGATCCCCTTCTCACCTCTTCCTACTTCAAACGATCGAGATTACGACAGCCTCCGACTCATCGCTTCCTTTCGTCCGTTTCAATCGTTACGAGGGGCTCAAAACGATTCGATCAGTTGAGCCACCCGTAAGATTACATGTAAACGATAACGATAACGATACCAAAACGAAACGATCCTCCGTGATCACCCCCCTGGGCCACCAACCATGCCTTGATTGTCGCACTGTTCGAAAAAATCGAATAGGTACATCAGATTCGCACCGCGGGACCCGCTACCCCCGAAAACATGACAATTTTCGGGAATTTTTCAAGATAAAATAAAAACATCCATCAGAGTTGTTTCAGACCGGCGAGGTGCGGTCGCCATGTTTTTTTTTTTGTGATACCTAATGAGTCAAAAATTAGCAAGTGCTGTCAAAAATTTCATAATTTCATCTGATGAAAATATTTTCGACCCCGAAACACTATACCTATCTAATCGGAGTTCTTTCAGGCAGGGGTGCCATACTCCCCCCCCAGACGCCATACGAGTTACCCCCCCCCAAATTAGACATTTTCACCCCCCCCCTGCCCCCAAAACAAATATTTTCACCCCCTCCACCGGGGGTCTGGGGGGTATAACACATGGTGTGATGGTGCCGATGAGCCTATATCCTAAAATTTTGTGCCCATAAGAAAGTGCGAGAGGGACAAGGACAAAACATAGGACTTTCTTCGATATAACTGTGATTCTACATTAATGTGCGATGTTTCAAAAAGTTCGTTGTAGCGTGCTCATATTTTAAGGTACGTGGAATCCAATGGTGTAATAAAATCTGAGAGAACTTGTTGTTTACTAGCACAAATTTGTATTTGAAAAGGATCGTGTTTCTAATGAGAAAACCTAAGAGAGCGAGTGAGATGGAGCATTTGTTTGGAACCAATTTTTTTCGTGACGTCTACAGGTCTATAACTTTTGAGACAACACGAAAATAAAAACATGCCATCAAGTAAAAGTGAGAAAACGCGCAGTTGTATATCGAAACTAACCTAGCCTCACTAACGCAGTCGAAAATTAAAATGTAAATAAAGGTCAAAGAGACTCCTTTTTGAGTGTTCGGCGCGCGCTTTGAAATCCTTGATGCTGATTGGTCAATACTTGCGCTCATTGGAAACGCGCCGCGTTGCGCTGCGCGAACTCGGCCCAACGCAACAAAACGCAACGCTAGCGACGCAACGCCTTGCGCCCCAGTAAATACATAATATTTTAAAAATATTCTTAAAATATTGTCAACATTGTCAGGAAAATAACTTCAGAAAAATATTTTTAAAATATTTTCAAAATATTTTTAAAATTTTTTCAAAATATTTTTAAAATTTTTTCAAAATATTTTGAAATATTTTCAAAATATTTTGAAATATTTTAAACATATTTTGAAATATTTTAAAAATATTTTTTTGAAATTTTTATTTAAAAATATTTTTACAATATTTTAAAGTAGTTGAGAGATAAAATTTTAAAAAAATATGTTTTATTCATCACTGAAAAATGTTTTTAAAACATTTACAAGAAAATCTTTTCTAAAAATATTTTAACAATATTTCAAAAAGTTTGTGAGGAAATATCATTCACATATAACACTATTTTGATAATATTTTAAAAAATTTTTTAAAATATTTACGACAATTTACTTAATGACAATATTTTAAAAATATTTTTTTAAAATATTACGTGTTTACTGGGGCTCCATTGGAAACCAGCCTTTAAGAGCAAGTAGAGCTATTTTACACGAGCTTTTAGACCATTTTAAGGTGATTCTATTTTTTAGGTTTTAGATTTTAAGGTTCCTGTTTCACCTGTAATCTTTACTGATACAACTCCAAATTACAAATGATTTTTTCTTTGCATAGTCAGACACGCCTTTATTTAAAAACTAATTTGGCCCGTTTATGGCTCAAAAAATCAAGCAAAAATTTAAGCAGGTGCTGGCAGTCCGTTTTTTTGTCTTTTTTTCGTCTGTTTAGAGAAAACAGCCGAAAACCGTCAAAAAACAGCTATTTTTGGAGTCAGCGACAAGTAACGCCATATCTATCGGATTAAAATTTCCAGGAGTTTTCCATAGAATCACCTTAAATTACCTTTTTTGGGGCCAAAAACCGCCCTTATTGACACTCTTACTTTCCTGCGTTATTTCTAGCTCAAGAAAAAAATTGAAGGGGGGGACACGAAAGTTTAACTTAATGCGTCTTAATGCCCTTTTGCGTCTAAACGGGGGGTCGCACAGATATGAAACGTGGTGGGTTTGTAGATATCTTGACGAGACCTTACATTTTCCGTCAAAATCTTTTTTCTAGGACGTTTCCATTGCGAGAAAAAATAGGGGAGGGGCAAGGGCCTTTTACAAACTTTGACCCCCCATAACTTTTAATCGGGGGGCGGGGGAGATGAGGATCGCGGTTTGCACCATTTTTCGTTACTTTGATGAAGAATCGACTTGTGAAAATGTTTTAAAAAATTTTGGCGGGAAAAGAAAAACAATAACTGTAAGTTAATTTTTTTGGGCAGAGGTGTTTTTCCCTGGAAAGAGCTTATTATGTAGAGTAGTTTAGACCCCTAGTTTTTTAAATAGCGACTTTCTGAATAAGAGTTATGATTTTTTTAAAATGGGTTTCCATAGATTTTGAAGTTCGATATCTCGAATACTAAAAGAGATATCGACATGCGGTTTGCGCCAAAATGCTCAGTTTTTTACCCTCTTTCGAATGAGGTATCACATGATAGGGGTTGCCATTTGAAAAAAAAAAGTTAGGGGCGCCCCCGCCCCCCCTAGGAGGGGCGACCAAAATTTTGACCCCCCCCCCCCCCCAAAAGTAGTTTTTATTTATCTAGGAACATTCCCAAAGTTTGGTTTTTTTATCTGCGTAAATAAAGAAATGGCGCAGCCGTTCCGGGACTTACCGGACACCCTGTATAAACAGTCCACGCGCTATTGAATGCGTCCACACCTGCGTTCGCGCCACACGGAATTTCCTTTGACTCGGGTCACAAAAACCGCCTCCCTGAGCGAGCACGGCCGAACTATAGAGGCCGAACAGTTCGCAAAACACAACGTACGGCTCATTCGGTGCGGCGCGACGTCCACACTCAGGTGTGGACCCGGCTCAAGAAATCTTTGCATGTGCACATGTGCACGACGCAAGTAGTTTAAGCTTTTGGCACTAGGTGCCAGCACGGCGCGGTAATTATTTGAGGTTATGTTATGCTTATGACACATGTTCTCATGTGATTGTGTTTACTCTTTGGTGTTTGTAAGAAAGTTTGATGTGTTTGAATATTTTGTCCATCTTGTTAAAATTGTGCGTTAGAATTCCCCTATCCCCTACCTCGTTTTGTTATTTCTGTTTTAATCTCGGAGTTATCACCTCTATCTTATCCTGAAGCGATTTTTTTTCCAGTGAAATCATCTCGAAAATTATGTAACTGTGATCAAGTGACAGTTCGAGAGATATTATTTTATTTGATGATGTTTCAGCTGCCCAGTTCATGAAGAATGTCGAGAATGTGTTGTTATCTCAGCAATAAGTTTCTAACCAAAAGTAATCATCCTCTCAGTCGTTATCTTGCTAAGCAGGCTCTGAATGCCAGTTACTCGAAGTTAAAGTTCATAAGAAGTTGTTCAATTTTCCAGAAAAATTATGCAATCTGTCCGACTAAGGATCTTGCACGATGCACTCATGATGAATCCGAATTCGATAATGAATCTTTTGATGATACAGTGTCTGGAGGTTTTTTCCTCAGCAGTGCTGAGAAGGAGAGACACAATAAATCTTTTATCCTTCGCAATCAACTTTATCCAAAGTCGGAAGATCCTCTCATTAATCTGTTGAAAGAGTGTACGAAAGAGGAAGAAGTTTACAAGGCATTGGAGAATAATTCCTCAAACTTACTTGCAGAGCACTTGAGTCAAGCTGTGCTAGTCCTCAGAGATCTTCAAGAAGATGGTCCTATAGCTCATCCGAGCAGTCCTATGTTACATTTGAATCCATGGCCAAGACACTCCATGAGAAGATTTCAGCTGACTGGTTTCCGAACAGGGCCACATTACTCGTTGGGCAATCCTCAATTTTCACTGTTATTAGATAAAATTGATGACTTCAAGTATCAATTTGACATAGATGCCTTGGCATCGATTGTGTTGTACCTCATGAAGTTGGGTTGTCCTCGGAGCCACCCAGTTGCCATGTCTCTTGTTATCCAGCTGGAACAGTTAATACAATGTGCTCAACCTAGTAAATCTCTACTTCCTGTTCTCTCTATGTATGCTACCTCTCTGTGGATGCACCACGGGGCCTGGACTCCTTATTTTCTTTGTGGATTTGCAGACACAAAAGCGAGAGAGTGTATTGGTAGGTTTAAGCATTATTGCTGAAATTGTCCTTTAATTATCAAACAGGGTCTTAAAATACTATCATTCTTAAATCAAATGACCCTTTTAAATAACACGGTGATCCGATCCATACAGCCGGCTGTTTATAAAGGATCGTACCGTAATAGTATCAGTCGCTGTCGAGTAAGGACGTGTTATTCTTATGGGTAGTTAATCTTTCGAGTTGTCATTCTGATATAGAAACCCTTTCATTCATTGCGAAAATTCACTGATGACTCCTAAGCTAGAGTATACTTTAAGACCCGAGTATTCTCGATGATGCCACTTTTCGTTAGCAAAATCGACCGTGCGGATATAAGGCAGGTTTTTGGTGCGCCGTTCAAATAATACAAGGCACGCTTCCGTAAGTCCCTTGCTATCAAAATATGTCGACTAACTCATTTTGCCGTTTTAATTATACAATCAATCTCAATTTTACCATGTAAAAATTGCTAACAAATACGACACGACTGAAGCAACGCAATTGCTCAGTTTACATTCCTGAAATGCTGATTGCCGCCATTTTCGGTTAGAATTGGTTCTCTCGTTAGTAGCATTGATTGAGAATACTCGGCTCTCATAGTTTACTCTATCCAAAGTTATCATGAGCTTATTGTAGAGACTGAAGGATTTCTATTGACATGCCTACTTGCAGGGTTGCCCAGAGAGGGGGCAAGTCGCACTCGTGTCTGGGGGTCTGGGACTTGGGTTTTGCCTAAACTTTAGTGTTTTTTTTAAACTACCACCTAGAGAAGTTCAGCAGAAGGGGAAAAATAATTTCGACCTTTCGATCAATTATAATCAGAATTTGACTCACACGCAAGACTTGAGCGGCATCTTATTGACCATTGGATGTGAGTCTGAAAAAAAAAAAAATTGAAATTCTGGGGAAACGGCATCATATTGACCTTTTCACGCTTGATGATTTTCTAAATTTCTTGTTCAACTCCACCTTCTGAAATTCCTAAAGTTGAAGTCTCACAATCAACCTTTGCTCCTCTTTGTAAGCAAGGAAAAAATGTTCACCACCTATTAGATTGTTCTACTTATGGGTAATGTGTTATCTTCTTTCTTTAGGGGTGCAAATTGCTCTGCGACCAAAAAAGTCTCACGAGATCACTCATGAGAAGTTAAAGAAACCTAGGTTTTGAGATAAAGCGGTTTCAAGTCTCATTATTAAAATTGGCCACTGATTTTGGAAAGGAGCATTTCATTCCATTCATTATGATAGGGGTAAATAATGTTGGTATTGTTGGTACCTATGTAATTAATTTGTTTCTAACTCCACAAAAGAGACTTTTTCATTTTTAACCGATTATGCCTGAAATTGGCCCCACTTGTCGATTATTGTTCTTCTGAAACATTGCACCAGCAAAATAAAGTCCCTTGTCCTAGACAGCTCTATATTTATCCAATGAAACGAATTAATTTGGGGGGAGGGATTGATAAATTATAACAGGTAGAAGCCAGATAACACATCATGAATATAAAATAACAATATAGGGGAAAAAATAAAATAATACATTTTAGAAATAGGAAAACAATTATGAATCAGAGGATAAACTATTTCTGAGAATCTTTTTCTAAAATTTAACTTTTGGTTATTTTTCAGATGTTTGCACCAACTTTTCGGATTTGAAGCATCTTAGCATTTTTTATCACAAATGTAAGCCTCTTGTTACGGCTTCAGTGAATGATGAACTCCATAGAAAATTCACAGAACTGATAGACAGTATTGATTCTTCTGATGCATCCAACGTAATCCGAACAGTGACTTTTCTCTATAATCCAAAGTGGCTCTCTAAAAATTCTGATATTTTAAATCGTTTGTTGAGCGTATTTCTTGAAAGAGATGTAGATTTATCATTGAAACAATGTCTAGATCTAATAGAGGTAAATTTTTTTATAATTTTGTCATATTTTCATCACTGGACCTTTTAGTAAGCACAATTTTACAATTTTTTTTTTTTTTTTTATCAAACCGTTGAAAGAATACCAATTTATCAATTAGCCCTACGCATCACAATTTTAAATATAAAACACTCCGTTTTTTTAAAGATAAATCACTTGTGGCCGGTATTTGACATTAATTCAGTGACATCTGGTGGCAGAAATGGGAGCAAAACGCTGAAGAATGATTACTAGATTAGGTAGAATCATGGTTGCTCACTGTCATTTTATAATGTCAGAATTAATTTCATCAATGCTGCATAGACAAAAGAAGCAGCAGAAGAAGAGGTGAAGTTAAAGGCAAGAAAGGGCGCTTTTCGCTCCTTTTTGGTGGCTGGTACTGAAATTATTTAAAGCCACAAAAAAGTATCTGCATCATGGAAAATGAGGGAAAAATCAGGGAATTTAACACTGTTAATACCACCTGTTTATTCCACTTGGCAGGAATTTTTCAACGTATTTTGAGAGCTAGGTTGAGTAATCCAAGAGAGTCCAAACATTCCCTCATTATAGCAAAAACCCAACACTGCCTAGACCTAGCAAAAACACTGGGTTGTTTTCAAAAGGACCTGGGCATTGGTGCAAAAAAAAAAAAAATAATTCCTCCCCACTCTCTGGGGATCATGGGATTTCCTCTCCTCATTTTTCAAGTTCCTGAGGGTGTTCGCAAAAATTTCCAAACCATGCAATTACTGGAAATATCGACCAAAATTTTGGTACGTTGCAATTTGGCGGGAAAGTCAGTTGTACCTGCTGACTTAAAATCGACAAATAATTCAGCGCGTTTCAATTAATTCTGCTAAAAACTACTTCTAAAAAAACAAAAACAACAAGGTTGAAGGGTATGAATCAAATACACATAGAGCAGAGTTATTTGTTTTCTTCTGAATCTATTTATTTCATTGACTTACATACATCATGCATGCTAGTATGAGAACTTTTCACAAAATGATCTCTGAAAATTTTGGGGGGAAAGAAAATTATGTAGCTTTCCTCACTTTTTGTACTGTTCCAAACACTTTCCTCAGGTTTCACTGGATCCCAGATCCCGGGATCCAGAATTTTTTGCATCTTTCTGCCTTTACAGCAAAAGTGCAAAATAGACCTATTGAAATGCAAGAATTTATTATATTTCTCTTCTGTTTCCAGGCTTTTCCAAGAATCGCCGCACCTCATAAATTAACTGAACTTTTGAAAAAAGTAATTCCAGATTTTGAACATTGTGAAGAGAGTCAAGATAAGCTTTTCGTATCTTATTTGAAATCCGTGGCCAGCAATTATTCGATGCAAGCACTGCATAACCTTCAAGTAGAACTTATTCAAGAACTTCGATCATCCTCTGTCTCGAATGAAAGCTTTTTCTATTTCCATACCCTGTACCGTATGATAAGAACTGTCAGTCCAGTCAATAGAAATATCAACACCCTGTACTGGTCAAAACTTACAAGATTTCTCGAGAAAGTTTCTTGTCCGGAGAGTTCATCGTTTTCTTTTGTCACCATATCCTATTGGTGTGTGCTTTTTTGTTACTTTCTCTCTTTTTCCCTCCCTCACTCTCCTTCTCTCTCTTAGTCTCCTTCCTTCAGTGCACATGGTTCCATAACTTACTGTGCACATATTTTTAAATGTCAAGTGATTTGATGTGAGATCTCTGGATCTAAGATTCTTCCTTGAAAGAAATTATGCTTGACAAGTACGACTAAGTACTCTTGTGAAACTAACTTTACGATGTTAAGCCTGATTTCCAATGAGACAGAAGGCCTTGTGTTCGTTATTGTTGCATTTCTGGCTAAGAAAGGAGAATGAAAACCCTTCCCAGTGAGCTTAAGGACCAACCAATCAGCATGGAGGATTTTCAAAGATGCGCTTTAAAAGAAAGACTGCCGCAAAGGAAACAATGTGATCTGATTCTGGCTCTGCTATGCAGTGATGTCAGAAGTTGAACTTTTTTTTCAAATTCTTCGCATCATTCCGTTCTGATTAGAAGCCATGTATGTAGTTCAATTTTTTAGGGTTGCATTGTTGTGTAGTCTTGCGTCTCGCCAAGAATCAGGTTTTAAAAGCAGTTTCATTTCACATTTTGTTGCAAATATTTATTATGTGTATATGTTCATCTAGCAAAAGATCTTGAACTAAATACATCAATTTTTGCTTGTTAATATATAGTACCTTTCCAGATAGCTAGCGTAAAAATGTTTTAAACTGAAGTTGTTGCACGCATGATCCTGAAGTTCAATTTATCAACCTGCACTCATGTCAGACCACTTCTAGTCTTCATAAGTATCCAACCCAAGCAAAACTTCTCCTTTCATGAAACTTAGACAACCTCTTCCACGCATTACAACCTACTTTACACCAGTGTGATAGCTGAAGTTGAGACCCCCATCCGCCCACTCCAATACAGGAATTTAATAGTCAACTCCTCTTGCTTACCGCGAGTACTCAATACCACCCCCCCCCCCCCAATGTCAACTCCATAATTTCTGCATCACAATGCAAATGAAAGGAGTGAAAGGAGGTTTGTCTGAAGCCACTATAAGTAAATGCACATTGGTACGCTGCATTGTGTTCTAAAGACAGAATCTTTTGTAGTCGTTATTCCAAAATATGTATTACTTTGCAAGAAAGTGTTTTTTGAAAAAGGTTCTGTTTTAAACTTTGGAAACAGCTTTATGGAAGGTTGATTCCTGTGTAAAATTGTGTGAAAGTCTCATTGAAAGCTTTGCAAAGTTTCAAAATTCTCTCAAGAACTGTAGAAGTGTGTTCCTAAGTGGATTTTTTTTAAGGCCTTCCCATGCTTTCAACCCATGTAGCATGGATAGCATTATATCGCAAAATAGTCGTCAAATTTTTGAAATTTTATCATCTGACCATAAAGTTGCAAATATATGGCGTAAAAGTTGTAATGAAATGGCAATAAAATGGAAAATCTTCGGAGCTGGCTCTTTTTTCTGCCATACCTTTTGCCTATGTGTCACTTCCACCTATGCCTGTGTGTATGTGTCAAAAGTTGCAACTTTATTAACTTGAGGTTGGAGATTTGTCCATTTGTTGTTAAAGAATTGCCACTTTATTGCAAATTTGTTTCTATTAATTGCAACATTTAGATTGAAAAATGCTACAAGGGAATGTGATTTTCGCGCGATTTTACTTATAGGATTTGACGTGCCATTATGCTGTAGTGGAAGTTTGCAACAGACCATCACCATTAGAGTTTTAGAAAATTGTCTCTTCCCAAAAGTTTTACTTCATAGCTTTTTTAAAGGTTCGTAATCAAATTTATTTGTTCCCATTTTTCTCCAGGTATTTGCAATTTAATTTGAACAATATTAAATTCCGTCACTTCAAATTTGAACAGAAGATGGCTGCATGGTTAATACAGAGTATGAATTTTACTGTTGAAAAATATCACCTATCAAGTTTCACTCGTGTTGCTGCATTTTGTCTAGTCTATGGACATTTTCGATCGACAGATAAAGCTCTCGAAAAATTAGCATCCTCTATCAGTCGTCTAAGAGTATCCGATTGGTTTGTTCTTTCAAAGAGTTTATACTTGGGGCTGGAAATACGACGGAAGCAAACACTGTCCCCAGAATTCTTGCAGCAGTTTGTAAGTTTTTTTGCTTTACTTTCGCTTTGCTGTTATTAGAAGAGCTCTCTATTTATTTCATGCTCAAAGTACATATGTACCTACTTCGGGTGTTATAAATTTGGTTTCCAATTGTGCTAGTTTCACTAGAGAAATTCTAAACGTTGTTAAAAAATCAGGGATAGTGAGAAAGTAAAGTACCTTTTTGTGCTGCATTTGTCAGTAATGTAGCTTTGGGGGGGGGGGGGGGGGGGACCCGCCTCGGGCATCATTTTCTGTGGCTGGATAAAAGGAAAAGAGGAAAATAGAGGGAGGGAAAAGGTGAGAAAGGGGGGGAGTAAAAAAGAGGTGGAAAACCTTTTATTTTCTCTGTTCCGGTCCACGGCCTTTTACCCGGCCGCTGTAGCGGGTCCGCGTGCCTTTTGCCGATTTCCGGCCCTTTTCGGGTTATCTGTTACCGTTTCCGACTGCGAGACTAGTTCCTTAAGTGTTCACCAGAGCCCGCCACACGCTGGACGAGTCGGATATATCCGACATCGGACTGCGACAAGTTTAAACTTTCGTGTCGAATATAACCGACATTGGACCCAAACTGACTTTTCCTGTTGTCGGATATATCCGACATTGGACCGGACAGGGTTAAGACAAAATACTAATTACTGGTGAAGAAACAAAAGATATTAAAAAAGCCATTGATGCTCTCCTCCATTGATGCTTCTAAGTTGTCAGGTTTTTCAGATTTGGATTCATTTTTTTTTTTTTTTTTTTTTTACCTTCTTTTTGCTGAATTTTATTCAATTTCTAAGATAATTGAAAAACTGATGACAGAATTGATTAACATTGAAAAAAAGGAGAAAGTTTGGTGAAAGTGATTTTTTCCTCTGATCGGTACTTCTTGTGATAATCGATCTCAAAATTTACCAGGTAAAAATTGATGGGAAGTGATGGGAGGACATCAATTCCTACATTTCAGTCTTTGAGATCAATTATCACAAAAAATATTGATGGGAGGAAAAAATTTACAGACCAAACTTAATTCTTTTGTTTGTAATGTTCAGTCCCGTCATCAGTTCTACAATTCTCTCAGAAATTGTGTTTTTCCGCAAAAAGGAAGGTCTAAAAAAATAAAGTCTCTTTGAACACCCCTAAAAGTCACGCTATTCTGTTTCTGACCCCCCACAGATGAAATGTAAACATAAAATTAAATTACCCATGGACACTAATTATGTATCTTCAAAATCAATGCTCCTGTCGTTGAGATTTACTGGAAGAATCTTAAGGGGGGGGGGGATTTTGGGTGCTAAGCTGTAAGTACATCGTGAGCCATTTCTGTTCTCAAGCTAAAAAATTTACCAAGGTACTAGGTCATCGCAAGGTTTTGTTACAGCCGTACTAAAAAAAAAAAACTAGGAGGACTCAGAATGGGGCTGAGTAACACCTTTTCTTGCGATCATATTTTTTGCACCAAAATTTTTGATTTGTTTAATTATTGTTGCAGTCATCTGCTTTGTGTTTCAGGTGAAGCTCAGTGCTTTGATGAATGAAGCGGCTCTGGAATATTTAAGGCGCAATCCTTCCATTCAATCATATGAGCTCAGTTGCCTTGCTAATTCCCTTTATTATCGGCATGGTGTAACTGACTCCCCTCTTTTTGGAGAAATTGTGAAAAGGTAATGAGTCTTCAGTATCTAATTGACCATCGTCTTGATAAAGATAGCCTTGATATTTGTTATTTACAAGGGGAGGCTCAGAAGTCGCCGCCTCCGATTTTGAAAACAATTGCACGAAAATGTAGCTAAAGTAAAACTATTAGACCCGTGTTTCTCACTTTTTGCCAATGGGCCTTCCTAAAGCGTCAGGAATTTTTTGAAACTTGCCGATATTCACGTAAAAAACCCTAGCGGAGAGCGTTCCGAATATGTACATGAATTTCGGCAACTTTAAAAAAATTCCTGACGCTTTAGGAAGGCCCATTGGCAAAAAGTGAGAAACACGGGTCTAATAGTTTTACTTTAGCTACACTTTCGTGTAATTGTTTTCAAAATCGGAGGCGGCGACTTCTGAGCCTCCCCTTGTTAGTTAAATTGCGGTGGGAGCTTGAAAAGTGATGATTTTCTTTTTTACGCGCAGTTTACAGCACAGTTTTTGGTATTACATCCGGTCATTTAATCGCAACATAAAGCTTCAGCTGTCTGTTGAAACCTCCAAAGCCCCCTTTATAGACTGTCTATTTTTATGAGAGGGCCTGTGTTTTGAACAGTCAGTTGTTATACAAATTCTGTTTTCTCCTTTGACTTTGAGAAGCTTTTTGAGTGCTTTGGATTTGATTTCAATTTTTTTTAACGCCACCATCAATTTTCTCGTCAAATTTTTTTTGGGAAATTCGCTTTAGAATGAAAACCCTTGGTCGCCCTGGATCACGAAACTGGCCTAGTTGAGTTCTTTAAAGAATGAGTTGTGGAAATGCAGAAAAGTTGGAACGATTCTCTGAATAAAATAATGCTCTATTATTTTGTCTAACTTTTCTCTTTTTTTTATTTTTTTCTCCCTTGTTTCAACTCTTCTCAGTTCCTTTTTATTTTTCTATCTCCTATCTGAGCCCTTAGTTACTCTCCCTTACTCTGCGGGGCCAATATAAATGCGACTGTCAAGATTCAAATCTAGTGTTGATTTCTGGCACCTGAGCGCTATTGTTCAATTAATGTCAAAGGTAATTTACATTTAAGTAAAAGAAGGTCGGGTATTACGTAATTATTGGAAAAATTTCTCTCCAAATTCTCCTGTCAATAACTTCTAAAATAAGGTTGAAAGTACCAAAAAAACAGAATATTGCAAATTGATTCTAGTATTGAAATGTGATTTTCCATTTTTGGTATTTTCCGCCGTATTCTTGACATTTTTGACGAGACGTTTTGTAGAGGTATTCTTTACATGATTATTTAGTACCTGACTTACCTGACCTTCTGTGTTCTTTAATATAAATCACTTTTGGCCTGTAATTTGACATTAGTTTTTAAGTCAGTGCTCTTGTGGCAGAAATCAGTACTCTAGTCTGTCCAATTTAAGAAGACAGTCGGAGATTTTTCGGAAAGTGCACAAATGGCAACGGAGGCGAGGCGCATACAATGGCAACGGTCTCCGATCGCCAAGCCACTGTCAACTCGTCATTGCGCCGGCTGCGCTGTGGGTTGACGAGCGGCTACCTGACCGCCGACCCTTTTTATCAGAGTCCGGGATGAGGGAGGGAAAAGGGTAAAATTTTAAATTTCATATTTACGCAATTTCTTTTAGCGCTAGTACACTCTACAAGAAATATCTGTCCAATTGAGTGTAAATTTCTTATAAATCTGACCATATTCAAGATCACTCATGAAGGAGGGGGAACTCCTCCATTTGCACTGGCCATATGGACATGTGATCCTGAATATGGTCGGATTTATATGAAATTTACACGCAATTGGACGGAAATTTCTTGTAGAGTGTACTAGCGCAAAAAGAAATTGCGTAAATATGAAATTTCAAATTTTACCATTTTCCCTCCCTCATCCCGGACTCTGATAAAAAGGGTCGGCGGTCAGGTAGCCGCTCGTCAACCCACAGCGCGGCCGGCGCAATGACGAGTTGACAGTGGCTTGGCGATCGGAGACCGTTGCCATTGTATGCGCCTCGCCTCTGTTGCCATTTGTGCACTTTCCGAAAAATGTCCGACTGTCTTCTTAAATTGAACAGACTATAATCTTCTGAAGATTCATTTGAAGCTCACTTTTAGCAACCAATTAAAAAATGATACACTTTTTGTAGGTTTGAAGACATCGAAATTGAAGATTTTTCTCCAACCTTAGTTAAAAGAGTACTGGGGTACTTCAAGAAAATGGACTATTTTAGCGCAAAATTTCTTGAAACAGCAGCTGAGTATGTTATCAAGCATAGTGAAGATTTAAAAGCAGATGTCATGGTGATTCTTTTACATACTTTATACCTTTATGGCCATGATCTTAAGTGTGCGGAACTGTTTTTTCCTGTTGTCTGTGAAATGATTAACAGGTGAGAAATTTTTTTATTTGCAATATTTGCTTTTATGTTCGAGTTTTACTGTGAATATTTCACTTTTCCCCTCAGGTTATCTGCGGTAAATAGTGTTTACCTCAAACATGATTCAGGTTCTGGATACGTTGTTGTTTTAACAGTGCCTTCTGATTTTTTCAATGTGTGTTTTTTTACCGTATCAGAAAACTGAACGTTCAATTCAGTAATCTTCATTCTAACAGGGGCTATTTGTTGAGATAATTAATTACAGTTTTTGCCTACATTTCAAGGGCGATGCAGTGGTAATGTCACTCTTTACTTTCCTACTCATGTGGCAAAGGGGTTTAAAGACGAGGCAGTAATATCATTTTTACAAAATTTAAATTAGATATTTTTTTATCATTTTTTTCTTGCAAAATTTTATTACTACTTTTCCCAAATTTTGATTTTATTTTTTACTGATTTTAAAGTTATTTCTTGCTAATTTTCATGTTATATTTCTGCACAAAAATAATGCAAAATATTTTTGGGACCTGTGAGATCTTTCATTTAACATGAAATTACGCATTCAATGGTACTAATTTGATCAAAAATCTATCATGCAAAGTCCTTGCACACAAGGGTCTGATTGATCTATTAAAATTACTCACTCGTTAATTGTGTGTCTAATGCAATTAGACTGTAGCTCTAATGCTACAACTGTAAAGAGGCGACGCCATGTCATATGTTCTATCCCAAAGTGAGGCAGCATAAACGGTTTGTTTTTCCTTTTTTTTAACCTCTAATCAAGACTTGTAATTAATTCAGTAGAAACTAGTTTTAAACAAAAGAGCAAGTGTTTTAGAGTGGCTATCTGGACACCAAATTTTAATACAACTATTCAGAAGAGAAGATTTCGCTTGTTTCTGTCATGCGTCAGTTTCTTTATTTTGTCAATCCTTTCAAAAGAAACAGTTAAATACATACATACATTGATTGCTGTGTTCAGATAGCCACTCCAAAACGCTTTCACCTTCATTTCAAATTGCTCCCTTCCAACTTTTGATTTAAGGTTAAAAAAATAAGAGGCAAACAAACCGAGCCTAAGAGATTTTCATTGTGGCTGCCTCTGAGGTGTCTTCTAAATTACGTCCGAGAAGGTCCCTCTATGGTTTTGCTCATCGGCAGTCATTGGTCCTGTAGACAGTTTTAGTGATGACTTTGTGATAACGTCATTCGGCGATGAGTGTTCCAAACAAAGACAAACTGTCTCTCTTGCTCTCATGTAACCCCTATGTACTGCCATCTCACTCTAATCTCATAAACCTTATATAGAGACATCTTTTTTGAAATTTTTTGGCAGAAATGAATTCCTCGAGGCCTGCAATTTTGATAATAATATGTTGTGAATCAAGGCCCTTGTATACAAATTTCGAAACTAGAAAGAGATGGGTATACATGGGGGGTCACAGGAGAGTGAGTGAGATAGTTGGGAACGCTACGCGAGTTTTGTCACAACTGATTGTAACCGATGAGTGCATTGTTGTGATTGTTGGCTAACCGTTGACTTCGCACTAAAATTGTCTATTGGTGAGTTATTGGTCCATTTAAATCTCCTGCTTGCTGAATTACCATCTGATTAGTAGTTGCCGGGGGGTCCTCCTTGAAGAAGTATTTTTGTTGTTGTTTGTTGTTTTGTTGTTGTTTCAATAAAACCGTCTTGTGTCCTCAATTCTTGTTTCAGGTGCAAACACCATCTCTCATGTCTTCAATTACTTCAAGCCGCTTGTGCCTTAGCTTATTTCCATCATCTTCCTCCATCTTTTACTCAAGAAATCTTTAATGTAAAATTTTTAGAAGCTGTGGATGAAGAAATCAGACTCAACACAGTCAAAGTAAGTTGTAATAGCACATTTGCAAACCCAATCTTGTGTTTCGTTTTGTTTTTCCAGTCAAAAGAGTTCTACGCATGTTGCATCGGAAAGCTCATTTCTCGCTATGAAAAGTGCTTGGAACTGGAAGGAGACTAGGTTGAAAAGTAAAGTGAGTACTTCAAATTATAAAAATATGATTCATTCATGTTGCATAATTTCTGGTTAACTTCTGAACGGGGAATCTTTTGTACGGAGCGGCGGAAATAGGCATTGCTCATTTTCGGCGGGAGGCTTGACGCGCGCGAGAGATAAACGCGCGCCGCATTCAGGCGCAAATCCACGGATCGGGTCTGGGTTTTCGGCAACTTGTCAGGTATACCCTGAGCTTCAATAATATTTTTAGTTTTTGAAAATCGGACGATTTTTCTAGAAATGGCAAGGGGGGTGCAATGATTTATTGAACGCCCCTCGTATTTACATCTGATTTGCTTTGCAAGCAAGCATGACTGTGCCTCCAGGTGAGCAGCCTATTGGTGATGGCTGACTTTGATTTTTTCCTCTTTCTCCACTCACTTCGTCCAGAGTTTGCGTCTATGTTCTCCCCCACACAAACATGCAGTAACGAGTCTCAGTGTGTCTCATGGAGTGGCCTTGTTTGATGTGTTTGTAAGCGTTGAAATAGGGCATCAACTCCAGACTCTAGGTGAGAACTCAGGGAGGGAAGATCAAAGTCAGCCATTGCCAGTCGGCTGCTCATCTGTCAGCAGGGTCTTACTTGACTGCACAGCAAATTTGACTTGGATGACAAAATTTGCGCAAACTTTAAGCGCGATTATATCAAAAACAGCTCATACATAATTATCGGGCCCAAGAGACCAAAAAAAAAGATACCAATTTTATCCTAACTGCATTTTTTGAGTTATGCTGTTTGGTCACAAAGGTCCTCATATCCTTTGCTTTTTAATGATTTAAATTTTATCTTGAAGGGATCAGTAGCCTGGCAGGTTCTTACTCTCGTTGTTTTGTTTTTGGACTGGCCTGAGTGCTTATCCCCAATTATGATTTTTGTAAATGCCCACAGTACCTAACTAGACTGAGTTAAACTACAGAATGCTTTCGATCATCCAATGGTATGTTCATCTCGATCCCAAAGAATAATTGTTTAACTTTTTTTCTGGATTTGGTGATTACTGATTACTTAATACATTCTTTGCAGGGTCGGACTGGCTCTCTAAATGTTGGGCCGCTCGGTCAATTTGGGGGCCCCCCTCAGACCATTTTTTAAAAATTAACTTAAAACGAAGCAGTTTTTACGCTATTTTTCAACTGATAATTAAAGTTCTCTGTTTCTTATTTTTTAGTTATTACGTAGACTTATTAAAGGATCCAGATCGCAGTGGGCTTCTCTTGGTCCTTTTTAAACCCACCCAAATATCAGCTAGAGCATATGCTCGGCTGCGGCTTCTAGTCCAGGATAAAGTAACTTATTATCTTCGGTGGTGGAGTTAGATATTCATTTTTGGGGGGGGGGGGGGGTAAAGTGAAGCCATCTCTTTTCACGTGTCTCACTTACCGGGGGGGTCTGGGGGGTATGGAATACCCTCCAGGTGTTGACGGGGGGTCCGGGGGCCCTCCCCCGGAAAATTTTGACAATTTTACATCCTAAAAACCCAATTTTAATGAGTTTTTTAGGGTTTCATTTGTGAGAGAACCGAGTAATTATTTATGAGATAGAGATAACATTTTAGCAAGTTTTGATTTTGAAAAGAAGGAAAAGAGGAAAACTTTTTTTTAAAAATTATAAGACATAATGGTAGACTCCTGAGACTCCCTCTCGCTTGCAATTACACGAATTGTCATTTTTTCGTTTTTCTTGCCAGTATATATTATTTTCTTCCCAGTTTATTCTTTCGATACTTTTTGGGGGACTAAGGGGCCCCGTTTTTAAACCGTTTGGGGCCCCGTTTTAATGCATTCGAAGGCTCCTTTTTTAAACGTTCGGGGGCCCCAGATTTTCCAAATGTCGTCTTGGACTAGAGTGGACTTGGCCAGTCTCGATGCATTTTCAATCCTTATATTAAGCTATCTTAATTAGTTTACAATGGTTTTCCTTTAGAGTAATCTATTTACTGTCTTCTTTGATACATTATTCTTTTTTTCATTCCTAAATTTTTCCATTTTATCCATTCGGGGGCCCCCTTGGGCCTCAAAAATCGAAACTTTAGGCCGCAATCGCGGCCCTGGCCAGTCCAACCCTGATTCTTTGCGCTGTTTAATTGTAAGTTCTGATGTTTAGATATTCTATCCCAAGAACATGAGGAACACTTTCTTGGAATTGAATCGAACTGTGTGTCTCGACTACCCCGAGCAAGATGTTCCCTGGTTTCATGCACGTTATTGTGAGGAGTTAAATGTGCTAGGTAGTAAAATTTTTTAATTTTCATACTTTTCTTTAATTTTTTGTCTTGACCTACCATGAGTTTGATGGACATGATGATGTTTTGTTAATCTTTACAAACATCTAAACATCTTGCTGAAATGATTCTATAATGCAATCTTGCTTGTGTGATTCTGAGCATTAATTTCTTTGTTAAATTACTCTGAAATAATAATAAGATTCATCCAATAAAATTTCAAAATCCATGCTTTATTTAAGAAAAAAGCAAAGACAAAATAACCTTTTGATGTCACCATTGGGTACTACGTACTATGCCTTGATGTATTTAACCCTTCACTTATCCACCTAAAATACTTTGAGGGTCATCCTCTAAGTAACAATATTCCTGTTTTACTGCCAAGCGTAATGAAGGGGAAAAGTAACAAAAGCTGAAATAACCCCCTCCACAAAAAAAAAAAAAAAAAAAAAAAAAAAAATATGGTGAATTTTCCAACTCTACATTTTACTGCCATTGCCCATCAGTCAGTTGTATTTGAGCAAGTGGATGCCTAGGAGATCAATTGAGGACGTGGGTGCGAGAAGGACTTTTCTTTGTTGCAGTGTTCCATTATCTCATTAGTCATTACCCAACCTTTTTTTAGAAGGATATAAAGACAACATTTTTCTTGAAAATTGCACTAAAAAGACCCAAAAATCATGAATAATGAGTCTCTTGCATACTTTTTCTACAACAGTATAAAACCTTTTTTCTTACATAAAATTCGGAAAAAATAAAGATTAGCACATTAAAAACTTTCGAAATCCACTCATTAACTCAGGAAGTCACTTCAAGTTCAAACAGTCTGCGTTACACTTGACACTATTTGCACCGGATACTACTACATAGAAGGAACCACTGTGTATATATGTAAACAACATTGTAACTACAAAAAGATGGAATTTCCTTCTAAATTCATGAAGTATTGGCTGCATTTGCTGTCTAGTCTTTTCTGGTTTATCAAAGATTACAAAATATTGCAAGAATTGCATGCATCTAAACGAAATATTCAAAAGTTCGTAAGTTTTGTTGATGTTTACACAATTGCGGTGTTTCCGTCCATGGGCACCTGCAGAAAAATGTCCAAGGGGGGGAAAAATTGTTGAACACCAGTGGAAGGTCTTTTTTTTTTTTTTTTTTTAAAAAAAAAAAAAAAAAAAAAAAGTAGGCCTTTCCTGTTAAATAAGGAGTAGTTGAAGGTGTGTGATGATATGTAAAATAAGGAGAATTTTGCAATTTGGCAAACAATTTTTCCTCCATCTGAATTTTATTTAAAAAAAATTGCGGTAGACCCATCTATCTATTTAATATATTTTTTTTTTTTTTATAAATAATTAATTGTTGGTGAAGTAGGTATGCTTCATAATAACGATTGTTTTATGTAGAAGCAATTGGAGAGAGAATAATATTGTAGTCAAATCGGAAGCGCGACTGATACTGTTAAACATTATGGCTGGGATCCTTAGCACAGAAGTAGCTTTCAATTCCTGAAGATCGATTCTGAATATGAGAAATTAGTAAACATTCTTAAAACTGTAGAGCTTTGATGGCTCTTCCAATGTGGGCAATGTTTTCCATCCAAATGATTCTATTTAAAGCAATCGTTTTAATAGCAGATCAGAATACTGCTGGTCAGTGCAAAATAGTGATGAATTCTATAATGTGTTGAGATCGGTGGTGGCTGGAGCAAAATGGCAACAATTTTTTTCCCCTGTTAGAATGTAAGGAAGGACTTTAATTGATTCTTGATTTTTACCGCTTCACTATCGAATCGATTGATTGTTTTACTATGTTCACTTTATAAATACACATTGTTGCCAAATTGCAAGAACCACGGCTATACTCTGTTCAAGATAAGAAATTGGGTAAAACACCGCAGTAAAATCCACCCTTGGGAAGGGATAAAAAAAAAAAAAAAAAAAAAAACGGGAAAAGGGGCACGACACGTCCACTGTTTAGTAGCGCGGGCCCAGACACAAAATTTTGAGATCCTGCGTGCCTCTGTTCTCGAGATAATCGGGGCAACGCAATCCTCAGCGGTCGCCTTTTATTATATTAATGAATAAACTTTCACAAGTTAATTTTTTACAAAACTGCCTCCATAATCTGAAAACAATTACAGCTCTTTTTAGTGGAGCTATTTGTTCAACTTGTTGCAAATTCACCAAAACTTTGGTAATTTTTAACTTATCTACAGTCCTTTACCCCCAAAACAGCAATTTTCTTTACTTTATAGAATTTGTTCTGAAAATCTGGGGAAAATTGTCAGAAATGAATTAAAATCTCTAGTTTGAGGGTGATTGTCTGCAGCTATGCCAGAAATGACCAGCATTTTTGCCTAAAATTATGATATTTTAAGTAGGTGTGGCTACTTTTGAACTTTTTGCAATACGTTTGAATTTTCACTTTACTCGTGATAAGAATGGAATTATGTATTGTATCCCGGCAAGAGGGACTAGGGTGGTCACGGGGAGCTCACATTATCTAGTCATCACTATCTGTCACTTTTAAGTATTTTTTTCATAGTGAGTCATTTCCTCTAGAATTTTCAATTTTTCCCACCTAACCTAATGTACCTGGAGCCCTTATACTTTAAATTTGCCACTAAAAAATAAATCCATCAAAATAGGGCTGTTGCACACTTTTGCTACAGGCAATATAAGAGTTGATTCAGTTATAAAAACTTCCAATAATAATGATGGTAGCACTTGCAACTTACGAAATCCACTCCTAAACTCATAGGAAGTTAGTGCTTAGTTAACTCAAGTGCTTTTAAAGGCGCGATCATAATAGCGGTGCTGGGCGTTGGAGATTTTCATATTAATTCTGTCTTTCTTTCTTTGCTGGGAAGGAAGTTCACCGAGTAACTAGCCACCAGAGGAGTGATTAACAGCCAATCAAACGTACTATGACCTGTTGACCTCGGCGCCAAAAAAAAGTCTTTCTTATCGGCTACTTCTTGATTATGTGACAGTATTATTAGATGGGAATCTCCCATTATTAATACCTAACATCTCCATTACGCTTGCGCGTTTAAAAGCATTTTAGTAGTTTAAGATTGAATTTTGTAAATTTTTAGTGCTACCATCGTTATTTTCGGAAGTTTTTACCACTGAACTGACAACTTAAATCGACCTTAGCAAAAGTGTGCAACAGTCCCATTCCTTGGCTCACAAAGATTTTTTGTTGTTGTTTTTGTTATGATGATGATGATGATGGGAAAAAACACTTTTATAAGTTTTTCATTTTGCTATTGTATTTGTGTTTGGTCCTCTTGGTTTCAGAGAATTCAAGAACGACATCTCTCCATGAAGATGTTCAAGAAATATTAGTTCACCTTGTTGGAGATGCAAAACTCTTTCAAAAAAATATTTTTTCTCCCTACAATCATAAAATAGGTAAGCGTTAAACTCTTTTTGGTATGGTCATTTTTATAATGGGGCTCCTGCTAACCACTTCTGTAAGCGATTGAGTAGTTAATTTTTGCGTTAAAACCAGCAAAAATGAAGATAAGTGAAAAAAAAAAACCATGAAATTCACTCAAAGACTCACAAAATGACTTTAATGTTAAAGGCAGTATAGTAAAACTACGCAGGTAAGACAGGAGATTCCTATCTAATTTGAGACTCCTCTTCGTGTTTCAATAGAGAGTAAGAAGTAATTTGTCTCTTTTTCTGAAGTAACGCATGTAGGAAAGTCTCAAATTAGATAGCAATTTCCTGTGGTACCTGCGTAACTCCGCCATAATGCCTTTAACTTCAAAGCCATTTTGTAAGTCTTTGTTAGTTTTGTGACTTTTTAAGTATGCTCATTGTCATTGTCGCTGGTTTTTATGCAAGAATTAACTATTTAATCACTTGTAGTAAAAAGAGTGATCAAACAATCAGAAAACCGAAAATACATTTGCAATCCAAGTATTTAACGCTCTACCTAAATCTTTGAAAATTTGTTTTAAAAACGGAGAAATTAGTAGTTTTTTTCACATATTAGAGCAATTTCTACTCTCCTCTGCTTTATAAAGCCTGGATGAACTGCTAAGCTTTAAGCCAAATTAAAATACAAATAAATTTAATTACATTAAAACTACATTTTAGCGACAAGCAAACAAATGTATTGTTTGCTATGACCTGTACCTTGCCAGGATCCTGGCTATCATGTACCAAAAATGAAAATAAAAAATAGAAATAAAGCATTTCATTTTTGACCTAGAGCTTGTTTTAGAAAAGTGAGCAGACCCCGACTGATAATCTTTGGAATTTTGCAACGTTATTTCTCATATTGCTTGATGGAAATTTGAGCTTTTGGGTCTGCACTTTAGAATGCTTTTCAACTAATAAGTGAAAGTCTTGTTATGATTTTAACAAACGAAATTGAAAGATTATTGTCAGGGGTCTGCTTACGTGACTGAAACAAGCTCTATCAACATAATTCCAGATTTTCCGGAGTGATTGATTTTACACTCTGCAATAGCTAGTCTGTCCTCTGCAATAGCTAGTATTGATGTCAACTTTTTTCAACTTTTTGTAACCAACTCTATTGAAATGTGCTTTTGGCAATAACAAGGCTTTTGCAGGCAGGGCACCGCCACCTTGAAAAAAATCTATAATTTTGAACTGACATATATTTGGTGTTTTAGACCTATTGTTGATATGTAATATTTTTAATCATAATTTCTATTCTCACAACATTCATCACTTATTTGACACTCAGTATTCTTTTTCTAGACTTTCAAATTATTTTGGACTGGAATGGTTTACCAATTGAGGCAAAATTTGCAAAAAATCCTGCTACTTTCTCCAGGTTTGTTTCTTAGACGTTTTCATGGTGCAACTTCTATGATATTTTTCTTAAAAAAGTTTCGTCCTTGTGGAACTATCCATATTGCTAATTTTAATAAAATTATGAAATCAAAGTAATTTACAGCTAGGAATTTTCAACTTCCGGATGAATAATCACAACACATGCTAATTATCAGCTTTCAAATATTTGTTTAGAATGCATGGAAGTTGAAGAAAAATAATTTAACGATAGTTATAAGAAAAAAGTGGAACTCAGAAATTCATAATGGAAAAGAAGCTTTCTTTTCAGTGCTACTGAGACTAGATCTCTTTTATTGTTCCATTAAGAACTAGTTCTCATATCCATAGCTTATTTTAGAAGGGTTGCTATTTTGCATATAATTATACCCTACACGTATCGTCGTCCATCTGATGCGTAGGCGTAAGTCAAATTGGACGTTTCATGATCATCTTTCACGGTTTAAATTTTTCAAAGGACAATGCATGTACGAATAATCCTTGAACATTTTTTCCTATGTTCTTCATGAGTCATAAAATCACAGAAAACTATTAATTGAAGTAATTGAATGATTGGTTGTGGTTGATATAGTGAAAATGAGTTTGGAAATTTTGAAACGTTGGATTCAACTTAGTATTCCTTTGCGTCAGATGGACGACAATATATATTCATCTAACGGTAAAAGTGTTGAATTACGTGCCAAATTTTGCAACACTGCATTTTAGGTAGGGAGTGTAAATGTAAAACAAACAACATTCGAACAGTTGCAGTCATTTGAAGTTTTCTTTTGCGTTTTTCTCAAAACGACTGTTTGGCTCATGGGCCCTTCTTCCGGAAAAGTCCTCAATTTATTTTTTTTTTGCTTTGTAAAAGAGAATGAAGTAACCAAAAAATGTTGTATTTTTGTGATAAACAACAGTTGTATTTCACAACGTAGTGTTTTACAGAAGCTGAATGAACCCAAAATTTCAGTGAAGATACGATCTTTCAAAATTGTTGCATGTCGCTTCTTTTTTTCAGAGTCGCAGTTCTTTTACTTTCCAAAGGTGACCTTGCCCTTCCGTCAAAACATTTAAAAGGGCCGATGCAGTTGAAACAAAGGCATCTCGAATTAATGGGATACCGAGTAGTGACTATTCATCCCACTCTTTGGAATACAATGTTTATGGCAGAAAAGTCAAGTAAAACCGATTATCTTCGCAAACAAATATGGCAAAAACCTTAGCAAGTTGAACAGTAATTTATTTGGCACCACATGTTGTATTCGACCAAAGAAGCACTTTTACTAAACTGCTGTAAAAGTTTCTTTGAAATTAGGAATATTAAATTTTTAGTTTTTTATAAAGTGCTTCCTATTATTACCTCCAATTTCGTTTTTCCAATGCTTGCTCAGTCATCCGAGGTTTTGCAAGCCCCTAGACAAAATATTTTCTTCCCCCCCCCCCCCCCGGTTTTTATTTTTTATGCAGACCTTCAAACAGTTCTGATGACTCGAAGAACTTGATCCATATCCCTGTCTTTCCTCGAACAGAATAATTGAAGCTTTTGAGAAAGGTTTATAATTTTTTGGGGGCTCGTTAAAACCTTCCAAGGGGCCCCTAAAGCAGGGCTGGATTTCCCGTATGGCCCACTAGGCCCGGGCCTAGAGCGTGAAATTTTGAGGGGCACATTCTGAGGAAAGTGGCAGTAATTTACTACGAGGAAAAAATTGGAAGAAGAAAGAAGAAAAAAGGAAGTTGAGAACACAAGGAACTAATCTTTTTTTCGATCCTCTGACGTGAATGAGCTGGAATTTGTTCCCTTACATTCCTCTCCTACTCTTTCGCTTCATAGACTCATTTGTGTGAAGCCTTCAATATCTTTGACTTCTGCTCGCCATTGTGAAAGCCTAAAACTAACGCCCAATCGGAACTCGGTGAGTTTGTGTCGGTACTCCCTAACAAAACTGCCATCATGCAAGGTACTCTAGATCTAGAATACATGCGGAGTGCAGAAGGTTGCTTTAATTACACGAGGATTCGCCTCTTACCTCGAATTTTTGACTGCTGAAACTAGCTTTTGTGTTTAAAAGTACTTACGTACTCCGTATGAGGTAATCGTTTTTGCTAGACCCTAATTTTATTGTACCTAATATGTTTCTGCATGGCTGTTAAATATGGATCGCGCGAACGTATGAAATTAGTCAACTGTCATCACAGTTTGACGACAATGGTATTCACGTATACTATGGAGTATATAAGTGAAACACATTCGCCACTCTGGTGTTCTTTTGACTTGACGGGGGTGGCTACAGCCACTTATAATTTATGCATGTCGGTGTTGTACGGCAATCATAATAAATATAGTTTTACGCTCGCGACTACATGGTTGAAGATGGTGCAAAGCGGATGCAATGTTGGGCCCATAATAAATAGATTTGACGTATTTTGTCTTCATTTCCTAGAAATAACGGGCATTATTCATTGTAGACTTTCAACGATAAATGATGCTAATACATCTGCATCGTAAAGGTTAATTAGGATTGAATAAATTGTTCCTCACGATTTGAAGTCACTTGGAGATTAAAAAAAAAAAAAATAAATAAATTCCTGCAGTCAATGAATATTCCGCTCAGTGGCATAAACTTGAACTTTTTTTTGAGGGGGGCCAGACAACCTTTGGATAGATGTACTCTCCAGTAATTGGGGGTTCGAGGGTCTTTCCCCGGAAAAATTTGAAAATGTAGGTTCTCTCAGATGATATTTTAAACTATCTCATCTTACGAAAATTGCACAAAATTGACTGGCAAAAGTTAATGGACTTAACGCATATTATGGTTAATACAAAACAGGACTTCCTCCCTCTTTTTCTTCAAATTTTGAAGGGGGGGGGGCAATCTCAATCTCACATATTGGACGGGCAAATAGACCGTGTACCCCTAAGATTACGCCACTGGGTATTAATAGACCAACTAAAATTTTCCTCGTACCCTCGTGCTCAAAGAGCTATGACAGGGGGTCTCAAATCACACGGTGATTAATGGATCAACTTAAATTTTACCAAGGTCCGCGATCCATAGGCCCGTGACAGGGGGCCCCAAATCACACGACCAATAATGGCCCAGATTAAATTTTCCTCGGGCCGTTGATCCAAAGGGCCGTCCCTGCAGGTGCTCCAAATCACATGGCCATTATCATAATGAACCAACTTAAATTTTCCTCATGCCCTCAATTCAAAGGGCCGTAACAGGGGGCCCCGAAAAACTAGCAAATTAATGAACCGAGTTAATATTGCCCCAGGCCACTAGAATTCTCTTGATTCCCATGCAATACTACGGTGCGATGCGCTGTCTCCACAGTCCAGGGAAATAAACAAACAAAAAAAAAAAAAAAAAAAACGAATCAGAGTCCTGGCCCCTTGAGGCCCGAGCCCCACGACAGCGGGCGCGATTTCGTGCCCTATGGGCAGCCCTGTAAGTAACACACGCCTGAGTGAAAACACGTGAAAATCTTATTGAAAGCGTAACAGTCTCAAAATCCACTCATGAACCCACAAGAGGCTATTAGGAGAAATCCAACATGATGATCAAATTAGCAGGTCATATAATCACTGCTCATTTGACCGTCATCTTGGAATTTTATTAAAAGCATTCATTGAGTTTGAGTAAATTTTACAACTTGTAGGTGCTCCCAACAAGATTTTCAAGGGATTTTACATAATAATTGACCCTCTTCATAACAGTGGCAATAGTTTGTAACAAACCCATTCCAAATCACTAATACATTTATTGAGTTGATAAGTCAATTTCAAAACTTTCTGATGCTCCTAACCATGCCTGTGACCAGCAAGGGGCCAGGGGGGCTCAGCCCCCCTTGAAATTTGTTTTCAGCCATATGTTACAGTAAAAGCTACCGAGCCTCCTCCCCCCCCCCCCCGGGACCACTTGGCTGGTTACAGGCTTGCTCCCAATATCATTTGATATCAAATGATAATAGAGTGCGTAGCCGTAGAAAAAGTTTCCAGCAGACCAATTAGCCAGTGGTGGCTCGTGCGATTTGGCAACAATACTTTTCCTCCATTTAATTCTGTGTAAAACAATTGATTCATCAGTGAAGCGCTGTCAGTGAAGCGGCGCTTCCCCAGCATTGACTATTTTACATAGAATCAAATGGAGGAAAATCATTTTTGCCTGATTGCACCAATCGCCACTGCCATCGGCTTCTTCAATGTGCTCCTCTCATTCTGATCACTCTATGAACTTTGGATTTGGTCCCTTCATGAATGCAAAATAAAAATCTCGCATGGTCGGGAAAAGAAAACATCCATTTTTTTTTTTCCTCAACTTGCAAAAGTTTAATAAATTAAAAGGAATTTACAAAAATTAAATTAATAAAAAATAAAAATAGAAAAACTAAAATTGGGGGGGGGGGAGGGGGAACAAATTAACCCAGTCTTCAGATAACAAAGAAAACTGAATTTTATAAATTAAATGCAGAAGGAAAGCTGGTTGATAATGCAAATGTAGGAATGAAGACTAGAAACAGAAGCTAGAACATGACAATACACGGCCAATCAAAACTGAAATGTTTAACAGGAAGGGGTATTCTTATAAAATGCACAATGCTTGGTATTTAACAATGGCATATTGGTGTTGGCAAGATTTAAGGAAGACACTTGTCAACTTTTTTGTGAGAGGGTCAATCAAAAAGTAAGTTTCATAGATCTTTTTCTCAAGCCGTATGTCGGAAAAACTTCAAATACACCGTTAAATTTGTCATATTTTCAGCTTTTCGATGACTAAACGATTTATTTTTAAAATAGGTTCATTTTGGATAGAGATATAGCTAGTTTTCTGCACCACCCACGTCAAAAAATTGTCCACTTTTTTCCAACTTTACGAACGAGATCAATCTTCAAATCAATGATAAAAAAAAAAAAATGGCTCATACCAAAAATTGACTTTGACAAGTTTTGCACTACAATTTGCAACCAGTCTGCACCTGTTTTAATGTCGGATAAAAACTGATGACAGCAGAAGTGCATGGACAATGGCCGATTGAAAACGGATGTTTATCGCTGATTTGAAGATTTGCTCTCGTTTGTAAAAAGTTGGCTGGAAGAGGTGGGAAATTTTATGACAAGGGTGCAGAAAACTAGCCATATCTCCATAAAAATGAACCTATTTTTATAAAAAAAAACTAGAAGGCGTTGAAAAGTTGAAAAAATGACATATTCAACGGTGTAATTGGATTTTTTCTACCATAAATAGAGCCTGAGAAAAAGATCAATGAAACTTACTTTTTGACTGACTCTCATACGCTAAACTCTTGGGATGCAGTTCAGGGAATCTGAGAAAAAACTTGGAGGCACATGGAGGCACTTTTCCGAGGTAGCTGACTGCAGCTCCAAATCTCAGTATTTGATAAAGCTTCTCACATCTATACAGGGTGTCCCAAAATTCATAGTAAATATTTTTACCACGTATTTTTGGGGTCAAAATAAGACTTTTTTTCCCTATAAACATGGGTCCGTTATTGTAGTCTTTTCGAGTTACAGTGTTCCAAACTTTCCGAAAAACAAATTGAAAAATTGCCTTAACTCCATCGTGAATTTTACTAATGCTCATAAATAGGTACTCTGATGTAATTTTAGGCGCTCTTGCCGATTTTGGCCGTGAAAATGCTGTATGCAAAAATTTGAGGGGGGTTTCGGGGGTTTTTCTTAATTTTTCTCACTTTTTTTGGCCAAATTATGTAGAAACATGCTATCGGTATCATTGAACCCAAAACCGATTAGCATTATTCAAAAGTTCGTAAAAAAGTATGCATTTTTGGTCCTTACGAGTTTTTCCATTTCGCAAACCATTTCCGAGAAAATCGTCCCTGAAGTTGGAGAAGTCGGCCAATAAACGCCTTTTCTTTAATTTTGTCAATTCTTGGCCGACTTCTCCAACTTCAGGGACGATTTTCTCGGAAATGGTTTGCGAAATGGAAAAACTTGTAAGGACCAAAAATGCATATTTTTTTACGAACTTTTGAATAATGCTAATCGTTTTTGGGTTTAATGAAACCAAAACATGTTTCCACATAATTTGGCCGAAAAAAGTTAGAAAAATCAAGAAAAACCCCCGAAACCCCCCTCAAATTTTTGCATACAGCATTTTCATGGCCAAAATCGGTAAGAGCGCCTAAAATTACATCAGAGTACCTATTTACGAGCATTCAGAACAATTCACGAGGGAGTTATGACAATTTTTCAATTTGTTTTTCGAAACCTTTGCAACACTGTAACTCGAAAAGACTACAATTTCGGACCCATGTTTATAGGGAAAAAAAGTATTATTTTGACCCCAAAAATACGTGGTAAAAATATTTACTATGAACTTTGGGACACCCTGTATACACAGTTTAAAAGGGGAAATCTCGAGAATTCTCAAGCCAAAAGAAACTCAAGGAGGTTTTTTCTTTGAGTCGCTGCATTGAACCCTTAAAGCTCCTACAAAGTTTTGATAAGGTAAGTAAAGCGAGCCAGCATAACAAAAAAAAAAATTAGATTCTACAAGAGAAAATGATAAGGGTAATTAAGGGGTTCAAAGGCTCATAATGAAAAAACTAGACCCTAGTTTTACAAGCAAGAATAGCAAGCTTGGATCGTTCATTTTTTCATTCAATTACAAAAGTTTCATTGATTTTTAAGGATGAATTCGTGGTTCTATAGAGAAATTAAAGAAACTCAACAATGCAACGCAACGACTGATCTTATCATCTTAGCTTGATACTGCAAAAAAATTCATTTCCTTTGAATGAATGGAATTACAGTGAACTCCTTATTTTCCGGACCTCAATTAGTACCCGAAAAGAGCTTGTTTCAGAAGTGGAGGCAGAGCTCAACTGTGGTCTTTGGAAATTCCCAATATTTACTCATGTAGTATAATAGAATTGAATTAAAATGAATTTGAAAGTTAGGCTTTTTATTCGAGAATGCTTTAAAATCACAATGTCCAAGTCTTAAGCAAGTTTTATGAAAATTGAAACTTCGCCAAAGATTATTGGCCGAGCTTCCCTTTTACTTCTAAAACAAGCTCTGCCTCTGTCAACCAGTCCGGTTATGAACCGCACTTTTTTTTTACTATTCAGGGACCAAATAATGTTAGGTCCCGAGCGTAACGCGGTCATGTGACCGTGCGTAAGCTCTCTGATTGGTCGAAACCGCACGCAAGATGCACGCAATTCAATGCTCGAACCTAACATTATTTGGTCCCAGATTTCCTTTTTCCAGATGCCTTGATTTTTTTTTTTTTTTAGCAAAATATACATTCCAACAATTTACGAATTATGACAAATTAGGATCAGGTTGCTTCTTAAACAGTCTAGAAATGAATATAAAATGGAATGCAAAAACTTAACTGAACAACCCATGCTCGAATTTAAATTTTGGTGCTGACTTCATTAGTGCAAGACTGTGGTAAGTCATAAGCAGGTTGCATAACTTTGTGCTTGAAGGCGTTTTATATAATACATACTTGCCGAGGTCAAAAACAGAAATGCGTACTTAAGTATAAAAACCGTATTTTTCTCATGTTTTGATGTTATGTCTATTACCAAAATGAATAATTAGTCCTGGGGGGTGATCACGGAGGATCGGATCGTTTCGTTATCGTTTGCATTAAATCAAATGGGCTTGCTTCTGCGCAACTCGATCGCGCAGGTGATCCCCTCCTCACCTTTTCCTACTTCAAACGATCGAGATTACGACAGCCTGTGACTCATCGCTTCCTTTCGTCCGTTTCAATCGTTACGAGGAGCTCAAAACGATTCGATCAGTTGAGCCACCCATAAGGTTACATGTAAATGATAACGATAACGATACCGAACCGATCCGATCCTCCGTGATCACCCCCCTGGTAGGATTGAAATCTCTGATACTTTAAACTAGGATCACCATGACCATGGTCATAGCCAGGATTTGTCTTTCTCTCTCTTTGCCCATTTAAATGCATGTGTTAGAAAAGGATGGAGATAGGGACTGTCTCATGACTTCACCCACTGTTCCTGTCCTTTCCTAACACATGCAGTCAAATGGGCAGAGAGAGAGAAAGACAATGTCCTAGCTACGGCCATGACCATGAAACACATTATTTCACTTCACTGAAAAAACTACCACGCATTTCTTACATTTCATTCTAAAAAGAGACTCACTCTTCACCCCCAAATAACATTTCTCTTGCCCCCCTCCCCCTCCAAATTGCCAATGCTTTTTTTAAAATCAAACACTATCTTTGGAACTGAGACAAAATATTAAAAACCTATTTATGTACTATCATAAAAATACTGAATAATTTTGAAATCAGAGATACAGTCAGTTGGAGGTAACTAGAGGTACATATGCAGTTTAACAGTTTTTGTTTGCAGAAATCTGTTTAGTCTGTGATAAATGGCCCTACAGACATGAGATTAGAGTGAAGCCAGTGGCATGAGGTGAAATTTTTATTTCTCTCCTCCCCTCAGTACATGCATCAGGTAAGAAAAAGATGGAGGATGAGGCTACAGCTTCCATGAGGGGAACAGAGAGAGACAGAAGATTTCAGCACACTCCACTGAATACAGCTGACCATGATCATGACAAAGGACATTACCCAAAATCGGCCTTTTTACCCCTGAGAGCGAAATGTGAAATAATTTCAGGGGTGATAGAGGATTAAATTAGCGTTCCGAATCTGGCCTATTTTTTGATTTTGGACGAAGGGAAAGGGGGGGAGGGGGGTCCAAAGTTAGACCCTTCAAATGCCCATAACTTTTGAACGAATAAAGATATGAGAATGTACTTTGCGCGAAAAGATAGATCTTTTAAAGACCTTTCGATTGATGTGTACGATATTTGCCTTATTTTAATTTTTAATCGATTTATCGAAGTTTTTCTGATTTTTTTGAAATCGGTTTCGGGTTTTCCGTTTTTTTAATCGTGGAAGTTTGGCAACGCACGAATCATCACAAATAATTTCCAGGATAAAAGTAGACGCGATTTGCTAAAAAATGGTTCAAACCGCATGTTGGGGAAATGCTTTGAGGGTTCAAAGTTGGCGCTGTCACGAAAAAGGCCGCCCCGAGGGGCGTACTACAGGTGGTAGAAGTTGGCATTATCTGTTCTTCCCGTCCAAATGACTTGAAATTTGGTATTCCTGACTATTTTTTAACGCTGAATTCAAATTTTGCATCAGTTTTTCAAAATCAAAAAATCCAAGATGGCTGCCGACCATTTTTTTCGGAAATTTGGTCGGCAGCCATCTTGGATTTTTTGATTTTGAAAAACTGATGCAAAATTTGAATTCAGCGTTAAAAAATAGCCGGGAATACCAAATTTCAAGTCATTTGGACGGGAAGAACAGATAATGCCAACTTCTACCACCTGTAGTACGCCCCTCGGGGCGGCCTTTTTCGTGACAGCGCCAACTTTGAACCCTCAAAGCATTTCCCCAACATGCGGTTTGAACCATTTTTTAGCAAATCGCGTCTACTTTTATCCTGGAAATTATTTGTGATGATTCGTGCGTTGCCAAACTTCCACGATTAAAAAAACGGAAAACCCGAAACCGATTTCAAAAAAATCAGAAAAACTTCGATAAATCGATTAAAAATTAAAATAAGGCAAATATCGTACACATCAATCGAAAGGTCTTTAAAAGATCTATCTTTTCGCGCAAAGTACATTCTCATATCTTTATTCGTTCAAAAGTTATGGGCATTTGAAGGGTCTAACTTTGGACCCCCCTCCCCCCCTTTCCCTTCGTCCAAAATCAAAAAATAGGCCAGATTCGGAACGCTGATTTAATCCTCTATCACCCCTGAAATTATTTCACATTTCGCTCTCAGGGGTAAAAAGGCCGATTTTGGGTAATGTCCTTTGATGAGACAAATCAATTAAACTTAGTAAATAAATAAACAAAGGCTATAAGACAAAATTCCAAACAAGTCAGATAACTTTCCTAAAGTATTTAATTATCTTTATTCTTTTTACTTTTTCCCTCCTACTCGGAAAGGTTTTAGGAAAGAGAGTATTGTCATCTTCTTAAATTTTTACTTTGCATCCTATTAAAAAGTACCTTTTATTTCTTTATTAGCGATATGAAATTATACTACACAAAAAAATACTTCCCCAGGCCTCCTTGAGCTGAATTTTTCATTTTGTCTTTGACTTCATGATGGTAGAGGGTTGATTGGATTTTGACAAAAAATATTTAATTTCTGGAAGAAAAATCCTGTTCGCAGACTGTTATAAAAGTTTTGGAACTAAAAGCTTTGCATATATTATACAAAGTGAACAAAAGTGGGGTTGTACATACAAAGTTAATTCATCAAAGCAGTATTTGAAAGAAAGATGAAGGAGCCAAAAATGCATGATGCTGTACATAAATTATAGGCAGTGACATGCACGAACAAACGGTGCCATAACGAATGTATTAAGGCAATATTGAACTGTCTGATGCAAAATGATAAGGCTTTAAAGTTTAAAGGAGCTGAACTTGTAAATAAGCGTGTGGTGGAGACTGAAGGATTTTCTGAGCATCAACTCTGAACAAAATGGACGCTGCTAGGAATAAACTAAGATAAATCAAAGGTCAATGGTTACTCATCAGATCAACGTTTACACAAATAAAAAAGAGAAGGAAAAAAGAAGGTACAACTGTCAAAATTATTCACATTCGAGTTTCTGACAAGTTTAAATGCTTACATTCAGACCTATCAGTTTAAAACGGGAGGGGGACAAAGGGTTTTCTTACCAATCAAATAATAAAATTCAAACCATTAATTTTTAAGGAACCCTTAATAGTACATAATCAACTGAATAACGAGCTCTGTAAAAAATGAAAATTGTAGAAGTAGTTGAGTTCATCTGTGTGAAATCATTTGTTTGCTACGCTGGTGTTTCACAACCAGAAACAACAGAGACCGCACACTGCCTATTTACCTTGCGTTAAAATCACGTGGCAACTTTTTTTCAGGGGTGTCATTTCGCGTTCGACTTGGGGGGGGGGGACAAAAATCTGATAATCTTTGTTTTTTTGCTCATCAATAGAATTTTAGAGCCATAGAGCCGCTTGGAGGGGGCAAAAATCTGATTACTTTTTTTTTTTTTTTTTGCTCATTAATATACTTCGTTTCCGTTTTCAAGCCTGATGTCAAATCCTTGGGGGGGGGGAGCAAATGCCCACCCTGCCCCCCCCCCCCAAATGACGCCACTGCTTTTTTTCCCGCTGGGACTCGACAAAACAATGTCCAACAGCTCCTATGTCAACTGTTGAGAAAAGATGTAGATATCAGCAACCAATCAGAACGAAGCATCAGAGTTTTTGTCATTGGTCAACAGTCAACAAAGGAGCCATTCGATGTAATTTCCTCTGTCACTTTGATGAGTCCCCAAAAATAAGGTTGCCCACCACGCGATCGGCTGGTACATGGTCTCTGTTGTCTCTGTTCAAAACAAACAATTAGGCTGAGAATAAAATGAAACAGATTATAAGAAAGTACCTACAAAGGTACTTCACAGTAGAGAATAAGGGCGAGAGGAACACTGCGCCAAGTAGAACACCCTGAGGAAAGGAACAATCTGTTGAGAAAAAAGTCAAACAGAGCAAGAATATTGGTATTGGTATTCAAGTCAAAGTTTCCCTTTTGGCTGACCGTTTTCGTATCATTCATGTCTGACAAGAAGCACAAAGTGAATTTCCATTCCTTCTTCCATTTTCTCATTATTTCAATGTAAGTTTATCGACAAACACAGGTTATTTGACTACAAAATTTGTGGTTTAAGCAGTCATCTTGATTTGTGACTATCCAAACTTAGAGACTTTTTAAGGAACTTGATATATATCGTAAAAATATGTTAAGGCATCTTTTAGTCGATTTATCTCTAAATTGATAAAAGGATGAATCTGAGCCTGCAAAACAAAGAAATTACAAAGGAAAAAATTAAAAAAACTTGATGAAACGTAATTGAGGACTAATTTACTTAGACCAGAGACAATAAATAATAGAGACCACGCACTCATCATGCGCGCGGTGGCTGACTTTTTTTTCGGAGCTCAACAGGAATTAACAAAGGGAGCATGAAGGAGCACTATTCAACAAGGACCGTACGTTTACTGATGCAATTTCGGTGCTTCGATTTTACCAGGCAAAAATCTCAACGGCTTTTCTCATCAGTTAACGTATGGTCCATGTTTGCGGTATTCTGTTGAGACCCCAAAAAAAAGAGTTGTCACCGCACGCAAACATGGGCAAGATGAATAGTGCATAGTCTCTACAGTAAAAGTTCATTGTGTCAAACTACATATAAGTTGAATTTTCTGTTATGTTAAACAAACCCTCCAGTCCCGTGAATTCTCCAATAAGAGCGATGTTAAAATCTTTTGACTAACAAGGGGAGGTCACGATGTGTCCGGCTCCGATTTTCATGAAATTTGCATGAAAATGTAGCTTGGGTCCGTCTTATTGAGGATCAAGAATCGTTATCGGCAAATGGGCACATGGAAAGTCAAAAAAAAATTTCAAAGTTTCGTCAAAATCTGCGAAATTCAAAGTGTGCGGCTAATGTATTGGAATTTCCGGGCGCAACTGTATAGCAGTTCTGTGGCCGACTGGTACAGCGCTAGACTCGGATATTACAGATCGTGCGTTCGATCCTGGAGTCGACCGCTTCTTTTTTGCACTTCAGTGTCCAATTTCAATTGCTGAATCTTATGTTGTTATTGTTTTTTGTTTTTTTGTTTCTTATTTTGGTTTTTTTTTTTTTTGGTATGTCGGGAAAAAAATTAGACTGAAAAAGAAATTTTGGAAATGATTGAATAACGTATTTCGGATGAAAAGCTAGAGTAATTTTTTAATATTTGACAAGATTATAAATTCGATTTGATCATGCGTCGTGCAATGACAATACGTTTCAGAAGAGAACGGAGCTAGTTGTGAGTCAGTTGCACTATCAACAGAGATTACCTACCTACACTTTTAATGCTTGAAACTTGTGTACAATGTCGAGAAGATTTTAACGCTCTTATGCCTCAATGATAGAGGCATAAGAGCGTTATAATTCTTTTCATCCGAAATACGTTATTCAATCATTTCCAAAATTTCTTCTTCAGTCTAATTTTTTTCCCGACATACAAAAAAAAAAAAAACCAAAATAACAAACAAAAAAAAACAAAAAACAACAACAACATAAGATTCAGCAATTAAAACTGGATACTGAAGAGCAAAAAAGAAGCGGTTGACTCCAGGATCGAACGCACGACCTGTGAGTTCCGAGTCTAGCGCTGTACCAGTCGGCCACAGAACTGCTATACAGCTGCGCCCGGAAATTCCAATACATTAGCCGCACACTTTAAATTTCGCAGATTTTGACGAAACTTTAAAATTTTTTTTTTGACTTTCCATGTGCCCATTTGCCGATAACGATTCTTGATCCTCAATAAGACGTACCTAAGCTACATTTTCATGCAAATTTCATGAAAATCGGAGCCGGACACATCGTGACCTCCCCTTGTAAGTCGAACTTTGATGTGTCGAAATCATGTTTATCTCGAACTAGTTTTCGGTACCGAACCTTTTTTTTAAAGGGGACGTACACCTTAAAAACAACATTGGCCCAATCGATAGAGGAAAGCGGGACATGAACGATGGTGAAATCCGTTTGTCGAAATTCGTCTTCGTTGCGAAGATACAGCCGCCGAAAGATCCGGCGCTGACGTCATCTGCTCCAAGCGCACGATGCGGTATCATTGCGCTTAATGGGAAACGCAGCGCCCGCGCTGTTCCCCCTCAGTTTGTGAGGTTATCGGCACTCCAACGTAAAAATCGCTAAGGACAAAAATTGGAGAGCAGGAAATTTCCTTTCCAACTGTTTTTTAACTTTTTCTCCAAAATTATTTTTAGCTGAGATATGAACGAAAACGGCAAAAATTTCGGATTGCGTTCGAATTTCTGACGGTCCGCGTTCTCAAATAGCCGTCTCTCTAGTCGCTTAAAGTTTACTTATGAAAACTACTGATGGACCATTGTTGTAGAAAATTTTACGCTCTTCAAATTTAGTCCTTAGAGTTTTTGGCGTAAGGTAAGTCGTTGGCCCGGAAAATGCGAATGAAAACAAAAAAAATGCCACTTTCTTAATTCCAACACGCATTTGTGAGTAGTTTTTTCCTATTTTCCTTGACAACGGTCAATTTTTGATGGAAAATCATAAGGGGTAAAGTTAAAGAGCGCAAAATTTCCTATCGATTCATTACACAAAAATTTCGAATATGCGTTTTCTGACCGAGAAACTACAATTTTCGGTGATTTTAGAATTTCAAGACATAAAATAAATCGAGATATTATGACGGGTGTCGAACCAATTAGCTTCGAATAAAACGAACGCCGCAAACTGGCAAAAAAATTATTGTGTTTACTTTTTAATGTTACCAGCGATCGAATTATCTGGTTATCCGCTTCGAATTGAATTCGGCGACGAACTGCTAACCTCGGTGCGTGGACCACGAGCGCGGCCCGTCCTCCGGCCGGCATGCATGGCGCCGCGACAGTCTGGGGGGTGATCACGGAGGATCGTTTCGTTTTGGTATCGTTATCGTTATCGTTTACATGTAACCTTACGGGTGGCTCAACTGATCGAATCGTTTTGAGCCCCTCGTAACGATTGAAACGGACGAAAGGAAGCGATGAGTCGGAGGCTGTCGTAATCTCGATCGTTTGAAGTAGGAAGAGGTGAGGAGGGGATCACCTGCGCGATCGAGTTGCGCAGAAGCAAGCCCATTTGATTTAATGCAAACGATAACGATAACGATACCAAAACGAAACGATCCTCCGTGATCACCCCCCAGACTGTCGCGGCGCCATGCATGCCGGCCGGAGGACGGGCCGCGCTCGTGGTCCACGCACCGAGGTTAGCAGTTCGTCGCCGAATTCAATTCGAAGCGGATAACCAGATAATTCGATCGCTGGTAACATTAAAAAGTAAACACAATAATTTTTTTGCCAGTTTGCGGCGTTCGTTTTATTCGAAGCTAATTGGTTCGACACCCGTCATAATATCTCGATTTATTTTATGTCTTGAAATTCTAAAATCACCGAAAATTGTAGTTTCTCGGTCAGAAAACGCATATTCGAAATTTTTGTGTAATGAATCGATAGGAAATTTTGCGCTCTTTAACTTTACCCCTTATGATTTTCCATCAAAAATTGACCGTTGTCAAGGAAAATAGGAAAAAACTACTCACAAATGCGTGTTGGAATTAAGAAAGTGGCATTTTTTTTGTTTTCATTCGCATTTTCCGGGCCAACGACTTACCTTACGCCAAAAACTCTAAGGACTAAATTTGAAGAGCGTAAAATTTTCTACAACAATGGTCCATCAGTAGTTTTCATAAGTAAACTTTAAGCGACTAGAGAGACGGCTATTTGAGAACGCGGACCGTCAGAAATTCGAACGCAATCCGAAATTTTTGCCGTTTTCGTTCATATCTCAGCTAAAAATAATTTTGGAGAAAAAGTTAAAAAACAGTTGGAAAGGAAATTTCCTGCTCTCCAATTTTTGTCCTTAGCGATTTTTACGTTGGAGTGCCGATAACCTCACAAACTGAGGGGGAACAGCGCGGGCGCTGCGTTTCCCATTAAGCGCAATGGTACCGCATCGTGCGCTTGGAGCAGATGACGTCAGCGCCGGATCTTTCGGCGGCTGTATCTTCGCAACGAAGACGAATTTCGACAAACGGATTTCACCATCGTTCATGTTTCGCTTTCCTCTATCGATTTCCGTGCTTAACTCAACTACGATTTTAGGGTGTACGTCCCCTTTAAACTATAAATCAAACGAAACAGAAAAAATTCCCCCTCCTCAGCAAAAAATAAATTTCTTGCTATCTCTCTGTGGCCGCCCTCGCAAACTCGCCCTATGGTTATATGACTTTTTGTCCTTGTCTTTTCGTCCTAGACATTTTTGGTTCCTGATAATTTGTCCAATCAAATTTCATCTTGTTGGACAATGGGTCTGTTGTACACTTCGGCTAGAATGTTTTAGAGTATCATTTCATATGTAAAAAGCTGTAAAAATGACAATGATAGCATCAGAAAACACCGAAATTCATTAATAAACCCACAAATAGCAAGAAACACTAGATACGATTCACCCCTGTATCTTTCCACCACGTGCATGATATTTTGTAGGGTTAGCGCGGCACATTCAAATAATCATGTCGGACTGTCAACACAGCTGACTTCATAAACAAATAAACAGTAAACACTGACAGAAGCTATTCAAATTCTTTCGTCTCAATATCCTCAAATCGACATTTGTGTCAAAAATTCTCAAAATGAAACAATAAAACACAAGACACAAGAGTTCCAAGTATAATTCCAACTTCCATCAGCATCCTTGGAACTTCTGTGTGTTATCGTTTCATTTGAATAATTTTTCGACACAAATATCGGTTTCCGTACCTTTCACAACCTATTGTGAGGAATTGAGAACATTGAGACGTAAGAATTCAAACAGACGCCGACGCCCACATTCAGTGTTTACTGTTTTTTTGTTTATGATGAAGTCAGCTGTGATGACAGTCGGCCACGATTATTTGAATGTGCCGCGCTAACCCCGCAAAATATCGTGCACGTGGTGGAAATATACAGGGGTGAATAGTGTCTAGTGTTTTTTGCAAGAAAAGCGTTTATTAATGTAGTTCGGTGTTTTCTGATGCTGCCATGGTCATTTTTACAGCTTTTCACCAATAGAATCAAACTTTAAAACGCTCTAGCCGAAGTGTGCAACAGATCCATTGGTCAACTCATGTTCGTCCTTGACTGCAACGTCCAATACGCCACGTTTGACGGATTTTGTCCAATTATTATTAGGTCCAGTGTATGTCTTTAGTCCTGTAATTTTCTGCCTCTGGCTGATCCACCACTGGCTAGTCCGTTGCAGGCAGATCCGCCACTGACGATCTGCCACTGGCTAGTCCGCCGTTGGCCGATTTGCCACTGACGCTACGCCACTGACGATCTGCCGCTGGCCAGACTAGCTAGTGGCAGATTGGCCAGCGGCAGACTATAGTTCATTTCATTTAAATAGAGGCTTGAGCTCGACTCTTTTCCCTACGAGTTTTACCCTCTCTCTCGTGCCTGTGATTACTCGAGACCCACTGGGTCGGTCGGGGATTCTGTCCGTCACAATGAACAGTCAAGTATCCAAAGAATAGTCCATTACGAAGGGACGGAATCCCCGACTGAAGCGACAGGTCTTGAGAAAGGTTTTCTGTTAAGACACAATACTTGAAGCCAACAGCTGAGGTGCCAAGTCACTTTCGAAAGGTTTTTCAAAACCTTTGAATTTTGAAAAATGCTCAGACACGCATCACTTATTTTGAGGGGACACCTTTTAAGGGGGTTTTCATGTTAGGTGCCCCCAGGGGAGGCCGAGGTGGCGGGATCCACCCCCTAAATAGCATATTTCAAATGGGGATTCTCATTTTTCATTGCAGATTTGGAAATTACCCAAAATTTTAAGACTTTCAGTGCAAACTGCAAGTCAATATTGATAATTGTTACATCGAATCTTAAAGTTCGATATCAACTAATTTTCAAACAATCATTATTCCTCCAAAAAAGGTTGGAATTAAGAAAACTAACAACCTAAAGTACTCTCCAAAACAAGTACTTTTCAGATAAAAAACACTTTTCAACTGAAATCTGTACTGTTGCGGTTTTGGGCCTCCAATTTATTTCTAAAGTTATCAAAAATTTTGGAAAGGTGATGTTCCTTCAAAACAGTCCAAATCCACAATTTACGCTCTAAAACTGATCGCTGAGGGTAAGAAAGTGCTGAAATGCGCTCAGATTTCCTCAAACTTCTTAGTAAATCTTAAAATAATGATGGCATCAAATTCTGAAATTGACTATTATTTGGGCCAAAACTTGAGGTTTTAATGAAAAATGTGAGACAAAGGCCAAAATTTAACAATTTTTGCAGCCCACCCAAGGGTGTAAGTTACACAAACACCATATCAGTCAGCAGTCAATGTGCTCAAAAAAAAGGATGATATCTAGTTATAACTTTTCACTTACAATCACATTTTCATCAGGAATTGATGATGGCGTGTACTGAGCCAGCGAAAGTCCGCAAAGAGTGTTACACGTGTGATATGCATCAGCAGGTCTGGAAAAAAAAAAAAAAAAATTATACTCATAAGAGAGACTCTATCAAAGGAGCGCAAATTCTAGGTGGTCCATTTTCAAATTTGACCACTCATTCCAGAACAATTTGATTTGGAGAGACATTAGCACATGTATTTCAAATTAATATCAAAGTCTGAATGATGACACACAATTAGGAAATATTCTATGTTTAATTTAAAAAAAAAAAAAAAAAAATCACGAAAAGCTGTAGTATTACAGTATTTAAAACGATAGCATTTAATTCCTGACTTATCGTCACTCAGATAATTGCTGCGGGGTTCCCACTCCATTATTTCTTTTTTGAAGAATGAAGGATATAGAATGTAGAAAATAAAAGACCTACCGCATAAGTTGCTGCGGTATGCTCATTTTTTAAAGCAAACAGCGGACCTGAGCTTTTCTTCTGTTACTTGAAGAGGAGGCAAGAGTTTGTGGGGTTAGGAATGAGCCAGAATACTACGCCACTGCGAAACACCCAGTAGTGAAGGTCAGGGGTGTAAAATGTTCCTAAACATCAAACGTTTCTTGGAGTGCGGGACTTTTTCCTCACAAAATTTTCAAAAAATTTCCTCACAAAAATTTGAACAGTTATGACCTCTTTTTTTTTTTTTTTTGCTTATTATATCATTTTAACTCCGTTTGAACACAAAATGGGCAAAATATCCTCACTTTCAAGCAATCCGTGGATCACTACATTGCGCTCATTTTGCTCCCCTGATGGAGATTACATGCAGCGGTGTAGTAAGAGGTAGTGACACCCAGCCGGGGCAAAAAACTATAGTGTCAGCCTCCCCCCCCCCAAAGTTTTGAACCACCTACTTGACAATGACATAACTACTTGAGAGCCCACTATCTGCCCTTTCCACATAAAAAAAAAATTGCTTTTCAAACTATCTACTAAAGAATCGTGTGAGGCTTGAAAAACTACGTAGTAGTATTCCAACTAAAATATTAGGGGCACAAAAGAATTTAAAAAAGCTGTCTCCTTCACGGTGACACTTTTCCTTCACAGAATCACTCTGCAACTTCAGAGAGACACCATCTTGCCTCAGGTTAACACTTCTTGTTCGAGTGGCTACTGTCCTGCTCCAGGGTGACATGCTTCAGCCAGGGCAAATCTTTTCATCATACCTCCTACCACAGCTGTTTTTGCTTCGTAATCTAAATCATTCTTTTTGTTTTCCTCAATTTTTCCCATCTTTCTCCCCTTCTCTCATTTTTTTACCTTGATTGCTCTCTTTTCCCTCTCCATTTCATCAATTCTCCTCCATTCCCTTCTTGTCTCAAGTTTTTGCACATGAACTGAGAGTGTCACCCCTGGGATAGTGTCACCCGCAAACGGTGTTATTTGAGCTTGGATCCAGACAATTAATACAATGCTTTGATTGGTCATTTCTCCCTTAATCCGTAAAACTTAAAACATAGATGTCCCAATTACCACCACCCGCCACCCTCAAGAAAAAATTTCCGTAAGTTACCTGTAAAAATGTCAATTTTTATTTAATCTAGGATCTGTTTGTACTAGGACCCTTCAAATACATTCCAGTTTAAAGAATAAGAATAAGAAATTGAAGTAATCAATCAGGAAAAAAAATTATTAATAAAACTCGGAAAAATGGCCCATGTCCCAATTGCAGCCATGCCATAAGTAGCTTTGTCCCAATTATTGTCATATCAGTTGTCCTAATTATGGCCATACATATTTTCACTGGCTTTTCATTCAAGTCATCATGTTTATTGTCAGGAAATAATGAAATTATAATGATTTAAGAAGCAGAAAATAAAGAGAACAGATTTTTAATAAGTAACTACTGAAAGAAATCGGCACAAACAGGTGGTGCTGGGCAGGTGTCCACTTCTGTGATTTTTTAAGGGCACAGTGCTGCTAAATATCGACTTCAAACTTTTTTCACCAGTTCAGCCAACCTATGAAAAACACTTTTCCCATAAATTTTTAAATTTTTCTGCTAAAGGAGGCTTATTTAATATTTTAGAGAATAAATGAATAGGGTGGCGGTAATTGGGACAGGTGGCGGTAATTGGGACATCTACCTTAAATATTCTTGTAGCTTACGGTGAGGGGATTCACAATTTGAATGCTTCACGAAAAAAAGGGGTTGACAGCCATTTTGAATGAATAGCGTAAATGTTATAAATTTAAAAAAAATAAATAAAATAAAATAAAAATCAACACAGTTGGTTCAATTTCAGAGACAAACAGAGACCCAGCACACTGTATGCTTCCCAAGTTAGAAAAGTGAAGCAAGTCTAGCGCGCTCACTTTTGTTCGGGAGTCACCAGCTGCAGCGATAAACATTAGCCTACTGTTGAGCGGTGAGCTCAACAAAAGACTGTGATTGGTCCCCAGTCCTGGAAAAAGAAACAGGTTTTGTTTGGCGAATGCAAACCACACGCTCATCAGTCAACAGTAGGCTAGTGTTGGCTGTTGTTTCGATGAGTTACGATCAAAATTGAGCCAGATAAGTTGCAAGCTTTGTGCTGAGTCTCTATTTGTCTCTGTTTAATTTCTATACAAAGCCATCGGATTACCAAAACCTCAGCAAAATGGGCGTGTTGCATAGATCGGAATTTTGATGTTTTTTCTTAAAAAACAGAAAGTCCAGAGTAAGAGAAAAACGTTGATGGTTTCCATTTTATCCTACGATGCATCATTGCGGAGAAAACATGACATGAAATCTGGACCCGTTTGAAACGACCCTGTTTTGGCAGGAAGAGGCTGAGGTGGCTCGCTACGTGACGATTTGTATACGCAAGCAGTGCGAGAGTTGAGACTAGGGAGGCCGGCCGCTATCCCGTTGAATTCTTACGGCACGGCACTTACGCGGCAGTCGAAACCATCCGTCTTTACACTCGATTTTCTCGAATATCGTTCGTCTCACGTAAAAATTCAAGAGAATCAAATCAAAAGAGCGTTAAATTCCCATGCTGTTTGATGTCTTTATTTTCCTGCTCGAGTGGATGGACATCAAATGCGGCGGACCGCGAAAAATGACGGATTAGCACAAAAAAGTCCGATATTGCATTTTTAAAAGTAGGTACGTAGTTTTTTACCCATTTCAACATGAGGCTCAGAAAACTTTGAGTTAAATGATTGATCCATTAGTAAATTTTGTGTTCTTTAAAATTGTTCTTTAGTATTTTTCTTGCCAGACGAACAGTTAGGTATCCAGGTACAAAGAGAAAATCAGTGAAAATAACGGCTTTTGGTTAGAACTCCCGCATCATCAACTTTTGAGTTTTTTCCAATTTCCAAGTTGACAGAAAAACCATGCAAAAACTAAAAGTACACGTTTACAAGAAAATTTTACGCTCTTTAACTTTGATTCTAACCATTTTTCATGTAAAATGCGCCGTAATCGAGATAAATTAAGATAAATATACGAGTACTCCAGAGATGGTTAGTCACTATTTCAACCCGGAGCAACTGAACTTTTTGAATTAATTTATATTCATCTCGATTACCACACATTTTACATGAAAAATGGTCAGGATCAAAGTTAAAGAGCGTAACATTTTCTTTTCAATGTGCACTTTCAGTTTTTGTAAAGTTTTTCTGTCAACTTGGAAGTTGGAAAGACTCAAAAGTTGATGATGCGGGAGTTCTGACGAAAAGCCGTAATTTTTACTGATTTTCTGTTTGTACCTGGATAACCGTTGACAAGAAAAATACTAAAGAACAACTTTAAAGAACACAACATTTACTAATGGATCAATAAACTCAAATTTTCCAGAGCCTCTAGTTGGGATGGGTAAAAAACTACTTTTAAGAATGCAATATCGGACTTTTTTGTGCTAATCCGTCATTTTTCGAGATACGCCGCATTTGATGTCCTTCCACTCCAGCAGGAAAATAAAGACATCAAACAGCATGGGAATTCAACGCTCTTCCAATTAGATTCTTTAGAATTTTTACGTGAGACGAACGATATTCCAGAAAATCGAGTGTAAAGACGGATGGTTTCGACTGCCGCGTAAGTGCCGTGCCGTAAGAATTCAACGGGACAGCGGCCGGCCTCCCTAGTCTCAACTCTCGCACTGCTTGCGTATACAAATCGTGACGTAGCGAGCCATCGCAGCCTTTTCCCGCCAAAACAGGGTCGTTTCAAATATTTTCAATTTTGAGCAACTTTGCAACCTTTTTTCTAGGTGTTCCTGCGTCCAAATCAAAAAAGGAAAACATATGGAGGGTCAATGATTTTCATTCTAATTTCATAAAATGAAATAAAAAAAGTGCATGCAACACGCCCATTGAAATGGAGCTTAACCAAAAAAAAAAAGAATAACCAACTTTCAATGTTTCATGAGCTTACACTTTTGGCTTATCACGGAAACCTCCTTTCGGTGACTGACAACAAATCAATATACATTCCTGAAGAGCTTGAGAATGAAACAGCCAATGTTTCTCTAGAATAGAATTTTCAGCTGAAATTGGAAAAGAGAAAGAGCACACAATGAGTGAGAACAAGAAAACACTGGAACATGAGCACTGGAAGAGATTTTTGTCACTTGAGTCCACTTGGACAATGCAATGTATACTTGAAAATACTTAAAGACCCAAGTATTCTCGACGACACCATTTTCGGTTAGCAAAATCGACCGAGCGGTTTGCAATGGCTTCACTAAAGAGGAGCGCGGGTGAGCTGGAGCCCTTCCGAACGTAACTTTTGCCCCCCCTCCCAAAAGGTGAAGCAAAAGTGTGAAAAAGTAAAGGAAATACGAGAAAGAAAAAGAATAAGAATTAGAGATGGGTGAATACACAAAAACTCGAATATTCGAGCTCTTTTTTTCAACATACGAATATATTCGGTGGAGTGGAGATAATTCGAATATTTTCAGAAAGTATCGCATGCCCCTCTAAAAATTGCGCGCGAGCGCATTTTTTAGTTTTGAAGAACCGGAGTGATCAAGATAACACGGTTTTCGAGGGAAGCAGAAGCAGATGCGCGAGTGGAGGAGATAAGGAAACTCCAGCACTGCTTGTATTGCCCGCATTGGCCGCTTTGAACACGTGCTGCAGCGCTTTGGATCTTACACTGCTGTGCGACTGCACCGAAAAAACATAAAAAACTAAGACAAAAAATCGAGAGCGAACGCAGCGCACGGTGAATCGATGTGTGTATTCTAGCTGGACAATAGTCATGTCAAGAAAGCTGCTTTAGGGCTTGATTTTCGTGATAATGGATGTCTGGATAAGCCGTAATCAATGCCCGTTTGGCTCAAACCCTGACTACGATGCTTAAGATATAGGTTCACAGTTCATTTTGTAGGTACAAAATCTTGTTTTTCTTTTGATCGACCTCGTCGGACTTTTTACTACGCAGTACCACTGCGTGTACCTACGTGAACTCGCTCTCGTTTTGGCCTTAAAGGATAGCAAATTTAATGCAGTTTAATGTATTTTTTGCCCAACCAATGCTCAACAATGCGACTATAAAAATTTTCGCTTTTTCTAAGGGAGGTTTAAACCCAAAAATAGCGGAATTGGAGGAATTCCCGACATTTTACCTAGCAGTACCACTCTGCCTCAAGGGTTTGATCAGAGAATTTTTGTTGGCTTTCTTTCACCATTGTAGAAAGACGTTCTTGCATCAAAGTCAAATTATAAATCTTTCAATGCATCCAAAAAAAATTCCCTTTCATTTTAACCAATTTTCACATTTTTCATTTTTGATAAAGTTCTAATTTTTAGTACCCAAGTGTACCCGCTCTTAACTTGGTATTAAAAGATTGCAAATTTAATGTAGTTTAATAAATCTTTTGCTCAAACGCTCCACAAAGCTCCAACGTTAAAAATTTTTGCATTTACCGAGGGAGGTTTGAACCCGGAATTTAAAGAATCGAGGAAACCTATAAAAAATTAGGGTAAAAAAGCAAAGCTTGAGCAAGGATTCGAACCCGAGAACCCTAGTCGCATTTGAACACATTTTAACGACACTCTGTGCCATTTAGTAATCTCCAGGGTGTTTTTTTTATCCCCTCCCCCCCTGGTTTTTTTGTCTGTTTTTTTCTTGCTAATTGAGAGAAAGAGTTGCGGTTTGGACCATTCTTCATCACTTCGAATGAATTTTCTTGTTTTGGGGGTCAATCTCTCCCCCCCCCCCAACTCCTCCAGGAGGTCCTCAGGGGAGCTATCTCAAAAAATTCACACAGCAACCCCTATCTTGTGATACATCATTTGAAAGGGCGTAAAATTCTAAAACTTTTCGCGCAAACTAGAAGTTGATATCGGTTTTCATTTTCGATATATCGAATTTCAAAGTTCCATTTGGACCCGTTTTCAAAAAACCATTACTCCTATTAAGAGAGATGGAATTAAAAAACAAAGTGTCAATAATACTCTAAAACGCAAGTCCTTATCAGATAACAAAATGGTGTTGACATTAATTTAGTCAAACATTGATTTAAGAGCCCCCAACAGTTTTTAAAAATGTTGCCCCTCAAAGGAGCTATCTCAAAAATTCCATTGCGCAACCCCTATTGAATGATACATCGATCGAAAAGATAGAACAAATTGAGCATTTTGGCACAATCCGGGGTTAGATATCGTTTTTTGTCATCGAGATATCGAATTTTGAAGATGGATGAAAATTGAACTTTTAATAATCGATATCTCAAATACAAAAAACGATATCGATCTCCGGATTGCGCCAAAATGCTCAGCTTTTTGTGTCTTTTCGATGGATGTACCACAAGATGGGGTTTGTTGACCGATTCTTGGATTTTCAAATTTTGGCCTCCTTTCCCCCTTACACACCTCTGAGGCCCATTTTTTTCTTTTTTGTTTTTTTGGTGGATCGATAGAGCATACCAAGAAGGTAATGTCCAATCAATTGTAACTAATCTCTTTATTACCATTATAAAGAGTGGACTTTAAACTTATGGACATGATTAGCAGCGGACAGAGAAGTTAAAGACGCACTATTTAAAGTAGACATGAAGACTGTGGACTTTCAAAAAATAGACGGAAACAAAGTGGACATACAGTCTATGTATCAGAGGGACGTGCATCTCTAGTAACGCCTTTTGAATCATTGAGTGGATAAACTGAAATAAATACCTTTCATTGGTAAAAACTTCTGGATAAGTGGAAAAACTCCTCCGACCCAAAAGGAGTAGCATCCGTCAAATAATTTGTTAGTTCTACCGGAGAATCCTCCTTCAAAACCCATCTGTCTCATTACAGACCACCTCTAAAAAAAAAAAAAAAAAAAAAAAAAAAAAAAAAAAAATTAAAGACCACAATGAAGTGTTTTCAATACAATTGAATAGAGCATGGGTGAGAATCAAAGCTGTTAAACAAGCAACAAACTGAATATAAAAAAGAGAGAGGAGAGTTAGAGACAAGAATCAAAAAGTAATTTCATTTGATAATACTTCGTACCTCATCAGCGCACAAAAAAGGATAAGTCGTTGAATAAATGAAAATATGTTAGTCCAGTGAGTTTTTAAATTTTGAAAATGAAACGGAGCGGAAACATTTTGAGTATCAGGTTCTGACTAGAGTCCCTATATACTGTGAGAGTTGCACCATGTCAAAGCTCCAAGAGGCAAATGCAAAAGGCAGATGATTTGTTTACTTTTCGTGCACTCGCTTTCATTACACATTTGCAGTAACAGTGACAACGGTAATTATTGTTAATTTGTCCTCTGCTTGAATGTTATTCTAGAGACAGTATTTCTTTCAATAACAACCGTTATTGTCGAGAATTGGAACCTAACCTAGAAGAGATAGCAAAATAGCAGCAACAGTGCAGAGGCAAATGGCCATCCACCATTTGCAATTTGCCTCTTGAAGGCTTCATTGATCCAGTTCTTCTTCTTCATTTTGAATGACATGGCGCAACTCTCATTGTACACAGGGTGTACCAGACCACCCGGATAGGGCATTTTTCTCGAAAACTACTGATCCAAATAATTTGAAACCTAAAAGTCAGAAAAGGAAGTGACCCCTAATTTTCTGTTTTTTATATTTTCAAAAGCCCCGGATTGACCCTTGGGGGGTTTTTGGGGGGCTCAAACACATTTTTCAAGTTTTCTCAAAAAAATCTCCAACAAAGGTATCAAAAAAAGTTCATATTCGTAAATTAGAGGCAATTGGTGACATTTTTGCTTCTATAAATTTTTTCCAAAAACGCCGAATTTTTTGAGTAATAGGGGCTTTTTGGAAATTTTTTGAATCGGCTCTTGTGACCACCCTGTTCACAATTTCTCAAAAATCATTACAGATTCTGAAAGAGCAGATCAATACCTATTGATTGATGTGCCATATGTTACATTTAAGTAAAAAAATAAGGTGTTTTATGCCAAACAAAATGTTGGGGCTTAATTGGCTCAAACCATGGAACCGCGCCAATTCTGCAATTGAAGCCCTAACATTTTGATTTGGCAAAAAACACCTCATTTTTTACTTAAAGGTAACACGTGGCACATCAATCGAAAGGTATTGATTTGCTATTTCAGAATCTGTAATGATTTTTGAGAAATTGTGAACACTGACTGAGATTTCGACTGGTCTCCGCTCATCGGCTCCCTTCGTCCATTTTCATCGGAATGGAAAGCTCCAAACGATTGGATCAGTGAAGCCACCCATAAAGTTATAATTTATTTGATCCGATTACGATAATCATTACGATTTAATCCTCCGTGATCACTCCTCTGACACTCCTGAGATTTTCCTAAATTCTTTAGGCAGAGCAAAAATTCCTAGTATTTTCCGATTTTTACAGCGTTTCATGTCTGTAGACTCTCTGCAATGGATGGCAACGGAATTATGACTGCTGTTATTTTCTCTGCATTTTTTTTAAAGAGCTGAGTATCAATTTGAAGAATTTGAAGACAATGACCCATTCCTTCAATCTTTAGGTGAAATAAGAGGAGATGAAAGAGATTTACCAGAAGTGCATTAATATCACATAAATGAACAGCGTTCAAAAGAGCTAAGCTGGCAAAGCCGCAAAGAGTGTAACCACCGTGAGCTTCAAGACCAGGTTTACCACCAAAACCCCCTTCGTAAGTCTGACACCTAGTAATCAAAAACATAAATAACTGTGAACAATTTGATCAGTCAACATCAACTTTTATGTAATTCAATTTTGCCTCCTCGAGCAATCAACCTAGATCAATTAAAACTAGAATGGGCAGTCAAAAGTAACCGTTTTTACAGCTTTCCACATCCATGGTCCTATAATTTTCAATACTTTGCTTGGAGACTTTTTAACCTTGTGATAATGCACATTTTTAAGCAAACAGAAATTTACTCGTATTCTGTTGAATTTTGAAAATTGTTCTTGCCCAGAATCACCGAGTGGTCATTTTTGACTGCCGCTGAGTAATTACAACTACACCATCGTATTTCAAAAATAAAACTGCTTTTTTAACCATAGTAAATGGATCGCTGAAAAACACAAAGTATTTACAATATATGTGGGTTGTATACAGAGACAACAGAGACCACCCACTACCCATCTCGCCCAAAGTGGTAACTTTATTTCTTGGGGTCGCAATAAAGCAACGTCCAACGGCTCTCAAATAGACTGTTGAGCAAAGATGTTGATGTCAGAAGCCAATCAGAACGAAGCATAATTTTTTTGGTCCTTGGTCAACAATCCGCAGAGGAGCTGTTGGATGTTGTTCCCCACGTTATTTTGTTTAGTCCCCAAAAATAAAATTGTCCACCGTGCGATCAGCTCATGCGTAGTCTCTGTAGTCTCTACTTATATACAGGCTGTCAAGCAATTTTATCTAACCAAGAGGAGGAGGGTTCTAATTATTCAATTTTTGAAGATGGGGGGGAGCTAAAATATAAATACTTCATGTACATACCATATTAAAGAGATAGATGGTATCAACCATAAAAATTTGGTGAAAAATTGTAAATTGTAAATGGAATTACCCTCTCCCATCCCAAACAAAAACTTCTTCCACTCATGAGCATCCATTTGTCAAAATTAGTTTCAAAAATTTCAGAAATTATTTTACTCTTACCATGTCCACCCAAGAGCCATCATGTATTTGTTTTAAAAGAAATAAATAAAAATAGACTCTAAGTGGGACTAACAAGACAAAGAAACCTAAAAGTCTACAATTATTGGTAAAAATAAGTATATTTTCAGCGTGTCAACTTCGGAATTTTTAATTTCCAAGGAAGCGTCTCCCTTACCCCTTTTATTTCGGAATTTTTAATTTCCAAGGAAGTGTCTCCCTACCCCTTTTATGCAAAACCATGACAAGATTTATCAAAAAATTTCCCCCATACATATTGAACTAAATAACAAAACAAAGATTGTAACAAAAATGAAAAATGTAAACTTACAAGGAAACCCAATGAGCTGTATCACGGAAAATATCACCTTTCAAAGATATATTCACTAATTTTGCAACAATCAAGGCACAAAAAGTGCCTCTGATATCTTCTTCACCATCTTCATTCATCACAAAACTTCCTGAGGATAACCGCACTCTTCTTAGAAATTTACTCAAATTTTCCCTGCGGTGACGTACAAAAAGAAGGGTTTGAAAAAAATAAACGACATAGAAACAAAGTAAACTTAAAGAGAACAATTTCGGTTTGAAAAATGAAATTTTAGAGTTACTCTTCAGTAAATCTGAAATATTTTCAAAAAACTTACGTGAAAAGCTAGAAAAAAACTGACAATTACACCTCAAAGTACTTAGACGGGACCCTCAGCCAAATCTGAAAACTGTTATTTATCTGGTGAGTTCTTTACTTGCAGTTATACAAGTAAATATGTATTTATTCTGAATTTGACAGTTTGCTTGAATTTTTGATTATTAGTTTACATGAAATGCCTAGGCACTTCTGCCTGTGCACCAGGGCTCGAGTCTCACAACATTACATGACTGTTTACAAAGTCTTTAATTTTTGAAAACCTGGCTATTTATAATCTACTGAATTCATTGCCTGGACCCCAAAATTTAACACTCATTCAAAGTGAATAATTAAAATGAAAAAAGTAAAACAAAGAGCAGAGTTTTGAGCGAAATCTGATGGAGGAAAAAGAAAAGAAACTTATTCAAATTACACCACTGATTATCAATAATAACATCCATGCTCAGTCAACTATACCTGATTTTTAATTGACTTTTCCTTTTTTTTCTTTCTTTTTTTCTGATGTCATTTGGTCATTGACAAATTCAATTCAGTTTGGTACCCACAATTACTTTCTTTCGACGGTCAGGATTCCATCAATACTCTGCTAGAGCTCACGTATTTAGAGTATCGGGTTTTGACTTGTGGGTGTGCCTCCTTGCAAAATGCATCAAGATGCATCTATGAGCGGTAGCTTAGTTACGAGTTGAAACTCCAGGCTAGTTGACAGTTCGGTGTTCACCGATGCGTTTTTATGCATTTCGGAAGCAGGCACCACTACATATCAGAACCCAATACCGATACGTGAATTCAACTTGCTTCACTCTTTCAATGTCATTTCACGCACATTTTTTGAACAGACATTCAATTTTTGGATCCAGGCAAAGCATTCGGTATGATCATTAAAAGTTGATTTTGTTAAAATTGAAGAGGAAGCAAAAAATTATGATATGTCATGGAACTGGAGTCTGAGCCGACCAGGTGAGTCCACTAATTGGTAGGCGACAGCTCCACTTCTTTACTCAAAGCAGAGATCTGATACTTGGTTGACCGCTACTTCAATGGATTTATCATTATAATATGTACGTGATTTGAGACAAAAAACAGGGAGCTTAACTAATCCTGAGAAAAATAGAGCAGGGCACGTATTCTCATTCTAGGTAAAATAGATAGATAGATAGATAGATAGATAGAAGGTCTACCGCCCTAGCTGCTGGGATGGCTCTTATGCGATGGGATAGCTATTATGCGCTACGTAAAATACGGAACAATTTGACACTTGAATGGGTCACTTGATTAAAAATTGCCTTCTTGACAAGATTTAAAGGATTTTAGTTGTTGATTGCAAACAGATTTATCGGTCAAATGTCCATCAACATCAAGTGTTTTTTGTTACATTTCTGTTATTTTTAAAAAATTCAAGAGTTGGGAAGAAAAATCTGTGCAAAAAGAAGTTCTGCACGTACAGCAATCAGAACACTGCACTGTAGTCAACAACATTTTGATTTCAACATGCATGTGTCCTGACGCCGACCACCCAGAGTGAATGTTTTTTCACTCGCACGGATATCAGGTACAAGCCTCAAAAGCTTCCTCTTTTCACTTCTCACTAAATCGCATTTTTCTTGGGACCCCTCTGAGTTAATTGAGGTGCCTTTTCCTGTCTCATATTACATATTCTGAAAAAATAAAGACACGGTTTTGTAGCATTACGTTGCTTACAGCTTTCACAATATAAATAATCACGCCATGAGTCTTTCTTCTTCTCCTTAGTTAGCCCTCAACACCCATTTTAATGAAGGACAAATAGAGGTAAAATGAATTGACTGTAAAAATTACTTAACCCTTTCCACTCCACCATTTTTTGAGCTGAACCTTCCTGTACTCCACTAGAACTCCGTGAACTCGAGCTTCACTGGTAAGTTCAGAAGAAGCCCGTCAGAGTGCAGCATTACTCAGACACCTATTTTGTCCCGTTGATATCGTCAATTTTGAGCCACAAAATTTTGTCGACCACGGCTCGACAATGAAGCAGAACCTGTAAATCCATTTTGTCGACTACAGCTCGACAAAGGAGTGGAAAGGGTTAAAATTGTTGTAAAGTGAGGTCAAGAGGATGAAGTGAGAATCAAACTGACCTATCAACAACTTTGTAGGCCTCTTCCGTTCCAAGAGTGCATAAGGCTAGAACCGCAGCATATGTAGTTGCTAAATGAGCATACTGTCCAGGTCCGCCTCCAAATCCACCATTTGGACATTGACAACTAGAAAAAACAAAACAAACAAAGAATCAGAGGAGGCAAAGGCTGGAAGATTTAAAGGGTATAGTGTTAGGAACAGCTCTTTCTTATACAATGCAATTGGTGTCTGAATTAAAGGTCATTATACAAAAGAAGGCCGATGACAGATGAGATTGTTTACTGCTCAGAGACAAGTTTGCGTTCTTGCAAATGAGCAGGAACGCGAACAAGTCTTTGAGCAGCAAGCCGCATGATCTGTCATCGGCCTTCTTTCGTGAAACAAGCTCTATTAGCTCAATCATACTTGATGATTACAACACATAGAACCAAAAATGAACGCTTCATCACATATGATTTGAAAGTTTTTTAAAACTGAGATGCGCATCAAAATACAACCAAGAAAAAAAGGGCAGTACTGATTGCATTCCAAGCCCAACAGAAAGGAAATGTTCAAAATGATCACACTGTATCTTTGGAGACATTCCTCCAAATAATATTTTCAGACGTCAATTTTTTCTTGAAAAAAAAAAATATTTGACATTTTAGGATAAAAAACCACTATGACTGTTTACTGATCTTAACAATCTATTTTTTATCACTTTTCTTAGAAGTTTTGTTCAAATTTTTCATAATTTATTCATTTGTTGTTGTTGTTGTTGTTGTTGGTTTTTTTTTTTTTTTTTTTTTTTTTTTTTTTTTTTTTAAGGGTTGCGGGAGTCTTTGATTTGTCTTCAGTAATCGTTTCCAATTCCAACTTTTCTCAAATTCTTGACCAAATAGTTTGGCAAACCCTAGTTTCCCGACAAAATATAAAGTTGAGAGCAACTGCGAGCAAATCAGAGATGAATATTGCTTTTCACGATCGCTATATTGAGCTTATCGACCCATTTCCATGAAATCATAGCTCCCATTTAAATGCCCTTGGTGGTGGAACAGTTTCAAATGGAGGAACTCAGCCAAAATGTCATATTCAAAACCCTTCAAGAAAAGGCAGGTGATACACAACAAAATCTACACAGATACCAGGACTTTCAACAGAAAGAGTATCTAGGTAGAAATTTTCATTATTCCATTCCTTGAATAGTTTTAAACTTTTTTGCAGTTTTCAGGTATTTTAGATTTTAAAAGCATTGTCACTTGAAAGTATGACTTTAAAAATCTAAAACTCTTTGAAAATTAATGAACAACATAATCAAGGACCGCTTTCATGAAAAAACTTTCTTTTGAAGGTCATAGTACACCGGTGACACCTCCCTAGCCGCACAGTGACCTTATCGTTCCTCTAAATGAGCCAAAATTTGGCAGCACTTTATTTTTTGTTACATTATCGAAAAGACCATAAAATTTTAAACGAATCGCCACAAACTTGATGTCAGTATCTCTGTTTGATGTAATATATTTTCACCAATATTTATCAGACGGAACTTAATTAGATAGATAAAAAGTCTGCTATCCTGGCTGCTGTAGTATAACTTGAGTGCTGATGTTTCACCATGCATGAAACACTGAGACAATGACTGTGATTTTAAGCTTTTTTTAATGAAAGCCAAAGCTTTAATACTATTTTTCATTTAATTAATAATTACTTTATGCAGTATGAGAAATAAGTTTGGAAAAGTTAAAAAGATTATAAGTTGAGCTCCGCCTCCGCTTTTGGATGGGAAAAAGCACCTTGGAAACTACCGTTTGCAGAAGTGTCCTCCGTAGGAAATGACCTCTTACAGCTGGCAAGGAAAGCCAACAACTATAGTGCAGTTTTATTTCTGGTTTTTGACCCTCTATTGTTTCTTCTTTGTCTCATTTCTTTTTCTACTTTGACTTTCTTCTTCCAAACGCCTCTTGATTCTCTATGGTTTCCTCTTTGTCTCATTTCTTTTTCTACTTTGACTTTCTTCTTCCAAACACCTCTTCTCACAGGTAAGTAAAATTTTTGCTGCACTTACAGAGCTAGATATTGGGCAATAGCTGATTTTTCTTGAGCAGTTAAAGGTTCCCGAAAGATTGTTAGAGAATGGCAAATCCAGTACATCAACCACGGCTGACTTGAATCCAAGCACTGAAAAAAGAGCAAGAAATACAGTTTCAGTTTTTAACTTTGTTGAGAATAAAGTGGAGGAGAAAATTTAAAAAATGTTTGCCAAAAAAATTCTACAGAGACCATTAGATTGGAAAATGAGAATAACACTGGTCTCAATTTCCTGACAGTGAAATTACGCCCTGGCATTATGTTTAAGCTACAAGACAGAACAGACTGTTTTAGTGAAGAACATGCTTTTCAAATGAATCATTCAGATGGCGATGAATTAACAAGCTGGAGATTGAAAGTGACCAATCGGACTTGCAGAATCAGAGCCCTCTACAAAACTATCAAGCAGTGTTGCCCAAATTATGCAGAACTGCCCACACTCCCCATTTGCTGACAATAATGGTAAGGACAGTTTAGAGCGGCTCAGACCAAGCACCACTGCTAGCAGATGATTTGAATAGAACAATCAGATACTCATACTGTGACATCACCGTTGAGAGACAATCAATAAAAAGAAGCACATTCCTTGTTGCTTGTTGAGTGCTTAAAAGAGGTTTATAAAGTTTTAGTCTGAGCGTCTGAGCTCTCATAATAAATTTTATGAATGATTCTCACCATGGCAATAGCCAGGTTTTTTTTGGAGGGGGGGGGGGGGCAACAGGTCTAAAGTTTTTTCTGGGGTGACTACAGGTCATTGCCTTCTTTTTTGCCCCTCAATAACCTTCCTTTTCCTTTCCCCCTACAAACCCCCCCCCCCTTGGGAAGGGAGCTGTATCTTCATCAGGCCTCCCCCTCGGCTACGGCCATGGTTCTACTGCCCATCCAATAGGTCAATCTTGCATTGTACTTGAAGAATGATTACTCAGAAAAGGTAGCACCAAATTTGATCGTTCACAAAAGAGGAAATTGAAACAATACGATTAGTGATTACTAAGTTCCTGTACCTACTCCTTTGTGTAGGCAACTGAGGACATTTCTGAAAAAGGGGCACGGGGTCTAGTACAACTAAAGGCTCTTGTTTTTCAATAAAAAAATTATTGTAACCTATTCATCTAACTATAGGACATAAACTCATGATATATCAAATTATTCCAAATCGATCCCTGACGATTTTTACAAGAAAATTCCCAGAGAAGGGCCCATAGCACTGTATGGTTAGGGTTCTGTACTTAGACCTACTCAAAGCCCCTGCCCTGCTTCTTGACCCATCTTTTCTGCATGAGGCAATGCTAGTTTTTTTCTGATGCAACATTGGGATATAAATCTTAATTCTTCAACAAATAGATTCTGTAACAAGCTAAAAAAGGACAAATACCCTGGATTGATCCACATTCTGTTCAGAAGCCAAAGTAGATTGCCACCCCTCGCCATTCTTTTGTATGCTGGTGGGAAACATTCTTCAAATACTACGTGGTGAACTCTTAAAAACTTCTCTTTTTCTAATATCCCTGCAGGTATTCAAGCATTCTAAGTTCTTCTAACAAGATGTATCTTTCTTTCAAAAGTATTAAGGGAAAGTAGTAAAGTCCTCTCAACCCACATCTGAGTGTCATCAAAAGAGTGGAGTAAGATTGAGACGAAACATTGGTAATGGAGGTAAAACCGCGGCACAAACCAATCAATCAGTGAGGGAGCACTAGCACCTCATTTTGAGTCGACGAAACAACAAAATATCTAGATGAAAACAAACTAGGATGCTAAGATGAGTAAGATGTAAAATATTCTTGGTACAAACCTCATACTTTGAAGGAAGCTCTTTGAGATACTTTCTGAGAAATGCAATGTGCTTACGACAGTCAAGTTTCGGCTCCTCTGGATCAACTTCCGTAGCTAATTGAAATAGTTCATAAAGATGCTTCACTCTATCCTCAACTTCTTTCTGCAAACATTTTGAGAGATTTAATTGGAACTCCTTCTAAACAAAATTTTAAGTTTTATATGTACTATCGACGTCATGAAGACTGTCGCCATACATTGTTCATTGTGCGTCGGGTTTTGAGAAAACTCAACACACGGAAAGCTGGCTGGCCGCCCGGTCTCGTGTGTATCTGTGAGTGAACGGAAGTCCGTCACTCAATGGTCATTCGAAAAAAATAGTCATCCGCGACAATCTTCATGACATCGATAGTTACAAGATGACACGTTCACCTCCAATTTAAATGTGGTTTACACTTTGCAGGAAAATGTTGCTTAGGTACTCTTCAAGCACAGTGCGCAGTCTTTTTCTGTCTCTAGTCCCCCAAAAGTTTCAAAATTAATTGAGGCATCCTTTCGCAAAACTCGCCTTATCCACTTTTGGTGCTTTTTAAAAAAACGAAAAAAACTCTTACAATACTTGAAACTCAATACTCAATACCCTACTTTCAATAAACTTTTTATGATGGATTAAGTAAGTTTTGGTGACCAATTATTATTTTTTTAATAATTTTTTTTTTACTTAAAATCCATTTCCGGCGCTAACTCATAAGGCGAGTTTTGCAAAAATACGCCTCAATTTTAAAAGTTGTAGGAAAATTATCAATTTATTGAATTCACCCAAGTAATGTGATTTTCCCATCACCTTCCATCATTCATTGTATCCCTGTCTGCCAGAGAGCCAGCCTTCTGGTAAGGAACACGCGGTGCACAAAAATATTGTACCTAATAATTGACCACAAAATACTCTGAAAAAACACTACAGTCTACTTAGGTTTACCGAGGCACTCCCGAGTTGCACCGTCGGAAATTACAGGCATCACAACTGAAGTGCCTTGGTAAACGTATATCAGAGTGTGGCAAATAGGAGTGTAATCAATGACACGATTACTGGGTAATCGACAATCGTCAAACCTTTGGATGGTAATTAAATGTATTCCTCACAGATAAATAGTAAAGTTTAGGGTCTCTTTGATTAGGTCTAATTCTTTTGCAACTAATAGGATGGGTGGCTTATAAAAAACCAGCCCTGATTACCATAAGATCACCCTCCAAAAAACGACGATTACGATTACTCGGTAATCGTGTACCCCTGTTCCCCCAACTCTGACCTATATAGTCCGTAATTTATGGTGTCCAGTACCGTATCGTTTTTTCAGTGTATAACAAAAAATTTTGAAAAATTCTATTAGTAGCAGAAACAAGTCCCCTCCATTGGAAATTGAACTCAGATAATACATGTCCCAGTGAAGTCCCTTGACAGCAGCTCCACGACAGCTTATGGGAGCAGAGGTAAAAATGATTGTACTTACACAAGGCTCATACGTGCAAGACAGAGCTTACATACTTAGAGTAGGTATAGAGGGTTTTGGTAATGGCGGCATCCTGTGATGAGCGTTCCAAACAAAGACAAATTGTCTCTATTGCTCTCACGTAACCCCCATGTATGTACTGCTATCTCACTCTAATTTCAAAGATCGTACAAAGAGACATCTTTTGTGAAATTTTTTGGCTGAAATGAATTTCTTGAGGCATTATGATGTGATTTTGATAATAATATGTCGTAAAACAAGGCCCTGTAAACGAATTTTGAAACTGGCAAGAGATGGGTATACAAGGGGGTCATGGGAGAGTGAGTGAGATAGTTAGGAATGCTACGCGAATTCTGTCACAACCGATTGCGACCGTTGAGCAGTGGCGTAGCGTCCAGAGTGTTCGGGTATTCCATGAACACTCTAAGATTTTTGGTGACATTTAATGCTGAGTAATTGGTGAAATTTTTAATTGAAACAACAACTGTAAATAAATAGCACACCGAATTAGTAATCTCCGCACTTTATCAGGCGGAATAAGTCTGAAAAGTGGAAGAAAAAACGAGGCTGTAATATCACGCATGGCGCAAAGTCGAATACTGTGCGAGGTGTCCGGTAACTACCGGCAAAAGCCTCACGAGCAGATGGAACAGGGATATCATTGCAGTGGAGCAAGCGAGAGTCGAGACGCACCGCACAGAATGAACGAAACAGTTCGACCGAATAGCAGCGAGGCGTCCGGTGACTCTCAGAGAACACCTTACTGCTCACTCACTACTGCCTTGCTGCTTGGTGCGTTTGTCGTGGCGTTGTGCGGTGCCCATGGAAGAACGCTTTGTGAATCCGACTGCTGGAATAGGTCTGCAATCGGTAAAGACTATTGAATGCCTCGCACTAGTGCCTAAGTGCCCTAAGTATCTGCAGAAAGAGAAGAGTGGCAGTGGGTTCGCAGGTTCGCCTACTGCTACCGGACTTCCACACTACTACCACACTGCGTGTTGCTATTTTGCCAGTTTCAACCCAGCATAAAATTTGAGTGGTTTTTGTGTGTGCTTATATTCTAAATAATTAGGCGATTCGGTGGAGAGGCTTAATCTAAACAAACGCGAGGGGGGGGGCTGTAAGAAAATCTTCATAGCTTGCTTTTTCTTAGAGCTTGATGTGGGAGAATGAAGTTCAACCATAAAAACGAACACTCAACTCTTTGGACCACACTACGCCAGTGCCGCTGAGTGCATTGTTGTGATTGTTGGCCAACCGTTGAATTCGCACTAAAACCGTCTAATGGGTTCTAACAAAGTAGCAGTGCCTGCTTCAGAAATGCATCAATGAACAGTTAAATAGCACAGAGTTTTGACTCGCTGCAAACGAACCACTCGCCAATATGACTTGATGCATTTCAGAACCAGGCACCACTATTTCTTGTCAGAACCCGATTTTCAAAGTATATGAGCTCCAGTGTAGAGTGTAAATCATACCATCACAACCAGACTCAACTACCAGCGCTTTTCGGTGGACATCTTGTGAACCAGCATTTTTTAAAAAAAAAAAAGTTTAAGTATTAACACCGTGAACCTAGGTTAGGTTAGCCCTAACTCCGCTGAGCTGAAATTCGTTCTCTTGTTCTACCAAGAAAAACTGCAAGCAGGGATAACATACTTTTATACTGGGGGTCGTTGTTGAGGAAAGCCATTAGGAGCTCTGAAGACCCAAACACTATCTAAACATAGGCCAAGAATGGGAAGTACTCTGAACTAGGTAAAAAGTTGTCCTTTATTTCAACAAATTTTGGATTAGAATGTCATCCGACAGATATTTGTTTACATCACGCCCCTAGAAATTAAGGCCAGCCACGACTCAGCACTAAATTTCTCCTAGATGTCCGCTTGGAACGCTAGCGCGCTCGACATTTCATCTCAACATCGTGCTCCTAGGATGCTGTCCAACAGACATTTGACCTGTTTTTGCACGATGCCAAACGGAACCATAGAGCAACATCTGAAATAAGCCACGCCCACAATCTGTAAGTAAAGTACGAAAGGTGCCGCTAGGATGACATTGAAACCCATCATTTATTAAAATGGAGGACGACTTAAATTGGTCAATGCCACCTCAAGCTTCAAAATAGAATAAGGTGATAAACATCTTATGGAAATTTTTAAACGGAAGGTCTATGGACCACTCTAGGAGGCAGACCTTGGTCTTCGTGAGGTTCAACAACTCAAACCTTTGATGAAAGTTTGTCCATTCCATCCTAAAAAGTGTCACATGATGTGCGTAAGGTCAGTACCAGTCATTTGGTGCTCATCACTTCAACTTTTAAATGCTGAATGCTCTCGAAATAAAACTAGTGCAGAGAAAATAGACAGTACCAGAACATGAGCTTTCAAAGTGAGTAAATGGGGAACAAATCCTTAATACCTGGTCTTCAGACGTTCTAGTGTAAACATCTTCATCATCAAATTTCACTCGCGGCAATGATAAACCGAAATCCAATTCCATCGGGAGAACGGGAGCAAATTGCTTTGAAAGGCCTTCGACAAGGCGAGCAGATTACAGAACATGCAGAAAATTTCGGGAACAGAACTGTGGGAGAAGTGATTGGTAGACAGTAGACACTAACAATAAGTCGTAAGGAAACGGGAGAGAAAGAAAGACAGAAGAGACCGAAATGGCAAAATGACTATTATTTGAGGTTAGTTTCATACCAAATACAGACCAAAGACTCCTAATACTATCTAGACTGCACATAACAGTCTTAGGGACATAACGCCTGCCCATTGAAGCCGATCGGTATGCAACCACGATTACAGTATGTGTTAAGATTTTCAGAAATACATTGATTCAAACGGGAACATGACTTTTTTTAGAAATTAATTAAAAATACAAAAAAAAAATATTTTTTCATAAAACTTGGTAGAATACCATTTGAAAGCTCATGATATGGAGATTTCAGTTCGGGCCGGTTCTTATACCGTTTTTTCAATCGTTAACATTCTACAGAGGCTAACAGTTGGGTCAATTCAAGGTCCATATACATAAGGTCAAGGTATATGGAAGAACAGGTATGGACAGGAGGCGGAGCCTATCTCAGGAGGTGACGGCTACGTCACAGATGTTCTAGACGGTCGCGATAAAATTCGCCTACCGTTCCAATCTATCTCACTCACTCTCCCGTGAACCCCATCTCTCGCTACTGCAGTAGGTGACGGCTACGTCATCGCCAAAGCAAGCGTGTCGTCATCATTTGGCGGGAAAACTCGAAAGCCCCTTAAACCCCGCCTCCTGTCCATACCTGTTCTTCCATATACCTTGACATAAGGTCTGGCCGGTAGCTTTCATCTCCCCTCGTTGGTCCACAGTTTGGGAACCACTTCTCCATTTAAAACCATTGATCCAAGATGGCGGCGAACTCGGGAAAAATGTTAAAGTTAATGGGGATATGGGTTCCCAAACATTGGATTTCCCGAGTTGGCGCTACCGGCCAGCAGCAGACCTTATGTATATGGACCTTGGGTCAATTTTCCTCGATTCTACGGGGTGTTCCACCGTTTCGGTACCCCGCTGAGACAACCTACATAGCCGTGTATACTCAATTTTACATAATCTATGTTATGATTAAAGTTATAATTATTGTGTGTCTCAATAATTTATCGCATAAATTTTATTTTTTTAAGCTGTAACCATTCAATAACGGTACAAAGAAAACAATTTTATGAAACACCCTGTAGAAAATAGGTACCGAACTTTAAGCCCCTGTAGAATGCTTCTCGTTCAAACATCACGTATAAAACCGGCCAAAACCGAAATTTGCATATCATGAGCTTTCAAATGGTACCAAGTTTTGAGGATAAATATTTTTTTTTAGTATTCGTAATTAATATTTAAAAAAAGTAATCTTCCCATTCACTTCAATGTATTTCTGAAAATCTTAGCACATACTGTAATCGTGGTTGCGGCGTAGCCAGGAGCAACATGCGATTTTTGTCCCACTCTTCCACTTCACTTTCGCCGCCATAAAATTGGCCTTATGTCCAGTCTAGATAGTATTAGTATAGTCTAGGATCTTTGGTATTTACGTTCTGCCGAGATGCGCGGATTTTTATTACAGACTGACAAGATTTTTGGGAGCATCAGAGTTGGCCCAAATTGCCAAATCCGAGTTGGCCCAAATTGCCAAATCCGAGTTGGCCCACGGCTTGAAAACACCCGTACGAGTTGGCCCAAGCCGAAAACAATAGAAGAAATAAAAATACATTTAAATGTTGTACTGTGGCGACGTCGCTTACCTCTATGATAGGATAGATTAATGGAACGTATAGTTAATGAGACTGATGGCAATGATCTTAGGTTGACAGAAAGGTCTTAAATTCTGCTTCGTAAAGGGCAAAAGCAATGTAAAAGAACTTTCTCCCTCCCTTTGCCCTTACCAAGTACATTTCACCCTCCCGTTGTAAATTTATAAGAAAAACATTTTTAATAAATAAATTGTCCGTGAGAAAATGTCGTCAAGAAATTGAAAAAAAAAATTGGGTGTGTTTAAATCCCGCCGCGTCAAAAAATTGATATCACACCGAAAAATATATATTTTTCGGTATACTAAAAATGTATACTAAAAATGTATACTAAAAAATAGCTAATGCACTTTTTTCTTAGAAATTGGTAAAAATATACCGGAAACTTTTTCTAATGAAAGCAAGACGATCGTGATTTGACGCGTACTCCTCCACACCTTCAAGTAGGAACTCTTCCTTCTCCGTCTGTCGTTTAGTTGCAGGACGAGATATTTTGGTGGCAAGTTTAATAGAGGTGTCAGCCTGTATTTTTATAAGAGTTTTGATGAAACAAAAAATATTTGGATGAGCACAACTGAACTTGGCATTTAATTTGGCATGGAAAGATTCACAACCGTTCGTTGTCCGATCTTCATAGGTTGAATGAGAAGCCCACATTCCTGGGGGGGGGGGGGGGGGTCGCAATCAGGCTGAATGTACGTTTTCAACACATAATCAAAAAAATTATTTAGAGGTACAGTGGGAGGAACGGTAAACCAAAGAAATAAATCAGAACTGAGCTAATTTCTGAATCTTATAATTTAAATTCGGTTGACAAACTCTGATTTTCCTCGTTCGTAAAATGCCACGTTGCCAAGTGCTCTCTTTTTTATTTATTTTTGTTGTCTCTTGGGCCAACTCGGAAACGCTGTTTTTCCAGACATAGGCCAACTCGGGCCAACTCGGTATAAGCGGCGAAAAAACGGCTTGGGCCAACTCGGACTTTTTGGGCCAACTCGGAATCACCCGGATTTTTACGCACCTCTAGTGAGTAACAGTAACTTACCTGGCATAGTGGTTCGGTACTGGCCCCCCACCTGATAGTGTGCTAGTTCGAAACCTAGTTCGAAAAGGTTTGTCTTTTGGTTTTTTTTTTTTTTTTTTTTTTTTTTTTTTTTTTTTTTTTTTTTAACATTCACAAAAATGCTTTGATGGTGTAGTTCGTTAAAGGGCCGTTCAATTTTTAGGTTCTAAAAACGTGATTTTTACGAACACTGATTGTGGTTCACCAAAGAAAAACTGTCACTCTCCCAAAAAAAAAAAAAAAAACCTTTTCCAAGTGCAGACAATCCCAAGTTATAGATTATAAGAAAGAAGTTGGAATTTCAACCATCGTCAAATTTCGATACATCGAAAACTAAAAACGATATCGACCTGCGGTTTGCGCCAAAATGCTCAGTTTTATGCGTTCTTTTGAGTTGTGTATCACTCGATATGGGTCGTGCCTCGGAATTTCTGAGATAGACCCCTTGAGGAGCAATTTTTTTGACAACTGATGGGGGGCTCTAAAACCAAAGTTTGACCAAATTTATGGCAGAACTGTATTTTTTTCTGAAAAGGACTTGTTTTTTTAGAGTATTTTAAACCCCTAGTTTTTTAAATTTGGACTTTTTAAATGGGAGTTCTGATTTTTTGAAAATGGGTAAAAATCGAACTTTGACCTTCAATATATCGAAAACGAAAAACGGTATCGACCTTCGGTTTGCGCCAAAAGTCTTAGAATTTTACGCTCTTTCAAACGATGTATCACATGATAGGGATTGCCATTTGAAATTTTTGAGGTAGCCCCCCTGGGGTGTGCGGCGTTTTGCCCCCAAAAAAATGAAGTTTATCCAAAATTTTGAAGAATGGTCTAACCCGCAACAATTCATCTCAACTCGTTCAAAAGTTAGACGGGGGGGATACATCTGTTACACCCTGTATGTTCGAACAAATTCGGTACGAGATCAATGGTGTGGAAGTCAACAGAATGAAAACAAGCAGGGAAGCTCCGATACATTGCATGTATTGGAAAAGCGTGCCTGTGAATTGTAAACATAAAAATCTGCGCATAAGTTGTTTCATTTGGTCTTCTGCTCTGCTGGGTTTTGCAGAAATAAGTTTTGCATAAAGGCTTACGCATACATGGTTTAAATATATTTATTATAATGTAGTTCATGGGAGAAGATGTGTCAATTTATTGTATATTATTTAAGGTACAGGAAGTGCTGTTGGAGCTTTGATTAAGAAAATATGACAATGTATATGCATTTGAGACGTATATTTGAAAAAAATATTTTTGAGTCGTTGTTTTTGCAGTGACACATTACAATTGGTTCAGTGTTTTGTTCATTTGTGGATTACAGCTGTTTGAAATGCATCAGCAATTCTTAAGGAGACATTGTAGTATGTAACTAACATATGAATTGAATAAATAGATTTATAATATACATGAATGATTCAATAATGAAAATTTGGATGAAATCACTGATTATAGAGTATTTGAAGTTTAAATGATTCGATTCTGCGTTGAATGGATGTAAAAGATTCTATTTATAATTTAATAAAATGAGAAAGAAAATATAGGTAGGCCATGGTTTTGTTGGTGGAATATGGTGATGAAAGGTAAAAGAAGGTAATTAATAAATGTCTACATATTGATAGAGACGAAATAGAGTCATTCCTTTCAATATCTGAATTTTTAGACACAGTATTGGCCGATTTGGATCTGAAAATTAAACAATTACAATTAATGTCAATAAAAGCAATTCCTGCTATGTTTTCATTAAAGGCTTTACTGTACAGAGAAACCTTATGGTGAATACTCAAGATAAAATTAGGCTGAATCATCTACTTGGAAAAAATGCTATGATTAGCATCCAGTAAAAACATTACAGACGTACATACTAATTGAAGTATTAATAATTTATGCATCAACTTTGACAACTATAATTAGTGTAGTCCCCTACTTCATTGCGATGCGTCCCTTCAAGCAAACAGAGTTGCTTACCAGAGTTGCAGAGTTTCTAGCCTTTCATTCGATGACATTCTATCAATGAGAAGCAAAAAAAGTTACGCATATAAAAGCTTCCACCCCTCCCCCCTCTCCATACATGTGCTTATTTTACAAAATTGGCCGTATAGTGGTACCTTTGATGATTATATTTAATTTTTGGATTCTCTCAAAGAGAGCAAGTATAGTCTGGACTCAGCGCATGAGATTTCAATTATTTTACTCATCGGACAGTGATTAAATACCAGAGGACCTGAATAGAATAAAAGAAGTCTACTACATTTTATATACAAAGTGAGCCAGAGCATCCGTTGCTGGCATTTTTCTCGAAAATTACTGAAACAAATGATTTGAAACAAAACAATCAAACAGAAAATTGACTCCAAATTTTTCATTTCTGATATTTTCATAAGCTCCTGACAACCTCTTAGGGTGTATTCTGGGGGGTTCAAACACATTTTTCAACTTTTCTCGAAAAAACCCTCAATGCAGATGTAAAAATTCATTTATAATCTAAAAGTAGAGAAAAAAAATCGTTTTATAAGTTTGAAAAATAGGCGCAACGTAGGAATCTGAACAAAAACATTCTGTGAAGAAAGCTGATTTTATAAGCTTTCAGATGGCGCAAACCGCGATGCCGAAAAACGTTTCGTTCAAGAGTTATGACCGCGCAAAGTTTCAAATCTAGGCCAAAAATAGGGTTCCGACTTTCGATTCTACAAAAAAATTTGTTGCTCCACCAATAATCGATGAAATTCATTGAAAGCGGGTTTTTTGGGTCGCTGAATTTATTTTTGACATAAGTTTTTCAAAATTCTCAAATCATATATGGCCGCCATAGTTTTTCGTTCAGATTCCTTCATTGCGCCTATTTTTCAAACTCAAAAAACGGATTTTTGGAAACTTCAAAAGTAAAACAAAATGCAACAAAAGGGTCAAATATTTTTGAACTAAACACTGTAGCACATCAATCGAAAGATCTTTAAAATACGCATCTTTTGGTGCAAAGTTCTCGTCAATATCTATTTTCGTTCAAAAGTTATGGAGCATTGGAGGTTTTGACTTTTACCCCCTGCACTCCCGCTCCCAGTTAACCAAATTCAAAAAACTGCAGATATTCTGAAAGATGATGCTTAGCTCTATCATCCCTAAAAGTTTCATCCATTTTTGAGGGGGGGGGCACTCCTAATGGTAGCTGGATGGACCCCTTTTCATCAAAACAAATACCATTAATTGAGCCTGTCTCGTCCTCTAAAAAAATAATACAAAAACCATAACTTCGCTTACACTTTCGAACAGGCGTTAATGTTGTAACAATTCCCGAAACTAAAAAATTAAAAGAATACTGATCTAATTTGTTTATTTTAATGAGATCCATTTTCAACCCATAAAAGATTGAATGTTAAAAATTGCGCTAAAAAAAAAAAAAAAAAAAAAAAAATCATCAGCTGATCAAATAAAGGCAAAGAAACGTGACTACTTCATTCCGCGCTGTCTAGCGGGTTCTTCTTGAAGCTTTACTTTTGTGAGAAGGTATCCTATAAGTAAAACCATGATCTGTATCGGTTTTATTTCGCGCCTTCTATTCGAAAATATCAGCTGACTCTAGACATTCACAGAGAAAGATTATCAAATTAGTGAACAGGTGAGCCGCAGTGCAGCCAATGCAGCCAAACAATCACCGGCTGCAAAACAATAATAAATAAAAAAAAAAAACATCACACAACGACTCGTTATCGGCCGCCCGTACGAAAAAACCCCGAATGTACTTTAAAATCAATTATATATTCAATAAACGTAGTAAAATAACCCAAAAACAATGTCCAACATAACAAATTAATCATAAAAACAAACAAAAATTTATTCATCGTAAAACCAACACAGCAGAGTAAAATTACAACAAAGTTGGCAACATAAAACGCAAAATATTACCTCACCGCACTCCACTTACCCCTCAAAAGTGGTGAGTCCGTCGTTTAATTGGAATTATAAAAAAACTAAAGCATTAAAATGAATCCAACTATTTTTGCTGCAAACTTTAGAAGGTACGATTTCATAATTGTACCATTGCAATCCTCAAAACGCAACAGACACGACAGGAAAAAATCACAAAATTCAAAAACAGCCGATTTTCAACTTTAGGCCACTCTGCATAGGAATACACGTGGAAAGCATAGGCTGCCTTATTACATTGTATACATTGTATTATATTGTTAGCAGCAAAACGATCGGAATAAGCGTGCCATGTTCCATGGGCACGCTTAAAAGTGGGTCTTATAAGCACTGCTAAAACCCTCCTGACGTCTACCAATCAGGAACTTTCCCCGCTTAATTTGGCTGGATGGGAAGAGCTGATAGTTCATGAGGGGAGCACTGTGGTGTTTTACGGTCTGGTACCATTGAGTATGGTCTTAGGATTTGCTGCAGATTTTAAGGATGTACTGATTCGTATGAGACAGGAGCTCATTCTCATCCGCTCCAGAACGGATAAAAATACGTACAAATACGTGACTAATCCCTAGTAGCAAAAATACTTGTATTGAATATTTGTATTTTATACATAGATTTAATACGTATTTAAAACGTATTTAATACATATTTAATATATATTTAATGCACAATCTATTTAATACGTATTCAATATGCATTTAATAGTATATGTAATACGTACTTAATTTTACATATTAATACACGTATTAAATACGCATTTAATACGTATCAACTACTTGTATTAAATCCAAATATTTAATATGTACTGTCTATCATATAAATATGTATTGAATTCATGTATTAAATACAAATATTTAATAAGTATTATCTATCGTATTTAATATATATCTTATATGATTCATCCATTGGTGGATCCAGCCCATGCAAATGCCCCCCCCCCCGCATCCGCCAGTGGACTCATCGCAAAAATCAATTAACTGGAACTTGATCTCGAAACAGTCAACAAATTTAAAAATGGACGTATATTATCTATTGTATTGAATACATATTTAACGCATGATTCATCCCAAAGATAAATTCGAACTGGAAACATATTTAATAACAGTATGGGTCTAGTTTGACAGCTTTGACTCAATCGCTCAAGCGGCTAGGTGCAATTGTTGCATTTCCCATTCCCGATCGCCTCTCATAAAAAAAAAAAAAAAAATATTTTCCACCTCATGATCATCTGAGAGGTAAAAATCTTGACACATTCCGCTGAGTCGTGTCAATAAATATTGATTTTTCACCCTCCTGTAATCTCTTCAAACCGCGAGAACTCGCTAACGCCAGCTGATCTCATTCTAATGAGGTTCTTCGAGACCGGTAGGTGATGTATGAAGTGTTGGAGATTGACTAAATCTCTCTACAGTACTGCTATGGTACCAACTTCTTTACCCTTTGACATGGCATTGTAGATCCCAGTCATATTCTACTCCAAAGACAAGGTATCTCTACAGACAACCAATATCTCTTTTCAATGCACATCTTTTGGATATGCGGCCATTCTTACTTTATGAGCCTGAGCCAAACATATAACCTCTCCTTCAAGAGGGGTGCGATAACAGTCCTTACCCAAATTAATAGTAATGTCCATTTCAAATGAAATTTATTTATTTATTTAATATGTATTCAGTAGGTATTCAATACGTATTTAGTACATATTTAATTTTGTATTTGATACGTATTAAATACCATATTAAATATGTATTAAATATCATATTAAATTACGTCAAAAATTGGGACAAACCCCCCTATAAATACATATTTAAAACACATTTTATACCATATTAAATAGAAGTATTTCTTATGTATTTTTGCTACTAGGGATCCCGAAAATGAAAATGTTACACTTACCTTAATCAAAGTTCAGTGGATTATGCCACAAGTCAAGTTCAACTACGGTCCTGAGAATCTGCTCCTGGATAAAGTTAAAAACAACGCGAGTTTCCAGATTGGTTTCAGAAGTGTCGAAACTCACGAGTATCCACTCTTGCCGGTGAATAATAAATTAACATGGAAACTGATGACTACCACCAACGTCAAAGCCCCCACCCACGTCATCTTGATTTTTCAAACTAATCGCAATGATATCCAAACGGTTGATGCATCGAAATTCGATCACATTGGATTGCGCTCATTCAAAATTCATTTGAACAGTATTTCCATTCCCTACGAAACCATGAGCGAGAACTTTGATGGAAGCAAGTTCCTCTTCTCCTACCTCAATTACATCAACTTTCTGGCCGATTTCTCAGGCGATGAAAAACTGTGCGAACTATCCATGACGATGAATAAATTTAAAACTGAAAACCCAATGTTTGTGCAGAAATGTCTCTAGGAAGATATTCTCAAACTAGGACCTTTGGACATACAGATCGATGTGGAGGCTGCTGCAAATTTCCCCGCAAAAACATCGATGTATGCTATCCTCATCCGTGATGTAACTTTCTCCTACAAGACCCTTATGGGCGAAGTCAAGAGGATAAAATAAGTCTTGCCACCATTGTATTTTATCAGAGATTGAACGATTAGATTTACTCCCCCCCCCCCATGAATAAAATAAGTTTTGCTTCTGTATTATATCAGAGTGAGTAGATTGTATGAATAGATTAAGTTTTTTCGACGAATAAATACTTTTTTCACTCAAACTGATGGCTTTTTCATTTGCCTATAGTCTACCCACTAACCTATTTAGGAAATTGAAATAATAAGAGTTGATTTACAGTAAAAAAATGATTTATTGCATGTAGCAAACAGATAATCCAAGAGTAAATAATAAACTATTGAAATCATTTAAAATAAATATCCTTATATCTTATACCCGTGAGGCCACACATGAAATAAATACTATGTCTAAATACTACGTTATAATTAAATGATTAAATACTTAAAAACTAAATACTTAGAGTCAAAATGCTATGTATCAATACTTAGAGTCTAATTACAACATTAAGATTAAATACTTTAAGTCTATATACTTGAAATCTAAATACTAAGTAGGTAATGATAAAGACGTTCTTCAACCGATGACGGTTGTTCTTTGGGTTTAGGGGAGGAGGGAGTGTCTGCCACTCGATGAAAACTAACATGAACCTATAAATGACCCTCTTACAATTGTTGCATTAGTTGCATAGTGACATGTATTGAAGCCTTGCTTTATATTTTCGTTCAAGAAATATTTCCGATTAAGGCATAGCACTCAGCCTTATACCAAAATTTTCTCGATCTAAATCAAAAGCCTTTACCGTTTAGTATTCTTCTCCAGAGTCTATTCCCGAATCATCAGCAAACTCCCAGCGTCTCGATAAGTCTAGAATTTCCTTGCACTGTAATTTGATCGAATTGGATTTTCTTACATCATCACGCAGGGATATTTCATAGAGATAGAAGCCATTATTGTTTTCATCCGTGTAGAGAGTATCATAGGTGTAAAGATAAAACTGATCAATCCACTCCTCCTCTGTTTTCCTGCTTCGAGCAATGAAAAGGTCAGTAAGCTTTAATGTCAAAGTGGTTTCCATGAGCCTGTTCAGACAGATTGAAACTGTGAATTAAACTCTAATTTCCCTCAATGAATAACTTTGTCCATTTTTTAATTTTATCGGTTTGTGTTACACTACAATTGTTATGTCTTTGTAAACAAACCCGATCGGAAAACTTGGATTTTAACGGAAGACATCCATACTGTTCCACATCGATGAGTTTGAAAGCTGGGGGACTCTTAGCCAACCACCTTTTTTTAGTGAATCTTCTCACGTAAATTGTATTAAACTTTTTGTCTATGGATTTAAAAATTGGCGGAAGACTAGAGTATGGAGTATGTCCATCATTCCAGTCGAGACCATGATGATATCTCTTCAGCCAAACGCATGTTTTCTCATCAGGCTGTCCAAAGTTGGGAGGTTTAAATAAATATGTTTGTGCGCTTATCTCATTCAATGGTAGAATTGTCATTTCCTTTAGACGAAACTATCCATCTCACGAGTATAATCCTTGTATATCTATTTATAACGGCCACTGAAATGAGTATTTTCGCCATCAATTGTTTCTAGGCTCGAGTTGGAACTTGCGTGAATACTCTTCAGGCCCAATGTAAATTAAATTGTAAGCTCGAAGCTTGATTAGCACGATATCGGAAGTTTTGAGTGCATGTCCGTAATAAGGTGGAAAATACAATTTACATATCGCTTTCTCAAACTCTACAGGGTGTACCAGACCACCCGGATAGGTACTTTTTCTCGAAAACGGCTGGGCGTAGAGAGCTGAAACACGTAAGTCAGATAGGGAATTGACCCCAAAGAATTCAATGAAAATATTTTCAAAGCCCCCCGAGGCCCTCCTGGGGGGTTTTGGGGGGTTCAAAACACATTATTCCATTTTTGGCGGGAAAAAGCCGATAAAAGGTACAAAAATAAGTTCAGATCCTGAAAGAACAACTCATTGCCGACATTTTTGTTCCAGTAAATTTTTCCATAAAACCCCAATTTTTGGGGTTATGGGCCCTTTTGGGGGGAAATTTTCATTCGGCCACTGTGACCACACTATTCAATATTTTTACAAAAACTAAAAACCATCTGAAAGAAAAGATCAAGACCTTTCGATTGATGTGCCACATAATACCTAAAAATGAAAAATTAAGGCCCCCACTTAGATTCCAAAATTTGGGGGTCTTTGGGCCCCCCCCCACGTAAAAAAAGTCAAATAGCAAGGTATGTCTTGTGATACATCGATCAAAAGCCCTCAAAGAGTAGAATAAGATGGCGCAATCCAAAATCCTCTACAATCATTACTTTCAAAATGGCGGCCATTTGAAAACTATGGGTGTTCAAAGGTAAGTCCTGGGAAAAGAGTCCAAGATTGAACGATACATGGCTTGAAAGGCCTTAAAAAAAGCAAACGAATGGCGCAAACTGCAAACCAATCCGCCTCTTCAGTCAAAAGTTATGGCCGATTGAAATTTAAGCAGCCTTAAATAGGCCTTATTGAGCCCTTTAAGTTTCAATCGGCCATAACTTTTGACTCAAGAGGCGGATTGGTTTGCGGTTTGCGCCAATCGTTTGCTTTTTTTAAGGCCTTTCAAGCCATGTATCGTTCAATCTTGGACTCTTTTCCCAGGACTTACCTTTGAACACCCATAGTTTTCAAATGGCCGCCATTTTGAAAGTAATGATTGTAGAGGATTTTGGATTGCGCCATCTTATTCTACTCTTTGAGGGCTTTTGATCGATGTATCACAAGACATACCTTGCTATTTGACTTTTTTTACGTGGGGGGGGGGCCCAAAGACCCCCAAATTTTGGAATCTAAGTGGGGGCCTTAATTTTTCACTTTTAGGTATTATGTGGCACATCAATCGAAAGGTCTTGATCTCTTCTTTCAGATGGTTTTTAGTTTTTGTAAAAATATTGAATAGTGTGGTCACAGTGGCCGAATGAAAATTTCCCCCCAAAAGGGCCCATAACCCCAAAAATTGGGGTTTTATGGAAAAATTTACTGGAACAAAAATGTCGGCAATGAGTTGTTCTTTCAGGATCTGAACTTATTTTTGTACCTTTTATTGGCTTTTTCCCGCCAAAAATGGAATAATGTGTTTTGAACCCCCCGAAACCCCCCAGGGGGGCCTCGGGGGGCTTTGAAAATATTTTCATTGAATTCTTTGGGGTCAATTTCCTATCTTACTTTTTTGTTTCAGCTCTCTACGCCCAGCCGTTTTCGAGAAGAACGACTTTCTGTATGGAACAAATGAACTACATGATAGATGTAAAAAAAACCAAAAATCTGCAAAAAAAGAGGCGAATTTATTAGAAAATAAAGAATATAAAATTATTCGTCCTCATATTCACTCTCGCTTTCACTGTTGCCCGAGTCCTCTTCACCATCTTCAATTTTCCCCATTATGGTCATTATAGTCGCCAGCAGAACTGGCAACCTCTTCTCATATAAACTCCCATATCTCACTCAATTTTTGACGTACGGTCATGAAATTTTGTGGAGATATTATTGAGCCTACGTTCTCTCAGAAAAGTTGTTCTCCGGAAAAACGGCCTTAGCCGGCTAAGGCCGTTTTTCCAACTAGCTCCTCAAGTATGTGAAAACATGCTTTTAAATTCATTGAACCCAAAAACGATTAGCATTACTCATAAGTTCGTAAAAAAAAAAAAAAAAAAATTGAAATTTTAGTCCTAACAAGTTTTTCCAATTTGTAAACCATTTTCGAGAAAATCGTCCCTGAAGTTGCAGAGGTCGGCCAATAATCGCCTTTTCTTTGATTTTAACAATTCTTGGCCGACTTCTCCACCTTCAGGGGGTATACCACCCAAATTAAAAAAAATCGTTCCTGTTGACTTAGAGCCCTCAATTTTTTTTGGTAACACATAATGATGTAAATTAGAGATCCTGAAATTTTTGTGAAGCTGGTTGCATACCTGCCCCTTAAAAAAAATATTTCCTGAAAAAACGTTGACAACTTTCAAACAGCTTTTTTAGAGTTAGAATTGCTCAATCACCTTGGTCTTGGTCTCAAATGAGAGGTATCAGTGTCCTCTAGGGTCTCTTGTATGGACTGTTTTTTTTGTCGAGAGGAAGTATTTTTTTCTTAATGTTTCTTCGATGTGACATTTTTTTCATGTTTTTTTTTTTTTTAAACATTAATAGATATTTGAGATGTTAGGTTGAGGGCAAATTCATACAACAGTACCTAGAGCATGAAATTCTGCACATTTAAAAAAAAACTGAAGTCTCTAGCTATCATAGTACTCGAGAAAAGCTGTTTTGAAGTTGAAAAAACAAGCGAAAAATTGATTTGAAAAATCCGAACTTTTTTCCAAGAAATTTTCCAATTTTCTCAATTTCGCAATGTTGACTCATAAACTTTAAAATTAATTTAAAAATACTTTCCGACCTCCTAAACATTAAAAAAAAAATATCCTCGTATTCCCTGAATTGTCCTCTACAAAATTGGTGGGGGAAAAAAAATAAAAAAAATAAAAAAAATCGAAAAATTAGGGTGGTATACCCCCTTCAGGGACGATTTTCTCGGAAATTGTTTATGATTTGGAAAAACTTGTAAGGACTAAAAATGAAAAATTTTTACGACCTTTTGACTAATTCGAATCGTTTTTGGGTTCAATGAATCCAAAAACATGTTTTCACCCTTATTTGGGGCCCAATTAGGCCCTTAGGGGCCGTTTTTCGGGATCGGCAATATATTCCCTGAATTCTTCGGGGTCGCTACACAGGGGAAAAGTTTCGTCAGAATTTCATTATCTTGCACCGTTTTCGCTAAAAACATAGTGGACGGGTGGTCTGAAACACCCTGTATGTAACAAGCATCCTTGTTAAATAGAATATGGGCTCTAACTTTTTCTCCGTACAGCGTTTTCCCTCTCTCCAAGTTTACGAAGGGATACTTTTCATTTTTCATCAGATTAGAAATGTTTAAACACTCGGGTCTAGTAACTAGATTTCGGATTAACGAATTAAAGTTATCTTGAAGGGAAGGGTCACACTTACAATACTTAGGCCCATGTTCGTCGCATATTTCTTTTTTCTTTAACTGAAACCTCTCCATCCACCTTTTTTCTTCCCCCTCCCCCTACTCTTTCCACTTTAAAGGGAACGGTATAAGTCTATGTCCGAGGTTTGTATATTATCATCCATTATATACCTCTTGTCGTCGTGTCCTGTTTATCCCGTTTTCGACGTCTTGACGGAATAAAGTTTATACTTTTTGCTTTCAATCCTGCACGTCTCCAGTTTTACACCGTCTTAATTTTCCAGTGTGATACCTTTGTAATAATCGAACTTTGTAGTTTTTTTAAGAACCGAAGTGGGTAAACCTTTGACTCTCATCTCGGTTTTTTCCGCGTGTCGATACGCACACATTTTACTCGATAAACCAGCGAATTCTGTTATAACCGCTCCTCCAGTCTCATCTTTAAACATATCCATAACTTTTTTATTCGTTTCGGAATAACAAGGATGGTTTTTCGGAAAATTACTCGTATCGTATAAATGCAGATCTTTTATCATATCCTTAAACCTATCTTCTGTTTCAATATGATAGATTCCCGTCGGTATCCATGTAACATAAACTTATTTTATCGAGAGGGTACTGTTTCATCATATGATTATAATGGAAGTCGTACATAATCGTCTTACTGAGACCGAGGGTGGAAAATCCGATTATCAATGGTCTGTCGAAAACTATCTCTGTCCGTCTGAAATGGAGATCGATTAACTCCTCTTCAAAAACTGTCCTATCAAGAAAATCAACCCGTGAGATGTAGCGTAAAATCTGCTGACTGTTTGTACCCAACTTTGTGATTTTTCTTTTCAGGGGATTCTCTAAAAATTTCCCATAGATGGCATTACTGCATAGTTTTAATTGGGTTCGGTGGAAACTGTTTGTTGCTTCTTTTCGCAATTTAGCGTTAAGTTCGATAAACGGTTTCAATATGGGCCCTTGCTTGAACATAATCGCTCTATTAAGCCTTTCCAAAACTATGCCGTGCTCCAAAGCCTGCTTCAATGCAACGTAATGAATAACATATCTCTTCTTATCTCTCAAACAAGTCAGCAGCTTACGCTGTTTCGATGTTTCCACCGGTGGTACTTCGTTGGAGCATAAGAAAGGAAGATCCCTATGCTGATCTTGTAAATATTCTGGATACTGTGACGGCATGAGACTATTCTCAGATACAGTGTCGGAGAATGGTCTCATGACGTCATTAATACGTGTTCACTCTTGGAAAAATTGTTATTTTAAAAGTGTCTCTTTTATTCATTTTTTTCTCCTCTTTACATAATAATTCTGACGTGTTTTGTATTACTACATCACTGTACAAGCACAGACGAAAAAAAACAATTAAATTTTATTGCTTGCTTAAAAATCATAAATAACAAAAAAAAAAAAAAAACGAGCTTAAAATAAACTTTTTTTTTTTTTTGCAGAAACAAATTGGTTCTCATTGGTTGTTTGTTCAGATTATGTTTACTATAATACACTCTTGCCATTTTTTTTCCAAAACTTTTGTGCCACTCACTTGGATGTAGACCATGTTAACCGTTTTATCCTCGTTTCTTTCCAAATTATTAACCTCACCTTGTTTCACTCGCACAACCTCACTTTCACAGCAATTATTTATATCAATATTGTTACTTACAATTACTCGCTTTCATAACCATCGTCTCTCCTATACCGGACCCACGAAAGTTCAGACATATACCGGTAATCGATCTTAAACTGCAACAAACTTGCCCCTATAATAAAATAAAACATATCCGCTGAGCGGTGCTCTCTCCAGTAATCATAACCAACTTGAAGGTACTCTTGAACTCGATTTCTAAAATCTCGGTTTATTGGGCAATAGTAAACAGTCTCATAAAACAATTCTAAATTTAATTCTATTAGCTCATGCCGAGCAAGTACATTCAAATTCTCGTACAAAATGTCAAAACCTTCACTTAAACCTTGTTCTCCGGTAGGACTGCTATATCTGTTGTTCAGTAATTTGCGCACTTGTTCCATAATAATAAAAAAAAAAAAAAAAAAAAAAAAGGAACAATAGGAGAGATTAAAATACCACTAAACAAACTATGTCAGCACACTAGTTAGATTGAGCACAAACTAAACCTTATTCTTGCTTTCCATTTTAGCCCTACTTCTTAAGAACCTACCATTCATGTTAATTATCTCAATTTCACCTGCTAAGAGGTTCCTCATATGTCAATCTTACGATCGTCCAAAAAAAAAAAAAAAAAAAAAAAAAAAAAAAAGTTAACTTCCACATTCCTTTAGTCGACTAGGTGAGTTTTATCATGGCCAATCGGACTTGAAATTAAGACAAGATAGTGTCTTATCTGATTTTGCTACTGTTTACCTTTCCTTTGACCTATAGTCCCTCCGCACCGGCCCCTATTCAGTTCCTCCTTTGTCCTCCTAGTCATGGATATGTTGAAACCAAACACGCGCATCAAAAACATCACTATTGAGCAGTTATTGCTTGAAACCACCGACCCTTAGTACCATGCGTAATTTTACAACCGGAACGGAGACCTGGGACCGCCACCACTACCTCGGCGCTTGACCGATGCTCTCTTCTGCAACCAGTCAAGGGATGTTTACGACAACTGTCACTCACCCTCCAACGTGGTGCCTCGTCAAGCATACCGTTTAACATTCTGTGAGTTAACAATTTAACACTCACTCGTCACGCTCTTAATAGAAGGAATTTTCTTCGGACTCATCGCCGAACCAAACTCACCTGGAGCAAGGATGTGCACCAGGAACATGCATGAACAATTGAAACAAGGGTGCGCGATTGTTTTCAACTAATCTTCTCATCTTTCTCTACCCTCCTCCTCCACCCTAACACATGATCTGGTCTTTACCTCTCCCAATCATACTACCTACCACCGCTTTTACCTCTCCCCAGCGTTGCCACTTTACCTTCCTTTTTCGTAACAGTCTCAAGTCATCATAACTAATTGTGTGAACTTCAAATACAAAGAAGAAAAAGAAGAAAATAAAGACAATACTTACTTTGGTTCGACCCATATTTCTTCCGTTTCGTCATCGCCAATGCTTCATCGTCGTTATCATCACAAACCTGCGATCTTCGAATTCACTACGAAAACAATTGAAATCACTACACGCCACGTCTTTTTTTTCCCCACCTATCCTTTTAGTATGTTCTTTCTTTCGTGGTTTTTTTGGCTGGTGATGAACCTCACTTAATATTTACATCCTTTTAACTTTTTTTTCATGACTTGCCTTTAGCGGGTGTATTTTAGATACATTTATAAATGTTTATACCCTTTACACATCTTTGTTTCTTGTTATTCACTCGACTGTTCGCACATATTACTTTCCCTACACTTCTATGTGATGAAAATAAGGTAAACCTTTCATTGTACTATTTTTTCATCATCATTCTTATGTAACTTTTCAATTTTTGAGTTTTCAATGTTCATTTTGGAAATTACTTTCGTAATTTCAATGGGCGGTATAGATGTGACGGCATGAGACTATTCTCAGATACAGTGTCGGAGAATGGTCTCATGACGTCATTAATACGTTATTAATACCCAAAGTAAAAAAAATATAAATGGCCGGTATCAGGGTGACGTCAGGGAGCAACTTTTCCGTGACTTGATGAGAGGTGGTCTCATCAAGTCATAGATACCATAAAAATGCCGCGGCTCAATACCAACCGTCTAATTTCGGGTTGTCAAGGCGACCGCTTACTTTCGGACACCGACGCGATGGTCAAAAGTTTTAATTGGCCAGCGCGCTGGGGGATGAAAAAAAATGAAGGGATGGCTCAGAGAATGAACGGTAAAATCATCATCGCAAAAAAGTTCCTTTTATTATTCCCTTTTAAATTGTTGATAAAAACTGACCCCCAGTGCTCTGAAGACTTTTCATTGTGATTTAAGGTAAGACCTTAATTATATATTTATTTCTTCAATTGTATGTTTGAAGTCCTTTATCTTTAGTTTTTCTAAAGTGACTTGTAACCTTCTTTAACTAATCTTAAAGTTTTGATTGTTCTAAGAGTGAACTTGTGCTCATTTAAATTCAGAAATTATTATTCCAAATAATTAAAATAGAAGTATATGTGAAATAAAAATATTACTCAGCACCATCATATCTGTGGTATATATTATTCAAAAATTACTTATATAAGCTACGCTACCCCTTATATAATATAATAAGATTAGGAGTATTCCCTCAATAAAAATCTCCTCTAATACTAATCATCCATTATTATTAGAGGAGGTATTTACTATAAGTAGGGGTATACGTCCTAACAATACTTCAAATCTACGTCTAAAATATACCCATATCCCGCATCGTCAGGGATTTTAGAGACGTCTAACTCTTTCAGCTCTTCCTCTTTTACCCATTGATACTCGTCATACGGTAAGGGTCTACACTAGATTGGAGTGAAAACAGATTTTTTTCGAAACTCGTAACGTAATAGAAAACAAAAGATGTCTAAGGTGGTGAGGAACCAGGAAAATTCAAGTTTTTTGAAAAATTTTGACGTTTGAGGTTTAAAATTCGCATAGGCTTTTTGTACGAACAAAAGATTATGTGGGTATGGTTTGAACGAGATCGTTGAGAGAGGCGCTCAAGAACCTGTAACTATCGACAAACTTTATACTGAAGTTATTGTTAAGGAAAAGTGTGAGGGAAACGTAGTTTTCTTCAGTGCTTGGAACTATAGAGACTCTATTTGAAAAATGTTCCAGGGCCTGGACAATTAGTTTCAAATCATATTTACTGAAATTATGTAAAAAGACAACCAAATTCTTTGGGTGTGAGTAACTGAGGTTACAGCTGCAACACAAGGCCATGCGATAATTATTTTGGTTGGTGGAACGTATTGATGTGTTTGATCTCTCACTTCAACTATGTTGTCGGAGGAAAAGTTGATATCGCAATGTTTACAGCGGGACGCGTTTTGAAACTCTATCTCATCTTCTGCAGACATATTAATCGGTGATTTCTTATCGTTCAGACATTCAGAGATGGTTTGTGCCAATTCAATCATTTTCTTGATGAAATATACATTTGCCTCGGGTTCACGGTAAATTATATGCTGATTTCTAATAAAGCGAGGGTCTTGTAAAACGAGTAAATATCCAACAGACATGGGTACGTGTTCTTTGTACTTGTATGAGGGTGCGTTGGAATCATGTTCAATAGGTTGTAAATAACACTCGAAATCTGCATAAACTATATACTCGTGTCGTATCATATTCTTTGTATTCTTGAAGGTATAAGTCATGGGAGAATCTGACAAGAAACGCATCTTTACTCAAAGTTGTGCAAAGTTTTTTATGTTCCTTCAAAGCCGCGGGTGAATATTTATGAGTGAAACATTTCTTACAAATGTAAATTCTAGTTTTATGGGTTGTTATTTGACGGCGTACTAATTTTTCAAAGCTGTTAATCCAACAGTAGTGAATTTTTTTAATTTTATTTACATCATTTCCTTTCTCATCAGATAAAGTCGAAAAATCGGTTTGATCATCATCCGCTAAGTACAAGAGATCTGTATGATCCTCTAGTGTAGGATCGGCTACTTTTAGCAGGATAATTTTTACTCTCTTTTTTCTACCATTCTCCTCCTCTCTCAATCCGAACACTGATAAGGAGACGTTGTTCAATTTTTCGAATTTATGAATATCCTCTATAGCTATGGGGAAATCATCATTGAATTTATATTTGTTTAAAAATTTCTTGTAAACAGAAGGATAGTTTTTATTTTTTTTTTTCACTTTTTGGTTCAAATTTACCGAGCATAGCATACATGAAACATTTTGCATCTTCGTTTTTTACATTAACAACTGAATTTGAACGAAATGGTAGAGGTCTATAACTGCTTCCTTTGGGAAGAGCACAGTGTTTGTTTGCACGCATTTTTATTCCGGTCAATCTCTCTAAGGTCCACCCGGATCCGTTCATTGCAAAGTCTTCACTTTCCTTCATGATACTATCGAAAAATTGATTTATTTTTTCTTCCATATCAGAGTAGTGGAAGAATGTTTTGTTTTCGGTTTCAAATGAAACTTATTGCTTCCTTACTTCTTCGTCAGGTTTTACAAATTCTGCGTAAACTAATAACTTTACTTTAATTGCTCCGCAACTGCTTAAATATTCTTGAATTTTATCTCCAATTAATCATTAAAACATGAATAGAGGAAGAAATTAAAAATAAAAAACAAGAACTCATAGCAAAAGAAGAAGAGCTCCGGCGAATGTACAATCGTTGCAATTCAACATTTCCACAGGAACCATTCGATACAATAACATTTTCGCCAGTGCACCGAGCAAATTCTAACAATTATATTAACACTAGACAACCACCATTATATCCCGAAGTAGTTACCGCTCCAGCGTATGTTTAATACCATTCCATCTACATTTCTTTCAGATGGCAGTACCAACCACAACATTTAACAAAGAACTCATATTATATCTGATCCAATCAGAATATTTAAAATCAAAATATCGACCAGGGCCAAATTGTGTCTCTTTTTTATATATGGACCGAAAGACATATTAGAGGATCTAAGGATGGAACTGTATCCAAGTTTTCGGACGGGGACTAATCAATTAGTATCATTATCAATAACACATACAAATTATACAGTAAACCTAACGCATGGTGGCGTTACAAGATTTTCTTTAGATCTCGCAACCACGCAAACTAGTACTGTTGAAATAACAATCTTGAAATAATAATAAAAAAACAAAAAACAAAGATTAAAACCACAATGCCAACAACCACTCCCGTTACGTTAATTAATTTAATACATTGTGCTCACCTATTTCATTGTACTTTTGGTTGTTTTGTCTTCTATGGCACCTTTTGCCACCTTTTTTCCTTATACTAAAACATTCTCCTTTTTTTTCTTCTGTTCTTTTTTCAATCTTAACCATCCAACCCATTCTTCAAAGTAGTGAAATCCCGCAATCTTCTACTCTGTCAACTCCAACATGCCTGATTTAGACGCTTTTAAAACATTCCTTGAAGACTGGCACTACCAAATAGATCAATTCGAAGATGGTTATTTTACTTCAGCAGCATTTTATGGAACTCCGCCAACTTTAGACTCGTTTAGACAAGGAGTTCTATATTTTTTCACCCTAACACTGCCCTTCTGTGGACCCGAATTCACCATCAATTCCACAGACAGTAAAATAATAATAGAAAATAACATCAATGCCTTCTTTACTGTCCATTTTCTAAGACATATAGTGTTCGCAATAACATTGCCTTATTACTCCGACAGATTCCCAAAGTAATCAGCGCAAAGCGGCATAACAACAAACTAACTTTAGCTAAAAGGCTTCAAGAAATTTAGAAAAAAAAAAAAATATTTTATACTCTATTAGCTTTCAGGCGATAGATTACTTACGTTTTACTCATTATTGTTAGTTGAAGTTCCATGCATTTTAATCAGCTTTGTTCCTTGTCAGATTTTTAATTATGTATGCCTTACAAATTGTAGCTGTGCGTCCAGCAATACTTATTTCGTTGGAATTTTAAATAGTTACATTCTTATTCGGCCTTATTGATCAGTTATCCAACTCCCGAACTGTCTCATTTCATCAGCAAGGCTATGTCAGCCTTAGATTTTGAATGACATTGTACTTCTAAACGATTAGTAGTCGAATTGATTATCAGAGAAAAGGGGGAGGATCAGACAGCCACGTAAACAGAATGAATAAAGTAACGATTTTTGCAGGGGGTGCCGAAAAGGCAACAACATTGTGAGCAACCCATCCTCGACCTTTCCGCTCCATTTTCCCCCCTGTTTTGTAAATCAAAGTGATAACAACCTGAATGCGTGAGGGGTGACAAGATGTTCTCCATAGTAATAAGATCTTCATTATGTCCACGCGAGCATGTCCAGAGCAACACTGTTCTAAGGAGTTGGTTCACTGTGGTCTAATACAGCGGCACGACATAAGATCATTCCGTTTCCTCCCAATTTAAAATCAATTATAGTCCGCTGGGTACCTATCTATAGGAAGCGCACCTTTTTTAAACTGTCACTTACATTATCAATAGAATCTCACTGACCTACTTTTTATATACTCTGTAAACATGTGACATGGCGCCAAATTAAAGAAAGGCCTTATCCTTCTTAATCGTATTCAGTTGTCACCCTACAACAAACAAGTGGAAGGGCGCGTTTATTTGACAATTTGAATTTTAATAGGGGTTGTGATTTTGTTATTATCACATAAAACGGTTTATGCATTTGCATTCACCCTTGCCACCCGCTGTTCACTCCTTGGATATACACTTCTAAGTCGATTGACTTCCAATTTCTTTTCCTTCTTGTAAAATTTAAATACATACGTTACGTATTATCTCTTCGGCATTTTGACTCTCCTCTTCTCTCTCTTCAACCTTTCCCCTTGCTTACATTGATTTTATCACTGTCACTTCGGCGGGCTTGTCATCACTCGTAGCAGTCTGTTTTCTTGAGCCTGTGTATACAACTTACTTATCACTTCTGTAAATGATTACCATCCACATAATAGCCACTCCAGACGTCCTAACCAGACTTAAAAGTGCACTTTATTCATTACTTTCCCCTCGTTTAACGATAATTCAAGGACTAACCGTAGATAACTGTGATCATTGGGTATTTTATAAAAATAATATTTATCAATTTGTAGTCCAATGGGTAGAAGTACCTTTTGGACGCATTGAATTTTTTGTAACGTCATACTGCGCTTAAAACTCCCTTCTCAACATGACACCAGCAGAAGTTTTCCAAAATTTTTTGGACGACTGGTCCTGGCAAGACATTTTAAATATTGACGGTCACTACACCGTTATTAGTATCAATGGTTTACCTAGCCATTTATCGATGTGGAGTTATCAAATGGCGGTGTATATCACACAGCAAACTATTAATAATCCCTTTTTCACAGTAACATATTCCCTTCCAAAAATTCAAGTAAAATATCATAATGAACTGTTCCTCTTACTTCAGTTTCATACTGATTTTGGCCTCACATTGCCATATTTTTTTGATAGATTTTCAAGATACCCGGAAGATTTGCCTGACTTAACACCGGAAGAAAATTGAATCACAGTTATACTGGTTAGGGGGTCATTCCAAAAAATATGGAGAAGTGGCTATTCATAATCAGTTTTCACAAAATTCCATTTTTTTCTAACCTTCAAATTTTTTACTTGTCTTTTAGAAACTATCCGTAGTATAGCTAGTTTTCGCTTTATGTTATTTAGTAGTTTTTTTTCTTTTAGTGCCATGTTTTTCTTTCTTTAAATGGCAACAGTAGCAAACAATAGTTTCTCATTTTTGTAGTTAAATTGTATTTCACCTTCCTTGTTAACCCCCACTTTTTCTCTTCTTAACATGTTCACTATATATCCACTATTTTTTTCCATTTACAGTTTCAATCGCAAAAATGCCTAGTTTCCAATATTATTTATGCTCCGCCAATACATCAACAAGATTTATGTTATTTAGTAGTTTTTTTTCTTTTAGTGCCATGTTTTTCTTTCTTTAAATGGCAACAGTAGCAAACAATAGTTTCTCATTTTTGTGGTTAAATTGTATTTCACCTTCCTTGTTAAGCCCCACTTTTTCTCTTCTTAACATGTTCACTATATATCCACTATTTTTTTCCATTTACAGTTTCAATCGCAAAAATGCCTAGTTGCCAATATTATTTATGCTCCGCCAATACATCAACAAGATTTATGTTATTTAGTAGTTTTTTTTCTTTTAGTGCCATGTTTTTCTTTCTTTAAATGGCAACAGTAGCAAACAATAGTTTCTCATTTTTGTAGTTAAATTGTATTTCACCTTCCTTGTTAACCCCCACTTTTTCTCTTCTTAACATGTTCACTATATATCCACTATTTTTTTCCATTTACAGTTTCAATCGCAAAAATGCCTAGTTGCCAATATTATTTATGCTCCGCCAATACATCAACAAGATTTATGTTATTTAGTAGTTTTTTTTTCTTTTAGTGCCATGTTTTTCTTTCTTTAAATGGCAACAGTAGCAAACAATAGTTTCTCATTTTTGTGGTTAAATTGTATTTCACCTTCCTTGTTAAGCCCCACTTTTTCTCTTCTTAACATGTTCACTATATATCCACTATTTTTTTCCATTTACAGTTTCAATCGCAAAAATGCCTAGTTGCCAATATTATTTATGCTCCGCCAATACATCAACAAGATTTATGTTATTTAGTAGTTTTTTTTCTTTTAGTGCCATGTTTTTCTTTCTTTAAATGGCAACAGTAGCAAACAATAGTTTCTCATTTTTGTAGTTAAATTGTATTTCACCTTCCTTGTTAACCCCCACTTTTTCTCTTCTTAACATGTTCACTATATATCCACTATTTTTTTTTCCATTTACAGTTTCAATCGCAAAGATGCCTAGTTGCCAATATTATTTATGCTCCGCCAATTCACCAACAAGATTTTGTCGACGACACGACCCACAATTTTGGTCGCTAGACGCATTCTATTCTTTTTTTACTATGCTGTTTTTAGACGCATTTCTCCCAACTCTGCCAAGTTTTTTGCATGAGAAACTGAAGACATTTTTATTCTGGAATCCACACCTGCTATATAAATACAGGCTGGAAATACAGAAAAATCCACCAACCGTCTGTTGCACTTCGGCCTCTCCCAGCCACATACCCCAAGTGGAACAAGAAAAGTGGAAGGAGGCTGCTGTCTCATACTCTTTTATAGCACCCATCCAGTCCATGATTTTCTGGATGATGCTGGACCAAGATTTCGAGTTAGCATATCCATCATTGCGAATGCGATAAATGCGAATGCGGCAAATAAGATATCAGTTAGGAACACGCTTCCTATTGTTTATCTACTAATTATTCCTTACCACGGTTCGTAATAATTAGTACGTATTCATACGGAACACGGTTCCTGCCTGTTCAAAGTAGACAGACGCGCGGATGCAATATTGTTAACTCTTTACATCTTGTTAAATAATTATAGTATATTTCTGGGTCACAAGAAATATCTTCGCTTGTTCTTATATCAAATAAATCTTAAATCGCGCTGGTTGACGTGTGTTCAACCTTTAAATTTCCTTAAATATTCTTCTCTTTTAAAAATTCCTTATCTCGGATAAGAAGGTGGGGCACCTGAAAGAAGGGTCCTCAACAGTGGCTAACTGTTTCAAATTCATTTCTGATTTGTTTGACGTGTTGGATAAACGCCGACCCAAGATCAACTGCTTCTTTGTAGTGGGCAACCCCAACTCCGGAAAAAATTTCCTGTTTGATTCAATTATCCACGGATTTTTGAATGATGGCTAGATGGGAAATTTTTCCCGGCACGTAAGGTTTTCCCTCCAAGAAACGGTTAACCGACGGGTCATCCTTTGGAACAAACCGGCATGCAAACCAGCCGCGTTCGAAACGCTTAAGTGTATTTTCGGGGGGGGGGATACCTGTAACATCAAGGTAAAATATAGGGCCGATCACATCCTCCAACGCACCCCCGTCATCGTCCTCGGGAACAACGATATACTTTCCGAGGACGTAGCGTTTTGCACGCGGATGGTTCGATATCGTTTCCATTCTGTCCCTTTCCTCCGCCATTATCAACGCCGCATCCACCCGATGACGTTAGCTGGTCGATGTGTCAGCTGTTGGTTAGTGAGATGGGAAACGAATGTTCGCCATCTTGACACGTGTGGGTAAAAGCTTAACTGTTGCATGTAGGGTGACGCAAGCGCGCGTGCAGCTGTGTAAAAAAGTAGGGGAGTGAGAGGGGAAGCGGACGTTCGCTATCTTGACACGTGTGTGTGAAATCTTAGTTCCCGAAATAAATTTCTCGATAAATTTCGCGCCTGTTTCGTTTGCCATCATGACACGTGTCTGTAAAATCTTCTAAACAGTTGCATGTAGGGTGACGCATTTCTCAAGCATGTGGGGGGGGTGTCGTCATCTTGACACACACTTGTTTCATTCGCCATCTTGACACGTGTTCGTATAATCTCAACGGAAGCATGTAATGTGATGCAAGTTCCCAAATTAACTTTTTTGCCACAGAAAGGGGGGTAAGCTCGTTCACCATCCCGACACGTGCCTGTTTAATTCCCATCGTGACACATGTTTATAGAATTTCAACGAATTAATTCTTCTTGTCCTTATTTTCACCGTAAGACAAAAAATTAGAGCGAAAGCCCATGGAGTACACTGAGCTATAAGCAAACTCAAATACTTGTATATTACACTTATATAAAAGTAAATCATAAGCTCCAATAGTATACTTACGTATGCTATAAGCAGGAGTTCAAATATTTGGTTCAAACCAACAACGGTCAAGTCCCCATATTATCTCTACTTATGTGACGTCATGCGTACCTCACGCATGCCGCCACTCGTACAGCGTCGCATGTCAAGATATTCGGCCTCATTGCGCGTCGGCACGATCGGTCCCCCGTCCGAGTAGATGCCTATATGTCGCGTGTCAGTAGTAAAATATCTTGACAAAATGTGACAACTCGGGAAAAGTTTTTCGGGGAATTTACATAGAAGCTGTCGGGCATCTTCCTGACCTCCTGTCAATCAGGGGGTGAGGAGGGATGCGTGAAGCTCTGGTATAAAAGGGTTGTTGACCAACGCCCAAACGTCCATTCCTCAATTAATTTCGTCAAGTCAGTTCTGTCAAGTACATTTCCGTTCAGGTGTTTCTGAATTTAGCAAAAGTGTTCTTTTGTCCCTCTTCAAAGGAGCTCTTTGATTTTAAGGTGAGAAACCTTATCTCTATTTAGGTAATTCCTAAAAATACTGTAAGTTACTACTTACAGAATTATTACAGTGCTTTCCTTAAGTTGTCACAAGCGAGGGTGTTCCCTTGTAAATTTAGTTAACCAACATTCCAGCTGCAAAAACATTCCTTTAGTTGTCTCTCTATTTCGTTATTAAAATTCTCATGCACATTCGTTCGATAGTAGTCTTTGCAACTTATTTGTATAAAAGTCGAACCAAGTTCCCAGTCCTAATAGCCCCATCCATCCCCCTCCCCTCTACCAATAGCTACGTCCACCCAAATTACTATTATTAAAATTATATGAACTTATTATTTAAATAAGGGGCTGGGGACCGCGTAACAATGGTGGAGATTTGTAACAGACATTTTTGAATTCTCATTCGATCATTCTGCAAAAAAAAACAGACTTTTCTCCGCCGTCACAATCAATCTTCACCTTCTCTACGTTTCCATAATCTTTGGCTCTCGATACTACACACCAACACAGCCTTCACTGCTTCAATATCACCGTTACATTTAGTTTTAAGATTCTGTCCTTTAAGACAACTAGCTATTACTGCTTTTAAAACATACTTAGGATTAGTTTTGGTTAAGTTTGAAAATTTTCATTTTTTTCTCGAAAAATTCTAGAGTATTTCGATTATGAACTGCATTTGTTTTAATTTCAAAAGAAATTCTAAAAAGACTAATGAATTTGTAAGGCTGTGCGAGAATTATGTCGATTTTTTTATCATTTGCAGCCTTTTTTAGACATTTATGACAATGTAAACCTTCATTATGCATTAAAAAGGCCCTTCGACATGAACTCAAGTAGATTTTCAGAAATATGGTATTACTGCTCAGTGCCACCACAATTTTTAATAGACTTTACAGACGAAATAAATTGGAAACTTGCTTCGTTTACATATAAATTCACTTTAAATGAATGAAGTCAATTTATTAATAAAATTGACTGGAACTTATATTCCCGTTCGGGAACGTATCTCGTTCAATCAGCATTGGTGCGATTTCGAAAAAAAATTTGTTGGTACTGGTAATCACAGGATTTAGAAGTCACGGATGTTACCATCCGTATGTGTAAACATTACATTCATAAAATTATGATGTCTCGAACAACTTTATGTAACTTAACAGACAGCCAATTAAAAATTTTGTTTAATTTGGATCCGGCTTGTCGAGTGAACATGTTATCATATTTCAACACGCAACCGTACGCAATATGTTTTTGCCACCCCTCATATCCACTAACAAATGCGAAAAATACATTGCTTACATACGCAAAAAATTCACCCATGACTCCTAATCTTCACGAGTCGTACTTCTCAGTTTTTCATTAAATTGCACGTTAAATTTTGAAAAAACTTTTAGTCGGTAAGTTCAAATCAAAAACATAAGATAAGAAAAATTATCTTTCAGCACATTGCACAATTGTTTTTGCTTAAACTGCTATTAATTTTGGAAAAGTTACTCACCTTCAAGGGTATCCTTATTTTCACATTTCACTATTTCGCTAAACTGAACGGTTAATTGGTACTTTCACTGCACACTATACATACATATATTTAAAAAAAATAAAAAAATTAATCAGTAGGCAACCCGTCAGTTTCGTACCCTTGGTCAGGGTGAAAAAAATGTATTTCTGGAAACTCATCGGCACTATGAATACGATAATAATGTAATCCTAACATTATAGAATGATAAAAGATGGGCAGGGATCCAAATTCATCCCAATGACAGTAGACAGGAAAAACGCGGCGCATAAAATGCCTCTCTATAGTGTTATTGGGTTCCGTATTATATTCTTCCTCGCGGATCAACACTTGTAAAACTAGGTACACAATATCTATCTGTAACATATGGTCAGATTGATCTAGAAGCGTGCCCAACGTGTTTCTTAGATAAATTTCGCCATGAATGCGGCACGCTTTAATTTGATCTAGAATAGCCTCCATCCTGAAACAAAGGCTTCCACGCACAAACTGATCGCATATTCTTCGGTCACTCGAAATTAATTTTGGTCATTAAAAAGTAGCCTCCCCTTAGTTTTTCAATTCACCAATCATATGCCTCTTATGTATCCTGCAATACTGTACCGTAGGAGACTACGTAATAAAAAAAGAGCAACCAACCGTACCGTTAAAATTTCGGCGTTGCAGCTTCCATCCCCCCCCCTCTACCAATAGCTACGTCCATCCGAATTACCATTATTTTAACTATATAAACTTATTATTTAAATAAGGGGCCGGGGACCGCGTAACACTTACGTCTTTATTTTTGAACCAATTTGGCCCCATCCTTAGCTTAAAAATCAAGCAAAAAATTACGCAGATGCAGACGATCTGTTTATTGGTCTTATTTTATTCGTCTGTTCAGTTATTCAGTGAAATCCAACACATACAGTCATACACTGGCCCACGGCTTGTTTACGTTTCTGCGAGCGAGAGGTGTGCGGGCGGGGTGGGGGTCGTGGGCCAGCTGACTGGCCCCACCCCAGCCGCGCGCCTCTCGCTAGTCGAAACGTAAATAAACCGTGGTCCAGTGTATGTATTTTAGCAATGAAGGCGCTCAACAAGATTTTACCTAGTGCCATATTTGGAGTATAAGTAATCTTGGATTTCACTGAATGACTGAACAGACGAATAAAATAAGACCAATAAACAGATCGTCTGCATCTGCGTAATTTTTTGCTTGATTTTTAAGCTAAAGATGGGGCCAAATTGGTTCAAAAATAAAGACGTAAGTGTTACGCGGTCCCCAGCCCATTATTTAAATAATAAGTTTATATAGTTAAAATAATAGTAATTCGGGTGGACGTAGCTATTGGTAGAGGGGGGGGGGGATGGAAGCTGCAACGCCGAAATTTTAACGGTACGGTTGGTTGCTCTTTTTTATTACGTAGTCTCCTACGGTACAGTATTGCAGGATACATAAGAGGCATATGATTGGTGAATTGAAAAACTAAGGGGAGGCTACTTTTTAATGACCAAAATTAATTTCGAGTGACCGAAGAATATGCGATCAGTTTGTGCGTGGAAGCCTTTGTTTCAGGATGGAGGCTATTCTAGATCAAATTAAAGCGTGCCGCATTCATGGCGAAATTTATCTAAGAAACACGTTGGGCACGCTTCTAGATCAATCTGACCATATGTTACAGATAGATATTGTGTACCTAGTTTTACAAGTGTTGATCCGCGAGGAAGAATATAATACGGAACCCAATAACACTATAGAGAGGCATTTTATGCGCCGCGTTTTTCCTGTCTACTGTCATTGGGATGAATTTGGATCCCTGCCCATCTTTTATCATTCTATAATGTTAGGATTACATTATTATCGTATTCATAGTGCCGATGAGTTTCCAGAAATACATTTTTTTCACCCTGACCAAGGGTACGAAACTGACGGGTTGCCTACTGATTAATTTTTTTATTTTTTTTAAATATATGTATGTATAGTGTGCAGTGAAAGTACCAATTAACCGTTCAGTTTAGCGAAATAGTGAAATGTGAAAATAAGGATACCCTTGAAGGTGAGTAACTTTTCCAAAATTAATAGCAGTTTAACGCCTGCCGGTGGCACCATGCCACCTGTCACTGCCCCAATATCGCCTCCCTCCGCAGGACCTACGGCAAGTGGGTTTCTCGCAGAGTTCTCCGCCGCGGGGGGGGGGGAGACATCCGATTTTACCAACATCTCCAGAATCTCCTCAACTATCTCGGTCAAAAAGGGCGACGTGCTGTTCTCATCTGCATCGGAGGAACTTACTGGCAGGCACGTCGCCAAAATCGAGATCTACCCGCAGGACTTAATATTGGGGCAGAAGAAAGAGGACTGGTGGCGCTATGCCACGTGGCGCCTGACCGCAACTATCGAAGACCCGCAACAACACCAGATGCTGGAGGACATCTGCCGGGAAATTCTCAGGCGGATATCGGAGAAGAGCGACGCGAAGAATTCCACCAGAAAACTTTATCAAAGGCGGACCGGCTATTGAAGTTAATATGGGATAATGCAGTTTCACCGGTATCGCGCACATTCGAATGCGACGTTTACATGAATAGGTCGTTCCTTTGGATGCCGACCAACCAGGTCGTCATCCAGAGGGCGATCTACATTGCATGATATCGAATGTGTGCGATGTTGTCTATCAGTATGTTCAAGCACCTCCTGGACGTTCCTCCCGAAAATCGATTCTTCTCTGCCACCGACCCCGAGGAGTATTACCTTTCTCCGCAGGATTCCTTTTCTATCTTCCTCCAGCTCGTATGTTATCAGGTGGGTGTGGCGAACTGTTATAAATTTAAATCTGACCTATTTGATGTTTTAGATAAGAGACGCCCGAAGGTCAATTGCTTTTTCGTGGTCGGGGATCCCAACTCCGGGACAAATTTTATATTTGATTCAGTCATTCACGGATATCTTAACTACGGCCAAATGGGAAATTTTTCCCGGCATGTTGGGTTCCCCCTCCAGGAAACGGTCAACCGGAGGGTCATTCTATGGAACAAACCGGCGTGCGAACCGTCCGCGTTCGAAACGTTGAAGTGTATTTTCGGGGGGGATACATGCAACTTCCGGCAGACATTCATATTAGGACTCTCTTAGTAAGCTGTTTTCCTTTTCTTCTGTCAAAACTTTCCAATTTATAAATTCCGTATTTAAACATCAATATGTATTTCGCTTTACTCTAAATAATATTTTATTTAGAAGCTTGTTTTGTGATATAATTTTAGATTTTCTTAAATTTAATAGAATCAATAGGGATAAGTTGTACGGTTATTATTTAGAGGATAGGGGTATGTTTAGACGGTTTAAGTCCATTTTTTTAAAAACTGATTGGGAGTCTACATTAAATATTAGATTAAGTAATTTTAGTGATAACAACATAGAGTATTTAATAGATTTAATTATTAGTGAGTGTAGAACAGTTTGTAGGTCTTTCGTGGCACCGGTGCAGTCGTCGTCGTTGTCATCTACGTCAACAGACGAATGATTCAAGATAAGACTTTTTATTTCCAATTTAAAATTGTGATCTATTTAATTTTTGATTAGCTATGTGATTATTAAGTGTCACGTTGGCTCGTTCCTTCTTATCGAGTTTTTTAATTCCCCACTAGGCGTCTTTTATCAACTTAACAAACAATTTGTCGAGTCCTTCTTTTATTTCTTGTTTTAAAAGGCGTTTTCGTTCTTGCGCCGATTTTTTGTTTCCTGAATATGCCGTATGATAAATGCTGCGCAGGAGAAGGCTACGAAAAAAAGGATGACTACCTGAATTATGGTCGAATGGGCAACTTTTCCCGTTACGTGGGGTTCCCATTGCAAGAAACGGTCAATCGTAGGGTGGTTCTTTGGAACGGAAAACATCCTAAGCCAATCCATAAGCAATGCAAGCGGGAGCGGTTTCGGGGGATTCGAAGGCTACCCCCGCGTCCGTCTGCTCCTTTAACAGATTGCTGCTGTCACTCAGTACTACGTTGTCTTGCATGTCATTTTCATCTTGAGAACCGCCGACCCTTTTCAGCCAGCTCTTCTTATCGCTTTACTCAGGATACGAGCCACCGATTACCTCATCTCACAGCACGGCAACCACCTCCACGTCCTTCACGCCTGTAGGTGGCACCACGACACCTGTCACTGCCCCAATATCGCAGCCCTCCGCAGAACCTTCGGCAAGTGGGTTTGTCGCCGAGTTCTCCACCGCGGGGGGGGGGGGCGGCGGAGAACCCGGACTTTACGAACATCTCTCGAATCTCCTAGACTATCTCGGTCAAGAAGGGCGGCGTCTTATTCACATCTGCGTCAGAGGAACTCACTTGCAAATTCGTCGCGAAGATCGAGATATTCCCCCAGGAGTTAATATTGGGGCAGAAGAAGGAGGACTGGTGGCGGTCGGCTACCTGGCCCCTGACCGCACCCTTGGAAGACCAGAATCAACATCAGATGCTCGAGGATATTTGCCGGGACATATTGAGGAGGGTGTCCGAGAAGAGCGACGCCAAGAACGCCAGCCGAAAACTCTATCAAAAGCGGACAAGTTATTAAATTTAATATGGGATCATGCCGTGTCACCAGTATCGCGCACATTCGAGTGCGATGTATACATGAACAGTTCGTTCGTTTGGATGCCGACCAACCAGGTCGTAATCCAGCGAGCGATCTACATTGCTTGCTACCGAATGTGCGCGATGTCTTCCATCAGCATATTTAAACATCTCCTCGATATCCCGTGCGAATCGCGCTTTTTCTCTGCCACCGACCCCGAGGACTACTACCTATCGGCCCAGGACTCCTTCTCGATCTTCCTGCAACTCATTTGCTTTCAGGTGGGTGTGGCGAATTGTTTCAAGTTTATTTCAGATCTTTTCGATGTATTGGACAAAAGGCGACCCAAAGTAAATTGCTTTTTCGTGGTGGGAGATCCCAACTCCGGAAAAAAATCTTCCTATTCGACTCGATTATCCACGGATACTTGAATTACGGACTAATGGAAAAATTTTCCCGGCATGTTGGGTTCCCCCTCCAGGAAACTGTCAATCGGAGGGTCATTTTATGGAACGAACCGGCTTGTGAACCAGCCGCGTTCGAGACGCTTAAATGTATGTTCGGGGTGTGACGGCATGAGACTATTCTCAGATACAGTGTCGGAGAATGGTCTCATGACGTCATTAATACGTGATTAATACCCAAAGTAAAAAAAATATAAATGGCCGGTATCAGGGTGACGTCAGGGAGCAACTTTTCCGTGACTTGATGAGAGGTGGTCTCATCAAGTCATAGATACCATAAAAAATGCCGCGGCCCAATACCAACCGTCTAATTTCGGGTTGTCAAGGCGACCGCTTACTTTCGGACACCGACGCGATGGTCAAAAGTTTTATTTGGCCAGCGCGCTGGGGGATGAAAAAAAAATGAAGGGATGGCTCAGAGAATGAACGGTAAAATCATCATCGCAAAAAAGTTCCTTTTTGCTATTCCCTTTTAAATTGTTGATAAAAACTGACCCCCAGTGCTCTGAAGACTTATCATTGTGATTTAAGGTAAGACCTTAATTATATATTTATTTCTTCAATTGTATGTTTGAAGTCCTTTATCTTTAGTTTTTCTAAAGTGACTTGTAACCTTCTTTAACTAATCTTAAAGTCTTGATTGTTCTAAGAGCGAACTTGTGCTCATTTAAATTCAGAAATTATTATTCCAAATAATTAAAATAGAAGTATATGTGAAATAAAAATATTACTCAGCACCATCATATCTGTGGTATATATTATTCAAAAATTACTTATATAAGCTACGCTACCCCTTTAATTAATATAATAAGATTAGGAGTATTCCCTCAATAAAAATCTCCTCTAATACTAATCATCCATTATTATTAGAGGAGGTATTTACTATAAGTAGGGGTATACGTCCTAACAGGGGGGGGGGATACATGTAATATCAAAGTGAAAAACAGTGCGGATCACATCCTTCAACGCACCCCCGTTATCGATCTCGGGAATAATGACATCTTTCCCGAGGACGTTGCGTTTCGGACGCGGATGATTTGAAACCGTTTTCGTTCCGCCCCTTTTCTCCGTCACTACAGTCGCCGCATCCACCCGATGACTTTTTTCTATGTCTTGTGCAACTTTTCGTTGATCGACGTCTCTCTTAGTAAGCTGTTTTCCTTTTCTTCTGTCAAAACCGTCGAATTTATAAATTCCGCACTTAAACACCAACATGTATTTCGCTTTACTCTAAATAATATTTTATTTAGAAGCTTGTTTTGTGATATAATTTTAGATTTTCTTAAATTTAATAGAATCAATAGGGATAAGTTGTACGGTTATTATTTAGAGGATAGGGGTATGTTTCGACGGTTTAAGTCCATTTTTTTAAAAACTGATTGGGAGTCTACATTAAATATTAGATTAAGTAATTTTAGTGATAACAACATAGAGTATTTAATAGATCTAGTTATTAGTGAGTGTAGAACAGTTTGTAGGTCTTTCGTGGCACCGGTGCAGTCGTCGTCGTTGTCATCTACTCTATTTGCTTATTGCATTTTACACGCGGGTCGCTTTAAACCCTGTCCTTATTGCACTTGCACGATGGTCCGGTGTTTCTATACTACTATAGTAGTCATTGTGAAACTAATAAAATCAAATGCTACATGAAGTGTTTGGATGGTCTTATAAATTATTAGCAGCATCGTGTGATTCATTTGCTAATTATTTAATGCATAATTACCATGCCAAAAATGGTAAAAGCCAATCAAAAGGACCTTCATATATTAGATGTAGTTCCCAAAATTGCCCAGTTCCATTCAATAACATATTATTTCCACCCCTCATAAAACAATCAAACCTCAACTCTTTTACCACCAATAAGCAGCCTCCCTCTTATCTCGAAGTAGTTACAACTCCGACAAATGTCTAATGCCATTCCATCTACATTTATTTCAGATGGCAGAACCAACACCACAATTTAACAGAGAACTCACTTTATATCTAATCAGCTCAGAGTTCTTGCACTGCAAATATCGATCATCTCAAAAAATTGTGTCTCATTTTATATTTATGGACCACAAAATATCTTGGAAAATTTGTGGATGATACTGTATCCGACTTTTCGAGCAGGGAGAAATCAACTAATATCAATCACTGTTACAACCACCAATTTTGTTGTAACATTGACGCATAATACAATCAAGCGATTTACCCTAGACCTTACCTTCACTCAAAACAAAAATGTAGACGTAACAATTTTAAAATACAGGGTGGTGCAAAATTTCGAGTACGGCCGATTATTTTTTGAACGGCTTTAGCTAGAGAAACGAGCTTTGGGGTGTGTTTCTAGACCAAAAAAAAACTATCTTTTGACGGGGTCAAAATTTTGGTGGCCCACCAGAGGGGGGCTGTAGCCCCCCCCAACTTTTTTTTTCAAATGGCAACCCCCCCTTTGTGATACATCATTTGAAAGGGCATAAAATTCTAAGACTTTTGGCGCAAACTAGAGGTCGATATCGTTTATCGTTTTCGATATATCGAAGTTCAAAGTTCGATTTCGACCCATTTTCAAAAAATCAGAACTCCCATTTAAAAAGTCGGAATTGGAAAAACTAGGAGTCTAAAATACTCTAAAAAGCAAATTCTTTTCAGAAAAAAATACAGTTCTGCCATACATTTAGTCCAAATTTGGTTTTAGAGCCCCCCAACAGTGTTCTAAAAAATTGCTCCTTAGGGGGGCTATCTAAAAAAATCCGAGGCACGACCCCTATCGAGTGATACATCGCTTAAAAGGACACACTGAACTGAGCATTTTGGCGCAAACTGCAGGTCGATATCGTTTTTAGGTTTCGATTTATCGAATGGCAAAGTTGGATTTTCATCCGTTGTCCAACTTCGATAAATCGAAAACTAAAAACGATATCGACCTGTGGTTTGCGCCAAAATGCTTAGTTCAGTGTGTCCTTTTAAGCGATGTATCACTCGATAGGGGTCGTGCCACGGAATTTTATAGATAGCCCCCCTAAGGGGCCATTTTTTAGAACACTGTTGGGGGGCTCTAAAACCAAATTTGGACTAAATGTATGGCAGAACTGTATTTTTTTCTGAAAAGAATTTGCTTTTTAGAGTATTTTAGACTCCTAGTTTTTCCAATTCCGACTTTTTAAATGGGAGTTCTGATTTTTTGAAAATGGGTCGAAATCGAACTTTGAACTTCGATATATCGAAAACGATAAACGATATCGACCTCTAGTTTGCGCCAAAAGTCTTAGAATTTTATGCCCTTTCAAATGATGTATCACAAAGGGGGGGTTGCCATTTGAAAAAAAAAGTTGGGGGGGGCTACAGCCCCCCTCTGGTGGGCCACCAAAATTTTGACCCCGTCAAAAGATAGTTTTTTTGGTCTAGAAACACACCCCAAAGCTCGTTTCTCTAGCTAAAGCCGTTCAAAAAATAATCGGCCGTACTCGGACTTTTGCCCCACCCTGCATATATTAAAAAAAAAAACAAAAACAAACTTGAATTTTAAGAGCGTGTTATTCCACATAGCTTGGATCGCGCGGCTATGCTTCGCGATATTGCGTATAGCAAGACATCCGATACAAAAGAACAGAATAAAGCGGATCTTGAACTTGCAGAAAGCGTAGAAAAGATTCCAGTACCCCGAATCTAGCTTTGCGGAGAAGAGTATGCGTGGGCTACAACAAACGCACTGCCCCAACGCACTGCCCCAATATCGCAGCCCTCCGCAGAACCTTCGGCAAGTGGGTTTGTCGCCGAGTTCTCCAGCGCGGGGGAGGGGCGGCGGAGAACCCGGACTTTACGAACATCTCGCGAATCTCCTCGACTATCTCGGTCAAGAAGGGCGGCGTCTTATTCACATCTGCGTCAGAGGAACTCACTTGCAAATTCGTCGCGAAGATCGAGATATTCCCCCAGGAGTTAATATTGGGGCAGAAGAAGGAGGACTGGTGGCGGTCGGCTACCTGGCCCCTGACCGCACCCTTGGAAGACCAGAATCAACATCAGATGCTCGAGGATATTTGCCGGGACATATTGAGGAGGGTGTCCGAGAAGAGCGACGCCAAGAACGCCAGCCGAAAACTCTACCAAAAGCGGACAAGTTATTAAATTTAATATGGGATCATGCCGTGTCACCAGTATCGCGCACATTCGAGTGCGATGTATACAACAGTTCGTTCGTTCTACATTGCTTGCTGCTGAATGTGCGCGATGTCTTCCATCATCATGTTGAAACACCTCCTCGATATCCCGTGCGAATCGCGCTTCTTCTCTGCCACCGACCCCGAGGACTACTACCTATCGGCCCAGGACTCCTTCTCGATCTTCCTGCAACTCATTTGCTTTCAGGTGGGTGTGGCGAATTGTTTTAAGTTTATTTCAGATCTTCCCGATGTATTGGACAAAAGGCGACCCAAAGTAAATTGCTTTTTCGTGGTGGGAGATCCCAACTCCGGAAAAAATTTCCTATTCGACTCGATTATCCACGGATCAAATTACGGACAAAGATCACCACCGGCGCTACGGCAAGTTCACGACCAATTCAGGAAACAGAAAATCGACGCCAGAACGAAAACGTCTTTTAAAACAAGAAATAAAAGAAGAACTCGACAAGTTGTTTGTTAAGTTGATAAAAGACGCCGAGTGGGGAATTAAAACGCTGAAAAAGAAGGAACGAGCCAACGTGACACTTAATAATCACAGGGCTAATCAAAAATTAAACAGATCACAATTTTAAATTCGAAATAAAAAATCTTACCTTGAATCATTCGTCTGTTGACGTAGATGACACCGACGACGACTGCACCGGTGCCACGAAAGACCTACAAACTGTTCTACACTCACTAATAACTAAATCTATTAAATACTCTATGTTGTTATCACTAAACTTACTTAATCTAATAATTAATGTAGACTCCCAATCAGTTATTAAAAAAACGGACTTAAACCGCCTAAACCTACCCCTTTTCTTTAAATAATATCTGTACAACTTATCCCTATTAATTCTATTAAATTTAAGAAAATCTAAAATTATATCACAAAACAAGCTTCTAAATAAAATATTATTTAGAGTAAAGCGAAATACATATCGATGTGTAAATGCGGAATTTATAAATTCGACGGTTTTGACAGGAGAAAAGGAAAACAACTTACGAAAATCGGATTTTTTGTTTGCTCAAGTCTGCTTTATTTTTCGCTTTGTTTTTTTTCTTGGATGGGTACTCGAAAAAAAATTCGAATTTGGATCGTTTACCGAAAGCTAACCCGTAGGTTAACTTTCTTTTGCTTTCTGAATCTTGAAACTATTCCACCAGCTTGTCACGCTGAATAGCGTCCCAACAAACGTTAAAAGGTAGAACAATTTCCATCACCTGCGCTATATAGGGTGGAATTTAACCCTCCCTAAAACGGACCAGTTGATATGTGAGATTCAGTCGCATAAACTCTCCAACACCTCAATGGACTTTGTTTCGATCCCTCGGTTGCTTTTGAATATCTGCCTTGCAAACCGATCACCCACTTAGCGAAGTATTATAACTTTGCCCCGGTAGATCCGTTGATCCGCCACACCTGCCAAGTTGTAAACTTTTCGTAAGTAGTTGATGTTAAGAGAGATTCAAGCTGAAATCGTGGCTTTAAACAATGTTTCTTTCGAGTAAGCTATTTTCAGAAAAAATGACAAAGCTTTAAAGTCGGAACTCTGTAACAAAGTTACACAGTTGGAACTCTATGAAAAAAAAGACATCACTTGAATAAAACTCAAATTTGGAAGGAAAAAAAAAACACAACACTTTGAAAACGAACACTGGTAAAATTAAACTTCACTGTTAAAAACCACTGCGCGAGAATAGAGAGAGGCTGTCGAGCCGAAAGAATGACTTAAGATTGCATGGGAAACCGCTTCCTTATATAGGGAGGTAGGTGCGTTTTTGCAGTATAATTTTCCGCGAACTCGATCTATTACGAAATGGGTCAGTAAGCGTGTTTTATTTTTTTCCAGTTACGTTTTGAAACGAGGAGATATTTTTTTGATTTTGGTTGGTCGTAACATTTCGTATAGAGTTGTAAGTGAGGAAAGGGGTAAAGTATTGATTCTTGTGGCTTTGAACTCTTAACTCGGGGTGATTCGTGTTTGCGTGTGAAATTGCGTTAATGAACCGGGAAGCGTATTTTCTGCTATGAATGATAAAAATGTTGTCTAGACGGAAGGGTTGAAAGTAGGAGTGTTGAACTTGTGAACTTGAAATTCTCGTGTTTTCGGTGTAATATAGGTCGTGTATTTTGGGCTCTGTCTCCATTTAACGACTGTTCGTTTTGTGGTGCGCCCCGCTTATTCCATTTAATAAGTGATGGTATGCCTTGTCCTTTTGCTTATTGCATTTTACATGAGGGTCCCTTTAAACCCTGTCCTTAGTGCATTTGCACGATGGTCCGGTGTTTCTATACTACTATATTAGTCATTGTAAAACTAATAAAATCAATTTTTGATGTCTTCTTTTTGAGAAAAATGCTACATGAAGTGTTTGGATGGTCTTATAAATTATTAGCAGCATCGTGTGATTCATTAGCTAATTATTTAATGCATAATCACCATGCCAAAAATGTTAAAAGCCAATCAAAAGGACCTTCATATATTAGATGTAGTTCCCAATATTGCCCAGAACCATTCAATAACATATTATTTCCACCCCTCATAAAACAATCAAACCTCAACTCTTTTACCACCAATAAGCAGCCTCCCTCTTATCTCGAAGTAGTTACAACTCCGACAAATGTCTAATGCCATTCCATCTACATTTATTTCAGATGGCAGAACCAACACCACAATTTAACAGAGAACTCACTTTATATCTAATCAGCTCAGAGTTCTTGCACTGCAAATATCGATCATCTCAAAAAATTGTGTCTCATTTTATATTTATGGACCACAAAATATCTTGGAAAATTTGTGGATGATACTGTATCCGACTTTTCGAGCAGGGAGAAATCAACTAATATCAATCACTGTTACAACCACCAATTTTGTTGTAACATTGACGCATAATACAATCAAGCGATTTACCCTAGACCTTACCTTCACTCAAAACAAAAATGTAGACGTAACAATTTTAAAATATATATTAAAAAAAAAAAACAAAAACAAACTTGAATTTTAAGAGCGTGTTATTCCACATAGCTTGGATCGCGCAGCTATGCTTCGCGATATTGCGTATAGCAAGACATCCGATGCAAAAGAACAGAATAAAGCGGATCTTGAACTTGCAGAAAGCGTAGACAAGATTCCAGTACCCCGACTCTAGCTTTGCGGAGAAGAGTATGCGTGGGCTACAACAAACGCAATGAAGATTAAAGCTAAACTTGGGATGGGCTGCAACAGAAGAAAACTTGCAAAACCGAAATCTTGTGGAAAATTGAAGTCCAGCAGGAGGCCAGACACAGAAACAAAAACGAGAAAACGCTTTCAAAGGCAGAGTGCCTTTTAAAACTTATGAAACTCTATATACAAAAAAAAATATCCAGTAAAGCTTTACTTTTAATTTTTTTTTCAGGCTGGAGGCTTCAATAATTTAAAAAATAAAAAAATTAAAAAAATTAAAAAATTATAATTAAAATTACGAAAAGATTAGAAATTCTCCATTTTTTTCTTTCTCTTTGCCAGGTTTCAATTCATTGGTTGGGCGAATTCTTTATTTTTCTTTTCGCCTAGTTTCCATTCATTGGTTGGGCATCTTTCTTTCTCTTCGCCTAGTTTTCATTTATTGGTTGGGGAAATTCTTTCTTTTTCTTTCCGCCTAGTTTCTATTTATGGGTTGAGCATTTACCTTTCTATTCGGCAATTTTTCATCTATTGGTTGTATACATACATTTCTTATTGAAAACTCTCAAACACCATAGTTTTAACATAACTTCATGAACGAAATTTTTCATTACAATGCAAGAAAAATAATTTACAACTCAAGTGGATAAATTGTTTCAGAAGTGTGTTAATACAGCAGAAAAATGTTGCAAATTAAAAAACCTACAAATTGAAATTGAAGGTCGTGAAATTACGGTTATAAAAATAAAACCAGAAGAAATTGAGAGTGAGAAAATATACATTGAAAATAGACCTTGCAGAAAGATTAGGAAACTACTAGATGAGGCTAACAATTTTTTAACTCTCTGAAGTTTCTCATTATGTCAACTCTTCTTGTCCCTCTACTTAGGCTTCGACCCACCAATTACATCCTCACCCGTCACGGCCAGCACCTCCACCTCGACCACGCTTGCCGGTGGCATCATGCCACGTGCCTCTGCCTTAACGTCGCAGCTATTCGGAGAGAATTCGGCAAGTGGATTTCTCGCCGAGTTCTTCGCCGCGGGGAGAGCGGAGACCTCGGACTCTTCCAAGATTTGTCGAACCTCTTCAAAAATCTCTGTAAAGAAGGGAGGTGTATTGTTCACCTCGCAGTCGGAGGCCGTCACTGGCAAGTATGTGGCCAAAATCGAGATTAACCCGCAGGAGCAAGTGCTGGGGCAGAAGAAGGAGGACTGGTGGCGGTCAGCTATCTGGAGGCTGACCGCTCCTCTGGAAGACCCGACCCCATCAGATATTGGAAGACATTTGCAGGGAGATATTAACCAAGGTCTCCGAGAAGCCGGACGCAAAGAATGCGACAAGAAAACTCTTTCAAAAGCGGACCTTCCAACTGGGAACCACCGACCCGCTTCGCTCAGATATTTTTATCCCTCTATTCAAACTTCGGGCCTCCGATTTTATCGTCACACAGCACAACCAACACCTCCACATCCTCCACGCATGCAGGTGGCACCATGCCACCTGCCACTGTTCCCTCATCGCCTCCCTCCGGAGAACCTACGGAAAATGGGTTTCTCGCCGCATTCTCCGCAGCGGGGGGGGGGCGGAGATGACCGATTCCTACGGCACGTCCAAAATCTCGTCAAGTATTTGTGTAAAGAAGGGCGGCGTGTTGTTCTCCTCCTCGGAGGAGGAACTTTCTGGACGACACGTCGCGAAGATCGAGCTGTACCAGATCCGGAAGTGCGTGTCGGAGAAAGCCGACGCCAAGAACACGACACGAAAAATCTATCAAAGGCGGAGCGGATATTAAAACTCATCTGGGACAACGCTGTAGCGCCGGTGTCGCGCACTTTCGAGTGCGATGTCTATATGAACAGCGGGTACCTCCGGATGCCAACCAATCAGGTCGTCGTCCAGAGGGCCATATATATAGCGTGCTATTGCATGTGCGCGATGTCGGCGCTCGCTATGTTCAAACACCTGCTGGAGATCCCGCCCGAACACCGTTACTTTTCCGCTACCGACCCGGACGACTATTATTTGACGCCCCAGGATTCGTTCTCCATCTTCTTGCAACTCGTCTCATATCAGGTGGGTGTGGCGAACTGTTTTAAATTTTGTTCCGATTTATACGATGTTCTAGACAAAAGACGCCCTAAGGTGAACTGTTTCTTTGTTGTGGGGGACCCCAATTCGGGTAAAATTTCCTGTTCGACTCCGTGATTCACGGATTCCTCAACTACGGACAGATGGGAAATTTTTCGCGTCACGTGGGTTTCCCTCTTCAGGAAACGGTTAACCGCAGGGTAATATTATGGAACGAACCGGCATGCGAACCGTCGGCTTTCGAGATGCTAAAATGTATCTTCGGGGGGGATACTTGTAACATCAAGGTTAAGTACAGCGCTGACCACATCCTTCAGGGCACCCCTGTCATCGTCCTTGGCAATAACGATATTTTCCCCGAAGACGTCGCCTTTCGAACGCGAATGATCCGATACCGGTTTCGTTCCGCCCCCTTCCTTCGACATTACCATCGCCGCATCCACCCTATGACCTTTTTTATGTACTTTGTTATTTCTCTCTGATCGACGTCTCCGAGGTGGAGGATCGATTGGACCCATTTTTCAGGAAGTACCTGTATAGGCAGACGCCCCTTTCTGATATCGTGGGTTCCGACGAAATCGCCAACTCGGAGGCGTTCTTCGATCTGTTGCGGTCGTCGGACGAGTCCGAGTCTTCCGATGTGGAAGACTCCGGCTTGTCCGGGTCCCAGTAGTAATTTTTATGTTAACGAAAAACAAGTTAATCAAACAAGGAGTTTGTATTTAGTTTATTTAATACATTTGTTGTGTTTCATACGTGCAATACATTGTTATTATTTGTCAATCGATAAAGCGGCATCACTGCTGCTCCCTCCCGCAACTTCTAATTTGTCCCAGTCGGCCAATGGCGCGTCCTCGCCCAACTCCTCCTCGTACCGATCTCGCTCTCGTCGGGATGTCCTGGATTTGCGCTTCTTGCTGCGGGGTGGCGGGTGCGAGTCTGCGCTCGTGCTCGCCGCCTCTAAGTCCGCCGTGCCGAATCCGAGTATCCTCCGTTTGCCGAACGTCATGCCTTGGAGTTTGTGCAGCGGCGTTGCCGGGTTATAGAATAGCGTCAGTTCGTCGTTCCATTGCACCGCTTTCGGTCCTTGCGTCATGCAAGTGCTCGCATTGAACGATATGCGTATTGTACATTGGACTTCGAAATATGCCGCCGAATTTTGATACGAAATCCTGGTTCCCAGGGAAGGGTTTATATTTTTTGTCGGCAGGAGCCCTATATGCAATTGCGGCTGCGAATGGAATCCGTCCGCACTGCCGAAATTGTGTATCATCGGCCCCATTTCTAAATTTCTGTCGTAATCATATGTCGCCGGTACCTGCATCTGATCAAACACGTTCGTTTGTTTAGCCATGTAGCACCGGCCGACATTGTCTCCGTCGTTCGTCTGCCAACTCGTCATGTTCAGTTCGATGGGTCCCGTGTAATTGCTGTTCACCACTTTGTATTTCGACGCCAGGTAAGGTACGTTTATTAACTTTTTACCTTTTATGTATCCGTTTCTCGGGCTGTACTCGTAAGTCATCACCTGCGTTCCCACTGTTGCGTTGAACATAAATCGATCGATAAGTTTGTCCATGCGCGGCAGCCCTCCCACATGATACGCGTAATCTGTGTCCGTTTTATACGCCGCGCCGCTTCGGTCTTTTTTTTTCGTTCGAGTTGCACGCGTATACCGCGTATTCGTTTATCTGTATGGGATATCCCATCACTCCCGACTCGAAATTTTTGTAATAACGATTCAGCATATCCGCCGCGTTTAATTTTGAGTCAAAAGGACCTTTATATATTAGATGTAGTTCCCAATATTGCCCAGAACCATTCAATAACATATTATTTCCACCCCTCATAAAACAATCAAACCTCAACTCTTTTATCACCAATAAGCAGCCTCCCTCTTATCCCGAAGTAGTTACAACTCCGACAAGTGTCTAATGCCATTCCATCTACATTTATTTCAGATGGCAGAACCAACACCACAATTTAACAGAGAACTCACTTTATATCTAATCAGCTCAGAGTTCTTTAGCTGCAAATATCGATCATCTCAAAAAAATGTGTCTCATTTTATATTTATGGACCACAAAATATCTCGGAAAATTTGTGGATGATACTGTATCCGACTTTTCGAGCAGGGAGTAATCAACTAATATCAATCACTGTTACAACCACCAATTTTGTTGTAACATTGACGCATAATACAATCAAGCGATTTACCCTAGACCATACCTTCACTCAAAACAAAAATGTAGACGTAACAATTTTAAAATACCTATATATTAAAAAAAAAACAAAAACAAAAACAAACTTGAATTTTAAGAGCGTGTTATTCCACATAGCTGGTGTTTGTATTCCCGTTCCGGAACATATTTCGTTTTGACAGCGTTAGTATGATTCCGGCAAAAAAATTTGCTGGTAGTGGGAATCATAGGACTTGGAGGTTACGGATGTTACGATTCGCATAGGTAAGCACTATATTCATAAAAATATGAAGCCTTAAACCACCTTATACCACCTAACGGATTACCAATTTAAAATTTGGTTTGATTTGGATCCGGTGTATCGAGAAAATACATATGTCATCATATTTTAATAAGCAACCTTACGCAGTTTGCTTTTGTCACTTAACATACCCACTGAAAAATGAGAAAAATGAGAGCCACCGTCGCGTCGTCTTTCGCACGACTCTTTTCCTCGCTGTACTACGGCTACGACCCTGCCCTTTCATCATCGCCCGCCATAACCAACACATTCACGTCCTCCACACATGCAGGAGTTACCACCCCAACACGAGAAGGTCGCTAGTTATTTAACTACACTTGCAATGAAAAGTAAACTGGCGCTCGGCGGGTCTCTTAAAAAGATATGCCGTATGATAAATGCTGCGCAGGAGAAGGCTACAAAAAAAAGGATGACAAAAATATGGAGGACTCGGGGACCATCCCCGATTCCAAAATCTCGTTGAATCGCTTAGGTACTTCACAGTCTATCTACCTCGTTATCGTGCATGACGCTTTCCGTCTGGGAGCCTCCGACGCACAGTGTGGGATATGCCCGATCTAGCTAGAAAAAAGTCGAAAAATCAAGTTGCTTAAAATTGTTCGAAAATGGATGAAAATGAAAGGTGAGGATATGCTGATCACGAATATATACATTGTTTATACATTTTCTTCGATCCGATTAGTGTAAAACAGCTTGAACATTGGCTTCCGCCATAGTTTGGTTACGACATTTCCTACGATCATTTTCTTAGCCTTAGATTTGATGCTATTTTAAGTATACTTGTTACAGTTTCGGAAAAAGTGTTGGTTGCATGTTGTAGAGGATGGTCTGCTGATCATTTTGCACCCTATTTTATTTACTCAATGTCCTTTCTAATGGTTTTTTCAAAGCCTCGAATGAAACGTTCTCCAACTCTTCAAGTTTACGTAAATCGTGATCTTTATTGGACAATAACTAAATTTGGCGGTGTTTGGCGGAACTTTGGTTTACACCACGTGAAAGCCCATATTTCAGAGAACAAATCCATGAAAACAGTAGCTGCCACAAGGTGCCCCCACGAAAATAAGATCAATTTGAAAAGTGAGAATCGCCAGTTCAGACCACACTTTGAAGTGCTTGTGAGAGCTCGTCGCGCCACGTACTGCGCATTTTCTGTACTCGCTTACTTGTATGAATGGAAACTCTCCAAAACTCGTGATGTCTCGCTGGCTCAGTCGGCTGCGGTGCCACCCAATAACCGAAAGTTTTACAGTTCGAATCCCGGGCAGTCAGCAATTTTTTTCTTCCTTTTTTTATTATTCTGGGCATTTTTTTAAAGGACCAATTCATTTAATGTGAACGTTTCATTAATTAGCGTTGTTGAAAACTGATCCCCTATTTTTTAGAGGAATAATTTTTTTTTTCATTATTATTCTTTTATATAAAATTATTTTGATAGTTTTAGGGCTTTTAAAGCACTTGACATTACAATTAATAAAATCTGACTTCAGATTCGTGATCAGCGACCCTTTAAACCCCCTAGTAACACTTATCGCGGAAGAAAGTCATTGGTCGGACTTTTTTCTCGCTAGATCGGTCAAATCCCACACAGTGCGACGGCCTTCTCGCAACTGTTCTTAAGTCTTTACTCAGGTTACGACCCTCCAATTTCCTCCTTACAAAACACGGGCAGCACGTCCATTGTGTCCATGCCTGCCGGTGGCACCACGCCACATGTCACTGCCTCCACATCGCAATTATCAGGAGAGCATTTGGCAAGTGGGTTTCTCGCCAAGCTCTCCGCCGGGAGGGGGGGGGGAGGGCGGAGATCTCGGACTCAAGCAACACCTGTCGAATCTCTTCCTCTATCTCTGTAAAGAAGGGCGGAGTCTTGTTCACCTCTCAGTCGGAGGCCATCACTGGAAGGTACGTGGCAAAGATAGAGATATTTCCGCAGGAAGCAATATTGGGCCAGAAGAAAGAAGATTGGTGGCGGTCAGCTATCTGGAGACTGACCATCCCATTGGAGGATCCAACGCACCACCAGATTCTGGAGGATATCTGCCGAGACATCCTAACCAAAACTTCAGAGAAACCGGACGCCCAGAGCAAAACAAGAAAGCTATATCAAAGGCGGACCGGCTACTAAATCTGATTTGGGACCACGCCTTCGCTCCCGTCGCGCGCACGTTCGATAGCGACGTGTATATGAATCAGTTGGATGTCGTCGTTCTTTTGTGCTCCGCGATCGCGGAATGGACATCCAACTTAGTAATGTTATTTTAGATTTAGATTATAATTTTGCTCCATATATTAAAATTAGAAATTGGCATTTTATTGAGGTATATAATTATATTGTAGAGAGTTTTTTATTTAAATGTTTTTTTTTTGTAATTTATTTTAGATTATATTAAATTACACTCGGTAAATAGAAATAAATTATACAGGGTGTTGAAAAACTGTTCCCGAATATTTCAGGGGCGGATTGTACAGATCAAAATAAGACTTTTTTCCTATAAACATGTGTCCGAAAATGCCCACTTTTGAGCTACAGCCCCCCAAAGTTTTAAAAAATTTACGGTTTTTTTGGAATAGCGACCACTATTATGAACCAAATGTCTTAAAACTTGGTGTCCTGAAGTAATTTTACGTGTAGAATCCATTAATGACCTCGAAAAATTCAGAAATTGAGTCTAACTGTACTTTTCACGAAATCTTGTACCTTTAACGGCACGAATTTTATGTTACGGATTAAAATTTTGAAGAATAATTACCGAAATCAGATGCGAAAAACCCTTAGAAAGATTTATGGTCCTCTTTGTTTCTTTCGATACGACGCGTTTTAAGCGAGATAATCGCTGCACAGTGTGGAAAAGTCAGCGCTTTTATCATGAGAAACGGCAGTGAGTATGCAACCCGCGTCTCCGCTGCTTCTACGGGCCGGCTGCTATGGTAAAAGCGCTGACTTTTCCACACTGTGCAGCGATTATCTCGCTTAAAACGCGTCGTATCGAAAGAAACAAAGAGGACCAAAAATCTTTCTAAGGGTTTTTCGCATCTGATTTCGGTAATTATTCTTCAAAATTTTAATCCGTAACATAAAATTCGTGCCGTTAAAGGTACAAGATTGCGTGAAAAGTACAGTTAGACTCAATTTCTGAATTTTTCGAGGTCATTAATGGATTCTACACGTAAAATTACTTCAGGACACCAAGTTTTAAGACATTTGGTTCATAATAGTGGTCGCTATTCCAAAAAAACCGTAAATTTTTTAAAACTTTGGGGGGCTGTAGCTCAAAAGGGGGGCGTTTTCGGACTCATGTTTATAGGAAAAAAAGGTCTTATTTTGACCTGTTCAATCCGCCCCTGAAATATTCGGGAACAGTTTTTCAACACCCTGTATAGTTACTACTTAGAGGATAGGGTTAGGTTTAGACGATTTAGGAATATTTTTATAGTAGCTGATTGGCAAGAAAATTTAAATATTGGGTTAGACAATTTTAATGATAACAGTATAGATAATTTAATAGATTTAGTTGTTAGTAGATGCAGAAACCACCAATTCATATTTAGAAGATAGGACAAAATTTAGACGATTTAGGGTTATATTTTTAACGTCTGAGTGGCAGGACAATCTTAAAATAAGACTAGAGCCATTCAGCGAAGAATCTATAGGTAGATTAGTTGATCTTGTGGTTAGGCGGTGTCGGGTAGTTATTCGCACTTTCGATGCACCGGTGCAATCCGCATCGGTGTCATCCACTGTTGCAGATGAAGAATAGGGGTAAGTTTTTTGTTTCTTACTAAACGTTTACTTTTTAATATGTGTTGCTCTCCTTTTTATTTAATCATTCGCGTTTTTTCATTAAATTTATGAAAACCTTGTTTAGTATATGGTTATATTCTTGTTTTATTAGTCGCTTTCGTTCTTTCGACGATTTTCTGTTACCCGAATTGGTTACCAACTTGCCCCCCGATGAATGTTTGTGTGTCTTATGAAGCTCTCCTTTTTAAAAAACGGGTTTATGATTCTCGATTTGATTTTTTTTCGCGCCTTATTTCGATTACTTTGGATTCCTCCGTTGTGATGTTTTTCTCTCCCATTTAAAAATACATAATCTGAAAAAATCGAAGTCAACTTTTTAGCTTTGGAGAGTTTCCTAATCCAACGATTTGGACTTTTCGAGTGTAAAATTATCAATCGTGTTATTCTCCGCCGCGGGGGGGGGACGGAGTTCTCGGACTCAAGCAACACCTGTCGAATCTCTTCCTCTATCTCTGTGAAGGAGGGCGGAGTCTGTTCACCTCTCAGTCGGAGGCCATCACTGGAAGGTACGTGGCCAAGATAGAGATATTTCCGCAGGAAGCAATATTGGGCCAGAAGAAGGAAGATTGGTGGCGGTCAGCTATCTGGAGACTGACCGCCCCATTGGAGGATCCAACGCACCACCAGATTCTGGAGGATATCTGCCGAGACATCCAAACCAAAACTTCACAGAAATCGGACGCCCATAGCAAAACAAGAAAGCTATATTTGTTTCAGTTGTTTGGTAATGAGTCTCTCGAAAACGTTATCGTCCATGACGTTTTCTCGTTGGGAACCTCCCCCGAGTTTCGCCCAGCTCTTCTCTACGCGCTACTGCGGATTCGACCCTCCAGTTTTATAATCATTACCAACGGCCAACACGTCCACATGCTCCATTCCTGCCGATGGCACCACGCAACTTGCCACTGCTCCTCCGTCGCTGACCTCAGCCGATGATACGGAAAATAGGTTTCTCGTCGAATTATGCGCCGCAAGGAGAGCGGAGACGATGGATTACTCATCCATCTCGAAAATCTCCGCTAGTATCTCTTGCAAAAAAGGAGGTACATTGTTCTCATGCACATCGGAGGGACTTTTTGAACTAAGTAGTAGCCAAGATCGAGCTATTCCCATTTCATTCGATCATCGGCGGGAAGAAGGAAGATTGGTGGCGGTCAGCCTCTTGGCATCTGACCGCCCTTCTCGAGGATCGCCAACACCAGATACAACTCGAAGACCTATGCAGGGAAATACTCGTGAAGACCAGCCGCCGCCCAGACGCGAAAACCAAAAACGCGCCGCGTATTTCAAAGGCGCAGCGGTTATTGAATGTGATACATGAAAATGCCATCTCTCCAGTTTCACGCACTTTCGATAACCATGCTTTCATGGAATCGAGCTTTGTCACATGGTGGAGGATATATGCCGGGAGATTTTGGTCAAGACGAGCCGGAGACAAGACGCCGAAACCAATCCCCGAAAGCTATTTCGGAGCGCCTTCTAAAGTTAAACTGGGACCACGCTATCTCACTGGTCTCCCGCATGTTTGATAGCGACGTCTACATGTCTTCTCTGTATGTCTGGATGCCGACTAATCAAGTCGTCATCCAGCGTGCTATATACATCATGTGCTATCGAATGTGCGGCATGACATCACTCTCCATGTTTAAACACCTTCTTTCTATAACTCTCGAGCACCGTTATTTTTCTGCAGCCGAGCCCTCTGATTATTATACAGGGTGTAAAAAAAAAAAGGAGCAGCTCCGAATAACTCGAGTTTGGGTTCGAATTTAATAAAACGCTAAAACGCGGGTTCGATTATTTTGAGGGGGACATCTTTTAGGGGGGTTGCCAAATTCCAGGCCCCCCCAGGGGGGCGGGTACGGGGGTCACCGCCCCCCTAAATCACATTTCTCAAATGGCGACCCCTAATTTTTATTACATAACTTTGAAGAACATCAAGTTCTAAGCATTTTGGCGCAAACCGCAGGTCGATATGGTTTTTTGTGGACGAGATATCGAAAGTCAAAGTTCGATTTTGACCCATTTTCAAAAATTCATAACTCCCACTAAAAAAGTCGGAATTTAAAAAACTATTAGCTTAAAATGCTCTACAAAACAAGTCCTTTTCAGAACAAAATACAACTGTCCAGGAAATTTGAACTTTAGGCTCCGAAAAAAATATTCAAAATTTTCGAAAATTTTGAATTTTGAATCGGCGATATTCTTGTAAAACGGCCAGAATCGACAATTTTGGCTTAAAACCTGTTGGCTGAGGCCAAATGAGCGATGCAAAGCTCTCTTAAGTCCCCAAAACCCCATTAAAGCCCGAGAGAGAGGTTTTTCCTGACTCTAAATTTAGCAGTGTTCTCAATACCGAGTTTGATCATTTTAAAGGTGATTTTGAGACTTTCTTGAGCTTTTAAGCGCTTTGCATCGCTCATTTGGCCTCAGCCAACAGGTTTTAAGCCAAAATTGTCGATTCTGGCCGTTTTACAAGAATATCGCCGATTCAAAATTCAAAATTTTCGAAAATTTTGAATATTTTTTTCGGAGCCTAAAGTTCAAATTTCCTGGACAGTTGTATTTTTTTCTGAAAAGGACTTGTTTTGTAGAGCATTTTAAGCTAATAGTTTTTTAAATTCCGACTTTTTTAGTGGGAGTTATGAATTTTTGAAAATGGGTCAAAATCGAACTTTGACTTTCGATATCTCGTCCACAAAAAACCATATCGACCTGCGGTTTGCGCCAAAATGCTTAGAATTTGATGTTCTTCAAAGTTATGTAATAAAAATTAGGGGTCGCCATTTGAGAAATGTGATTTAGGGGGGCGGTGACCCCCGTACCCGCCCCCCTGGGGGGGCCTGGAATTTGGCAACCCCCCTAAAAGATGTCCCCCTCAAAATAATCGAACCCGTGTTTCAGCGTTTTATTAAATTCGAACCCAAACTCGAGTTATTCGGAGCTGCTCCTTTTTTTTTTTTTTTTACACCCTGTATGTCCCTTCAAGATTCATTCTCTGTTTTTCTCCAACTCGTTTGTTTGTAAACTGTTTGTTTGTAGTGGGCAACCCTAATTTCGGGAAGAATTTCCTTTTCGATTCCATTATACATGGATACCTTAACTATGGACAGATGGGTAACTTCTCCCGTCACTGCAGTCAGGTTAGGTTAACCTGTCTTGCCAACATTCCTACATCAAAAACTGGAAAATTGTCAATTTGGAATCCGCATCTTTTATATATTTTCAGAATAGATACTCGACCAAAACCGCCACATTTCCGTTGCGCTTCGGCTTTTCCGACTCCGCTTCGGCTTTTCCGACTCACGTATCGCAAATTGAGTTTGCTGAGAGGAAGGAATCAGCTTGCTCATATTCTTCCAAGGCTCCCATACATTCCATCATTTCTTGGACGATACTCGACCAAGATTTGGAACTGGCATATCCAGCATTAAAGTTTTTCCCAGTGACAAATGCCTTGCTGTTGGATGTGCCCTTTCCCCGTCTCTCTCATTTTTTTAGATCATCTCGCTCCAACCAGACGCGGAACTTGGAACAATATCCAAGTTTCCCTCCAACGAACTCAACTCTTCGCTCAGACTTCTCATGATATCTTTTTACTCACGTGGATATAGGCATAAAATACCTGTTTCTTAAAATCAAAACCAACAAGAACAAACCAACACAAAATACAAAAAAATAAAAAACAAAAAAAAGCAAAAAACAAAAAAACAAAAATGCATAGATAACATTGTACAACCACAATTTTTTTTTTTTAAAAAAAATAGCTTTCTTGAAAAAAACGTTAGAGAAGGCCGCGATTAGCAAGAAAGTCTTCTTTTACAGAACACTATAATACGCTATCGCTGGATTGCAAAAATGCCGTTTGAGGTGTTGTATTGTTAAAGCGATTGATTCTAACTTACCGGTTGGTCCGTTCAAGAGCGAGATTAAATTCCACTCTACATAGCGCAGTTGGCGAAGACGATTCTACCTTTTAACGTTTGTTGGGACGCTTTTCAGCGAGACAAGCTGGTGGAATAGTCTCAAGGATCGAAGAGCCAAAGAAATTTAACCTATATTGTGGGGTTGTATTTAAACAATAAAAATTCGAACTTTTTTTCCGAGCACGCTTTTTTAGAAAAAAACCAATCGACAAAACAGAAATTAGAATTTTCTCTAATTTTAAAACTTTGTTACCAGTGTCCTCGAAAAAGACATTGGAGAAGGCCGCAATTAGCAAAAAAGTTTTCTTTTCACAGAACACTTTAATACGCTGTCCCTAGATTGCAACAGTGCCGTTTGAGGGGTTGTATTGTTTAAGCGATTGATTCTAACTTACCGGTTGGTTCGTTCTAGAACGAGATTAAATTCCATTCTACATAGCGCAGTCGGCGAAGACGATTGAAAGACTAATTGGTCTGAAACCTAGTGTTTTTTAGTATTTAACTGCCAAAATGTGCTTTACACGACGTGTTAATGGCTTTATTAATAACTAACGACCAAAATTTGATAAAATGCACTTTATTGTAATCGCACATTGAGTATAGTATTTAAGTATGCGCCGTATTGTATATGCACCTAAGTAAAATAATACACTTTTTAAAAATGTGAAATCTTCCGCTTTGTGTTTGTTCCATCAAGCGACGCGTGTGTTTTCTTTTTTTTTTATTTTGTTTTTGTTTTTTTGTTTTTTTGTTTTTTTGTTTTTTTTCCTTACTTTAGCGTTTCCTCCTTCAAGCAACGTTTTGATAGCAACCAAACATTCAAGATTTAAATGAGACACCACGATGCAAATATCACTATTTGTACTGTGGTTTTTTTTTCTTGGTGTGTGTTTGCTCCGTCAAACAACGTTTTCAAGTCATCCAAACATTCAATATTTAAGTTTGGGCCCGACTGAAGCGACCACGCAATGCACACCACAATGGAAATAATACTTTATGTTATTTGTATCGTGATGCTGTGTTTTGGAATGCTAATTGGTCTGCTTATTGTTTTTCCCCTTGGTTTGTGTTTGCTCCGTCAAGCAACGATGATAAGACATCCAAATTATAGTTTTTTCCCCTAGGTTTGTGTTTGGTCCGTCAAGCAACATTTTCAAGGCATCCAAACATTCAAAATATAAAGGAGATATCACGATGCAAATGCAATATGGTAAATGCGATTGCAATAAGGTCGTTTTCATGGCATCCAAACGTTCAAAATATAAAGAAGGTATCACGATGCAAAATGCAATAAGGTCTTATTGCATTTGCATTGTGATGCCTTCTTTTTATACTACTTTGGTGGCGGTCAGCCACATGGAAGCTGACCGCACCCCTGGAAGTCCGGACCCACCACAAGACGCTCGAGGATCTATGTCGGGACATCCTAGTGAAAACCAGCAGGCGTCCGGATGCAGAGACAAAGACCAGGTGCCTGTTTCAAAGGCGCGGAGGCTACTGAATTTGATTTTGCACATTCGATATCGATGATTACATGCAGAATAGCTTCGTATGGATGCCGATCAATATATGGTCGTCATGCAACGAGCGATCGACATAGCGTGCTATAGGATGTGCAGGATGACGTACCTGCAGATGTTCTCCCATCTACTCGCTATTCCTACCGAACAACGATGTTTCGCAGTGGTGGATCCACACGAATATTACAAGTCTCAAAAAGATTCTTTCACGGTATTCTTACAACTAGTGTGCTACCAGGTGGGGTCCATTCGTATTTTCGTTTTTTAGCCGATCTATTCGATGTATTGGGCAAGCGGCGTGGCGGCCGAAGGTCAACTGTTTCCTGGTCACCGGGGACCCGAACGCCGGGAAAAATTTCTTATTCGACTCCGTAGTTTACGGATTTCTGAACTACGGACAGACGGGAAATTATTTCAGGCACGTAGGGTTCTCGTTGCAGGAAATTGTCAATCGACGCATGATACTTTAGAATAAGCTTGCGTGCGAACCGAGCGCGTTCGAGACTCTAAAATGTATCTCCACGGGGGTACGTGAAATATCAAAAATAAATAGGTAGACCACACTTTACAAAGAACGCCTGTTGTTGTGCTTTCTAATAACGATATCTTTCCCGATGATATTGCTTTTAGAAGTAGAATGACAAGGTATCACTTTCGCGCCGCCCCATTCCTACGTCAATATGACCGCCGCTTGCACCCAACGAGAAGATGTTTAAAGCGAATTGAAAATGACACTCAACCCCATCGAGAGACGGACCATCGGACAGCAATTAAAAGAGAGAAAAACGCTTGATAACAGGAATATACGTATAAAGAAACTATTTTAGAGGAGAAACCTATGATCCAATATATCTAGTTTACGAAATCTTGTAAATTTTACAAAAAGAGCTCACAAAGTCTTGAACTAGTCCTTGAATTTGGCATCAAAAGCCGTTAACGTAGTATCGAAAACGTTCGTGGTAAATAAGTCGAAAGTCGCAAAAACGGGTACCAACTATTTTGGTTCCACTAGCAGGACTAACCTTACCGAGAATGCGTGTGGTGTGTGCTCCGTCGGCAAATTCAACAATTTCTTTCCTTCCCCCACAAACGATATTTTTGTTCTAAAAGTGCAGTGCTCTCTGCAGTGTGTATCAATGCACATATCAAGTAACTACGTGCTTCTTATAAGAAAGCCATTGTTAGCGGAACCAAAATAGTGACTGTTTTAAACCACGAATGCCTCGGAATCTGATAATTCAAATCTGTTCGGCCCGTCAGACCTTATTTTTGGGAGACTTTTATACGCAACAATGACGAGTGCAAGAGCATTGGCGCTGTGTTTTTGGAATTCCTGTAATACTCCCGTAAGGAAAAAACTCTTCCTTTATTTCGTTTTTTTTTTTGTTTGGTTTTTGTTTCTTGCTTTTCTTCTCAAAAAAGTCCGATAAAATCAATTGCATTAACTTGTAATTTTACTTCGTGTAATGCTTAAGTGCTAGAACCTAAATAAACTCAACAAAATGACTTGGTAACATTACTTTTATTTTTCTCTCGCCCTTTTAGAGAAAAAGCATAACCACAATTCCCTTGGGTTTACCTGAGAAAATTTAATTCCAAGTATGTGTTTTGTTCATATAGGGTGTCAATTAAAAAAGAAGCCATGCCGAATATCTCGAGAACGGCTCCGAATTTCAAAAAACGCTGTAACACGTGTTTGATTATTTTGAGGGGGACATCTTATAAGGGGGTCAACGATTTGGGGGCCCTCTCTAGGGGGCCCCCGGGGGGGTAGGTCCAATAATTCAAATGGGGACCCCAATTTTTTATTTGATATTCGAAAATAAGGTAAAATTTTAAGACTTTTGGTGCAAACCGAAGGTCGATGTCGTTTTTCGTTTTCGATACATCGAAGGTCAAAGTTCGATTTGGGCCCATTTTCAAAAAATCATTACTCTTCTTTGAAAAGTAGGAATTTAATAAACAGGGAGTTTAAAATACTCTAAAGAGCAAGCCCTTTTCAGAAAAAAAACAATTTCAACAAAAATTTAGTCAAAATTTGGTTTTAAAGCCCCCAAACATTTTCAACGTTTTTGGCCCCCACGGGGGGCTATCAGAAAAATTCAGAGAGACGAACCCTATCGAGAGATACATCAATCAAAACTGCGTAACAAACTGAGCAATTTGGCGCATACTGGAGGTTCATATCGTTTTTCGTATTCGAGTTATCGAATGTCAAATGTCTATTTACAGAATGCGATATCTCGAATACAAAAAACGATATGGACCTCCGGTTTGCCCCAAATTGCTCAGTTTCTTACGCCTTTTTGATTTATGTATCACTCGATAGGGTTCGTCTCTCTGAATTTTTCTGATAGGCCCCCGTGGGGGCCTAAAACGTTAAAAATGTTTGGGGGCTTTAAAACCAAATTTCGACTAAATTTTTGTTAGAATTGAATTTTTTTTTCGAAAAGGGCTTGCTCTTTAGAGTATTTTAAACTCCCTGATTTTAATTTCCGACTTTTCAAAGAGGAGTAATGAGTTTTTGAAAATGGGCCCAAATCGAACTTTGACCTTCGATATATCGAAAACGAAAAACGACATCGACCTTCGGTTTGCACCAAAAGTCTTAGAATTTTACCTTATTTTCGAATATCAAATAAAAAATTGGGGTCCCCATTTGAATTATTGGACCTACCCCCCCGGGGGCCCCCAGAGAGGGCCCCCAAATCGTTGACCCCCTTATAAGATGTCCCCCTCACAATAATCGAACACGTGTTTCAGCGTTTTTTGGAATTCGGAGCCGCTCTCGAGATATTCGGCTTGGCTCCTTTTTTAGTTGACACCCTGTATGTATGCACAACGCACAGGCGTTGGTGCCCAACTTTTTTTTTTTTTCAACTCCAGCGATTTGAAGGGGTGTAATGAATATTTGAAAGTAGGTGGGTATCAAACTTTAATCTTTGATACCTCGAACACAAAACAGGATGTAGATCTTAGGTTTACGCCAAAATGCCACACTTTTTTGTTCTTTTCGGCGATGTAATACCTACAAAATGAGCAACTTTCCAGACTATTCGATTTATGGATAGTGGCATCCGTTTTTACCACCCCTGGGGCTTTCAAACATTGGTGACTCCCTAGAAAGTCCTCTCGAAAAAGTTAACCCGTGTTTCAGCGTTTCTCAAAAACCGCGACTGAAGCCAAGAAAATTCGAGTCGCATCCATTTTTCTCAAACCCCTATAATTATGAACTTTATAAAAGTGAAGCAAATAGCATCTGACTGATCTATCTGCAGGTTGATTCTCCCTATTTGGACGAGACGAGACGAGATAGGAAGAAACGATGAATCCCATTGGTTTAAACGGCGTCACGGCAATTTCAAATTCATGACTCGGAGCTTGCGCCGATCCCGCTCCAATGACTTCAAATCTGTCACGTGACGCCGTTTAAACCAATGGGATTCATCGTTTCTTCCTATCTCGTCTCGTCTCGTCCAAATAGGGAGAATCAGCCTGCTGGTACTAAACTATGGCAAATTAAAACATACCGCATAATTTTCAACGCCCAGAGACAATAAATGTACAGCGAACAACTCGATTTAAGACCCAACCGCCGCCAATAACCGCCTAACCGGACGAATTTTACGTTACCTATAACCGCAAACAGACACTCACATTGATGAATGAATGAAGAATATACGTGTGCTCGGTATGCCACTCTACTCACTATCATTTTATTCTATGTCACTATTCGTTTGTTCCCTTCTGGGCCCGTGCTCCCGGCAAATAGCAATGGGAAGCAGGCACCTTCCTCCCACCCCCGCCACTGCTGCATACTGCGTGACGCGTAAATAAGTTGCGAGTGAGCGTGAGTCATAGCTATTTTTAATCACGCCCTCGTTCAGACCTTTCAAGACTCACGAAATCTCGACCTAGAATCTTCATTCTTCACCTCAAAATAAAAAATACTTTCCCCCAGGATACTTCTCCAGTCTTGGCATGCCTCGAAAACTTGCGGGATCTATTTCTGGTCACGTAAAGATGGGCACAATACCGATAGATCATACCAATAGATCGCATTGAGATGCGATATAGTATCGAAGTATTATATGTATGTATAATAGGGACCAGTGGACCACGCACTATCTATCATGCCCATGTTTGTGCGTATTGGCAATTTTTTTTTCGGGGTCTCACCAGAACAGTGCAAACATGGTCCATACGTTGACTGATGAGCAAAGTTGTTGAGGTTTTTGCCCAATGGAACTGAGGCACCGACATTGCATCATTGAACGTATGGAGCAAGTAGAATGGTGCTCCCTCATGCAACCTTTATATTAATTCCTATTGAGTTACAAAAAGATAAGTCAGACCCCACGCGCACGGCTAGTGCGTGTTCTCTATTATACAGGGTGTTTCAGGTTTAACGTCAAAAACTTCTGGAGCCGAGTATTCAAGTGAAAATAAGACTATTTTTTCCCATAAACATGGGCCTTAAAATGCTTCCCTTCGAAGTTACGATTTTTCAAAGTTTGGAAAAAAATTTGGTTTTTTTGGAGCTGTGGTTAAATTTATCCATGGAATTTTACTAAAATTTGGAACTATAGGTAATTCTTGGGGTAAAATGCGTTAAAACTCATAAATCAATAATTACAGAAGTCCAAGTCTACTTTTCTGACACTCTTGAGCATTTAATGTGAAAAATTTTATGTTGCCGTTGAGAATTTTCAAAATTTTATGAAAGAATCAAATTGCAAAAATCCTAACGGAGATTTTCAATCCCTTTCATTTTTTCTACGCGATGCGTATTAAGTGAAATAATTGGCTTTGAAGTTGGGAAAGTCAGCGCTTTGACTATGGCGGGCGGCGTCACGAATGGTAATGTAAGCGTCTACATGCAGCTTGCGTGACGCCCGCCATAGTCAAAGCGCTGACTTTCCCAACTTCAACGTCCACTATCTCACTTAAAACGCGACGCACTAAAAACATGAAAGGGATTGAAAAAATTCATTAGGGTTTTTACAATCTGATTCAGTCATAAAATTTTGAAAAATCTCAACAGCAACAAAATGTTTGTCATTGAATCCTCTAGAGAGTGTCAGAAAAGTAGACTTAGACTTATGTGATGATTATTTTACGAAATTCAATGAATTTTACACTATTAAATACGTCTAGTATCAAATTTTAGTGAAATTTATTTGACAAATTTAGCCACAGTTTTAAAAAAAAGAATTTTTTTCTAAAACTTTGAAAAATCGTAGCTCCGAAGGGAAGCATTTTAAGGCCCATGTTTATATGAAAAATTAGTCTTACTTTTACTTGAATAATTGGCTCTAGAAGTTTCCGAAGTTAACCCTGAAACACCCTGTATACTGTCTCTGATGTAAACCATACTTTCCGATACAGGAAATATTAGTTAAAGTCCCACGTTGGTTGGTTCCTGATTTCTTTCAGCTGCTGATTTGGTAAAAATGGAATGACCGAAAGCAGCCCATTTCGTTTTGGCTAAATGATACTGACTAAATTATTGGTTGTTCTGACGAGTGCCGTGTATCGTAATTGCTCGCAATATTCTCATATTGTCCCCAGCTAAAGTAAGAATATATGAATTTCCGCTCAGATTCAGCGAAAAAAGATAATGTGGTCAGCGCGGTCTGAATAAGAAGTAATAATTGTATTTTGCGGGCATTCTACGGAAAGGTGAAATAGCCTTACTTCATTGAGATATGCTGAGGATTATGAAGTATATTCCTCTGCTCAATAAAATCGATACAACTCTAACAATTAAAATATTGAGAAAATCAAACTCCTGAATCTGTCATGACTAAAGCTAGGTTCAAATTTTACTCATAAAAAGCATTTCGTATGAATTGCTGAATTTGATGCTCAAAGGTGACATCTTGTGTTATCTGAGGCAAACGAATCATGTATGGAAGAAAGAAGGGAATGATAGCGAAAGACGAATTTGTCAAAATGCGAAAATTCGTTAAATAAGAGGAAGTAATAAATAAATGGTACCTTTAAAATGTAAGCGTTACTCCTGTAAACATTTCTGTATCGGTAAACCTTACCGTTGTTCAATAATTGTAACCAAAACATATTGAAAACATTACTGTTGGCACATCACAGCCAGAAAACTACACTATCAACAACGCTCAAGTAAATAGGGAAACCACTTTTCCAGCTTTTTCAAAACTGCAGAGAATTACAGAATTTCATAGGTATGCTGCAAATCTACTGGGTGGTTCATCAATGGATGTTATAATGTCACACTTTGACGTTTATACATGAAACATTTCCTCTGAACTGTTAACATTGAATGTTATTGCTTTAGCGGTACTAATTCGACTCCCTTGCACTGATTTCAAAAATATAAAGTAACTGCGAACTACAATGAAGCAATAACTCAATGGACCTGAAACAAAAATTAGTTTAAACTGTATGAAAACGATGGAAATAATTCAAACAAGTAAACAAACAAATAATTCAAACAAGTAAACAAACGATTTCACAGAGAAAAATACTTCGGTAAAATTTGATCACTGAAGTTTTCGGTTATGGGAACCAAAATGTTCAGTCCTGAGTACCGAAAGCTTCATTAATAGCACCGATTATTCGGTAGGGGCGGAATTGGGGTTATATTTACCAAAGTCTTCGGTACTTATGACCGAACATTTTGGTTTCTTCAACCGAAAACTTTGGTGATCAAAATAAACCGAATCTTCAGTTCTAACAACGGAAGCATTTTTCTCTGTGTTGAAGAGGCTTGAAGAAAGTTACACAATGGAGGACCAATTGTCCGCTTCAGTTTGTCGGAAGTCGTAATTTTGGTACAGTGGGAAACCTGCGATGGATGATGAATTTTTTCAAATAATAATATATTCTACCTTGGGAATGGATAGATTTTAAGCTTAATTCCTTGGAGACATTCTCAATATCTCTCCACAATGAGCTCCTCAAAAAATAATAATCTTCCGAATAGCAACCTCTAACATTCAAGACAGCATTGAAAAGGATACAGAAAACCAATCCAGTAGGCTTAAGACGGAGGTCAGTATGGTTTTACCATGATAGGTCAAGTTAGATATCGATCCAATTTTAAAAGTTCTTAAAAAAGAATTTATAATAGCCTACATTAGTCTAGGGGGGGGGGGGATAGAAATATATATGATCGCCTGTTAAAAAGTAAGTTTCATACGTCTTTTTCTCAGGCCTTTCATTTATGGTATAAAAAAGTTCAGTTACACCGTTGAAGTTTTCATATCTACAGCTTTTCAACAGAGCATAGTTTTTTTTAAAGAGATGGTTACTTTTCTGCACCTATGTCCAACAATTTCTCACCAACTTCTTAAAAGTGCAATCTTCAAATCAGCGATAGAGAAAATTGACATCGACATGTTTTGTTTTACAATTTGCAACCAGTCTGCACCTGTTTTGATGTCTGATAAAAACTGTTAACATGGTAGAGGCGCGTCGAAGATAGCCGATTGAAAATGGATACTTTTTAAAGCTGATTTGAAGATTGTTCTCGTTCATAAAAAGTTGGCGGGAGGGAGGTGGTAGGTAAGTGTTTGACAAGCGTGCAAGAAATTAGCCATATATCCGTATACATAATCATATTTTAAAAAATATGTATCGTTGAAAAGTTGAAAATTTGATAAATTCATATGTGTCATTGATTTTTTCCTGCTATAAATAGGGCCTGAGAAAAAAACCTACGAAGTTTACTTTTTGACTGACTATCCCTCATATTCTAGTTTTTTGTTTGTTTGTTTTCTCTCTCTCTCTCTCTCTCTCTCTCTCTCTCTCTCTCTCTCTCTCTCTCTCTCTCTCTCCCTCTCTTTCTTAGACCATTGTAGGCCTTCGCTTTTAAATTCCATTGAAGAATTTTCAAAAACGGTCGATATCAAACTTGACCTTTTCATTGAATTTTTAAAAACAGGTCAAAATTCACCTAGGACCTTCGATACCTCGAAAAGCCATTGAACAGAAAACAAAATTCAATATTTCTTGGCACAAACCGCAGGTTATAATATCTTTACTCGTTTTTGTTATATAGTAAAGCCAAAGTTTGATTTCGACTTAATATCGAAAATTCGTACCTTTGCCCAGTGGGTACTTAAAATTCAATAAAAATAAAATAAAATAATATCCTAATACAAGCACTATCAGGAGGAGAATGCGCAGTTCTCCAAAAAACAGCCGAAGTTTTATTTTTGGGGGGCTAAGATATTTGTTCGATGTTTTAGAAGTTTTGAATCACTAATTTTCACTAGAAACCTTAACACTAACTACAAATTTCACAAATTCAATTGCTTGAACATTAATTGAAGCCCCCGTACAAACTCTCGGTCTACTATTGAGGAGCTCCGTTTTTCTCCCGGAATGAGCTTTTATGAAAAAAATTTATGGACTTGCTTTAAATTTTAATTTGAAGCATTTGAAGTAAACCTAGGAATTTTTGGAAATTGGTCTAAAAATATCCATTGACCTTCACTTAAACCGACAACGAAAAAGGATATTGACCTGCAGATTCGCCAAAAGTCTTGGGAGCTTCCGTCCGCTATAATGATGTAAGTACTTGTACTTACGCAGGGTGTAACGAAAGTCCCTTCCCCCTCTTAACTTTTAAACGATAAATTTTTTCGAAAAACGTTAAAAACGTAGACTCATATTTTAGCCGAAGTTTCTTTTAAGCCCTAAAACTTTTGGGAGCCCGGCCCCTCCTTGGGGGGAGGGGTATTGGGAGAAACGTTTTTTTTTCAAATTTAAAGAGGTTTTTATTTCAGGAATCAAGTTTTCATAAAAACAATGAAACATGGCATAAACCGCGACTCTTAACTCCTCCCTTCAAAATTTATGGGAGGTCAAAGTTCGTAAAAAACCGTTGCCCCCCTATTTTTTCCTCAAAATCATCCTAGGAAAACAATATGAATGGAAAATGAAATGTCTTATCAAGATCTACAAGCCCACGTTTCAAATCATTGCGACTCTAGGCGCAAAGGGGGGCTAACTTTTGGTTAAGCTTTCGTGCCGCCCCCCCCTATTTTCTTCTGGAGCTAGAAAAGTCGCAGAAAAATGATCTTAGCGGCAAATGAAAGGTATTTTCAAGAGGTACTTAAAAGACCACCAAGTATCAGAGGCTAGTAACCCTTCCCCCCACCCTTTAATGCGCTCAAGAATAAAAGGGTACAAGGAACCTCGTCAAAAGCTAAGCCCCCCCCCCTTAGCGCATTAAGGGGGTCACTAGACTTTGATACTTGACGGTCTTGAAGCTCTTAAAAATAACTTTTATTCGCCATCAAGATCATTTTCTTGCGACTATTCTAGCTTGAGAAAAAAATAGAGGGAGAAGGACACGCAGTTTTAACCAAAAATAAGCCCCCTTTGCGACTAAACGGCCCGGAGTCACAGAGATTTGAAACGTGGTGAGCGTGAAGCGCTTGATAAGACCTTTCATTTTCTATCAGCACCATTTTTCTAGGTTTCCGTCGCGAAAAAAAAAATAGGGGGCAACGGTCTTTTATAAACTTTAGCCCCCTCCCTTTCCTAGAACTTTTGAGCTGGGGGATTCAAATATTGTCGTTTGCGTTATTTTTCATAATTTTTGATGAAAGTTTGATTTCTGTCATAACACACCCTCTTTCTATTTGAAAAACTAAGTTGCCACCCCTAATGCCCCCCGGAGGGGCTCCCAGAATTTTTATAGGGCTTAATAGAAACTTTGGCTGAAATAAGGGTATACATCTTTCAGCGTTTTTCGAAACCGTGCAAAAGTTACGAGGGTAAGTGGGACTTTTGTTACACAGCCTGTACTATTACAAGCCAACGGCTGTTCTTTGAAAATATTGAATTGTCATGATGTCTAGTTATTGGTTCATTCAAACTCGCATTAAAAATAATCCACTTAAAGTAAAACGGATAGTAAAACAGAAATAACTTACAAAATACAATGAAGACAAAAAAAGCCATTAGAAGCCTTAGCTGTGAGCGTGATGTGAGAATTACAGTGATGATGACAGAGTGGAACACCAATATGCATAAACCTGATACGCTCAGCCAAGAAAATATAAAAGCGCGATTTTGCTAGAAATTTAGGACAAAAAGGGTCGCATTAATACAAAACTGGCTCAAAATCGTATTAGTATGTATACATTTCTTAGAAACCCCCACCCCATAAAAGTATCAATAAAATGCAAGATGCGAATATACGAAACAATTTTGACATGTTTTATTCTCATCAATATTATTCCAAACCAATGAGCTATAACTTTAGAGTGGCAGCGGGCTGGTCCACCTTGTGCCACACAAGGTAGAAGGAATCCCGGGAAAAAGCGGAATTTGGACGGCAGATTCCAAGGTTTGAGGTTAAATTTTGTAGGTCGTTTCTGGCGATGCCCGAGTTTGTTTACGGAACGACCGGAAACGACCTACAAAATTTAACCTCAAAATCAATTTTTACGGCAAAATGGCGGCGCCCTAGGTGACAACAATGAGCCAGCGGAACGTTCCTTGATGTGCCACTCTAAAGTTATAGCTTATTGTTCCAAACCCCCATTTTTTACAGTCACGGGTTTTTTTTGGGAAAAATGTTACTTTTACGCTTGAAAATTTTTACGCGAGGGACCACAACATCCCACAATTTTGGAGGAAAGCCGAAGGGGGCTTATAGTGTCTTTTTTTAGGGAGAATATACTTACGCTTACATAGGTTGTTACATATTTTTATTACATCATATGATAAACAGGAGTTGGTCCATGATTTTCATTACCATCCCGACGCACTTAGTACTATTGAACGGGAATTCCAAAGAATGGTATTGTTTTGGGGGGTTCAGTACTTTTTAATCATTGAGATCATTATTTGGATCAGAGAGAATTCGCGATCACACGTCCTTACAAAGTGGTTAGCAGGAAGTGAACGCTGAATGGTTTCTCTTCATTGTACACATATGTACAGGGTGTACCAGACCACCCGGAGAGGGCATTTTTCTCGAAAACTGCTGTACCAAATGATTTGAGACAAAAAAGTCAAATAGGGAAGTGACCCCAAATTTTTCGTTTTTGAAGTTTTCAAAAGCCCCCGATGGGCCCTTGGCCTTGGGGCGGTTTTGAGAGGGTTCAAACACATTTCTCAAGTTTTCTTGAAAAATTCTCCAATAAAGATATTAAAAAAAGTTCATAATCGTAAAGTAAAAGTAATTAGCGACATTTTTACTCCTATAATTTTTTTCCAAAAACCCCAAACTTTTTGAGTTTTGGGGGATTTTTGGATTTTTGTTGAATCGGCCTTTTTGACCACCCTGTTCAAAATTTCTCAAAAATATTTACAGATTCTGAAAGAACAGATCAATACATTTCGATCGATGTGCCACACGTTACCTTTAAAATTAAAAATAAGGTGTTTTACGCCAAATCAAAATTTTGGGGCTTAACTGGCTCAAACCATGAAATCGTGCCAAATCTACCGTTGAAACCTCAAAATTTTGATTTGGCGTAAAACACCTTATTCATCTTTAATTTTAAAGGTAACATGTGGCCCATCGATCAAGGTATTGATCTGTTCTTTCAGAATCTGTAAATATTTTTGAGAAATTTTGAACAGGGTGGTCAAAAAGGCCGATTCAACAAAAATCCAAAAATCCCCCTAAACTCAAAAAGTTTGGGGTTTTTGGAAAAAAAATTATAGGAGCAAAAATGTCACCAGTTACTTTTACTTTACGATTATGAACTTTTTTTAATACCTTTATTGGAGACTTTTTCAAGAAAACTTGAGAAATGTATTTGAATCCCCCCCCAAACCGCCCCAAGGGCCCATCGGGGGCTTTTGAAAACTTCAAAAACGAAAAATTTGGGGTCACTTCTCCATTTGACTTATTTGTTTCAAATCATTTGGTTCAGTAGATTTCGAGAAAAATGCCCTATCCGGGTGGTCTGGTACACCCTGTATATGTTCCCGTTGGAGCTCTGCGGCTTATAGATATTATAGATCTCGCAAACTCATCAGTGCTTTGTTGTGGCAAACCACTGAGCACGCGTTGTTTTACAACACTTGTTGGTAAAAGAAAATAAATTATTGCTAAAGAAGCTGTCCAACTACCTGAAACCACACCATTTAGCTGAGGTTTCTTTCCCCCATTATATTACACCCACATTTCGATTAATTGAGGGTTTCCCCCCCCCCTTTTTTTTCTTTTTTTTCTTTTTTTCTTTGGAAAAACCACTTATAAAATAGAGGGAAGCTCGTCCTCAAAAAGTCAAATTTTGAAGCATATTATTATGTGACTTTCTTATGAGTCAAACGAGTTGTTCTTTGCAACCTGACGATTGGATCTCAGATTATTCGTCAGATAAAAAGAACAACCTGTTTACCTCAATAGAAACACAGACAATAACATTTTAAAGTAATCATTTTTTAGGATGAGCGTACCCTCTGTTTTGTAGGTAGTGGTAGCTTCTCAAATGAACTCTTCGTCTTCAATAACTGTGCAGTAGGTATTGATGAGATTCCAGAGCTGCAACGAAAATTTTGAAAGAGGCAAAGAGCTCTTACCAAAGCAGCACCAATGAATAGCAGAAGACTAGCGATACAACACGCTAAGTAGAAGACGAGTCCTAGCCAAAGGCTCAATGTTATAACTGAAACAGAATAGGCAAAAAAAAAATTACCTACAACCCAATTTGCTTCGAAAATTCAATGATGGCAGAGTAATGTTCCCTCAAATTATTCTGAGCCCGTACTTGGAAAATCTATTTGACAGTGATTGAAAGGACGTGGCGCAATCCTTATGGGAAATGGCCTACGGTCAAACTTAATGAATGTGGCATCATTTTTTTTCGTCTTGTCGTCCTTATCAAAAAGTCTCACGGGCGCAAAAAATTATTATCGCTGGTTTTCGAGATAATCGAGCTTAAAGTTTGAGCAAATCTCGATCGCCAGGGACTAATTCGCTCAAGAATTGAGCGAGTGTCCTACCTACGAAGCGGCTCACCGCCGACTGGCAATGGCTGCCGCTACTCAAGGTCCATATACATAAGGTCTGGCCGGTAGCTTTCGGCTCCCCTCGTTGGTCCACAGTTTGGGAACCACTTCTCCATTTAAAACCATTGATCCAAGATGGCGGCGAACTCGGGAAGAATGTTAGAGTAAATGGGGGTATGGGTTCCCAAACATTGGATTTCCCGAGTTGGCGCTACCGGCCAGACCTTATGTATATGGACCTTGACCGCGACGCCCTTCTCTCTCCCACTCCGAGTGGAGTGTGAGCAAAAGTAGCGGCAGCCATTGCCAGTCGCTGGTGAGCCGCTTCGTAGGTAGGACGCACGCTCAATGCTTGAGCGAATTAGTCCCTGGCGATCGAGATTTGCTCAAACTTTAAGCTCGATTATCTCGAAAACCAGCGATAATAATTTTTTGCACCCGTGAGACTTTTTGATCAGGACGACCGCGACGAGACGAAAAAAATGATGCCACATTCATTAAGTTTGACCGTAGGCCATTTCCCATAAGGATTGTGCCACGTCCTTTACAAAAAAAAAAAAAAAAAAAAAAAAAAAAACGACGAAAGTTCCCCATAAGTGAAGTATGAACGCGTATAAAACATCAGGGGACTGATCATTTATTTCATCCATAAACCGGTCGTTAAAACTGTCTATGAGTGATGCTATTGGTCTAAAATTGTAAAACTTGGATGTTGCTATAGTAACCATATATAGGTAAAGTGTCAGTTATATTTGAAGGCTATTGATTGAATGGCTTCTAAAAGCGGGCTCTTTAACGATATGATTACCAATAACAACATCCAAATTTTACAATTTTGGGCCAGTAGCATTAATAAAAGACAGTCTTAACGATCGGTTCATCGATTATAAATGATCGGCCCTCAGGTCTGGTCGAAGAAAAAGTGCAAGTAACGATGGTTTGACTTGCTGACATTGAGACTTTGTCTCTCTCCTTATGACAGGGACCGATGTGAGGAGTTTCCTTGAGTGTTTTCCTATTTTCACAGAGAAATTGAAATATATACAAATGTATATATATAAACGTTTTTTGTTTTACTCTTTTAACTTTTTCTCTCTACCCAAAGCAAGTTGCTCATGCCCTTGCCTCGAGATAGATGTGCTACAATAATTTGCTTTCAGATTACATTTACTCGGCTTTTAATGAGAAAATGAGTTCCAAAGAAAATATTTGTTAAAAAGGCAAACTTATTGAAACTGGTATGGAAAATATAGAATTAACTGTAAAAACATGAAACATGCACATGAGTTTTTCCAAACCTTTTGAAACACAGATGCTTAACTTCGATTATTGTGTTCTGTTTTTTTTTGTTTTTTTTGTTTTTGTTTTTTGTTATTTTTTTTTGTTTTTGTTTTTTTGTTTTGTTTTTGTTTTTTGTTTTTTTTTTTTTTAGAATTTACGTTAGTTATTAAATGACGCACTTTTCAATATTACTTTCAATTCAGCTCTGTTTTTAGAATATTATTTCAAGAAATAAATCCTCAAATGCACCTTTATGATATTCAAAGAGTTTGGTCAATAAGATACAGATGATCCAACAAAAAATTTCCAGAGTCGCAACGAAAGTTGTTATTTTGGACTGTAGAAAGTTGAAACTGATTATGCTAATGGAAATTGATAATCGTCAAATAGCTCTGTTATTTGACGATTCAGAGTTGTTTCATGTATAATGATGCGCCTCGCCACGTAATGATTGGATCAACTGCCGTTTTGACCAAACTCTTATTTGAACGAGTAAAGGAGACCTATAAAGATTCTGAAAATAAACGTTGAATTCTTAATTGGAGAGAGGATAATAAAATCAGTAATACTTACGTTCAACCAAGTATCTTGCATCATTGAATCTCACCACATTAATAGTGACGGTGGGATTGAGTACTGAGTCATGCTCGGAGTCAGCAGCGCCATCTGTCATTATGCCCTCCCTTTCTGCATCCTCGATTATATCCGCCTCTAGTTTGGCCGCCATTTCTTGAGCGTGGCCATTACACAACAGCAAAAGAAACATGCAAAACATTGAACCCACCTGTGAAAGAAACAACAATCTTCAGATCTTTCCGATGTAAAAACTATGGGCAAAAACCAATGAGCTATAACTTTAGAGTGGCACATCAAGGAACGTCTCGCTGGTTCATTGTTGTCACCTAGAGCGCCGCCATCTTACCGTAAAAATCGATTTTGAGGTTAAATTTTGTAGGTCGTTTCCGGTCGTTCCGTAAACAAACCAATGAGCTATAACTTTAGAGTGGCAGCGGGCTGGTCCACCTTGTGCCACACAGGGTAGAAGGAATCCCGGGAAAAAGCGGAATTTGGACGGCAGATTCCAAGGTTTGAGGTTAAATTTTGTAGGTCGTTCGGAATTTGGCAGGAATTTGGACGGCAGATTCGTAGGTCGTTTCCGGCGATGCCCGAGTTTGTTTACGAAACGACCGGAAACAACCTACAAAACTTAACCTCAAAATCGATTTTTACGGCAAGATGGCGGCGCCCTAGGTGACAACAATGAACCAGCGGAACGTTCCTTGATGTGCCACTCTAAAGTTATAGCTCATTGAAACAAACTCGGGCATCGCCGGAAACGACCTACAAAATTTAACCTCAAACCTTGGAATCTGCCGTCCGAATTCTGCTTTTTCCCGGGATTCCTTGGAATTACCTTGTGTGGCACAAGGTTGACCAGCCCGCTACTACTCTCAAGTTAAGCTCATTTGCAAAAACTCAAAATTTCCATCTTTTTTTCTCTCACAAATTATTTCCTAGGATAAGGATAGGGCGCCACAATGATTAGGTTACCAAAGTCCAAAAAACGTTACCCCCCCCCCCCCCCCCCCTATACATCCAGCGATGCTTTTGATCATGTTCAAAGCAGATCCAGAAATCTGACAATTGTGTATTATACTCTATTCGAATGCACGAGAAACAATCGATTAGTAATAAGGCCACGGCCTCCTTAAGAATCGATTGTTTTTCATTAGTTCAAATGTTCATGGTTGCCATATTGCTGTATTCACTCATTCGACAATTTGTACCTTGGAAATTTTTGATTTTCATCCTGAGAATTTGATTAAATCGTCTGGGTATCGCATCATTCTATTTAGTGGAATCACCACACTGAGAAATTTTTTTTGGTAATTTGACGGTCCACTGTTAAGAATGGTGAGTACAATCTCTTTCGTTGATTTAACTAACCATTTTGTTGATTTTACGATCCAACTTGGTGATTTTATTAACTCAACAATCTGAATTGTTGATTTAACAAATCTGATTGTAAAAACAACAAGATGGTTAGTTAAATCAACAAATGAGTTTGTACTTACCATTTTATAACAATAGACTGTTAAATCACCTACATTCTTTTCTCGGTGCAGTTATCTTCCCGAGATCTTTTTGAAACCGTTGACTTTCAATTTTGGAAACAGAAACTCTCATCATAAGGGTGAAGTGACATATTATGAATAAAATAAAATACTCACGAACTCCGCGACTGAGATAACAATAGTTCCAGTCTGCAAGCTGAAGCAGCCACAAAAATCAGAAACTGTTGGCAGCCTCATCTCTCTCGCTTTCTTCGTACCTTAAAAAATAAGACAAAAACCAGAGTTTATCACACTCTATGATGAATGGTTGCGGTCTTAGTTCTCAGTGCTGCTTTGCGTATAATAAATGAAGCATTTTTACCTTTTCGCTACTTCTCTTAGAGTGATTTTGTACTTCCAAATAAACTATACCAAATCCGAGCTAATTGCAGGCGCCCGCCCCTGGTAAAATTGACGACTGATGTAACCAGTGTTGCCAGGTTTGGATGGGGTAGAATAGTCCACGCGTGGACATTTTTCGAGTTGGAAACTGTCCACACTGTGGATAGGGATGGAGGATCGGAGGCGTGGACAGTTGAGGCTATATTCTCATCAAAATAGTCCGAGTGTGGTTGAATCTAGCCACTATTGGCAACACTGACAGTAACTAGGGGAGCCCGGGGTCGGTTGTGCCACTTTTCGTAAATTTGTCATAAAAAGCTAAAAAACGCACAAAATGTTTTGAAATTTGGCACACAGTTTTCTTAGGTGGTGCTTAATTCAATTTGATTTTATACGATTTTTGTCTCGACTGAAACTTTGATATATTTAATTTTGAAAAAAAGCAAAAAGTGTCACAACTGCCCCGGGCCCGGGACGGTTGTTCCAGTTTTCGGGCCAGTTGTGCCAGTCCTCTAAAATTTATATTTTAGGGACCGAAAATATTTTAAATGTAATACTGCAAAGGCAAAAGACAGAGGAACATTAGGGGATAGATTTTGAGGCAATAAATCGCCGCTACCCCTAACCCCCCCCCTCTTTTTTCCAAAATTAATAAAAATTCAGATAATTGATTGAAGCCAGTTGAATTTGCTAGCTTTTGGGATTTTAAATGTTTTAGTTTTTATTTTTATCATAATTTTTTATCAATATAGCCCTTTAGGCTTTCAGTCTCATGACTTCTACATTTTCGTACAAATTGTACAATGCAAAACATTTTGCATTTTTGACAATGGGTCAAAATCGAACTTTGTCTTTCGATAACTCGAACTCGAAAAATGATATCGACCTGCAGTTTGCGTCGAACTGCTTGGAATTTGATGCTCTTTCAAGTTATAGTAAAGATTAGGGGTCACCATTTGAGAAATGTGATTTAGTGGATCGTGAACCCCCTATCTACCCCCTCGGGGGGCACGAAATTAGGCAACCCCCTAAAATATGTCCCTCTCGAAATAATGGAACCCATGCTTCAGTGTTTTTCGAAATTCGAACCCAAACTCGAGTTATATTTGGAGCTATATTCTTTTTTTTTTATACCCTGTATACATATTGTATACAGATTGGGGCAAGTCTTTGGACAGTTCAATTAATGGGGAGCTTAAATATGTACATGGAGAAGTAAGATCAGCCGCGTGGATTTTTATCGAAAGCTCTTTAATTAGGACAAACAGTCATCATTTGACTGCTCAACCCTGGAGACCCTGCAGGACAATCATTTATTACTTTTTAATCATATCGGTCGTTTATTTATGATTGAAGGAACGATTATGGTCGAGCTTTGTACACTGTGAAAAATGTTCACTCCGCGCGTCTCCGGTTTTATGTACAATTAAAGCCATGAGTTCTCCTGGTATATATAGTTTTATCGCAGTAAGATATCTGTGGAGGGAAAATGGTGAGAAAAGTAGGAAAGAGATAGTCGTAATTTGCAGTTCTTCGGAATTAAAAAATGATGGTACTCCACCGAGGAGGCGTACACGCCCTCTTTCCTCGCTATTTCACTCCCAGTCCACATTCTTTTTACGACGCATGAGAGTAAAATGTACCCTCATTTTTATATTCGCTCCAACTTTTACTCTGGATTTTTCAGCAAATATTCGACTGTGGAAGACTTCGCGGTGCGGCGTTGCTAATAAGCTTGTCCTCGAAAATAGCTGTTTTAAATAGGAAATTCAACGATGGTTGCTATAACAACAGGTAACACCCAAGTGCAGTCAAATCTTACCATTCTTGACCAATATACCATCACCAATAGACGGTCGATCTGAACGGTCAGTTTAACAAAGAATTTGAATAATTGAGGTCGGCGTGCGTAGAGTAGAGTCCATATATACTATGAGAGTTGCGCCATGTCATATTCTTCTTCTTCTCCTTCTTCAAAATGAAGAAAAAGAAGCGGATCAATGGAGCTCCTAAGAGGCAAATTGCAAATAGTCGGCCGCTATTTAGCTATCTCTAATACGTTAGGTTCCGATTCTCGACAACGGTCGTTATTGAAGGTGATAATGTTCTCCAAAAAATTAAGAATAATTACCTACTGCAGGCAATGTTACTGTAAATGTGTAATAAAAGCGAGTAAGCAAAAAGTAAACGAACCCTCAGCCATTTGCATTTGCCTCTTGGGGCTTTCGTGGCAGCCTAAATCTGAAAGGCAATCAGAAACGGATTCTGACATGGCGCAACTCTCATAGTGAAGGGATTCTAGGCCTGCGCAGTGCGCATACACTGGAAAGAAGCATACATTTTTGCGGACATGATAAGTAAGTATTTGTTGTCAATTCAGTGTATGACTGTACCGCACGAAAATACTCTGATCTTGTAATCTTCCCTCAATCGGAGAAATCGCCGATTAATTATCAAAATATCCGCAAGTTTTTCAAAGGAAAGTGAGAAGCAAAAAACAAAACAAAAAAGTTACAACATTAATTTTCAAAGCTCCTCATCTTGTACCGGGGCCCCCTTAAATTTCACTTGCCCCCTTCCCCCCTCTCCACTGTAGTCTCGACCAAGCTACGGGACTGCCTTCATCTAATGATACATTGATGTACACACATAGGTATGTATAAAAAAATACTCCATTTTAAGCGATTGGGCGCAGGCAGCGTGGGTTGATGTCTTTTATCGTGTTGGAGATTTTCTGAAACCGCAACGTAAATTTCACGGTGATCTTGGAAAGGGAGCATACGAGTTGGCCCAAATTGCCAATTCCGAGCTGGCCCACCACATAAAAAACAACCGTTTCGAGTTGGCCCAGGGGGGTGATCACGGAGGATCGGATCGTTTTGGTATCGTTATTGTTATCGTTTACATGTAACCTTACGGGTGGCTCAACTGATCGAATCGTTTTGAGCCCCTCGTAACGATTGAAACGGACGAAAGGAAGCGATCGGGAGCTGTCGTAATCTCAATCGTTTGAAGTAGGAAGAGGTGAGGAGGGGATCACCTGCGCGATCAGGTTGCGCAGAAGCAAGCCCATTTGATTTAATGCAAACGATAACGATAACGATACCAACACGATCCGATCCTCCTCCGTGATCAACCCCCAGGTCAAAACAATAAAAGAAACAAAAGTATGTTTAAATATTGTAATTTGGCAACGTCGCTTACCTCTATGATAGGATAGCTTATTGAAGCGCAGGTGGTGAGACATTAGGTTCACAATTCTTAAACTCTGCTTCATGAAAGGAAAACACAATGTATAACAACTTTCTCCCCCCCCGCCCCTTTGACAGCAACAAATACATTTCACCAATCACCTGCCGGTTATACATTCATAAAAAAAAAATTATAAATAAATTGTCCGTGAAAAATTCCTTCGTGTAATTAAAAAAAAAAAAAAAAAAAAATGGGGGAGGGGGCCCGGGGGGTGTATGTACTGGGTGTACCAGATCACCCGGATAGGGTATTTTTCTCGAAAACTGCAAAACCAAGTGATTTGAAGCAAAAAGAACAGATAGGGAATCGACTCCAAGTTTTCCGTTTTTGATATTTTCAAAAGCCCTCGATAACTCCCTTGGGGAGTTTCTGGGGAGCCCAAACACATTTTTCAAGTTTTATCGAGAAAGTCTCCAATAAACGTATCAAAAAAAGTTCATATTCGTAAATTAAGGACAATTAGCGACATTTTTGCTCCTATAACTTTTTTCCAAAAACCCAACATTTTTTTGAATTGTAGGGGCTGTTTTGAAATTTTTTGAATCGGTCCTTGTGACCGCCCTGTTCACAATATTTCAAAAATTATTACAGATTCTGAAATAACAGATCAAGACATTTCGATTAGTGTGCCACACCTTAAACTGAAAAAATAAGGTGTTTATCGTCAAATCAAAATTTTGGCGCTTAGTTCGCTCGAATTATGGAATCACGCCAATTCTGCAAAAGAAGCCCCAAAATTTTGATTTGGCGATAAACATCTTATTTTTTCCCTTTAAGGTAACATGTGGCAAATCAATCGAAAGGTCTTGATCTGTTCTTTCAGAATCTATAATGATTTTTGAGAAATTGTAAACAGGGTGGTCACAAGGACCGATTCACAAAATTTCAAAAAAGCCCCTGTATATAACTCGAAAAATATGAGATAATTGGAAAAAAATTGTGGAAGTAAAAACGTCGCCAATTGACTCCAATTAACGAATATAAACTTTTCCTGATACCTTTATTAGAGACTTTTTAATTCGAAAAAACTTGAAAAATGTGTTTGAGCCCCCCAGAAACCCCCAAGGAAATATCGGGGGCTTTTGGAATTGTCAAAAACGGAAAATTTGGGGTCGATTCCATATCTGACTTTTTTGTCTCAAATCATTTGGTTCAATAGTTTTCGAGAAAAATGCCCTATCAGAGGGTGGTCTGGTGGTACACCCTGTATACACATTACACAGGATGTATCAGAAACATAAGTCGTCCTTGTAACCACGTAGTTTAGAGGTCAAAATAAGACTATTTTTTCCTATAAAAACATGTGTCCGAAAATGCCGCTCTTTACGCTAGCGAGCAGTCTGAAGAAACAGCGAAGTGGCGGCAAGGCGGTTTGCATACTTCCTGCCGCTCTTCGTGGTAAAAGCGCTGACTTTTCCACCTTGTGCAGCGATTATCTCGCTTCATACATGTCGTATCGACCAAAACAAAGAGGACCAAATATATTTCTAAGAGTTTCTCCATCTGATTTCAGTAATTGTTTTTCAAATTTCTAATCCGTAACATAAAATTTGTGGCGTTGAAGGTATAAGATTGCCTGAAAAGTACAGTCAGACCTGATTTCTGAATTTCTCGAGGTCATTAATGGATTTTACAAGTAAAATTATCTCGAGACACCATTTTTCATGACATTTGATTCATAATTTTGGTCGATATTCCAAAAAAACCATATATTTTTTAAGACTTTGGGTGGCTGTAGCTCAAAAGGGGGGAATTTTCGGACACATGTTTAAAGGAAAAAATAGTCTTATTTTGACCTCTAGAATATGTGGTTACAAGGACGACACATGTTCCTGATACACCCTGTATAGCCCGTCGCGCCAAAAAACTAAAATTAAACCATAACATTTATTTATAGGTATTGAAAAATTACTTGTATTCACACTAACAATTTTCCAGCATCGAAAAGACTTTAAATTACGAAAAAGAAAATGAAATTCATAAAAAATTGGGGATGAAAATGGCCCACCAAGTCAAAAAATTGAAAATAAAAAAATTACAGTTCGCTATCTGCCATCTTCGGCTGACTAAGAATCCAGACTGGGGCCAACCCGGTATACGCAATGAAAAATCGACTTGGGCCAACTCAGACATTTTAGGCCAACTCGGTGTCACCCCCATGAAATTGTATGTGTTTCCAAGGAAATTGAAAAATGCAAATCAATCATCCTGCGGTGACGTCAAACCAACGCCCAGAGTGACCCCTCTAATGCTTTAACTTGGTGGTCATAAGATAAGGAGCTCATGACGACCGGGGGTTGGGGGTAGAGGTTGCTGCGGCAACTATTGAAATTACATTGTTTGTAATACAAGTAGTCGATAGAATTGAATTTGTTATTAAAATTTTATTTGTTGTTTTTTCATAATTTATTTATTTATTTATTTATTTATTTATCTATTTATTTATCTATTTATTTATCTATTTATTTATCTAACTCTAGATTTTTTTTAAAGTGAAAAGTAATGATAGGTATACTCACTTTTAACGGCAAGGGTGGAGTTCAGTCGAACCCTCCGATTAGCTGATACTACGGATCACACATTTTCAAAGGATTGATCTTCCTCTCCCAGCGAAAAAGGTGGAACTGCGAAATGGCGATTCACGGGCACTTTTCTGAGAACAAGGAATGGAAGGGAAAGAAGACTTCGAGTTCAGCAAAATATTGGAGTACGGATGAAATTCCGTCCCCAACGAGTCGGACATGGTGCACCGCGGTGGCACAAGAAGTATGGCTGATGACTGAAGCTTAACTGAACGCGAGGGGCAAATAAAGAGGATTGGGGTGAGTGTGAGTCAGACCGCGAGAGGTTCGTCGACTATTGATGCCAGAGACATGGTCGCTCTATCATTGGGATAGTGGATTTTGCCTGGTGCCGCTGTCTGGCGTGAAAACAAAAACGAAACATTTATTACGGCGTCGATAGTAGTAGTTTGTGTGTTCCTCCGACAGAATGCTCTTCAATCCGACAACACGAGTCACAACAACGGTCTATCATGTGGCGTATAAACTCACTCGGCGGGAAAACGGAGGTAGGGGTGAAATCAATAATAGAAAGACAAACAGCGTCATTCAAGAGGGGATGGCGCGGTTGACTATGGGCGTCGCACAGTGAAGCGAGTTAATGAGAGGGGTCGGCCATGAGATATACAGGGTGTTTCACGTAACCTGCTCACTGTGATTTTCTTGAACGGGTGACCAGGATAAAATCGGAAAAAAATTGATTTTATACTATTTCGGACCTAAAGTTTCATTCTAAATACTGTCACAACCCAAAATTTGGTTTTTGGGGGGTTTTCAGGGGGCACCCCCCGAATCTCGAAATTTTCAAATGGCAATCCCTATCTTATGATATCTCGTTTGAAAGGGCGTAAAATTTTTAATACTTTTCGCTCAAGCCGGCAGTTGATATCTTTTTTCGGATTCGAGATAAAGGTCGACGTTCGATTTAGGACCAGCTTTTGAGAATTCATAACACCTACAAAAAGAGTCGTAAAACAAAAAGCTGCGCATGGAAAACTTGTAGAGTACTTTCAAGAAAAAAATACGAATTTAGAATCAAATTAACCGGAAGTCGACTTTGAGGCACCTTAACATTTTTGACAGGAAAACCCCTATTCATCAAATTTTTCAAATGGCAACCCCTATATTTTAATAGCTCGTTCGAAAAGGCGTAAAAAGTTGTGCATTTTGGCGCAATCAAAAGTTCGATGTCGTTTTTCTTATTCGATACATCGAGAATCTAAATTAGATTTTGATCATTTTTCGACCCTACTAAAAATGGATCCTATTGTGTGATACATCATTCAAAAGCACTAAGAAAATCAAGCATTTTAGCGTAAACCGGAAGTCAGTACCTCTTTTCGCGGTCGAGATATCGCAAGTCAAAGTTTTTTTTTCCGGTTAGGGCCTACATTAAAAGTACTCAACAGGTAGAGCATTTTACATGTGCAGCTTTTTGTTTAACGAATCTTTTTGTAGGTGTGAATTTTCAAAAGTTGGTCCTAAATCGAACTTCGAACTTCGATATCTCGAACCCGGAGAAAGATGTCGACTGCCGTTTAGAGTCATAAGTCTTAGAATTTCACGCCCTTTCAAACGAGGTATCACAAGATAAAGGTTGTCATTTGAAAATTTCGAGATTTGGGGGTGCTCCCCTGAAAACCCCCCGAAAACCAAATTTTAGGTTGTGACAGTATTTTTAAATGAGACTTCAGGTCCGAATTAGTATAAAATCGATTCATCCGATTTTTTTATGGTCACCCGTTCAAGAAAACCAGAGTTAGCAGGTTATTTTCATACGTGAAACACCTTGTATTGTATACGGAAAAAAAAGACGGGTAGAATTTACCAACTGTATAGCTGATTTTGGCATCTGCTAGCAAATATGGTAAATTTCATCATAATATTGTAAATACAACGTACTTACCTATGGTAAATTAAGGTAACATGATGGTACATTTTACCATAATCTGGAAAAATTTACCATACTTGATAGCAGACTTCAAAATCAGCAATGCAGATGGTAAATTCTACCAGTCTTCTTTTTCCCGGGTATGACTAAAAATCCAATTTTGAACGTTTTTACGAAAAAAAAAAGAAAAAAAACAAACAAAAACAAAAACAAAAAACAAACAAACAAACTGGAAGGGGTGATTCTTGTTGGAAATTGTACAATACTGCCAATGAAACAAACAAACCCTTTGCAAACACATCTACGTTCCATGTTAACAAAGATATACATATGTATTTAAAGTCGCCATGCCATGTCCATTGTCCAGTCTCTCCAGTGGCGGCTCGTGCATGTGGCAACATTTGAATATCCCTATTTAAACATACGTAAAACAATCAATCTTCAGGAGGTGCAATTGCACCCCTATCGATACTTTTGCACGGGTTTAAATGGCAAATAAGCATGGTTGCCAAATTTCACGGGCCGCCACTGAGTCTCCCATTGACTCGCTCCTCTGTGCTTCGTCGCGCCATCACTAGGAGAGCGTTGAAACGGAGGGGGAGTTTGTTCCGATGACCGATAAGGGTTGAGGTCGTGAATAAAAAATTATAGAGCTCTTTGTTATAAGCATGCAATACAATGGATGGATCATTCTGTTTGACGCAGCTGTCCCCCGCGCTGTCTCACGCGCCTATACACTGTATACAGGGTGCACGATGCACTATCACAGAATACTATAATCAGAACGGAAACTCTAATTAATTTTGAAACATTCTTTACTTTGGGCCGCCATGTTGGGAAGTGAGAACTCGCCGCGCCGGGTTGTGATTGGTTGTGCGTCAACTCTGATTGTAAGAATAACCTGAAAAAGCACGTTAGCCATCTTGAGAAGTGACCAGGCACAGTTGCCAGTTGGTGCTGGTAAATTCCAAATCTTGTTTCCATTGGCTCTTATGGGAGTTTCCATTCTGATTAGAGTATTCTGTGGCACTAGATGGTCTGAGATCGTCAAAAAGTGGCCAAAAATCAGAAAGTAAATTTATCATCAATTAATGATATACAGAGGTGGACTGGCCCCCAAATTCGGACCGGGAAACCAACTTTGGACCGGCCCATATGGGGGGTGTGGGGGACACCCCCACCTAGGGGGGTTTGGGGGGTCTTCCCCCCCATCCGAGAAAATGTTGGTATTTTTAAGTCAAAAACAACCATCTGAAGCATGTTTGGGACATCAATTTCATTATTATATGATCGCTGACTCTCTGCGTATTTGCAGGGTAGAGACTGCCATTTTGAGTCACGCACGATGCGTGAGTCACGCTCGAGCGTGAACCGCGCACAAGCGAAAGTCACGCAAAGCGTAAGTCGCGCACGAGCGTGAGCCGCGCACGAGCGTGAGCCGCGCACGAGCTTGAGTCGCGCACGATGCGTGAGCCGCGCTCGAGCGTGAGCCGCGCACGAGCGTGAGCCGCGCACGAGCGTGAGCCGCGCACGAGCGTGAGCCGCGCACGAGCGTGAGCCGCGCACGAGCGTGAGCCGCGCACGAGAGTGAGCCGCGCACGAGCGTGAGCCGCGCACGAGCGTGAGCCGCGCACGAGCGTGAGCCGCGCACGAGCGTGAGCCGCGCACGAGCGTGAGCCGCGCACGAGCTTGAGTCACGCAAAAGCGAAAGTCACGCAAAGCGTAAGTCACGCACGATGCGTAAGTCGTGCACGATGAGTCGTGCACGATTCGTAAGTCGCGCACGAGCTTGAGTCACGCACGAGCGTGAGTCACGCACGAGCAAAAGTCACGCGCAAAGCGTAAGTCACGCACGATGCGTAAGTCGCGCACGAGCGTGAGCCGCGCACGAGCGTGAGCCGCGCAAGAGCGAGAGCCGCGAGAGAGCGTGAGCCGCGCACGAGCGTGAGCCGCGCACGAGCGTGAGTCGTGAACAGTGCGTGAGTCGTGAACAGTGCGTGAGTCGTGAACAGTGCGTGTGTCGCGCACAGAGGCTGATTGGCCCCAAATTCGGACCGGGAAACCAACTTTGGACCGGCCCATATGGGGGGTGTGGGGGACACCCCCCACCTAGGGGAGTTTGGGGGGTCTGCCCCCCCCCTCCGAGAAAATGTTGGTATTTTCAAGACAAAAACAACCATCTGAAGCATGTTTGGGTCATCGATTTCATTATTATATGATCGCTGACTCTCTGCGTATTTGCAGGGTAGAGACTGCCATTTTGAGAGGCGCACGAGCGTGATCCGCGCACGAGCGTGAGCCGCGCACGAGCGTGAGCCGCGCACGAGCGTGAGCCGCGCACGAGTTTGAGCCGCGCACGAGCGTGAGCCGCGCACGAGCGTGAGCCGCGCTCGAGCGTGAACCGCGCACGAGCGTGAGCCGCGCACGAGCGTGAGCCGCGCACGAGCGTGAGCCGCGCACGAGCGTGAGCCGCGCACGATTGTGAGCCGCGCACGAGCGTGAGTCGCGAACAGAGGCTGATTGGCCCCCAAATTCGGACTGGGAAACCAACTTTGGACCGGCCCATATGGGGGGTGTGGGGGACACCCCCCACCTAGGGGGGTTTGGGGGGTCTGCCCCCCCCCCTCCGAGAAAATATTGGTATTTTCAAGTCAAAAACAACCATCTGAAGCATGTTTGGGTCATCAATTTCATTATTATATGATCGCTGACTCCCTGCGTTTTTGCAGGGTAGAGACTGCCATTTTATCTTAAATATATTAAATATAAAAAAAGTAAAAAAAAAAGAAAAGCCCTTTTCAGGGCTACCTAAACATTCTGAAATATTTCCTCTCTGCTTTCGTTCCAGCCCTAATGAAGCGAATGATCGGCCCGGCCTGGTCAGATCCACACAAAACCAGCCCTAATGAAGCGAATGATCGGCCCGGCCCGGTCAGACCCACATAAAACGAATGAATAAAGCCCGCCCCGCCCCGGCCCGACCCGAATTTATGGAATGACAGGTCTGGCCCGGCCCGGCCCGTCCAAAACGTATTGAGTAACCGGCCCGGCCCTGCCGTATCGAATGATCGGCCCAGCCCGGCCCTGAAGTATAGAATGATCAGATCGGCCCTAAAAAATCGAATGACTGGCTCGCAGCCCAAATTTACCAAGTATAAATACATGCACGGCCTCACTTTTATCTTCGTCTCTGGTGTTTTCCTTCTTTTTTCTTCCTCTCTCTCTTCTTTTTTCCTTTTTTCTTCCTTTCTTCCTTTTTTTCTTCCTTTTTTTCTTCCTTTTTTTCTTCCTTTTTTTCTCTTTTTTTCTTATTTTTTTCCCTCTCACGATCCAACCGGCCCTAAGTGGCCGCGGCCCACCGGGAAATTTCCCGGCGTCCCGGTGGGCCAGTCCGCCTCTGATTGATATAAACTTTCAAGACCAATTTTAATCACTGAAGACACAAGAAATAAGTAATTTAAACGACTCAATATCACTGGAAAGTTCTCAGTTAAGCTTAAAAAGGCCGAAAACGATGATTTTTTAAAAAAAAAAAAAAAAAAAAAAAATTATACTGCTTGTGGGCCACTTTTTTTTTTTTTTTTTTTTTTTTTTTTTTCTAAATTTCAGTCCATCGAGCAGTGAAGCAAAGTATTGGACAGTCCAAAACTTGCCGTACGTTACAATTAGGCCTGTGCGGTGGACCGATAGAAACAACAATTGATGGAAACAAAATTTCCCGCAAATTCCGGAAATGTTGAAATTTTGATCGATCGAACGTAGATTATGAAAACTCCGATCGATCGAAGATTCGTTAACAATTATTGTAACTGGGAGAACAGCCCCCAGAATACAGGGGGTCCATGGGTCTTCTCCCGGAAAATGCTGAGACTTTTTATTTGCCGTGATAGAATTTTAAGCCATTTTAAAATGTGCTCTCCAAAAAATTTGATCGAAAAAAAGTATCGAATCTTTCCAATTTTCCTTTCAAAAAAGGAATAAAATATTGACAATTCTTGCGTAAAAACACAGCTGAGTTTGAGGCCAGATTTTCTCAGAACGTTGCGCCCTAACGCGGTCGCATAGTCCCCCCCCCCTTGGGCCGCCCCTGCCCTTGGTTAGTACCGGAACAAAGCTGATGATATCATGTAAGCCGTACAAATGTCAAGCCCGATCTTATTTCTGGAACAATATTTATACCTAGATTAATTTTTGAAATAAGACCGATTCAATAGTAATAACTTTGGAGCAGCATCACAGCTCATATCACAGTATACTTATCTTACGCATATTAGTGAAACTCAATGTTAGAAAAACGGGAAATGCCCCCTGAAGGTCGAAGGAGAGAACTAACATCTTCCATTTGATTTGCATCAGACGCGAAAGTGGCGCCCCCAAGTAGTCGGAGGCTAACAACTCAATTTTTTCATATTTGATTACATTGAAAAACGATATTCGCCAAAGCGCTCCTGTAGAGTTTCGCTACTGTATAGGATGAGTGTACTGCGGCTCATATTATAAGTACCCTCAGAAATAATTTCTTCATGCCTCTAAAATACCAGAGACTAAGAAATGTTCAGAACGAACGGTCCCGCACGCAGCCGCACTTAAGCCTTTCTAGGGGCCCCCCTGGAAAAACTTGTTTTACCATGTAGTGTATTAAATACTACCACAATATCCCCCCTGAAAACGAACGAGCCCTTCTGAAAACATACGAGCCCCTTCTGATGGACAATATGCCTCGTTACGGGCCTGGTAAGTGCTCACCATATCTAACTTCTTTTTGAGGCCGCACACAGGATCGAAACATGAATTTTGCCGGACAGAAAAAATTGTTGATTTTTTTACTTCAAAAAACTTTTAGTGTTAATATTTTCTTGCAAAAATCATGTTGTTGACTCATATAAAGCTCGAACATACATTATTTTACTTATTTTCAAGTTATCTTGGTATTTATTTTTCTAGATCTTACATTTTATCCGTAAAATTTCTTACGTCCGAAAAATTCCATGTTTTGATCCGGTTTGAGCCGTCGCGTTGGTCCCCAACATTTTTTGGGCCCTGGACATTTATCGAAACAAATTACCTTTAGACAGGATCCCGGCCTTCTTAAACACCTGCCTGATAAACCTGAAACACAATAAAGTGACGAAGCAACCTATATTTTATTTCCTCTGACAATAACACCCTCAGACTTCAACCATTTAACGGACCAATTTTAGTGACCAAATGTGACTCAAAAAAAAATAATAAAATAACAGTATAACAGTCACAAAACACAATGTGTAAACAATGAGCTCTCAATAATCATTATTGTGTTAAATCTGTTTTTTTTTTTCTTTGTTTCTTTCTTTTTTCCCATTAAAAATGATCATATACGATTATTATTTCAGGATTTTCAGGTACTATCCAGTGGCGTCGCGTTCAATTTGGCAACAATGTAGCCTATCTATTTAAACTCATGTAATATATCGAATTCAGGGGGTGCACAGTGCACAACGAAAATTCGATATGTTTAATGAGTTTAAATGGAGTAGTTGCATTGTTGCCAGATGGCACGCGACGCCACTGGTACTATCAAACGCAAACGTTTTGACGCAGCCAAGAATTCGAGATAAGTGGAGGTCCTCGTGTAATTACACGACTACTTTGATTATAATCAAAGCAATCTTCTAATGCGCTCCGTGTGCATACTTGACGGTAGTAACTTTTGCGTTTGCTAGCCTACATATACCACCGCGAAAACCCTCCTAAATAAGTCAGTTCACAAGCCTCATCAGTTTATTACCTCAACACAAAATAAATAAAAAGCTTACAAGGGTTCCAACTCAAAAAGGCAGCGACCCGGCGGCGACCGCCACTGATCAACCTCATGAAATCATGACCAAAGTATTCTATTCCAACTACTGGACAGCGTATATAAAAAACAAAAACGAAAAACAAAAAAAACAACGAAGCAAGGGCATAAATATTTCGGTTACAGCTTCGAATTTTGAAAAGCCCTCAAACACGCGTTCACTTATTTAGAGAAGCGCAGCTTTTGAGGGGGTTTCTACGTTTCGCACCCCCAGGCCCCAGGGTGGCACCCTCTTAGTCATATTTCAAATGTAGACTCCCATTTTATAGCAGACTTGAATAGAGCACGACATTCTTACAAATTACCGCAAACTGCATGTCAATATCAATTGCAATTCCCTTCTTGATAAATCGCATTAACCTCAAAGTTCAATATCGCTCACTTTTCCAAAATTGTTAACTTTTTTAAAAAAAAATTCTGACTTTAAAGAATTTCGAGCATACAGTCCTTCACAGATCAAGAACTTTAAAGGAAAAATACGTACCTTTCAACTAAAAATTATACTGTTGCTACTTAAGCCTCCGGAAAGGTTGACCCAGCTCCCACAAACATTGGAATCCCCTTATAAAAAATTCATTCTTTTTGGATGATAAAGCTGTATCTCGGATGTCTGAAAATGATCAGTCTTATTTTTGATTTCGATTCCGCGAGGGGGAGAAATCGATGGCGTATCGGCTATCGGGGTACCCCCAGAGTTCCCCGCCTCTTAGAGTGACGGGGGCTCCCGAAATGATCTAATTTGAGCTTTTCGACCTATTTGATACCGGTTAAGCAATTTTTCCGGAGATTTTACGACAGTTTTTGCACCGATTGGTTTTTTATGCTGGGGGGGGGGGGTTAAAGCCCCAAAATGGATTTTGAGTTTTCGAACCAAAAGTTATTTTGTGCCAAAGGGTAAGTAATACAGCTTTTCTTCATTTTTTGAAGTCTTTAAAATTTTTATGGGGGCAAACTGTACCGGGACGGGGGTGAAAAAAAACCCTCAAAACCCCCCAAAAATGGTGGGGGGCTTCGAAATTCCAAAGAATTTATCTCGTCAAAATACGAAGAGATACAAACTTCCAGCTTTTTATGTCGAATAGTGGCCGAGAAAAAGGACTGGTACAGTATAGGTCTGGGACAACCCTGTAAATAAAAATTGAGAGAATATGCAGCATTACAGCCGCATAACCCCTTGAAGTCATTCCATTCATGTTCATTGTAGATCTCCCAAAACATCACTATATTTATTTTCACACTAAGTACAACATTTTCCGATTATTATAACTGCCAAAGAAGAAAACAATGTTTTGACGGACGTAATCCACGACATAACTGCGTAAAACGAGCGCAACTGAACAATTTTTGAACTGAAGGTTCAATTCGGTGGAATAAACTCTAATATCATTTTGGTTACTTAACACTTCTCGTCCGTTCCATTTGTCCTCAATTAACATCACAACTTCAGTATTCCACAAATTTATACCAACTGATACCTGTATTACATCAGATAGTTTAAACTTAAGAATGAAAAAAAGTTTTGCGGCCATTTTGTTCCTTATGAAGTATCTTTCAGAAAATCAGTCCACTCCATTTCTCCCTGAAAGTTCTTAAAAACCCCACGCCAGAGGCAACTATAATTTAGTATTACCTACCTCTAACTTTTATTAAACTGAAATTATACTCTAGAAAATTAACTTATTTCCTTTACTTATACCCGATATATCGAGCTACCACATAATGTACCAATGAAAGATAACAATTTTAATTCTCGATTTTATAACCGCCTTATGTATCATACCCATTTTGTACTGTTATTTTAATTCTTTTAAGGTTAACATAGCCGTATACAGGGTTATTCAAAAGTAACGCCAAACCCCCTTAACTTTTTTTCTAATTGAGATAAAAGAATGCGGTTTGAACCATTCTTATTTATACTCACGAAAGTACATACAGGTTTCACATACATAGTCCCCACTTTAGAAATTGACACCATCTGTAAGAACCGCTTTTTTATGATTAATAGGGTGTAGTTTAGCCGGAGGGGCAAAGTTCTGGGAACGTTCGGAACGTATCAAACATGGGTTATTGTTTATATACAGGGTTATTCAAAAGTAACCCCTACCCCCCTTAACTTTCTTTTTCTAATTGAGATAAAAGAATGTGGTTTGAACCATTCTTAATTATACCGGAGGTACTATCTGAGGGAGCTATTTTCGAGTTATGCTTATGGAGTAATGATTTTTTGAAAACGAGTCCATATCAAACTTTGACCTTTGATACATCGAAAATGAAATTTGACATCGAGCTACGATTTGCGCCAAAAGTCTTAGGGTTTAATGTCCTTTCAAACGATGTATCACAAGATAGGGGGTGCCATAAGAGAAAATGAAGTTGACCCCCGCCCCCCTACCCCATTGGGTGGGGGGGGGGGGTCATTATAAATAGCTCCCTCAGATAGTGCCTCCGGTATAAATAAGAATGGTTCAAACCGCATTCTTTTATCTCGATTAGAAAAAAAGTTAAGGGGGGTGGGCGTTACTTTTGAATAACCCTGTATATAAGCAATAAACCATGTTTGATACGTTCCGAACGTTCCCAGAGCTTTGCCCCTCCTGCCAAACTACACCCTATTAATCATAGAAAAAAAATGGTTCTTACAGATGGTGTCAATTTCTAAGAAGGGGGCGGGGGACTATGTATGTGAACCCTTCTATACCTGTACGTACTTTCATGAGTATAGCTTGCTTAAACAAGTTGATCAAGACGATCTCTTTTATTCCGAATTATCTAATTATCTAAATTTTCCGATAATCTAAATTGCCAAATCATCTTATTGTTAGTAGAATTCGCAAATTCTAGGTAACAACCACCATATTAAAGTCACCAGAAATAGGCTCTCAAAGTTCATCGTCACGGCACACAGCATCGTGCTAAGTCATCTCCGTTTTCCCTTGTCAATGATTATCTTTACTCTATATTGTCACTGGAGTAATTTTGAATAATCAAACGAGTACGTTTGATATTTTTCACCTTCATAACTTGTTCAATTAATTGTGATGAAAAAATAAATTGGGTTTAACAATTCATACATCTGAAGTTAGATGATAACTCGTGCGCTCGGAGTCATACTCACGAACTTGACTGGTTCTCTCTAAAACACGCACATCTCTAAGGCAAAAGCACCACTCCAACCTCTGAGTGGGCTCATCTTAGACAAAATTCAAAGAGTAGTGATAAATCGTATTTTTATCAAAATCATATGACCATTTTTGTATACTTGTTTGTTCTTGGAGTTATTTATGGAATTTTTTCATGGCAAAAAAAAAAAAAAATGAATGAGATTTGATTCAACGAAAATTCCTCCAGCTAATTCTCTTTTCCTTGCGTTGAAAGGAATACTGAAGCAGACTTTGGATGGGGAATCTCAAAGAGTTCAAAATTTTAGTTAGTCAACCAAATACAATGAGAAGATAGTGGAACAGGGTCCAACAACGCTGATGATCAAAACCTCATACGGCAGGTAGAATCCCTTGATTGAAGTTTTTATTAGGGACGTCCATAAATTTGAAGGGATTCGACTGCCTGAACGAATTCCAAGGTTAAGTTCGACAGTGGAGTAGCGGTGGACATGCGGATTCGCCGGCATTTCGATATGTTCCCATACGTTCCTCTTCTCTTTCTTAGCATCGACTATTTAGAATGGAGCCTTACATGTCTTCGAATCCTGCTCGCCTCCGCGAAGACCTAAAACCAACGACCAATCACTCAATCAGAACTCGTTGAGCTCTTGTAGGCACTCCTTTACAAAATTTCCATCAAGAGACTCTATTGGCAGAGTAGTAGCTGAGGAGGAGGAAACGCGACTAAACCAAGGAAGTGTATCCAATGGAGCTGAATAGTTCCGCAACCAAATGGGTCCAGAAACCACTGGTTTTTCTGAGTTTGCTTCATCTCTCCATGTTCCTTTAGGTAGATAAATATCTCGTTTTGTTGATCCTTGTTCTAATACGGGCGCGACCAGGATATCCTCACCCAGCATGTACTCTAAAACAAGAAACAGAAATACACTATTTAGATTCTATTTTTCATCTGAATAACTATCATTTTATCTTACCAAGTGTGATGCAAGATCTCGGTGACAAAGTACAAGGGCCAAAAGTAAGTTTCCCTATTTTTAATAACGAAAACAAAATATGATAGAACAATCCTGTAAGTAAGAGAAATTTAATGCGTCATACTTTTGCGACTTCAAACAAATTGAAAAACAAACAAATTCGCAAATTCAAATCGAACCGCAAAATTGAAAAGAATAGCGTCAATTTTTCCGCGGCCATCAACCATCATCGATATTCCAAAATTTTACACTGGTGAACGAGCGACGAGTGTGTCAACCGTACTCTTATCTCTCTACGAAAAATGTTGGCAAAAGTTACTTATGACTCTGGATGTGTTCTTTTCATTGAATCCCACCTCGTTCTACCACGAGTGAGACAATAAATGCAGGCTGATTAGAAAAAATCTCCAAAGAAACTTAAAACTTGGACTAAGTGAAAGCCTGGGATCTTGGCGCTAAGGAAGTTACTGCATACATTACAGTTACTGCATTTAACATTCGACCCCGTTTGGCTGCTGTCGCCCAAAACTTATTGATATCATTTCAATTGGGAATTTCCCTTGACCCGCCTCGCCGTGGTCTGCAAACCTCGCGCTGGTGATTTCCTTCTTTTTCCACGCCTTAAGGTTACTCTCGGCGGTCGCAATTTTGCAAATGGAGTCCATTAAGTTGCCGTTACTACGTGGACTCAAAATGAGAGAAAAGAGTTCTCTACTGGAAGAGTTGAAACTGATGCCACGGTATGAAAAATGTTTGCAAACTTGTGAATAATACGTGGAAAATTAAAGTAAGATACTCTTACCTTCAGATAATTTTAACGGCTTTTCAAACCATCTCCACATATTTTTTTCTTCTCTATGATAAGCCTAATTTTTCTTCGACGTTTTTTAACTTGATCAAAGTGCGTAATATTCTGAACTATAGATGACGGCGCGGCGAATGGCCGCAGGATAATCGACGCAATTTTATCAATTTTGATCCGAATTGAATTTTAAAAATATCGTTAAACATTTTAGTGAATGACGTGCCAAATACTTTTTTCAAAATAAATCTATCATATTTTATTGTTGCTAAGACGTGAAAAGGGAATATTACTTCTAATGTGACCCTCGTGTTCCAATTCTAAAAAAAATCCTCGAGACTGTGACACAAATTCATATGATTTTGAGCGGGAATTTACGATATAAGACATTAATAAGTGAGAACAAAAAGAGTCTATTATTCTGATTACTTAAAGGATCTGAAATGGACTTTAAAAAGCAGAACCGCAAAAATATCATATTTATATTGTAACATTACGGCAGCAATATTTAAAAAGTATTCACACTCAATTATTCGGAAATATACGACATTTCACAAAAATATTACGCAGCACTATATTGATCCAAAATTGTCGTAAAAGAAACACGGCTTCACTTCAGTGATGGTGTTGTTGCAATGTTACGACAGACTTCCAGTGTCATCAGACTGAGAACAGAGCACATCTGGTTGTAACTTCAGGCCGGTCAAGCTATTCTATTTGATTTCTATACATAAAGATAGGGATTTTAATTCTATCCCATCTTATATGTTACGAGTATAATTATAAATGGACAAATTTTGTAATTCTGGCGCATAAACCTTACATAACTGCTCCATCCTTAATTCAATGTTGATAATTTTCCGTGAAATATGATTATAATGTATGAAACATAGTTTATTTGCCAGGTTATTAACATTTGAATTAGCGCTAGTAGGAGGAAAAAAGGGTGTTGGTTAAAATATATTAATGAAAAGGGAGTTGAGGATATTTCTACTCGAGAATAAAAATTTTGAAATTAGATTTGTATTCGTCAAATAGAATAGATCTGAGCAATAAATAGGGAATTAACAACAGGGAGAATCGATTGGTTTTGGAGGTTCTTAACTGTTACCCAACAAACCTTCGGCATGACGCAGAAGAGTAGTAGGCAAAGAAAAAACTGTGGCGAAGCTAGAAGAAACGGGTACTCACGGTTACCATCAAAGCTCGGAGAGAATTGAACGCTTGAAAACAAACCTGAATTGATTCCATGAGCTTCTTCGTTGGTTGGGTCCACCCACCAGATGGGTGTATTTATTGGTTGACCAGTTTTAACAGCCTGTTTCATTACCTCAATGATTTTACCGGAGTACTGGTAATGTAATGCAGTATACTTCTTGCTTATAGCGACGGTCTATGAAAAGAAAAAATTCAAATTGGGAAATTCATCATTTTCAAGGACAAACAAAGAAGCATAAAAAAGAATAGATAAAGGATTAAAAAAAATATATATACTATAACCATCACAGCTCACCTCAGCATCGTAATCCCATGGTGGAATTGAGAATTGGATAGCCGGAAGGAAAGCATTCACTTGCAAGTATCGAATGAATAATTCCTTGGAAACTGTTTCATTATAAGCATTTCCTCCAACCATGTCGGGTAGAACAAAACCATATCCACTCAAGTTCATAAGAAATGTTGCAGATATAACACTCTTCAAACCAAGCTTCTTGATTCCCCACTCCGATTCTCGATCAAGCATGCGAACGAAATTTGGCAAAGTCTGAGTTCGTTTAGCAGCGCGTATTTCAATCATGGGCCCGAACTTAGTGGCAAGATGCACATATTTTTGAAGGATAGCTTCAGGTTGTTCCGTTTCCGGTGCATTTTGGACAGGAATTTGAGGCGACCAACTGCTCTCACCGGCATCAAATTTTAGAGAATCGATGCCACTTTCGGTCAACATTTTACGTAAACGTTTTTCATACCAGTCAGCTGCTGCTTGATTCGTAAAATCAATGTAACCTCCCATACCATTCCACCAAGTGGTGGTCGTCTCTCCTTTCGTGTTTTTAACTAAATAACCTTTCGAAGAAGCCTCTTTGTAAAAGGTATCACAATCCACATTGATGAAAGGATGAACCCAAATTGTGGTTCTGAAACCCATACCATTTAGTTTGGTGATTAGATTTTTCACATTCGGGAAGGTGGTTTTATTAAACTCGAGACTACCGTAGCACGTTTCCCAGAAATCGTCGATTTCAAGTTGACTATTGTTAAATCCGTTGTCTTTGATTTCCTTCGCATACTCCAGAACCACGTCTTCGTTAATACGAGTTTTGTATTTGGCCCAAGTTGACCAGATAGGATGCTCAACGATTCTAGTGTCAGGAATGCCACTTGGTTTTCCGAGCCATTTTTCAATTGCATATTCGTGTGCTAAACGAGGATTATCAAATTGACAGACCGTGTATTTAAGGGTTGGTCCTCCTTTTCTTAAATAAGGTGCGGTGTGATTTGCGATAATACAGAGAGAGCCCTTCCTGTGATGGTTCTGATCAATGAAGAGGGGTACCGCTGGGTCCACATAAATTAAAAAACCATTGGAGTTAAGCCAATAAGGTTCCGCGATAGCTTGACTAGATTCTGATTTAGTTACGTAGGGAACTTCATTAAATTCAGCTTCTTCGACAGGCCAATACTGATCACTTTGTTCGGCTCCACCGTACCAATGGTGTGGATTCATCGGGAAACAATCTTCTAAAGAGACGTTGCTTAAAGTAGAACTCCATGTTATTTCAAGGCACTTTTGCTCCTCCTCATTATTTTTCAGTTCTAGATGGACATCCCCGAAATAAATTTTACGATCACTCAGCTTTTTAGCATCATATAGCTGAAATTGATCCTTTGAAAGCTGCACTCCGAGTTCAATTGCAGGATATTGAGGAGTCTCTGCAAAGGGAAAAGAAAAATAAATTTAAGAAAAGAAAACAAATAAAGCAAGTCTAAATATTTGTAATATAAAGATTCTTGAAGAATAAAAAGTTTTGTCTTCTCCTTTTACAAACCAAATGTCTACAAAAATTAAGTATTTTGAGACAGTTATTTATTAGAATGATTGGATAGAAATAAGGGTTGACGATAGAGTGTTTGGAAAAATATGCAGGGTATCCCAAAATAGAAAGTCGAGCTTTGCATCATTAGACCTGGGCTGGGCTAGAAAAATATTTAAGAATGATGCAAGTTAAATGATGGAGGGAAAAAAATCAAGGAAATAAGGATATGCTGAGGAATAGCTGTGGAGACCAAAGCCCACCATGTGCTGTGGCGTCGTTGGTAAGTAAGTATAGTTTGCATTATATCGAGTCATTTGCTAGCTATTAATTATTGCTGCAAGTATTCTGATTTTCGGAACGTCAGTTGAAATTTGATTAAGGGTGGTAGGACTGTTAGGTGAATTAGGCAAGCACTGATCTGTGGGTAAATTTTGAGGCTACCACGCAACAGTTACCAACACCACCTTTTTCAACATGACGACTGTTTGAAGATTTTGGAGACTATAGGCGGAGACCTTGGGAGCGTTCTAGAATTTTCCGATCCGATAACCCGGGGAAGTGCATCAGAATTTCCGGGGAGTGTTTACGATAAAGCCGATAATGTTTTGATGAAGCTCATCGGTCCTCCGATGAATTTCCGAACGATCACAGGCGCAGCGTGTATATATGGGTGTTGCTAAAAGTGTCTGTTTACATTTCAATAACCTCCAAAACACCCATAAGAATTGATAAGAATACACGGAAATAGGTTGTTTACTTCTTTGAGGTTTGTTTACATCGGCTTTACCGGAGCTCTTACTCCGATAAAGCCGGTGTACCTACCCCTGGAAAGAGTTCTGATGAATTTCGTCGGAGTTCAAGAACGCTCCGATGAGCTCCCCTGGGTTATCAGAAACGAAATCGGAGAATAAAAGAACGACTTGGAGTTTCACCGGTGTACTGGCGAAGCTCCCCGGGGAATTCTAGATCTAGAAAGCTCCCCTTCAGAGCAGTGGTGGCATTCGTAATTCTGCAACAACGTTTTTCCTCCATTTGTATCTACGTACAACAATCGATTGTTGGTGAAGCCCTGCGTTTTGCTATCGAAACGAATTGTTCCACTTAGAGTCAAATGAAGGAAAACTGTTGTCGCATATTGTTCGAGCCACCGCACCTAGCACTATGGTTTGAGATTGGAAAAAAGTGGCAAAAATTCTGTGAAAAAAAGTCATAAAAAATCATCGTTTTCGACCTTTTAAGCTAAATTTAAAAATTTCAGGCAACAAAACTAAGGTTTAAATTACTTGTTGAAAGTGTTTCCATTGACTAAAATTGGCCCTGAAAGTTTATAAATGATAAATTTACGAGAAATTTACTTTTTGATTTTTGGCCACTTTTTGACGATCTCAGACCATAGTGCATAGCTTCAAAGAAATATTCAAAACTGAGCAAAAGATATAAGCATGAGCGTAGCTACTATGAGGCCAGGGGGGCCACGCCCCCTAGAAAAGTTGATGATGAAAAAAATGCAATAATAATTGAAAGAAGAAAAAAATAATTGTAAAGCGTAAAACAAAATAAAAAACATTGTTCACCGGCAAATGAAGTATATATTTTTACTATTGGCGATTAAACGTGAAACATCGAGAGGGAAATCCTTTCAAAAGATTCTTCTTTTCCTTTTTTCATCATTTTGTGTTCTACGGTGATATTATTACCTATTTGAATTCACGAGTACCAAAAAACATTGTAAGGTTACTTTTTTTCTAATTAGATAGGTTTATTTATACGGCAAAGGAACATAAAATTACTTATTTCGTGCGTGTTTATCTTCTTATTAATTGCGAAGAGGAGATATCCTAAAATCACATCTTAGGGCGGCTAAATTGGCAAAATTTTCTGGGGGCGGACCCCCCTCCCCTCAAACTGGGAGGTGTTTCCCCCAGACCCCCTCACCCGGTGGGGTTTCCACCCCCCCCCCCCCCCCCCCCAGCAAACTTGTCTAGCTGTGCCCATAGTCATATAAGGCTACAAAGATCTTGAAAAATGATGAACGAAGTTCTCAACCGAAAGTAAAATTGACTCGTCGATCAAAAGTTGCGGGCAATTGAACTTTAGGGGGAGTTTTCAGAAAACGAGCTTCCCTCGGCCTCATAATAAGTGATAATACTATCGTAATGATCCAACAGAGTTGATTGATTTAAGTTAATTTTTATAAATTACATCATATCACAATAAAGATGCATTTTATCACTAACATCGGGCACTTTCCTCGGTAATCATTGAGGTTCGAATCACGGAAGAAAGTTTAGATCACAATAAAAGCTAACCAAAACAAATTAATTTAGTCCAAATTTACGACGCAGCTTTTCCCCCAGAAACTTAAAGAACAAGCACGATTGGAACTCAAGTAACGAAACTCACAAATCTCGGTAAAACACACCTTTGGATGGTTACAACTGAATCATTGGATGCACTGTGGATCGAATAATCGACGTGCAGAAAAACATTGAGAAAAATTGAACTTGCAAAACCAAAAATCACAGACAAATTACACCCCTGACTGAATGACGACTGTTGGGCTTATGAACGAAAAAACTCATTAGGATGTTTTGGCCTTTAGACACCGCAAAGGAATCGTTTTACCTGCAAAGAAAAAATCAAACTTATCCTCCTAACTTCAACGTACACTCGTACAGGCCTAAACCCGTCCATTTGGAACCCCAGATTCCTTATTTGTTTTTATGACATTTTCAATGAGCGTGATTAAAAATCTACTTGTATAAGCCGTATTTTTATCCGTACGAGGATAAAAAAAAAAAAAAAAAAAAAAAAAAAAAAAAAAAAACAAACTTTTTACGTTTTTAGAGCTTTTTACAAGCGGATTCTTATGGACAACTGTAAGGTTATAAGCGGAGGGAGGCCGATTGTTTGCTTTTTGGAGTTTGTAGGGTACAATGTAGAAAAAAAAAAAAAAGCGGTGGCATTTGAGCCACAGGGCCACCAGGTCGCTCACTACCGCTCACAGTGACTCGTGCCGTTCGCTAAACTTCATCAGATTCTGGGTGAACACGACTGAGTTTTGAGAACATTAAAACGACGGCTCTTTCAACATCGCGCCCTTTTGGAAATTGAGTCAGATGCGCATGCTTGAGCGCATTTAAATTCAGAGCAGCCGTTGAGCGTATATTTGAATAAAGGCATTTTTTAATTCACCGATGATGCGACCTATTGAGAAAAGATTACGCAGTTCAGTTCAGTGTATATCATGTAATGCACGGAAATATTCGCATCTGCAAACTTTACTCAACCGGTGGAGTCGGTCGTCGATGACTTTAAGAAACTTGCGGATATTTTAATAATTAAAAGGCGATTGCACCGCTTGAGAAAAGATCCCAAATCAAAGCATTTTGAGCAGTACAGTCATTCACTGAACAGAACTGGGTAGGTAGGTAGGCAATCTTCTCTCAACCAGTGGAATCATCGGAGCATTGAAAAATGCCATTAATTGTACGCAAAACGGCAGCTCTGCTTAAATCACGTTGACATGTGCGCAGGAGTGTGAGTGGAGCCTGCGAAGCAATCACATGCGACCTGCGACCTCTACTATCAAAGCAGCCGTTAATAGTAGCCGTGAAATCAAGTGGTTTTGATTCCTTTCAAAAGTCGTTTCAACTTTTTATCTGAAAATTTCCTCAAATCGTGATTTGCGTTGTTTTAAAGCTCGACGGAAAATTTTACATGAAAACAGTTTTCGTTTTCCTGCATTTTTCATGTTGTGTGGTCATTAAATAAATAATTGTTCAGTTTTTAATGCCAGTAATAAGCCTCAAAGTGATCGAAATTCGAGACATAATACTATACACAACAACAACACACACAAGATAAATAGTTCGCTTAAAAAATATTCATATTTTTGAATAGATATCCTTCACATGATATAATTATACAGGGTGTTTCAGACCACCCGTCCACTATCTTTTTAGCGAAAACGGCGCAAGATAATGAAATTCTGACGAAACTTTTCCATGTATATCGACCCCGAAGAATTCAGGGAAAATATTGCCGACCCCAAAAAACGGCCCCTAAGGGCCTATTTGGGCCCCTAAAAAGGGCCAAATTGCTGTTTCTCAATGTTTTCTTATGGGGCGGGTGTTTTTTTATTTCAGAAACGAATTGTACGCCTGAAAATAAGCATATTTTGTACAGGGCATTATTTTCAAAAAATGGCCCTTTCTCAAGTTAGGGGCCGTTTTAAAAAAAAATAGGGGCCATTTTGAATCGCTCGCTGTGACCTTGAAAATTGATGGATTTCGAAAAACTAAAAATATTCTGAATCAGCAGATCAAGGGCTTTCATTTGATGTATCACAACCTTATTTTCTGCGAAAAGATATTTGGGGCCCCCTCCCCCCTAAATTTTGGGGCTTTGGGGGCCGCTACGAAAAAAATTTCAAATAGCAAGGTATAGGTTGTGATATATCATTGGAAAGCTCTTGAAAAGACGAAAAAAATGGTCCAAACCGGAAGTCAATCTGATCATTTTAACGAGAGTTACGGCCTGGCCTCTCCCCCTCAATTTTGGGGCTTTGGGGGCGGGGCCCCTTTGAGTAAAATTGGAAATGGCAGGGTACAAATTTTTAAAATCATTCAAAAGCCCTTGAAATGACAAAGAAAATAGTCCAAACCGGGTCTCAATCCGATAATTTTAACGGGAGTTACAGCCATTCAAAGATTTGAAGTATTTTTCTCGTATTGCGGAGGATTCATCGAGGAGGCCATAGAAAACACAAAATCCCGCGAATACGAGAAAAATACTTCAAATCTTTGAATGGCTGTAACTCCCGTTAAAATTATCGGATTGAGACCCGGTTTGGACTATTTTCTTTGTCATTTCAAGGGCTTTCGAATGATTTTAAAAATTTGTACCCTGCCATTTCCAATTTTACTCAAAGGGGCCCCGCCCCCAAAGCCCCAAAATTGAGGGGGAGAGGCCAGGCCGTAACTCTCGTTAAAATGATCAGATTGACTTCCGGTTTGGACCATTTTTTTCGTCTTTTCAAGAGCTTTCCAATGATGTATCACAACCTATACCTTGCTATTTGAAATTTTTTTCGTAGCGGCCCCCAAAGCCCCAAAATTTAGGGGGGAGGGGGCCCCAAATATCTTTTCGCAGAAAATAAGGTTGTGATACATCAAATGAAAGCCCTTGATCTGCTGATTCAGAATATTTTTAGTTTTTCGAAATCCATCAATTTTCAAGGTCACAGCGAGCGATTCAAAATGGCCCCTATTTTTTTTTAAAACGGCCCCTAACTTGAGAAAGGGCCATTTTTTGAAAATAATGCCCTGTACAAAATATGCTTATTTTCAGGCGTACAATTCGTTTCTGAAATAAAAAAACACCCGCCCCATAAGAAAACATTGAGAAACAGCAATTTGGCCCTTTTTAGGGGCCCAAATAGGCCCTTAGGGGCCGTTTTTTGGGGTCGGCAATATTTTCCCTGAATTCTTTGGGGTCGATATACATTGGAAAAGTTTCGTCAGAATTTCATTATCTTGCGCCGTTTTCGCTAAAAAGATAGTGGACGGGTGGTCTGAAACACCCTGTATAGATTACGTATTTTATTCTACATTTTTGATCGTTTGAAAGTTTGTCCTTTAACCCTCAACTTGACGAGAGGCGTAGCTATAACAATAAGCTTTGTCGAAATGGTTTATTTTAATTATTCTTTCAGGTTTTTTTTTCGATTTTCTTTGATGTAACATATACCCTAAATTAAGATCATTTTTTAACGACAAAAATTATCATTGGAATCCATTTTAATTACCATTTTGATCTATATGATGAGTACTGTCGATGCTTGTATTATACACAAATACAATGAGCTTGCCATCTTCAATCTTTAAGTTGAAATTTCTCAACCCAGCGTTATTTACGTTAGCAGCATCTGTTGACTGAGAGAAGAGTAAGAGAAGAACGAGAGTAAAAAAACCGCGAACACAGGCTAGAATCATTCTACTTGATAAAAAAGCCGGCACGAGAGTCGTAATGCTAAAATATTTCTGTCTCATTGTGATGACAAACTGCCGTGATAAACAATATTCTCTATCACAGTCTTTAAAAAAGTTAAAAGCGCCGAACACAGAAGGTCTATATTTACAGAAAATTTATCATCTAAGCACAGCAACCTGGACGATATAATTCTGATGACTAAAAATTCGTGCGTAGACTTAATACTTCCAAAACTTCCTTTGAAAATTGAAATTAAGGTATTAACGGTGAACTGACCAAAAAAACAAAAAACAAACTAAAATGAAAAAAACCCCCGAAGTTATCGAGCGTAAACACACAAGATGCGCGGATGACGATACGTGACTACACCTCACCGACCACGGCCCGTAATCTACTAAACGCGACCATAAACGGATACAGAAGTTTGTCTTTTCTCTCTCTCCTCCCATTTGAAAGCAAGTGTTAGAAAAGGACGGAAATGGGGCTAAAGTCACGGGATAGCCCCCTGCCCCCTTGGCTGTCCTTTTCTAACTCATGCTTTCAAAGAGGTGGATAGAGAGAAAAACAAATTCCTGTATCCGCCCATGCTAAACGCATGCGCATGGAAAAAAAGAGTGATCTAACTTATAACGGACAATTCACGAGGTGAGCGACCAGAGAATAAGATACAAAAGAATGATCAGCGTTAAATGAACAGCATGAGAGACCTATACGGACAAACAGATAGCAAAAAAACCAAAACAATCAAACAAACAAATAAAAAAGTAAAAAATAAAAAAAAACAATGAAACAATGAAACATAGGGATAAAAATTCATGTCATTGCGAGCTTAAATATTTAAAATTAGATATGCTGATTTATCTTTGAGTAATATACTGAACACAGGTTGAATTAAAATAAGATAAGAACAAGAATAATAACTATAACTTGATAATCACAGTCCGAGGAAATATGAAATATGCTTATGTGTGTAAATTTTCCCCAACTACATGGGTTGATTTAAGTTTCTGGGAGGGGAGGGGAGAGGCCAGAGGGGAAGGCATGATTAAGATTTGGCCACAATTTAAAGAACTTCTTGAATTTGACCACCTTCTGATAGAAAATGTTTATACAGCTGGTGGCCAGAAAGTGACGACAGACCCTTCGTAACTTTATTCCAATTGATGATAAAATGATGCGGTTTGGCGCCATTCTCCATCATTTAGAGAGGCTGACTTTATAAGGGGGTCGCGACTCCCACTCCCCTTCCCTCAGGGGACGCAGGGATAGGGCATCCCGCCCGCGTAATTCCATAATTTCAGATGGAAACCTCTAACTTGTGATACATCGTTTGATAAGGGGTAAGAACCAGAGACTTTCGACGCAAACCGAAGATCAATATCGTTTTTCGTTTTCGATACATCGAAAGTCGAAGTTTGATTTTGACCCATTTTCAAAAAATCATTACTCCTCTTTAAAAATCCAGACGTTAATTAACTAGGAGTCTAAAATACTCTCCAGAGCAAGTCCTTTAAAAAAAGAAACAAAAAACAAAAAACAAAACAAAACATTTTTAACAAAAATGTTTTGAAAAAAATGTAGTCGAAACTTATGGTTTTAGAGTCTCCAAACATTTTTACTGTTTTTCCCCCCTCAAAGGGGCTTTCTGAAAAATTCCGTGAGACAAGCCCTATTGAGTGATATATCTATTGAAAGGACATAACGAACTGAGCATTTTGGCTTAAACTGGAAATCAGTATATTTTTTCGTGTTCGAGATATGAAAGGTCGAAGTGCGATTTAAAGCCAGTTTTCGAAAATTCTTAACTCATACAGAAAGAGTTGTAAGACAAAATACTGCACCTTTAAAATGCTCTTCTTGATGAGTGCTCTCAAGAAAAAAATTTGAATCCAGAATCAAATAAACCGGAAGTCAACTTTTAGGCACCTTAACATTGTTGGCGGGAAAACCCCTATTTCTCAAAATTTTCAAATGGCAACCCCTATCTTGTAATACCTCATTCGAAAAGGCTTAAACAGTTGTGAATTTTGGTGCAATCAAAAGTTGTAAATCGTTTTTCTTATTCGATATATCAAAAATGGAAGATCGATTTGGAACGTTTTTCGACCCAATTAAAAATGGATCCTATCGTGTGATACATCATTCGGAAGCACTTAAAAACCCAAGCATTTCAGCGTAAACTGGAAGTCAATCCCTTTTATCGCGGTCGAAATATCGCAAGTCAAAGTTAAGGTTCCTGTTAAGGTCTACCTTAAATTTTGACTTGCGATATCTAGATAGCGCAAAAAGGGATTGACTTCCAGTTTGCGCTGAAAATTCTTGGTTTTTTATGTGCTTTTGAATGATGTATCACACGGTAGGATCCGTTTTTTAATAGGGTCGAAAAATGGTCTAAATCGAACTTTGATTTTCAATACATCGAATAAATAACTTTTGATTGTACCAAAATTCACAACTGTTTACGCCTTTTCGAATGAGGTATTACAAGATAGGGGTTGCCATTTGAAAATTTTGATAAATGTCGGTTTTCCCGCCAAAAATGGTAAGGTGTCTGAAAGTCGACTTCCGTTTTATTTTATTCTAAATTCGCAGTTTTTCTCTTGAAAGTTCTCATCAAGTAGAGCATTACACAGGTGCAGTATTTTTTTTTCTGGCTCTTTTTGTGGGAGTTAAGAATTTTCGAAAATTGACCCTACATCAAACTTCGACCTTCGATATCTCGAACACGAAAAAAGATATCGACTTCCAGTTTAAGCCAAATGCTTAGAATTTCACGCCTATTCAAAGGACGTATCACAAGATAGGGATTGTCATTTGACAATTTTAAGAATTGGGGGGGGGGGGGGGTGCCCTCCCCCTGAAAAAAACTAAATTTTGGGTTGTGAAGGTATTTTTAAATAAAACTGGAAGTTCAAATTACAATAAAACCGATATATTCCGAGTTTTTTATGGTCACCCGTTCAAGAACACCATAGTGAGCGCTTGAGCAGGTTACGTGAAACACCCTGTATAATGAGAAAGCCTTCACTATCACCCGCTTTAAACGATTTTCAGGTATTGTTAATTTTCGGGGTTAATACAGTGGCGGCTCGCCAGGTGAGGCAAGTGAGGCGACAGGGAGCCATCGCCTCACATTTTTTGAAGTTGGAGAAAGAAAAAAATTAAAAAAGTAAAATAAAAAGGTTGAAATGGTTATCATTCCATCATCCTTTGTTTCAATAGTCCAAAAAGTATGAATGGAACATAAAATTTTCAAAAAAATTTATGTGAAGAGCGTTTCAAAAAAAATTCTGTGCACCTCTCATTTTCGTCGCCTCACCTCCACGAGCCGCCAGTGGGTTAATATGATAGGGGGGGGGGGGGGGGGGGGGTCTGGGAGGGGGGTATATGTGCACACTTATGACTTCGCACTTCTAGTCAAAAGATTGCGTTCGCCGGCCGCTCTTTTCAAATCGCTGGCATTAAGTAATGCACGTTGTTCTCTAGAGCACAAAAGTATCTCATTACAACTCAAACTCTTACAAAAGAGAGAGAGAGGGGGAGAGAGAGAGAGAGAGAGAGAGAGAGAGAGAGAGAGAGAGAGAGAGAGAGAGAGAGAGAGAGAGAGAGAGCAAAAGAAACGCTTTGATTTGAATTCAAATTTACGATTTTGTCAAAATATGCTAATCTCCGACTCCGATGAGCGCATTGAAAAACGATGAACTCACGCCAGCCATGAGCGCTGCAGCATCGCTTTGTCGAAATGGAAATGATGAGTATGTGATGAGTTTTCACAAGACTTTGAGAACGGTGCGGCGGTGTTGTCAGACTTTGGATTGGTACCCTTGCAATTTACATTCATTCGAATAGCTTTTACTTTTCACTTCAAAATTTCAATTTTTTTAAATTTCCAGTTTCCAATTTTTTTTTTTAAAAATGTAATCATTTCTAAATCTCTTCCTAATGTTACGTTCACTAAAATTCCGTCTCCATTCACGATTTTCCTGTTATTTACCCCTTTCGCTATTTATAGTCCCTTGTAGAGGACGTTTGTTAACATGGATTCTTATGAAAATTCAAGAAAATTTATATACCTACTACACATGAAATTAGAAGAGCGAAATTCGTTCGACTCATTAGTAAAGTTCTAAGAATTGTGAAACTGCTTTTTCATCACTCGGCACTGAAAGGGCTCATTAGTTTACATGGCACGTTCAGTATAGTAAACTTTAGCGTAGGAACACTACTGGATTATCTACTAACCCTTTGAATACCACACTCAAGAATACTCGTGTACGTAACTTCGTCTATTCTAATTCCTTATTGATAGTGAAAGCTACCCCAAACTATAAAAAATTGCAAAATAATATTTCGTCAATACGCGCCTTCAATTAGATGGATATGCAAAATCAACACCGTAAAGTTGGAATAATATTGACTACCCTCTAAATCTCAGAGAGATGGCGTTAATTTCTTTCAATAAACTGGTAGTTAAAGGGTTGGCAGTGATTATGTAAATACTTATAAGAAATTGTTAACTGTACCATTTGTGTTTAAATCTATTTAGAAAAAAAAAAATATATATACGCCACCCATAGCCGTACATTAGTCAACAATGTTGGCGAATTTTTCAACTGATTCTAAGGCGCACGAGTACGTGAACCTTAAAAATAGTGGCTCTGAGTTCGTTCACATAATATTTCCTCGGTTTCGCGTTTCTCTTCATTGTTCGCAGGACAGCACAAACTAACAAACAGTTGTTTAGTTTGTCTATTTCTTTTCTTTTTTCTCCTTCTTTTATCTTTTATTTTTTGATCCTTATTTCTTATTTTCAAGCTAATTGCCTTGGCCCATCCAATGCCATTTCACTGATTTTACAGTCCGTATTTATTTGCTATAATTTTTTTCTTCGGTTAGTATAGCGCCGCTTACAATGGCCAGAGATCAGTGGCGCGGCGTAGCGCGCAATCTGGCAACGTAGTATTCTGTTCATTTAAACCCATGTAAAAAGTCGAATGTGAAGGTGTTCACCGAACACCCAACACTTCGATCTTTTTCATGGGTTTAAATGGAAGAACTGCAACGTTGTCAAATCTCACGCTACGCCACTATCAGAGATCCTGAGATCCTCAAAAAGTGGCCAAAAACAGAAAGAAAATTTTTCTTCAATTCATCTTTCGTAAATAATTTTCTAAAACCAATTTTAATAACGGGGAACATTGTTTTAATAAACAAGTTAAACCTAGAAATATTGTTGCAAAGTTTTAATTCAGCATGTAAAGGACGAAAACTATGCTTTTTTCCCGTTTGATTTGATTTATTCCATTCGTGATACTGTTTTATTTGTATTTTGCCCTGATTTAGCTCCATTCAGTTCCAAACATCAACTAAAAGATCTTTAGGCCTCACAATATTGAGTGCGTGCGCAACAGAGACAGTTTTACGAAAACGGTCTCGCTCTCGCACTTATTGTTGGTTTCCTTAACAACTTGCTAAACGCGACCACAGTCAGCGCTATAAGAAGCAATGGGTGCGAGACAGAGACCGTTTTACGAAAACGGTTTCTCGCTAGCACTCATTGCGTCTTAGAGGAACAAGTTGACAAACGGACTAAACTCCATTTCCCATCATGCAGGGCGTTAAAGAAAGTAGGTTCCACTCAAATTATCTCAAAAACAGTTGCGAATTTCGAAAAACGCTAAAACGCATGTTCAATTATTTCGAGGGGGGCACTTTTTAAGGGGGTCGCAGCATAGGCGCACTCAGGATTTGAGTTTGGGAGGGGCCAAGTTGTCATTTCAAATGAGAGGTCTGAGGCGGGGGAGACACCCCCCCCCAGACAAAGGGAGGTTCGGGGGTCTTCCCCTAGAAAATTTTGCTAATTTAAGCTATTCTTAGCCGCAAAATTAGACGACTTCTATTCAAAAACTTTAATGAATTAGCTCTCGAGAAAAATTGGATTTTCCGCAATCATGCTGTTATTAACATACGGGATCTTCATCTACAGTCACGCTGATAGTAATGTGGAGTCTTCATTAAATCTGGATTTCAGTAGATGCAAATACATAGGGTGTAAAAAAAAGGAGCAGCTCCAAATAACTCATCGAGTTTGGGATCGAATTTCGAAAAACGCTGAAACACGGGCTCCAGTATTTTGAGGAGGACATATTTTACGGGGGTTGTCGATTTCCTGGCCCCCCAAGGAGGCGGATACCGGAGTCACCACCCGGCCCCTAAAGCAGATTTCTTAAATGGCGGCCCCTAATTTTTATTACATAACTTCCAAGAGCATCAGATTCTAAGAATTTTGGCGCAAACTACAGGTCAATGTAGCTTTTGGTGTTCAAAGTCAAAGATCAGCTTCAAGTTGTTCACAAAACAAGGAATTTTCAGTAAAAAATCCGATTGTAAAATTGGTGAAAACCTGATTTTTATACTTCCCAATTTTTTTCAAAACCACTCCAATAAAAAAAAAAAAACCCCCGTTTTTTATAAGCAGCGTCGCATGATTTTCAAAATGGCCGCTTTTGGTTGTAAATATTTGGAGGAGCACAGCATCGTATCGTTGCGTGCGGGGTGTATTAAAATCAACGTTTTTCAACCTCCATTTTAATAAACTCAATGGAAAATAAACAAAATTAAAAACAACAGACAGTGAGAAAAAACGTCAAAGACGAAAAAGGCTTCGAAGCAGCCGCTAGGGCCATTCAGTAAACACAAACGCACAAAAAATATAAATAAATATATTATGAAATCAGAAATTAAATTTACATAACAGCTAAAAAAGTAAAATATGAACACTTTAATTTTTAGTTAAAAATAACAGATCACATCTTTGAAACGAAACGGGTTTAAAATTTAACATTTAAAATATCATACAGGCGTTGAACGGTGCGATACAAATTTGAGCTATTTCATTCTATTTTATGGGTAAAAGGAGAGATTCGAAGAAAACAAAAATTGAAGGAGGGTACCTGTATACAAATAATGTTTTCCAATTTCTCTTATAGAAAAACAATTGAAAATCATTAGGTTTAATCAAGGAGTAATCAGATGCCCTTTCAATAAGATTTGCAGATATACCCATATTTTCTTATGGGGAAAAAGGTTTAGGACGCATGTAAAGTTGCGTCCAAAATAACAGCTGAAATTAATTTAACTTTTTACCACAGCTGCAATGTTTACCTAGAGTATATTAATACTAACGGAACAAATTCAATGCATTAAACGAAAAATGGTGCTCCTAGTTTTATTTACTTTTCAATTTTCAATGACAGACTGATAGGTACAGTCGACGAATTAAATAATTTCAGTCGACTCCTCAGATTTTGGTTCAGGTAGGCAACCTGCTATACCTATCACAATGAAGTTAAGACCATTGCGAGTGGTCTGCCCGAGTCAAAATCTAAAGCGTTGGTTGACATTATATAATTCGCCGACTGTACCAGAAATAGATTTTTAAAATTTCAAGATGAATTGCTTTTGAAGAAGATTTTTTCAATTCCAAAAATTACCTCCTAAAAATTCTAAAACTACCAAAAGTAGTAGTCAGGCACTTTAAAAAGAACCGTCAGCAAGTCTTGACGGATTTTTATTTATTTATTTTTTTTTTTCTTTCAATGCATTGTTTTGATGAGACTGAACCATACATACATACAACACATACCATTTTCAAGTAGATATGAAATCAAAAAAGTCAATTATAAAAATAAAATATGAAAAATGCTGGTAGGTACTGAAAAATAGAAAAAAGGAGAATTTTGAAGGCAGAATACTACAGTCAAAACGGGAACTCCTGTAAGAGTCAATTGAATCGATTTTAGAGTCGATTTAGATTTTAATTACCCTCCTGAGACCCCAGGGCAAACCATCTTGCCAATAAAATTTATACTGGTGGCGGCCTGATGGCAAACTGTCTTGCCATAGTTGTTTTCAACTCTGGCCACTAGAGCAGTGGCGTAGCATGAAATTTGGCTACGATGTAATTTGTCCATTTAAATCCATTCAAACGATTGAACTATTGGGTTTTCAGAGAACACCTTCGCATTCGACCTTTTACATGGGTTTAAATGAACACAAGACAACGTTGCCAACTTGCACGCCACACCACTGCACTAGAGCTGCACATCAGCTTCAATAATATACATATATATATATTTTTTTTTTTTTTTTTTTTTTTTTTTTACCGCAACACCCAAGAAACACCGTGGATTCAAAATTCAGTAATTTTTCTAATCTCGAGTCTCTAGCACTATAAAAATTCAGAAATATCTGATTCTCCGGAGGTCACTGTAGTATTCTATGTTTCATAGGAACCGATTGTGAAGTGCGCTATTCGACAACGTTGCATTTTGTGTCTTTAAACGTATGGAAAAGGTTAAATTTGAGCATGTTCACTGCACAGTGCACACCAAATGTAGATAATTTTTTTTTCATTAATATACGATGAAAAAATGTAACGTTGCCAAATTGTACGCTTTGTTACTGAAAAGAACAAGTCTTGACATGTGTGTAGGTACGGCAATAAACAAAGGCATAACCTGAAAAAATTCACACATATTCGTCTTAAGAGACCTTCAGCAAGCTATTAATTTGTATACGCTTGGAAATAATCGTTTGGAGAAAGAAAACCCAAAAACAAAATTAAATAATTATTGTAATAAAACAGACCGTATCTCAATACTTTAAAATAGCTAGATTACGGAACAAAAAGTGAAAACTTCTGTTCGGAAAGTTTATAAACAAAATCCAAAATGCTGAGTCTTTTTTTAACAAATATGTTTGACAAAGGACAAAGAGAGGCGAACAGGCACTATCTCCCAAAATAGGTGAGCTCTTATATGTGGTCATTACGCAGCCGGTAGAATTCTGAGTGATACGCTTACTTGATAGTTGCCCATCTGACATTATACGACCACTTCGAATTGAAATTAGACACAGATAGATTTGTTTCAAGTCGAAATTCGTTTTTTCGAGCCTCTTCGAAAATTCGAAAAGCCTCTTGCACAATTTTCTTCAGGTGTTCGACGTGTGATTTCCACAAAGTTGGAGTAAAATCAGTCACGGCCTTCGCGAAAAGATCCTTGACGTCAGCCAGCTTTTGCGTCGTATTTTGCGACCCTCTGTTTCAACCATGCCCACGCCATTTCTATTGGGTTGAAAAGACAGTGGTATGGTGGTAGGCGGATGACTCGATGTCCAAGTTCCCGAGCTTTTTCGTCAAGGAAATATCGTTTATTTACAGGCTTTTTCAACACTCTGAAATTTGAATGATAAATTTTATCGAGTTTCTACTGACTTTTTTTAGGTTAAAACTATACCTATCTAGTCCCTACAATTTCAACTTAAAATGAGGAAGTGCGTCAATTTTTGGAGACAATTATAGACTAAACTATAGTTGCTATCGAAACATCGGCTATCAACCCTGCGTCAAAAGAAGTAAATACTGCTTCGTGCAAATGTAAAAGGGCTGGTAATTTTCAGTCAGTTTTGAGGTCATGCTTCAGAGCTTATATTTCCTTTGATTTATCCCCAGTTGAGCTGGCTCGAGTTGGGAAAGCTACAAGACTCAAATTCTATTGCCACGTAGCCTTGGTCTACATTGCAATTAATTGACTTACATCCCAGGGATACTCAGTTCAAATCTGTTCTTTTTCTAATCTTTTATTCCACTTTCAACAATAGTTAGATCAGATTTTGAGCGTCACAGTAGCATCATCTGGGGAGGGCAGGGTGCGGGGCCACCCCCCCCCCCCCGTGATTTGGCACATCCAGAAATTTTGGCTCACACAGAAAATTCTGTTGAAATTCTTTTACACATAAAATTTTTCCCAAAATTTGCCCAGACAGTAAGTGATCTCGAAGGTCACAGTTTCAAGGACCAAATGCATGAGAAGCAAAAAAAAAAGGAAAAAAGTCATCAGATTTTTTTGACTACCCCCCCCCCCCGGTCAAGACTTGAAATGACGCCACTGGAGCGTTATCATCCCAAAATGGTACCGAATAATTTAATTTATTTCAGTAATAATGTGAAATGAATCATCACTTAAAGTTTCCAGACTAAAACGGCTTTTTAGGAAATTATCAGAAAGACTTTAGAACTCTCTTTTAGACTCACTTGTCTCGAGACGAGACTCCTTATAAAAAATGGCTCCATTGCAGCAAGGCTGAAAAGACATAAATATTGTGCTTTATTGTTGAACCCCACATACACGACCAAACTATCTTCAGACCTTTGCGACAATAGACTTAAACTAATGTTAAGGCGCCCGCCAGTTTGCGATGTCATTTGTTTTCTTTGCGATCTATTGTCTTCGTTGTTCATGAAACTGAGACGTTGCTCTGTTACTATAGGAGATCTAAAAAGCTTACGACGAATCAAGTGTGATATGAAATAACTCGAAATATTTTGCTCCAAAAATTTGACACCAGCCAGCAGCCTCACGACAGTTTTGATTGGATAAAAAGGCCGATCAAAAACTGATCAATGCAAATAAGGCTTGTATTGCACGAAAAATATGGTGACTTCTTAATGTGAGTGCCAGACAAATCCAGCGAAGAAAGCGTACAGTTTGGCAACATTGCATCTTGTCCATTTGAATCCTTGAAAAAGGTCTAGATATTTGGTGTGAAAAGACTTTATAACTTCGAATAAAGCTCTGGTTCGGGTTAGGTTTTGCTGCAGGCAAATTGAGTATTAATTCTGATGTAAAATACTTGAAAATAACAATGAGATCATTGAAAAAGGTCTAAAACTCACTCCTTAAAACTTGGCTCAAAGTTTAGGTGGGGACTGCTTGTATGAACTGCGTACGTTTTGCACCTTTAAACTAAAGAACAATACTGCATTGAAATTAGGTATATGTAGCGTCTTTCTCGTATTAAACGTAAAGTAGAACTTTTCTGTTTGTAGTTTCGTGTTCCTCGATACAAAATCAGTAAGAATTAATCTTCAAATTTGAAAATCAAACGGATGGATTCTTGAAAACCAAAAGAAACAATCTTACTATTCCGATTCTTCGGTTATATTCTTTTGTTTGGGAGTGCGAAACGTACAGCAAAGTCTACACGGTGATTCGTTTGAACTTTGACCCAAGTTTTCTCTGTGAGGAGTGAATTTTAGACCTTTTAAACGTTCTCGTCATTATTTTTGCAGCATTTTACATCAGAAGTGATAATCCATCTGCCCACAGCAAAACCTTGCAAAATCTCCATTCAACTTTTCTCGTTGATTTCGATCGGTAAAATACAACGTTGCCAGATTGCACAACAACAGAAAAAAAAATTAAATAAAATAAAACAAAAAATCAGTATATCACAGGTTTAGCGCTTGAGCTGTCTACAGTAAGGGAGTCCAGAACTTGGGCACAGCACAGAGGAGTGTCCACTTGATAAGTGTTATGGAAAAGGGCGTAATCTACTTGGTAAGAGAGGCGGTCTTTGCTATAGTGGGTGGTGGGCTCAAACCTGTGGCCCCAAAGAACTTCGGCCGGGAGGTAAGAAGTTCTTGCTTGAGTCGGCTGTCCCGTTGACTCAGTCGTCCCTTCGAGGGTCACGATTATTTCAAACTTTTCCGTCAATAATTCAGCGGCGCCCGTCGTGTAAAGTGGGCTCAGGCAGTCGATTCGATGGATGACCACTGATGGCCACAGTAAGAATACATCCGAGTCGTAATTGTCTACTGCGAGCTGAAAAATGAATTGAGACGGATTAATGAACTATCTTCTAATCAAAAAAGTTGAGCAGAAAAATGGCTAACAATAAAATTCTATACTACGAGCTGAAAAATTAGTTAGACAAATTAACGAACTACGTATTTTCAAACCGACAAAATAAAAATTTGGCTAACATGGATGGTTTACCAGCGCACTTTAGAGTTGGGCAAACTCCGACGGTGGGGTAAGGTAAAGCCAAAAAGGGAAGAAGAAGAAAGGAAAAAAGTGAAATGAGTGGCCTCCTTGGTCTGGTGGTTAACTGACCGCTAACCCAGATGTCCCGGGTTCGAGTCCCGGCAGCAGGGAGACAAGATTTGATGGCCTCAGATCTTGTCACCTCGCCGAAAGAACAATTAATGGAAGTGATGCTTTTCTCTGTCATCTTTTCTGCTTCTTCTAACTTCCATCTTCGTCCACGGGGCCTTAAAGGTGACTCGAATCATGACGGACACTTAAACTGCTTGGGTGGGGGGAGGGGACCAGAGGAGGGAGAGCGTTCAACTCAGGCAGGTGAAAAGAACAACTTTTAGATGAAAAAAAGAAAGACCCAAGAAAGAAGATAATAAATCCCTCAATGGGCCTGGTGCAAGCTTTTCCTACAACGTTACTTATGGATGGTCTATCCCCACGTAAAATTGTGTGAAAACCACAATGAAGACATCAAAACGCCTCAAATTCCACTCACAAACGCAAAAAAATGCATCTAACAAAATTCAAAGATGGCGGTCGAATGAACGAGTCACAGTAGGGAAGTCCCATCTAATTGCACCTTTCTCCATGATAAATCACTTTTCTCCGCAAAGAGAAGTTGCGATTTGGTGGGATTCTCCCATTGTGACCCACTTATTCGACCGTCATCTTTGCATTTTGTTAAACGGCTAAACGCATTTATTGAGTTTGTGAGTCAATTTTTGAACTTTCTGATAAGCTCAACGTTCTTTTCAGGTGATTTTACACATAAAGAAAAGATCCTCTACATAGCTGGAGCAAAATTTTGCAACGACTCGTTCTTAAATAACGCGAGAGTACAACTTTCAGCAAATGATAGTCCTTGTTTCTAGAACTCTTAGTTTCATATGAGCCGATGAACAACAAAAAAATGCGTGAGTGCCACTGGCGCCTTCATAGGACCAACCTCCTCAATTACATTTGCTCAACCGAGCGTGTTTTTGCCTATGTTGAGAATTGAAGGCGATTTTTGCAAATCTAAAGGTGCCAATGAAGCGATCCAGCTTCATATTGCAGCGATTTCAGTCTTCGCTAAGTAGCTTCGCCTGGGAATCTCTCCTTTTTCGGCGTAGAAAAAGTGATCCACCATTCCCATTGATTCAAATCGTCTAAACTTTTTGCTTTTATCGTTCGTGGTTATTAATTAATATGATTTTTCGTTCAGATGAGTGTCAAAGATGAGACTTGTTCACTAAATTCTTAACCCTTTAACTACCAGCCAGGTTACGAAGACGAATCAAATCTCATTCTCTCAAATTAAGTGGGTAGATAAATATTCCTACACTGTGGTGCTGATTTTGCATACACACCGGATTGAAGGCGCTCTAATAATCATTATTTTTCAATTAACAGTTTGGAGTCGTAACTGCTGTGAATGCAAAACTGAAATTTCGTGAGGCAGATCTATAATCGCAGAAACGAGTTTACTCGGGCGTGGTACTGAAAGGGTTAAAGACACACAACAAACTGTGCAAAAAAAAGTGTACGCGTGGGTAATTTTTATGAACTGTAGCATGTTTTGTTGAGATTTCCGTCTAAGTTTTTACTAGTGCAATTTTTCTAACTCTAGTTACTTGAGAAAGTTTGAATTTCGAATCAAACTTTGAACTTTGCTAAGCCAATAATCAAAAAAACATTCAGTCTTCGCTAGGATGCATGTTTTTAATTTCATCCTTCTGGCCGATAACTCATTAAATAGAGCAATACATCGATAAATAATATGAAAAGTTTTAGTTTATGGAAACCGCCTTTTTTGAGGCGAGCAGAAAAAATTAGAACCCGAGGAAGAACATTCCCCGAAACCCTGCGGTAAATTTTCGAAGAATTCGACAAATTCAGACATGTACTTCAGAATTGTATCAAACGGAACTTAAAGATGGCGTCTAAGAGTGACCAAACAATTTTCTAACTGCGGTCGACCGTCACGATTTACACACTTATTAGTCATAGTAACGCAAGTCTGGACCAAGCTTCGTTGGAATAATGTCTCTGGGCAACAAACGCCCACCCTCCTCTCCTTCTACGATATAAAGATTCCAATATTTTGAAAAATTACTTTTCTTTTTAAATAATTAAGCATCCTTCATTTTTACGGAATTTCAATGTCAAGGGCATCGGTATGCGCTTTCACTTGTAAAATTCATATATGATTCGGCAGTTGAGTCATGCACGCTGTAAGTCCGTTGTTGAATTTTGGATGGGAAAAATTCTTCCAAAAATTCTAATCCCAAAATTGTACTCTAAAAATCATTGAAACATTGAAGATCTTCAGGAGAAAAAATGTTTAATGAAAAATCACCAAACTGTGGAAATGTGATGAAAATGCATGCAATTTAAACTTACAATCACGTTAAAACCAAAATGTCCAAAAATCACCTTTATTCCTAGATGATGGTAAAAAAATCCGCAATCTCCAGAAAATCCCAGTCATAAAAAAAAAAAAAAAATCCCCAATCTCCAGCAAATCCCAGACATAAAAAACATTTCCCAGATCTGACAGCCCTTGATATGACCACGGAAAAAAATACATACCTTGAGCTCACTGAGGAATGGGGTGAGGAGTTCGCCTTCTTGAGTTATTCGTGGTCTAACTAACTGAGCGCGGATGGATGTGGCTATCAGATGAGACTTCTCCCGCATATCTCCGACCCGGAACATTAAACAAAGTTGACCATCTCTCTGACAAATTACGGCGCTCCGGCTGAAAAGTAGAGTCTCCGTCCTCTGCTTGGGCCGAGCCATTTTGGCGAAGATCACACCAACCATCAGTGCCTGAAAACACACTTCAGGTTATTTCGATCAATAAAGACTATACAAAGGGATAGCTAAGTTCTTATGAATAGATTTCCGTGGCTTTCCAAAGAGATCCTCGAGGTCAAATCAATCAATCTTGACGAGCATTGGTTCTAAGGTAAAACGACACAAAAATATAACGATGCGCGCGCACATTAAATCTGAACTCGAGAAAAGTAAGCTGAGGGTTATGTTCTGACGCTGGCTTCTATTCGATTATGTATATTTCTCTTCGAACGTAATTTTGTGACAGCTCGATCCTCAAATTCTCATAATCAGGTTAACGCTGCCAACCTCTGAAAATAAATGTTTGATGTTTCTTCGGATATTAATGTCGTCGAAGTCATCAGATTCATCTGAACCTAATTATTCGGTAGGGTACTTACAAATGAGCTCGATGATTTCGGTTCCATCTATAACCGAAAAACATTAAAAAAATTGAATTTTTTGCGTTCATCAGTTGTAATAGGTTAATCAGAATCCATCGAAAAATCGCAAAAATACACTTCTCTGGAATCAGGATATACATTGCGCGGCAACGTCAAGATGCAATGCGACCGGATTTGCAGTGGCGGCTTGTGCAATGTGGCAACAACTGATTATGTCCATTTAAACATAAGTAAAACAAACGATATTCAGGAGGTTCAATAGCACCCCCAAGATATCGATACTTTAGCATAGAGTTAATTGGCCAACAAGCATGGTTGCCAAATTGCACGAGCCGCTCCGCTGCGGATTAGGCAAAAAATATACACACTTATTTAAGCATTAAATTATACGAAAAATGTGTATATTTCATGCCAAATCTGGGATCACTGTCTAGCAGTCGCTTGGCGTGTAATTTGGCAACATTTTTTGTGTTCTTTAAAACCCATTTACAAGGTCGAATGCGAAGGTGTTCACCGAATACCCAAAACAGTTGTATCTTTTTCATGGATTTAAATGGACTGCAGCGTTGCCAAATTGCACGCTACACCACTGCTGGCTAGATGATTGTCTTGACTGATCACGCAAAGGAACGAGACATTTGTTACATAAACCATTGATGTACTTATACACATCAAACTTTAACATACTTTCTCGGCATGAAACTTTGAAAAAAGTAACTTGCATTCTGTGACCGACCAACCAACCACAAGTGACTTTCAGACACAATATCAAGTTTATTAATGTGATCTGGCAGATGGTGCGCTTTTTTTTTTTTTTTTTTTTTTTTTTTGATTTCGGAGAACACATAATAGTTTTAAGGGTGCGCACTGCGCATAGGTATTATTGCGTCGTTATTGCTCAGACATGACGAGGCAAAATCTCACAACAGACCTACTCTCAACACTCACTTTTGGAAAGACTTTAACGCAAAGACAGAAAAAAATTACATTAAAAGGAGTACATTTGGAGCAGTTGCGTGAGTAATATACACGAAGTAATTTGCAGCCTCCACCGCAGTCCGCAAACAATGAATTTTTACGCATTTCAACTTGTGCGGTCAGTAGTTCAAACAGACTGTTATTCATATAGTGTAATTGCAACAAATGCAACAGTACATTTTGTAAATTTTTAAAGAGACAAATGAATAACTCTCTGAATGCTGCCCGACAATAAACAATTGAAGACTTGTAACGTGATTTCACAATTTTATTATTCAGTGGCAGAGCAGAGGTGGCTATGACGCGATTGATAGGCGAATATAATACATAAATATATTTTCCTCTATTTCAAGTTTCTTTTTAGGTGCTGCTTTTTTTTCCCATATTTTCAATAATGCCAGGATACACTTGTACGCCGTACAGTCCTACAAGCCGGAGGGTATCGCGAACACTTGAATGTCACAGAATTTAGAGTTTCCCAAAAAATGAAGGAGAGGTGGATAAATACAAGGCACCAAGGCTATTTTCCTAATGCAAGGGCGTTATTTAGGTTGGGAAATCGCCCCCTCCCCTCAAAAATTGGCGACACATCTCAAAATTTAAGGAAAAGTCGAGAAGAGGGGGGAGTTTTATAAAGTGTGGATAGGTTAATAAATAAGATTTCAATTTTCAGGACAGAATGAGTACAAACTATGTTTTTGCCCAAAAGTTTCTTAAATTTTAAGTGTGAGCAAAGACATTCGGGTCATTAAGGACCTCGATGATCAGAGGCAATGAGGTAATAGCAACAGAGATGATTTGAAGGATGTGATTATAAAACTTCAAGGAGAATCCATAATGGAAATCTCTTAACCCTTTCAGGGCCAAGCCCTAGTATACTCGTTTTTCTTCTCCAGTCAACTTCACATTGTTTCAGTCTTCATGTCGAATAAACGCGACTGTTGATGAAAACACGTACAAGATAAGATGCCTTCAATGTATCGTATAGGCAATTTCAACTCCCTCGAGTACGAACAGTTAACTACCTTCCCTTTATAAACGGAAGAGTGGCGTATTGTTGAAATAACCTGGCCCTTAAAGGGTTAAGGACATTTTTTCATGGGCTCGGTTTGTTTGCGCTTTTTTTAACCTTTAAAAAGAAGTTGGAACAAATCCACTTGCAAATAATTTAATGTAACTGTTTCTTCTGGAAGGATTTGCATGATAAAGAAACTGATACATGACAGAAACAAACCAAATTTTTTCACCTGGATAGTTATTGTATTAGAATTCTGTGTCCATGTAGCCACTCAAAAACACTTGCATTTTCCTTTAAAACCAATTTTTACTGGATTATATACAATTTTTGATTAAAGGTTAAAAAAAAGTGAGGCAAGCAAACCAGATTCAGATCGTCCACACTTTGGGATAGGACTATTAACACGTGACAGTCAGCCTCTCTATTGCTACACCTCGTTGGTGTTGGCTCACCTGAATCATCATTCCCGTGATGCTTTGGATGCACATCATGATGACAGCCTCCGGGCACTCCTCGGTAATGTAGCGAGAGCCGTATCCTATCGTGTGCTGAGTCTCGATGCTGAACAGGAAACAGGACGTGAGGCCATGGATGTTATTGACACAGGGGATGTAGCTGCTATTGGCTAGATTTTCCGGCTCGAAATCAGCGTGAGTGAAAGCGATGAGCCACCAGAGAGCCCCGAACCCAGACCAGCTGAGAACGAAGCTCATGCTGAAGACCAAAAGGGTCCATCGCCATTGAGCGTCGACCAGAGTTGTGAATAAGTCGCGCAGGTATTTTCGGCCGCGATGAGAGACGTTGATCTGCACAATGTTGTAGTCGCCATTTTTCATTACCGCCCTCTTCCGCTGTTTCCGGAGCAGGATACTGTTCTGCCGAAGTCTGCCCCTGCGATTTCAATCAAAACAAAAAGCGGTACACATTAGAATTACAGCCATGACTCATAATTAATACAGTTTCTGCTTCTTTCTCAGATGATCAAATTGCTCGAATAATTGGATAATTGATAATTGGATCCTCAAAACTAGGCTTATGAAGATCATCGGTATGCAACATACAATCTTACATGCGTTACATTATTTTCAAATGTTCAAGAAATATCAGACATCTGACGGCAAAACTTTCAAAATTGTGTGTCTCTTGACGGGAAATGAATTAGTGCTCTCATAGCTGCTAATTTGGCGAAGTCGCCTTTACCTGAATACCTTTATGCACCATACGGCACACATACTGCACTTCCTTAAGTATTCGTCAAAGACGTATTAAATCATATCGACGGAGTGCATCCTATGTGGGAGCATTGAGCCGGATGAAGCAAACTTAGCGTACATGCACTAAAATAGGCAGACGGGCGAGTCCATAGCACGAAATCGGGGGTGGAACGTTCAACTGGTGACAAACAAACGATCATAACCTCTTAATCCAAACTTATTACTTTATAAAAATCGAGATCAAAGAGGGATGAATCACTATTTAATGACCATTATTTTGACAACAGTATGATACAAGATCAAAAAAGCTTCAAATTAACTTACAAAATTGGAAATAGTGTGCAAATTTCATCCACTCTCAAAATGGTGTCGGTTTTCTTGTCACCAGCTTTAAGAAAAATATTACGTTAAAAGATTACCAATTCAAGTTTTGCAGCAACCGTTCAGCAGGCTAATGACTGGTGAGCATTTTTGGTGAACATGCGGAGTACCGCAAGTTTGCCTCTAGGATCTTGTTATGCACTCCGTCTATATATTACAATATCTTTGGTATTCGTTATTAACTTTAAATTAATGAGCGCCTTCCATTTATGAAGTAGGCAAGAACAAGTACTGAGGAGTAGGCGTAGTTATCTTTACACCTGGTTTGAACGGACTCGCCGTATTTTTACTTCATAACTTGGATTAACTTGGATAACTTTAAGGATTCAAGTTTAATCCTTTGAACACCAATTTAATCTTTAAACAGTTGTTATTAAGTTTCTGAGTGTGTTTTAGATGGACAAACTTATGAAGGGGTGTCGTTTCAGATTTTATTAGGAGAGGGCAAAAGTATTGTTTGAAGGGGGAGCCGGGGGGGGCCGTTGACGAACAAAATTAAATATATTTTCTCCTTGCCTTTCATTAGACAGCAAAAAAAAATATACATATATATATAGCACATATATATATAGTATTGAAAATACAGGCTCTAGAACTCGAGGGGAGGAGGAGGGAGGGAGGAAATGGGGTTGAACCCCCCCCCCCCCCCCCCCCCCCCCCGCCTATTAAAGTTTAATGAAGCAGCGGCAAAGGAAATCATTCGAATATATCTGACAGATTTCGAAGGAAACACAATAAACGCAGTCTTAGGACGAATGATCCTTCAAAGAGTTCGACGAGTGAAGTACTTGAAACTTAAAAATGGGGAAAGACCCTCTTAATCTCGCTTCCATAAATTGCAAGATCTTGAAATAAAATAAACAGGTGGGAAGGAGGAAGAAAGTTCCCAAAAAACTATGTTTTTTTTTGTTTTAACAAAATAGACAGACTAGGGAGATTTTGACCCCAATGGCCTCCTCATCCCCTGAATCGGACTTCTGAATATACCACATTACTATTTCACGATTGGTTATGAAAAATTAAACTGAATGTTTCCAAAATTAGTACCTTACCTTGCAGATGACCTCATTTTTGAGATATCGTCAATAATGGAGACTTTTATGGGCATTATGGTTTCCTTGATGTCCAAACTTTTTTTCGTCAATAAGGTTTTTTCTAACGTGGATTTTTCCATTATATTCTATTCTTTATGCTTGCTCATTGAAAGTCAAATATTTGAGTAGAAGAGTCTACAGTTTGATCAGAGACTGAATATGTTGAGCTCACATACGACGGAACATCATGTTGGAAACTTACGCGCGGTATAGTGCTAATTAGACTGACGAGAAAACGTATTTAGAAACGCGCCTTGCATTCTGACGCACTGAGTTTGAAAAATTTGAGCAATGCATCGGAAGCATCTGCAATCTAGCAACAACGGATTTTCCTATTTCAAATCAATGTAAAACGATCGATTCTTGGCAATTTTGAATACAGATTTAAATGGCGAAAAACGTGGTTGTCAGGTACGTCAGGAGCCACCAATGAATCGGTAGGAATCTGTGAGGGCAACATAGTTGTAAGATTTAGCACAAAAAGAAACTAACAATAAAACAATGGGTCTGTTGCAAACTTTTGCTACAGCGAGTGTTAAAACAAAAGTAAAATCACGCGTAAAGTCCATTGGTGGTATCTGCAGAAAGTCATAAAAAGCAGTATTAAACTCACAAGAGGTGTTTCACTGAAACCCAAGATGGCGGTAAAATATCGAGCAGCCTATGTATGCACGCACCGTGAACATCCATGATGGCCAACGTTAACAACCTCACAGCATCGGAGGTTATGAGTTTGTTTGCGTTGTGATTGGTTGTGATCGATGTTGTGAGGTTGGCCATCTTGAATGTCCATGGTGCTTGCATACAGGTTGCTCGATATTTTACCGCCATCTTGGATTTCAGTTAAATGCCTCTTGTGAATTTGTTATTGCATTTTATGACTTTCTGCTGCCACCGATGGACTTTTCACGCGATTTTACACGAGATTGATCACTCTATAGCGCTGCAGCAAAAGTTTGCAACAGACCCGTTGAGGGCATTTCCGGAAGACGGGCCTCTAAAACAAACAGATTGTTTCCTTCAGCCATGAGCGGTGCGAGGGCTCGAGAAGAGGGGGGAGGGGAGAGCTGAAGAAAAGCCGATGGCCTCTTTCATTTTGATTTATATAAAAAAAAAAAAAAAAAAAAAAAAAAAAAAAATCATAAATCTTAGCCCCGCGTTATCAAAAAAGTAGGGGGGAGGAGCTCCAATGGCCCCATACATGCGCCGCCTATGACTACAGCTAAAAACCTCCAATTGCTTACAATGCTCATAGGAAGAGCACACCCATTGTTTTATGGGCCCCGCTTCTTCTGGAAAAGCCCTCAATTATCGTATTGATTTAAAGGTGGAATCTACGAATGTTTTGAACAAATCTGGCAACTATGAAAGCCGATCAACTTCATGAGAGAAGTGAAATTACATTCGAAACTTTTTCAGTCAATTTTCAATTTGCAGAAATCTAGAGCACAACATCAGATATCAAGCGACTATATTGACTCCAAAAAATCAATGAATACTAAAAAAAAAAGTCGAGGGGTCTAGTTGCGACGTAAAAAATTTGGTAACGTTTCATTTATTCCATAAAAAGTCATGAAAACAGGTCAAAATAACTCGAATTGATATTTTACAAGGGTTTGAATGGACTAAATACAACGTTGCCGAATTGCACGCGCCGCCACTGGAAAGGTCCGTCGTAACGAGCTCGATAGCTTTAGAGAAACACAGCGAAAGGATTAACTGATATTAATTTGTGAGCGTAGAAAAATATCGATGCAAAATCGAAGCAAGTATTTCAGAATTTGTGAAAGTTTGATATCCACAAATGGAAGGTTCGAGACCAAAGCTCCACAACACTCGAAAATATTGAATGCCAAATTCAAAACGTACTAAAAGCTGGTTTTTTTAATTACGAATAACGCAAGCTTAAACGATTTCAATTCATGTCCTTAAAAAAGTATCCCACAGATCAAAATATTTTATACGTATATATGCATCGTAGAGTACCTACTTTGCCCGAAGAGAAGCACTCTCAGATCAAAATGTAATCGCAGACCACTTCTGATGATTATGAGTACCTACAATCCAAACAATTCAACGAGACCATTGAAATTTCCTGAGAAGCTCCTCAAGCAATTTCCGGATTGATTTTAGTCACAGCGTAGTTATCCAAGCCAGATTCACAAAATCAGCTTAGAGATAGGTCTGATGACTTGGAATGTTCGTTTCACACAATCAAGCATTTAACAGAGAAAAGCATATTGCCTACTATAAAAAATTCAATGAAAGCAAGCCTCGAGAGTCAAATCAAAATCCTTAAAGATTCAAACTGATTTTCGAGATTGAAAATTTTTAGGCTAGACTGAATTTTAACCGCATCGGCTACCTAAAACGCCGTTCACTGGAGAGGAATGCAACCCGCTTGTAAACAGATGAAAAGCAAATGCCGATCCCGTTAGAAAGACGAAACTTGATTTATAACTTACATTTACAATGCGGTAAAACGAGCGAAATATGGTATGTCAGTAATTATATTGCGATAACGTAGGTGAGCGGACTCGCATTAAGTAAGTAACTAGTATCCCCCCCCCCCCATTCCTGGCTACCCACCATCGCGTAGACCTTCACAAAAGTTAATCTGAAAACCACTTGGCTTGAGCGATTTTGAGAGCGTCGTGATCTATTCAACCAGACTCAATCAGCGAAAGCGAGAAATTTGAAGCAGTCGACGAAAAACCGAATGAAAATACAGAAGGAACGTCATCAGAAAAGCATTGAGACGACCGGAAAATTTACAAAACCTCAAACAATTCAATGAATCAATCAGAACTCGTGATTTATAAACACGATCAGTCACCGCAGCACATGGAACGAAACCGAAAATCACGCACACCCAACCGAATAGACAAAAAGTCACGAAAGAACGAACGGGCGAATAAACAAGGCACGGGAGGGAAAACGATTGAAACGAAATTGTGAAAGGGATAAAAGAATCGAACATTCACTTGGATCGGATGGTAAGCTTTGTTCTCGTCGAGTGGAGTAGCACTACTTATTGTCAATACTCATCGCGAAATCAGACGAGTCTAATTGTTTTGCAGTCTTTAGCGCCCTCGAGTGTGGAGTGTGGATAGGTGAGATAAAGCGAGATAGATGACACCAATGATGCCATATTTCCTTCATAATTTGCAGGGAAGAGAAAATTGCGGTGTCGTATAAAGTCCCTGAGAGTGTGGATAGTTAAGACAAGCGAAACCATGGGTGTCGCTATTGGGTGCGGTTTAGCACATTAGTTTGTACATTTTGAGGGCAATTGATGTGTTTTTATCAAATGCAAAGATTACAGTGCCACACGGTTTCTAATGGTGTAATCTCTTACTGCCTTTGCTGATCGAAATTTATTTAGGCTTTTAGAGATTCTTTCGAGCATTATAGACATTCTGAAGTTGCATTAAGACTATAGTTAGCAGGTTCATCGGCAGTTAACTATAAATCCTTGAAAACACCGTAGGACCTTTGTTGAGAGTGTGAACCGCAAGCTACTTTGGTGAACAGAAATGTGCAAAATCGCATCCAATGGTGGTGCCCGTATAGAGCCTAAAACTCGTTGACCAATCAAAAGTTGACTTCTTAAATCTCTCCGAACAGAGACTCTAAGATGTCATCATCAGGAAAGGTGCCTAATTTTAGCAGGAATTTTTTTTTTCAAAGAAACCGTAAATAAAAAAAGCCACTAAATACCGCTGGAAAAGTGCAGGCATGCTGTTTTAACGGCACTCTTTCCTACGACTCCGGTGCTCGTACGCACACGCAAAAAAGACTGACAGAAATTACCATCTGTATAGCTGATTAGGTATGGAGTGTGCAATCATGCAAGTATGGTAAATTTTACCATCATATGGTAAATGCAACGTAACTTGTGGTGAATTAAGATAACCTGTTGGTACACTTCACCACAAGGTAGGTTGCATTTACTCTATGAGGGTAACATTTACCATACTTGATAGCAGACTCCAAAATCAGCTATGCAGATGGTAAATTCTACCAGTCTTTTTTTTCGTGGCATGGTTGCCAGCTTTGGATATAAATCCATTGGATTTTACATTGATTTAAATGCCGAGTGTAGCGATTTATCATCATTGGTCAACATCTGGCAACACTGATTAGAGGCCGACTCATTTTTTATCAGTGCACATCTGATGGTTGTGATCCAACAAGATAGAAGAGATCGGACAGTGGCGTCTGGAGCTATTTGGCAACCATTTGTTATTTTTGCCGTTTGAGCCTATAAGCAAAAGTATCGATTTCTCAGGGACTTACAATTAGTGAATCCCCTGAGGCCTGAAATTCGATTGTTTTACGTAGATTTAAGTAGAGAGAACAGGTTGTCGCCACACTTCACGAGCCGCCAATGAACTCAGACAACTCGGTTCACTCTCGATTCAATTGGAGGATTAGGATCGGATTAGATAGAAAATAGAAGAGCTAGCATATACCACATACTTTAATACGAAAGCACTACAAATTAGAATATACAAAGATTGAGATCTAGCTCTCTCCATCTTAATCGAGGGACAGCGGCACTTAGAAAGAGGAGTAAAAAAATTGAATACAATAGCAATTTTGAAAAACAAACAAAATTGAGAGGTTAGAGATTGTCGTATTTCGCATATAGTTATACTTTATGATACCTAGATTTTGCACGGTTATTTTATGAGTCACGCATCACAACGAACTGTTTTATGAATACAAAGACAAAAGTAAAGCGTTTTGCGAGATGCTTTCGAGAGTAATACATCAACAACCTTCAAATTTTCATTTAGAGCCCAAAATGTTGGATTAGTGGAACAGTGCATCCTTGTGTAAAACCTCCAATAAAAAGATGGCAGCACTAAAAACTTTCGAAATCCACTCCTAAACTCAATAAACGCTTTTATTAGCGCGAGTGTAATGGTGGCACGGGGCAGTATTGCTGGGAGGTTCCTATCTTAATTTCGTAACTTTCTCTATGCTGACAAGGATGAATTACAGAATATAATTAGTCATCAGAGTAGTGATCCACATCCGATGAATGGTACCGTGACATTTAGTGACATGGGTGTCAAATAAAAGTCGTCTCTTATTGGTCACTTCTTGATAGAGTTACAGTGTTGTTAGATGGGAATCTTCCATTCTTACTGCCCTAAGCCACCATTACGCTTTCGCAAATAAAAGCGTTTATTGAGTTTAGGAGTGGATTTTGGAAGTTTTTAGTGCTGCCATCGGTTTTACACCAGAATCGACTATTAAATTGCTTTCAGCAAAAGTGTGCAATAGCCCCATTGAAATGAGCCGAAAATGAAGAAAAGTCCTGACACCTTAGAGTCACTCGACAAAAGATAAAACTGTGGCTCAAAACTACTGACTTCACAGTTCACACATTACTGACGCAGCCTTAGGCAAGGAGACGAGGGCAACAGTAGGAGTGCAACTCTCACTGAAACCCTTTTTTACAAAACGTGATTCGTTGAGGACGGCCGACGGTGTATCCACCAGTGTACATAATTAATCATGGCAAAGGCATATATGCTGTAGGGGGTAGGGGTACAAACGACAGTTGTGTCGATCGTAACCGCCTGAAAAAGAGATGTTTGATGATTTTGAAACCCTACTCCATCAGGAGTAAGAGATATGAGGGGAGATAACGATTATGAAAAGGGGGAGGCCCCGACTTTTTCTGTTCATTAATTAATTGTTGTCATTATTTTCTCCCCCCATCACTTCTAATGTGTGGTGGCGGAGGGATTGTACACAGCCTTAAGTTCTGTCCCTCGCGAAAATCAGATGGCGGCTAAACGATTGAGAAAAGTATACATAAAGATATACATATTCTGAAAACACGTATCAAGAGCTACAAAAGCATGTTTCTTCGATTTTCATTGCATTACTCAGTTGCTCACACGAGAATGAAAACGAGATCAACCTCGACGTGCCAAATAACGATGCTTATTATTAAGTTACTGAGAATGTTTATGACCCATTTTTGAACCCAGAAAAGAAGTGAAAAAACAAGGGGAGCGTGAATTTTTAACAAAATATGATTAATAATCTCTTGCAAGAAGAATACTCTATTTATTGGTCCTTAGGACCATTCAAAATGACCTCCGCGCTGGTCAATGCATTGCCTCAATCTCACAGGGAATTTGTCGATTGCGGTAAGCAAAAACGCGAGAACACATAGGACGTCCCGATCTATCATGGTCCATCACATCACACCTTTCTTGAAAGCGCTATACATATAGTACATTAAACAAGTATTTATACTAATTTTTAAAGGTTTTAACAAGTTAAAAATCTCCACCGCACTTCGGTTTGCCTTAAAAAGTCCGATTATGGTAACGGGATTGAGGAAAGATGACCACTCCAGGATTGCATCAAAGTGTCAGCAGTGTCACTAAAGTAAAAACTTTGATTAGGTATTACATTGCTCATGTTTTGGGATCTGCATACTCAGACAGTGGCGGCTCGTGCGATTTGGCAACCATGCTTTTTTGCCATTTAAACCTATGAAAAAGTATCGATATATTGGGGGTGCATTGCACCTCCTCAGGATAGATTGTTTTACATAGGTTTAAATGGAGGGATTACACTGTTGCCACATTGCACGAGCCGCCACTGTACTCAGCAGAGTATGCTGATATGGTCTTATCATGATTCTTCTCTCTGATTCGCGAGTTATTATATCGGATAATGTCACCCGGAACGATCGCGCTGCGCTTATCTACTATAAGCATCGTTATTTGGCATGTCGAGGTTAATCTTGATTTTACTCTCATGTGAGCAACTGAGTAATGCAATGAAGATCTAATAAGCATGGTCTTGTAGCTCTTGATACGTGCTTTCAGAATGTATATGTATAGTTGAATACACTTTTTTAATCGTTTAGCCGCCATCTTGATTTTTGCGAGGGACAGAACTTATGGCCAGACTGTGTAAAAAGACTAGGATTACAGAGTGGGAAGCGATTCAGACAAGGTGGTTCCCGAAAAAGAGCCATCTTTGAAATTTATTTTTAGGTGCATTTTATAATTATTTAAAGTTAGACAATTTGATGTTTTTTGAAATTTAGATCGATCGAATCACATATTTCTAGGTGCTGATCTCAAATTTTCTCCAGTTTTCTCCTTGGTTCCGTGGTTTTGAACTTTGTTCTCATTTTTCGGTAAACTGAACAACGCATCTAGGCGAGATCGATGAGAGGGTTGTGAGTCTGTGAGAATTTGGTCCGAGCTTGAGGCAAGAAAACATCAGAGTAACAGGCAAAGATCATCACTGGCAGTGCAATGTAAGTACATTACTAGCAGTGCAATGTGCTGTACAAAAGTGATATTTTTGCTATGGCAAGACCCGAATTTTTTGATTTTTTACGAGAAGGGAAACAGCGGATTCGTTGATCGAATCAAGTTAATTTTTTGTCTCGCCAAAACTAACACAAAAAATTGTATAAATAATATCTAAGTCTGAACATTGGGATAGGGGCTGCGGCGGGACCATTATTCTGCCTAAACCTGCCTATTGCTCGTCACTGCGTATAAATACAAAGGTGTAATATAATTTAGAGGGTTTCATGCACAATATGACAACGCTGACTGACACCTCCACGAACGCACGGCTAATAACAACCAATGATTGGCCTGTAAATTAACATTGACTTTGCCTATCCACATACCCAAGGTCCAAGGTTCCAACTGATTTGAATATAGCTCCCGATAACCCCCCTCCCCCCACTCTTGCTTCCACTCATTGCCGTTGGCGTTGGTCGTACCGAGTTTTGCGTTGCGTGATGGCAAAAAAAAAAAAGGAAACAGGGGGAGAGGAAAGCAAGGTGCGACTTTAAATAAGTGCGGCCGAGTACTGCATCTTAAATGAAGGTATATCGTTATGATGTTATTGTTGTAGAGATGCTCTCCATGCATAGCCACCTCTCCCCCCCCTCCCCCACGGCGCAAAGTGGAACGTACCAAGCGGAATTTAAAAAGGAAAGGAATCGACGGATTGATTTAAATAAAACGTCGCAGTCTGGATTACTTGTCAATATACTTCCATCGAATTAACAGCATATCATGATGATGGAATCCTTTTTATAAATTGCGAGTATTCTATTGTTAACTAGTATGAGGGTGCGTATAGAACAAAGAGTAGATATACTACTGAATAAAAAGTGTTATTTTGAAAGTGTTTAAATATTAGATGAGGATGTACGATTTTATTCAGATGAAAAAAAGACTGAGTGCTCTGATTGACGAATCTAGTAAGAATCGAGTTCAACTCATCAGAATCTCACTCAAAATATGACACTTTTCGAAAAAGGTTTTTTTGACCAGCAGCATACCCTATTTTCTATGCGCCCTCCTTCTGCTACAGAACGCTTCAATTTTGCAAATTAGTCGCTACTATTATTTTTTTTCCCTATAGATACTATTATATTTTTCATTTTTATTTTTTATTTTCTTCAGTGCTTGTCGATTTGATAAATCAATAATTCGATGACCTATACAAAACACTTTTGCGTGGTTTATTGATTACTACAATTTTGTATTGTCCGTCTACGCAAAAAGCAACAAAATTTCGCACAGTGGATCGAAACTAAGACTTTCCCGGGCAAAATTTAACGAATAAAATCAAGATTAAAATCAAAAATATCAAGATGACTTAAAAAGGTGTTCATTCATGTGAGAGCTTAAAATAAGCAATGAAAAAATGGTTTCCGCTAAAAAAAAAATAAAAAAAAAATAAAAAAAAAATAACATTTTAAAAGCAAAAAAACAAAAAACTTTTCATGTCCAGAAAAATCCACGTTTTTTCCAGTGTGTGACGCGATGCGACGCGTCGCACATGCCCTGATCGTTCGGTCCCAATGTGCGACCTTAACCTTGCAAACGACCACATGGAATGTTGAGAGCAAAAACATTTCCGTTGGCGTTTCTAGCCACATCAAACAGATTACAGATTATCTTTCAATCGATACTTTTATGCGCTATGCCGATTCATGTGAAAGTAAAATGATGCAAACACGAAACACGCGCCACCATGCGCCAGTTCCTTGCCCCTTTATAAGGGTATCGAACCTTTAAGAGGTGCTACTTCGTCTATAGCGAGTAATCTTTTAAAAAGATCAAGAGAAACAATTGGATGATCGTTCAGATGGAAAGAATTGAGCGAGATGGTACCGCACATCTGTAGGAAGGTCGTAATCCGCTAGATGGCATCACCAGTCTCTTTCATAGATTTTACCGTTGATGCGGCTTATAATTTTAACTGTGTCACCAAAAATCGAGCCCATGAGCGAGACACGCGTATTATTTGTTTTTTTTTTCTTTGTGTTTTTTTTTTTTTTTTGTTTTTAGGTTTTTTTTTTTTTTTTTTAAACATGCAGTATGTAATAGCGAGTAGTTTACTATTATCAGTTTGCTCCATTTAACTCCGTGTAAAGTATCGAATCATATCGATTTGGAACACGCGTTGTTGCGTATTTTGTGTGATTCTTGAGATCGTTGTTGCATTTTTCATATTTAAGTTTTTATAGTTATTTTTTGCCCCTCAAGGGTTTTCTTCCTTTTTTTATTGTTTTTTTACTTTTTCCCTATTTTTTTTTTTTTTAACTTGTTGGAATTTTGTTGTTGTTTTCGTGAGTAGTTTTTGGCAACGCATTTTTTTTTTTTTTTTTTTTTTTTTTTTTTTTTTTTTTTTTTTTTTTTTTTTAGCTTAACCACAAATAATGCTACACGCAAATCTATTTGGAGCGCGCATTAGTACTCTCCATCCATATTCACAACATCATAATTGATCTTCATTATCAATCGTATTGACGCGATTCGTTTCGCACACGACTGAGGTGCGAGCGCCACACGCATTAGAATACAACAAAACACAATACCTGCGTCTTGCAGCTTCCTTGACGAGGCAGTCACGTGCAAATATCATCTCTATCGGAGACGAGATTATGAAAGATGAGTCCGCAAGTGTGGCGGTAGCTGGAATGAGGGTCCATAGGCGTATTGGCCCCTCTTGCGGAGAACACGTAAATTGATTTGTCATACCCTCAAATAGTCATCCTCAAAATTCCGTGAAAAAATATGAAGTTTTGAGTTCAGGAGAGCAATTTGAAAATAGTGAGTATTGGATCATTTACAATCGTAATAAAAATTTTAAAGCCGTTTTTCTCATAACTTGATTTTTGCCCATGGGCCTTATTCCAGCTACCGCCTTAATTCTAGGCCACAAATAGACCTTAATTTTACATATTTCTCCTTTAGATTTTATCGCCTTCCCTTTCTTTCTCCTTCTCTCTCCTTATTCCTCCCAATTCTTCTTTCTCTTTCTTTCAAGAGCGCAAGGCCAGGCCCATACAATGGTCTGAGATCGAAAAGAAGAGGCCAAAAATCAGTGGAAAAAATTCATGCAAAATCATCGTTTATGGCCTTATGGGCTTAATTCAAAACTTTCCACTGACATTTCTAATTGTAAGTGTAAATTATTCGTTAAAAATGTTATACGTAGTTAAATTTGATCGCGAAAATTAATACATGATAAGCTGATGAGAAATTTACTTCCTGATTTTTTTTTTCACTTTTTGATGATCTCAAACCACAGTGCGCCGGCCGTTGCATATTTTGCGTGTTGATAAATCAGTCTCTGATCCGACTTTATCATTAAAACCATCTATTTTCTAGTAGATTGATTCCATACCTCGACATCAAGAGTTAAAATGTGGCACATGGTGGCAGTGGCGGCTCGTGAAAAGCTACATATAAATCGATGTCTCCTCCATTTCAAACTATAGAAAAGTATCGATCGTCAGGGGGTGCAATTGAACCCCCGAGAGATCGATACTTTTCTATAGTTTGAAATGGAGTGGACATAGATACATCGCATTTCACGAGCCGCCACTGCATGGTGGGCAGATTCAAAATCCTTCACGTTCTTAATAGTCCAACAGATTTGAGGTGATTTAGGACTTCGTCAAATACAAATTAATTGCAGAAAGCAGTGTACAATAGTTTGAATTATTTATAGGAAACAAATTGTAGGTACGCAATAGGTTCACTGAGTGACCAACGTAAACATGTCCAAATAAACAAAAACAAAACAAAAAATAAGGAGAGCAGATACGATAGCTATAGTTTGCACGCAGGAAAATCCTGGAGCAGGATAAAATAAACAACGCCAGACGGCTTCGTCATGGAAGGTTAGTCTGTCTCCGTAAGATGGTGCCAGATGCATGGGCACATTTATGACACATGATCCGCACGACCATAGTTGCCAGAAAGTATGGAGGGGAAAAAATTGAAGCGTAAGCTGGTAAAGAGGTCCGTAATGTGCACAGGAGGTGAGTTTTTCACCAGAAATTGTTATTGGGAAAGAATTAGGAATTTCAGTGAGGAAAACACATCATGCATAAAGAGCAAATTATCTAACAACTCATCCTGTCTTTTTGTTTTGGACGGGGCATTATGTCTGAAAAACTGACATAAATCAAACACATATGGTCGGATGAATCTCAAAAACTTACAGAAAATAGAAAAATATCGTCTCTTTTGAACAATCCATCGGCTCCAAGTATCCCTCCGCTACATTCGATAAGCTATCGGGTCTTATTGGGTTGTTTCAAGCAGCCCATATCTTATCGAATGTAGCGGAGGGATACTTGGTTACAGAGGTACATTTTTCCGATAAACACTTTAGAGGGACCAATAGCAGCCCTTCATTTATCTAGTCCACCAGTTTTATCCTTGTGCTTTCAGAAATCGGCCCGCAGAAGGGCCTGCTGATGGTGGAACGTGTTATGTGGGCGGTGGTGATCTAGTGCGGTGACTTAACTGACTTCTACTGACACTGGACTGATCTATCAATCAGTAATTATTACCTGTACGATAACCTGCATCTCATTGATCATTATTAATTACCCAATTGCCCACTCTTCACTGCCAAAAATAAAAAAAAATGAAAAAAAGTAAAGGACGTACAGTACTGCAATCAGACATATTATAAGAGGGGGTGGTAAAACGTACCTAAAATTAACCCCTCTTTTTGCCAAAAATTAGAGGCTCAGTGGGCTGAATCTGCTCTTTTTGACGAGAGGAGACGAATTACCGGGAATAAATAATTCCCGTTGATTCAAACTGCGTCACGTGACAATTTTGAAGTCGTTCGAGTCGTTCATGTCAGACCGAATGACTCCTTTGTCCCTCGAATGACTCGCAATTTATCATGAGACACCGTTTAAACCAATGGGGTTGGTCGATTCCTGCTATCTCATCTCGTCTCGTCCGAAATTGCAGAATCGCAGCTCCCAGGGGGCTAATTCCTTTCTTTTGACCTAGTTGAGACAAGATAATGCTCGGAGTCATTTGTCTGAAAAGAACGACTCAAATGACTTCAAATCTATCACGTGACCTCGTTTTAACTAATTGATCAATTCCTGCTATCTCGTCTCGTCTCGTCCGTAAGCGCGAAAAAATTAGCCCCCTGTGCTGGAAGAGGGGGGTTACCTTCCTCCCTCTTGATTGCGCTGACGAAGAGAGGTTCCCAAAGTTGACAACAATGCACTCACGATATGACTTGTTACGTCGCTCTATGTCACGCTAAATGCACTTAGTACCGACGCAAACTTTCCAAGTGGCATATCGCATATCCAGACGGATGATAGACGAATGATATACAGATATACTGCAAATTGCCCAAGAAAAATGGACAGCGCGCCGTGTTTTAATGACAATTGTACGTTACCCTTCACTCATTGCTTCTTTAATGCTCATTTGAATCATAGATTTAATTTTTGGATATAAGTTGTGTTATCACATCAAGGTCATCAAGTTGTTAAAATAAACAAATTTAATGGAGTGAAACTTTCAAACAGTCATACTGAGGTCAAATTTTCAGTACTATTTTAAAGAAAAACGACTTGTAGAGGTATTTTCAATCGGTTACACACACGGTCCCCGCTCGGTCTTTAAAATTAACATAACCTCGATTTTGATTAAACTCTAATCACAATAACTTGTGCTGCGTGCGCAATATGTGAAAGCGATAATATGCGTGTTAAATTTGGTAATGTGGTGTTCCTCTATTAACCTGTGTCTAGTGAGTGATGTATTTAATGTCTTTTTATGCATTCTATTGTTAATAAGAAAAGGAATACAAGGAATAACCGAGAATGGGCAGCACAAATGGTAGCACGAAGAGTTCGGGTAATAAGCACGAAGAGTTCGTGCGTAGAGCATGAAGAGTTCGGGTAATACGCACGAAGTGGTTCGGGTAATACGCACGAAGTGGGTTCGGGTGATGCACCCGAACCTCCGCAGTGTTCACATACTTCCCGACGAGTTCATGCTCTACGCACGAACTTTTCTTGCGTATTACCCGAACCGTTTTTTCAGTGTACGCGTGCGCACACATGCAGCGTAAGTTAAGCTTAATATGCAGACCGTAAGAGCTATAAGTTCTCAACAGTGTGCATCAACATCCAGCGAAACAAACGCAATTAACGATTTTGGCCAAGTGATCACCGAACACCTTCCGAGCTAATAAAAAATGAGGTCCTGAAATTCAGTGGAGATAAGTTTAAAAGAAAAGCATCGCAGAGGCGGCTTGTGCAATTTGTCATGGGATTCCTCCATTTGAATCCAATAAAATAATCGATTTTTGATGAAGAGCAGAGACCCCCTCTCGATTCGAGAGTCTCGAATCGATTGTTTGAAATATACTCAAATGTCTGGGAAACATTGTTGCCACATTGCAGGAGGCTACTGAAGAGAAGAAACCATGGAGACTCGTACAATGGGGCGGGGCTCTTGGCAAACTTTTGCTAGAGGTGATTGAAGAGTTGATTCTTGCATAAAAACCTGTAATGACGAAGAGTACACTAAAAAATCAAATTCACAATTAGAATCGGGATCAATGGCGGAGCTACGCAGAGACTATGGGAGATTCTTATTTAATTTGAGACATATCTCTGTGTTTCCATAGAGGAAGTGACAAATTAGACAGGAACTTCCCGTGATACCAGCGCACTTTGGTCTGAGGTCGAATAAAAATGGCTAAAAAATCAAAGGAAAAAAGTAATAAAAAATAATCGTTTTCCGTGCCTTTTAAGCTTAGTTTAAACTTTTCAGTGACGTTACTGGGTTTAAATTCATTGTTGAAAGCTTTATCTGTGATTAAAATTGGTTTTGAAAGTTTGTAAAAGATAAATTAATAAGAAATTTACTTTCTAATTTTTGGTCACTTTCAGGCGATTTTAGACTATAGTGCTGCGTTGCTCCGCCAGTGCGATCTTGCTGTTACAGCTGCTTACTGAGTTTATTATTGAATTTTAGACCTTTATAGCGCGATTTTTGTGATTTGCGCCGGCTTTTACATGAGCTTTAATTAAGTATTCATCTTCTAACAGCAAAAGTTTGCAAAAGCACCATTATACGCAATTCAAAAGGAAATGGGGTGATGAGAAATAATGTTATTCATCGTGTTACGGCACATTTTTTGTTTTATTGTTTTGTTTTTTTCCTCTCAAAATAACTAACTTTCAAAATTGGATTGAGAATACATAGTTCTAAAGCTACGAATGAGACGCCGGAGAGGAAAAATATCGCGTGCAGATGATAAGGGTAATGCTGTTGAGGTTGAGTGTCGCAAACCACTTGCTTGCGATGAGTGACTACAGGCAAACCCGCTCGCTCGCTATGTCCAGCGGTGTGTTAATGAAAGACTGACACTAATGTTTCGCGAACGACCAATTTGTTTAGTCGTCACAAAAGCACAAGCTCCCCAGGCGATGCAATAGAAGCGTTATTAGCACGCGCAAGACCTATTTAAAGCTCTTCTCGGTGTCTTCGTCAGAATTTTGAAATAAATCTTTACTCGTTGAAGACTTGGTTGTATTTTGATGATGATTAAAAAAAAAAAAAAAAAAAAAAAAAAAAAACCATAAGACATTTTATTAAAAAAAAGTTATATGTTATATTTGTTTATTTTTTTTAATTTGCTTTAATCATTTCTAGTTTCTTTTCTTTATTTATTTTTTTTGTTTATTTTTTTTTTTTTTAAAAAAAGACACTCCAAATTACGTGGTAAATACAGTTTCGAAAGTTTTCACCTGACACTTTTTCGATTGTACTGGTATTGAATTGCCAAACTGTGCGCGAACCGCAGCACAGCCTGCAAGCAGCGAAATCTTTCGATCATTTCAATGTCGGCTAGCTCCTTTCCGTCTCGATTTCGCTCAATCCAGGTTATTTCGAGAGAACGCCCCGCCGCGCCATTCTTCTGTTCATATAGGGAAGGTAGTTAACTGTTCGTACTCGTAGGAGTTGGAATTGCCTATACGACAAATTGAAGGCGCCCGACGAGATCTTATCTTGTAAGTGTCTACATCGATATTCGCGTTACTTCGAAATCATGAGACTGGAACAATGTGAAATGGAGTAGAGAAGAAAAACGAGTACACTCGGGCTTGGCTCATAAGGGGTTAAGTTTCATCTCGATGTTGCATTCAACTCTCGTACCCGAGACGAAACGAGAGGAAAGAGAGAAAAACGTACTATGGAGTATAAAGAGCTCAAAAAATTCAGCCTGCTGAGTGCTGGCACGTCACGCGGACATTTCTTAATCGCGAAAAAGACCCTTCAATTGATCAAGTATGCAATTCCAGGACCTATAAGCAGCATTGATCGAGTTCATACAATCCAGACACTCAAGCACTTCACCATAATGAAGGCGCATCATTCGTCAATTCTCAAGTTCTACAATCTACAGTCGGCATCGTAATAGATTAGATGACCCTTGAAAATTGAACAGTTATTATTCTTCTCTCTGATACCAAAACCCACGTTCAAATCTTAAATGGTGTGAAATCGAGTTGTTTGAGTGTCACGTGAAAAAAAAAAAAAACCATTAAAATGCCGGGAATGATACAAACTGGCATACTGAAGTATTAAATAAATATACTGAAGAAATCTGACACTACCTTTCTAAGTTTACTCTACACGTCTACTACTTTAGGGATAAACGTTAGGTTCGATTAGAGAGCCTCGCCGTTTTAAATAAGGAAAAAGGGGAGAGGCAGCCAATAGAGCGCTTCCTTTCCCTCCAGTTCGAATACCACAATTTAAGACGCTAAAAGGCAACTTCTTTGATGTTTCTCTTGGAATCCCCATGGAACACCTTTGGCGCAGAAAGGTTCATACGCCAAATTTGAAGGGAATCACTTTGGCAAATATAAGCGAGACGTGGAAGACGGTAGGAAAGAGAGGCAGCTGTATAAACATTGATTGAGGACTTTGCTGGAAGGAAGGCACATAAAATATTAGCTGGTCGATCTTTGAAATCATCGAATAAAGCTAGTAGACTGGCTAAATGGAGATTTACCATTGATCCCTCTAAGTGTTTATCGAATAGTATACCACAGTAACTAATTAATGACTTAGTATCCCTCCGCTATATTCGATAAGCTATCATACCTCTTTGCCTTTAGCTATCGAATGTATAATGGAGGAATACCTTCTACAGAGCTCTCTTTTTTGACAGTAACCTCTATATAGAGGGACCTATGAGAAAGCCTTCCATTCAGCTAGTCTACACGGAAAAAATTACAGGTAGAATTCACCGCACCTGCATAGCTGATTTTGGAGTCTGCTATCAAGTATGGTAAATGTTACCACCATATGGTAAATGCAAAGTACCTTGTGGTGAAATGTACTACCAGGTTATCTTAATTTACCACAAGGTACTTTGAATTTACCATATGGTGGTAAGATTTACCATATGGTGGTAAAATTTACCATACTTGATAGCAGACTCCAAAATCAGCTATGCAGATGGTAAATTCTACTTGTTCTTTTTTCCGTGTAACTCTCGAGCCACACCAGTATTTCGACTGTAATTTGGCAACATTGATTATGCAATTCTAATGTGCAACGAGATAGTGTCTCTTTTTTTGTTCTCTCGTACTGTCCACAGGTTACGGGACGCGTAGCATCACCGACGAGTGTCCGGAGGCAATCATAGTTTTATGCGTGCAAAGTATAATTGGCGTTATGATCCAGGCCTTCATGGTCGGCATTGTTTTCGCGAAGCTCTCACGGCTCAAGAGACGGACGCAGACTCCTCTCTTCAGCCGCAACGCCGTCATCAACCAACGAGATGGCCGCCTCTGTCTGATGTTCCGAGTTGGAGACATGCGGAAATCGCATATTATACCCGGGCCCAACTCATAAGCAAAAAAGTAAGCGTGATAATTTTCAGTTCAAGAAAATAGAAATATATTTTGTGACTGTGGATAAGAAGTGATTCAGACAGATTCTCTCGCTCTCTCTCTCTCTCTCTCTCTCTCTCTCTCTCTCTCTCTCTCTCTCTCTCTCTCTCTCTCTCTCTCTCTCTCTCTCTCTCTCTCTCTCTCTCTATCTCTATCTCTCTCTCTCTTTCTCCCCCCTCCGGAGATTTCGGAATCGTCAACTCGTCCGTGCAGTCAAAATTATGTTGTAATTGGTCTCTGCGTGCTTGAATTATCAAAAAAGAAAGTACCAACAAGTTAACTTACGTTGCATTTACCATCTCCTTGATAGCTGACTCCAAAATCAGCGCAAATGGTGGATTCTACCAGTCTTTTTTCCCGTGACCAGTCTTATCCAATGATTTCAAAGATCGGCCCGCAGATGTGCTATATCCTTAAAAGTGTCATATGTATGGATCGTAGATTTTTAATAAAGAAAACATCTGCTGTTTCATATATGATCTTACTTGATCCTATTGACTCTGATAAAGGCCCATGAACCATCGGGCGTGTTCTTTATTAAAAACGCTCAATCCATGAATATACTGATTTTAAGGAAAGAACACACCTGATATTTTAACCCTTTACAGACCAGGTTAGTTCAAGAGAACACCACTCCTCCGTTCATACAGGGAAGGTAGTTAACTGTTCGTACTCGGTGGAGTTGGAATTGCCTATACGCGACAAATAGAAGGCGCCGATGAGACCTTTCTTGTAGTGTTCTCGTCTATATTTGTGTCTATCTAGAATGATGACTGAATCAATGTGAAACAGATTATAGGAGAAAAACGAGTATACCCGGGCTTGGTCCATAAGGGGTTAAGTGCCCTTCTTCTGGCAAAGTCATCAATTAAGAATATAATGGGTCTGTTGCAAACTTTTGCTACAACGATTAAGCGTATTTAATCTAATGTAAAATCGCCTGAAGTCATTTGATGGCATCAGAAAGTCATAAAATGCAATAATAAACTCACAAGAGGCGTTTAATGAAATCCAAAATGGCTGAGAAATATCAAGCAATTTGTATACATGCACCGCGAACATCAACAACATCATCGATGGCCAACTTTGACAACCTCACTGGAGGTAGAGGTTATGTGTTTGTTTACGTTGTGATTGGTTGTGATCGATATTGTGAGGTTGGCTATCCTTGGATGTTCGTGCTGCATGCATACAAATTACTCGATAATTCTCCGCCATCTTTGATTTTATTAAACGCCTCTTGTGAGTTTATTGTAGCATTTTATGACTTTTTGATGACACCAATGGACTTTCCAGGCGATTTTACATTAAGATAATCTCTCTAAATCGTTGTAGCAAAAGTTTGCAACAGACCCATTAAGAATATTAATCCTTCACCATTACAATATTAATTCTGGAGCCGACGTTACTTACTTGTTGTCACTGAAATGGCTGAGGGAGCTGCTATCGCAGGTGGTGACTCTGAGGAGGCTCGGCTGAAGGACCCCCGCAGTCAGGAGAGTTGAATCAATTTGAGCATCAGTGTCCGCCACCGACTCGACGTCCGCATCGAAGAACTGAAAATCGTCCTCCTCGATAGTGGCCGTCGGGACCACGTGATAGATGCTGTTCCCGATCGCTTCACACCCAGGAACGGGCGGCGCTGACAACAGGGATCCCGAGTCATCCTTCAAACACGGAGCTTCGTTTTTGTCTTCGCCCATCTCAAAAGCAATGACACATCTCCTTCAGAATACTACGTATCTCCACGAACTTAGCGCAGATTACAAGATTGAACGAAACGTTGAGTTTCCTCTGTTCATTCGTCCTTTCATATCGGCAAAGATTACATGGTAGAGTGAAACATCTTTGAGAAGATACGAAACGATTCGGTCCATTGCCAACGAATATTTCATCCTCTTTGGATCACGAACACTATAGAAAGAAAGTTAACCTACTTCAATAGCGCTGCAGAGTTTGGTTGTCAGCGCAAGAAGTGACTTGAAGCAAAGATTACTTTGTTTAGCGGATCATGGTATCATGTGGATACTTCCACAACGGAAGAAGAAATAAAAAGAGGGAAATCTCATTAAATGATGCGAGAAAAGTCAAAGATAGTTCATTTTGTGTCACTCTTCAATATTCACCATCCACGAACAACATTTATCAACAAAAAAAAAATTGGCACGCATAAATCCCGTCTGCCACTGAACGTCTGTCAAAAATAATTCCATTTTTGAAAAAAAAAAAGAAAAAAAGAGAGAAAAAAAAAAAAAAAAAAAAGTACGTCAGTCAGATTTTGAAGGTTCACTTTACGCCCGATTATAATTTGCGCAAAAATATCATAATCACAGAATATAGCAACGTTTCTCACGCAGAATAGTTAGGAACTCAAGAATATAAAAAAAGGGGGGGATCATGAGTGGAAAAGACTAGAAGGCGGAGTTATTGTCCCATAATTTTGATCATGATCGATTAGGTTTTTTGATTGCCTAATTAGTTTAACACTATCCCGAACGTTGTTCCGTTTTACCGGCATGTTCAAAACGCACAAAGACTGCAGAAGAAGATAATTAAGATTATTGATAAGATTAAAGTTTATTAGTATGGGTTGAAGGTCATAGGTAACGCGCACATAGTAAGAATAAATGCTCATTTGGCTTTGTTAATCATTCTTATCGAGTAAAAAGCTCAGACGACAATCTTGTTGAACTCCCTTCGTTTCTTAATACATTTTGAAAGCTCTTTAAATATTAAAGTCAAGATGAAGAGGCTACGCTCTTTTGATCGGTCATTCCGGAATTCTCTTTGAGACTGGTGCCTTTTTTCATCAATCAGAGGTATTTAGGGAAGGAAAGAACAAATGCGCGGTTTTAGCACATACCTGTCCGGCCACAATAATTGAAGTTTACCGCAGCTACCTACCTTTGATTATTGGAAGTATACAGTACTTGTTTATAAACGACATCTCTCTTCCATGAAAAGAATACTAATAGCTATAGTATAAAGATCTGTTCAGTGATGACATCACGATCAAAATGGGGCTCTTGCAAACTTTTGTTACAAGGGACTGACGAGTTGACTCTTGTATGAAAACCTGTAAAAATGACGATGAGTACAATATAAGTCACGAAATTTACTCTCAGAATCGAGCTTAATGGAGGAGTGACGTAGGTATCATGGGAGATTTCTATCTATAATTTGAGACATATCTCTCTGTGTTTCTGTAGAGAAAGTAACAAATTACACGGGAATCTCCCATGATACCTGCACCTGCGACACCTGCGTTGAACCGCCATAACGATCTTGCCGTAATAGCAGTTTTGTGAGTTTATTACTGAATTTTGGACTTTTTTGTGTGATATTTGCGGGTCTTCACGCATCAGATTGGACTATTTACTTGCTTTTAGCAAAAGTTTGCAAGAGCCCCGTTAGATCCAAACAAAGATCTACCTCGCTCACTCTCGAGAATTTATCCATAAGAAATCAGATCCAAATTTTCGAATGCAAATTCACGCTATGGTAACCCTGGTAAAAATGACGACTATAACCGTTCCAAAAACGACTATAACCGTTCCAAAAACGACTATAAACATAGTTGGCCAACTATGGATTATAGTTGGCCAACTATAGATTATAGTCGGCAACTATGTTTATAGTCGTTTTTGGAATAGTCGTATAGTCGTCATTTTTACCAGGGAAACAACCAGTTTTCTCAAATATTGCACCGTTAGATTCCTCGTACATACCTAAAAGTATCTTTTCACTCCAACATAATTTTATTATTGAAAGATCACAAGTGAGTTTACGATCACAATTACATCGAAAAATGTCCTGTGTTTTGTCCTTGTCTTATTACTCACGGTCTCTTACGAGCGAATCACCGCCATGACACCCAATCATCCTAACTTCTCTTCGTATCGAAGCTTGCTCGAGGTATGACACGTGGTGTGATGGTGCTGTATGCCGATGAGCCCAATTCAGCCCATGTTCTAGAATTGTGTGCCCATAAGAAAGTGTGAGTAAGGGGAAGACAAAATATGGTACTTTCTTTGATAAAACTGTGATTGTAAATTAATGCAAGATGTTTCGAAAATTTTGTTGAAACTAGATTACACTTTAAGGTACTTTTACATGGAATCCAATGGCGGTGTAATATAATCTGAGAGAACTTGCTGTTTATAAACACGTATACTGGCACGAATTTGCATTTGAAAATTTGGATCCTGTTTCTTACGGGAAAACCCACGATAGCAAGTGATATGGAGCATTTGTTTGGATCCAATTCTTTTGTGACGTCAAACTAAAAAGGAACAAGGTCTATTGCTCCTACCTCCCCTTGAAATAAAATAAGAGCCGGATTAATCGTTCACAAAAGTCGTTCTCACACGTTTAGGTCCAATCATTACGTTCCGCACAGGTCACTTTTACGTAAAGCAAATTAAAATTGTACTTTATTGTACAAGTATATGTGTACATTTAAACTCCTCAGTAAATAAATGCCTCTGTACTTTGTATACTTTCAGATTCCTAAAATTGAGAAGTGTGCTCCCACTTGATGATTTCGAGTACTTAATTGAAAGAATTTAACATGGCTGTGATGAAATGAACTTGACCTGGATTCGTATCACAATTAAAAACAGCTTGCGAACGGACCTTCCGGCACTTGCGAATTTATTGAGTCTGACATTCGCAGTCTTAATTCTATAGGTACAGCAAATTCAGCTGAATTAAATTTAAATATAAGTATTTGAGGAAAGCCCAACAAAAATCAGGAAACGATACTTTAATCGAAGATTGAATCATGTTTGTGTTTATCAAAAGTATCGGTAAATCAAACCATGCGTTCTCATCGGTCGCAACTCTTGGATTACGACTTATCGATTTCTCTTCCATAAAAACCATCTAAAAAAAAAAAAAAAAAAAAAAAAAAAAAAAACTGATCCTCAGTTGATTCAGTTGAACCCCAAATAATCAGTGGTGAGACGTGCATCACACAAAATTGCATTTCGTCCATTTAAACCTATGATACGGGGTCGAATCCTAGAATTTTCGCCGCACACTCAATTGTTCGATAGTTTCCATGCGTTTTAATGGACATATTGACACTGACGTTGCCCGATTAGACACGCTTCGTCACTGCAAATGATTAATCGAAAATTTTGTATACGTTCAAATAAAGAAAAAAACAATAATCGGTGGGTCAAGAGCCACCCCTGGCATGGATTCACCTTGAGAAACGTGAAATACGAATTAATGGGAATAATCGCATGAAAAACAGGGGGGAAAAATACACTGTGATGTTTTAGATGAAGGCATCTATAATGTAGCGTCCAGAACAGTGCAAATGGGTTTTTAAACTACAAAAGGTGTCCCAAAAGTAAGTGGACTGATGCTGTCATTTCAAAACTATTCAATCTAGGGACTTGATCTTGGTCTTATTTTAAAGATCAAATCAATTTCTATCGATTAAGACCAAGATCAGTTCATTTCATTAAAAATTAAAAAAGTTATGACGGTTTTTGTGAAAGGTGAACACGCGCCGCCTATAGGTTTTTGACAAAAAAAAAATTCTTACCAATTATTAATCTTCTACTCCGCTATCCCCCGACTCCTCCTGAATTTCCAGTTGCTTTTCAAAGTATTTTCCGCCTTTTTCCAGACATTTGTGCATTCTTTCCTCCCATTTTCTAAGAAAAGTCTTCTTAAATTCTTCTTCTGGAATTTTTTTTTAGGGTTTTTTTTAACTGCTGTCTTGATTTCAGCCGTAGTCTCAAATCTTCGTCCACGAAGCCCTTTTTAATGCTGGAAGCAGCCAGAAGTCGCATGGTGCGAGATCTAGACTGCACCGTGGTTGTCTCAACAGTTTAATACCCTTCTTCTCTAAAAATTCACGGGTAAAATTTGATTCATGCTGTCGCAAAATCCCCAGCATACCGCGCGCGCGTACTGAAAAGTGAACAGGTGTCGACCGGCGCGCGCCGCGGTGAGATTGCTCCTGATTTTTCCCGCGAATTGTCCGTCTTATCTCGTTACCTAGACAACGACTGAAGCCGGCAGACGGCCATACATGTATTCCACGTCGCTTAAGGTATTGGCAAGTAGTTTCAAGTGAAAAAAGTTCACTGGAAATGTATAAGAGATGAGAAGTAAACAATTCAACGATTATTGTCAAAAACCTATAGGCGGCGCGCGTTCACCCGTCACAAAAACCGTCATAACCTTTTTAATTTTTAATAAAATGAACTGATCTTGGTCTTAATCGATAGAAAATGATTTGATCTTTAAAATAAGACCAAGATCAAGTCTCTAGGTTTAATAGTTTTGAAATGACAGCATCAGTCCACTTACTTTTGGGACACCCTTTGTATGACGCAAATCTAGAATATTGAAACTTGCAATTCATAGAGGAGTTGACTCGGTGCAAAACGTAACTGCAAGTTTAAACGCGCGTGCTTTCGCAAGTACTTACACTGGCTTGTTTCCGTAAAACTAAAAATGTGTAGGTACTTACAAGCAGTCGCATAAAACCTCCGTCGTCACCAGAGTTGGACAAATAGAAGGAGAGTGTAAATGTATAATCGATCACACGATTGCTGAGGAATCGTAATCGTTATCGTTTTTTTTTTAACATGCAGTAAGTACTGCATGTTTTTGTTATGGGTTCGTATCGATTTTGGCCATAAACTTCCTGCATAACAATCGACAATTTTCGGCTTGGTCGCAAACGTGCGTTGTCAGATTTCCGCACGTAATGATCGCGTCTCGTTTTACGGTGGATTCCCTTCGTTCGATATATTGCGGAGCGGCAACGCCAAAAGTCTCCCTATCCTTTAACGTGGAAAAAAACGAATCGCGCGCTATATCGGATTCTCGATATTCTTCGGTTCGCCGCACAATGGGCAGAAATGAAATCTTTGGCGGTCCAAATTCGATCCTTTCAAAGTTGGGAAATTAGTATTTTCGCTGGGCACTATAAGTGATTTTAAGGGGTTTATTTGGCTCGGTTTTTCTATCCTGGCTTGTCCCATATTTATCGGAGAATATCATTTGATGGATCGACAATTCTTGTGACATCTCATGTCTTTGTATTTTTGACCACTTAGGACTCGATTTGGATCCATAGTGCGCCGTTTGAATGTTTGAGTCAAAGTTTGAGTGAGGTTTTGACAGAGTATTGGACCTAAGTTTTTCATAAGGATCTGTCTCCGTTATGAATAAATTTGGTAGTTTCATTATTTTGTCTGTGATTACCAACGAGCTATATCTAGTTCGGAAGCTTTGGTAAACATGCGTAACCGCCTCGGAGATTTTAAGGTTACAGATTTGTGAAAATCAATGAGTAAACAAATCGAATTTCTTCGCGTGTTTTCGAACTCTATCAGTGACCAAGTGACTTTCAAATTAGGATTTCTTTTTGAACTGTGCGTGTTTTCTGTCAATCATAGCCTTAATACCAGTTTCTACTAATTGAAACCCTCAAGTTCTTCATAGCTTTCATTTAGTTTGTCAGTTGTAATTCTCATTCGTCATTTGTAAGCTCCATTACCTATTCTTAATTTTCCATGTCTCGAGACAACTTTATCAGGAACTCTTTCAGGAGCCTTTAGGTACTGTACTGCCTTTGGGAGAATTCCAGGCTGGTTATGTGTTGAATAATAGTTAAGTAAATAACCGAACTAGTTATATCTTCGTCCATGGTCGTAAGAGTAATTATTTGTTTGTTTTCTAATATTCATATATCTCGTCTTTAATTTCAATGTTATGATATGATCGTATCGGAGGTTTCAACGATTTGCCAGTAAACAGTTTTCTACTTTCCCTCTAAATACTCTTCGATTAGTTTTTTCCTTAAATTCTGACTTTGCTCGGCAATTCTTGCCGAGACAGGACTGAGACTGTCGCAAGATGTTTAGTGTTTACGTTTGAGGTTAATTGATGAGCAGTGTTCCCAAACGTTTGTTCTTTTTTTAATCATTACTCATGTCCTTTATTTTTTATTAGTGGTGCATTAAAGGATTATTTCAATCAACCATAACCCACCCACTTGCTTCCTATTAACTTCCAGAATCCAGATGTTTGCTTGTGAAATGTTGTGGCCACGGCCGTGGTTGTGGATCATTTTATGAAATAAGCAATCTGAACAATCAACTTATTTCTCAGTGCTCAACCCATCTTTCAGTTCTGTAACTCAATCTAGATTTTATTATTTGCTTTACAAACGCTCACCCACTTCTTTAAGCCAAGAATTCTTGTTTTCGGGTGTGTAGTGAATTCTGTCACGAATCAGTTTGTTGCTATCTTGTCCCTTCCGATCGAAGAGAATGAATTTTAATGTTTTTAATTGCAAGGTTTTGAACCAGACGTCAGAGCCACTGTCAAAGTTGTGGTTTTTATAACTGGTGGCAACTAGTTAATACTGATTGATTTCAATGGGTTAGGATGATTAAAATCCTTGGGGGTTTTTCAAAGGTGTGTTCTTCGAGGAGTGATTTTATCATGTTGCATCTCACTTTAACTGTCTCGTGCCTTTACAGAAGTAGTAACGCTGTCAGTATCCTTATTTAACTGCTGCTAGCAATGTTTCTAAAATTGGGCTTTTGAAACGAGAGTCTCCTTTTAGAAAATTTTATTAGTAGTCAGCTGTATTCTGCGTCAAATCAAAAAATTCAGAGTGTAAGAAATGCTAGTTGGGGTATCATTAAAACTCAAGTCTTTCAAGTAAGTCACATCAATTTTCACTTCAAACTCTACCATTAACTCTGTCTTTCAATGGATTTGTGTATATTTATCTTCAACAATTTTGGTGATAAAATAGCTAGGTCATTTCAGGAAAGATTGCTGATGACAGCTCTTTATTTACATGTGCGGATGGACGCATTTCTGTCTTATGCACAGAACTTTGTGGATAATGTTCACAGCTGGGAGTTCATTTATCTGCGTAGTTGCATACAAATGGAGTGCGCTTTGCAAAGCTGTCATTGGCAATATTTTCTTAAATAAACGCTATCAAGATGATCAGAAATGTAAGCAAATCTATTTTGACATAACTCGGCTGATAAATTTTGTATGCAGCAGCTAGTACTAAAAGTTGTTACCAGTGGTGTAGCGTGTAGTGAGGCATTAAGTATTGCATTTTGTTCATTTAAAACCTTTCAATAGATCAAACTCCTGAGCCCACTACACACCAGTAGCTTCATATTTTTCATGGATTTAAATGCGCACAGTACAATGTTGCCACATTGCAGTATTTTGTGAATCCCATAAACTTGGTAGCGCAAAGACATACGTGTACTCAGCTCGCTGAGTACTTAAATTTTTTTCATTTTTAAAATCACGCAATACTGATCCTTGTTCTATTCAGGGTACCGGAAACATTTTAAACTCCATGCCTGCTGAATTTCAAATATTGTCCCTTTAATTTCAACGCCAAGTTATTTTTCTGATTTTTTTTTAATTTGTTTTTCTTTTTGGTGGGTGAACTATAGCGAGAGGATGAAGTAGAAGAGGAAGCAGAAGAAAGGTGCGGTAGGTACAAAAAATTAGACTTGGTCCTTCGGATATCAGCGCCTTTGGGCATTAAATCTTTTGCACTTTCATGCGCCTGCAATTTATGAGTTATGCAATGGTTTGCGTTGAGCGCAGCCAACAGATTGTAATAATAATTCGGAATAATGAAGATCAGATAAAATCTCAGGCTGAAATCTGAAGGGATAGGGGGCTAGAAGAAACACAAGAGTAGAAAGGGTGGGAAGAGGGGAGGGGAGGAGACTTGGTTGCTTTGATATCAGCTAGTTTGTAAGTTGAATCTGAGAGATCTCATGCACAATCATGCATCTCTCAGATAAGGTTAAAAAAACTGATTTTGAAAGAAAAGTTTTTAAAGAGAGGAGATGGAGGTAGGAAAGAGGAAGGTAGTAAAAGGGAGAGGTTTGGAGAAATTTTTGGATTTTGACCGCCACGAGTTTAGGTACTTGAGGTTTACTGATAGTTTTGGTGAAATAAATTTATCCAAAATAATTTGAGACATGAAATTAATAGAAATTAAAAAAGAAAATGAAAAAAAACACTAGCGCTCAGAAGTTTCACATAGAAAAAAAATTCTCACTCCAACACTCTCACTTACTCTGCATACCCAATGAAATTATACAGAACATAATACAGAGATGATAACTATAGATAAAAGGAACCAGCACAGAGCATTTTTCTCAAGAACGGCTGATTAAAAATGTTTTAAAATTGGTTACGGAATTGAAACAATTTTTTTCATTTTTGATATTTTTTTTCAAAAGCCCTCAACAGCTCCTCATTCATATTAGAAGAAGCTCACACACATTTATCAAGTTTTTTGCAAAAAAGCATCTTCTAAAAGTACGAAAAGAGTTCATATCCTCATATCAGAGGCAATGGCCGACATTTTTGCTCCCATAGGCATTTACCGAAATACCCAGATTTTTTTAGCTGTCGGGACTTAAAAGATTTTTGAATCAACCCTTGTGCTTATCCACTTGAGAATTTCTCACAAATCTTGACAGATTCTGAGAAAATATATAGAAACCTTCTGATCGATGTGCAACATGTTAACTTGAGGAGAAAAAATAAGGTGTATTTTGTCAAATTAAAATGTTGGGACTTCAATGGCAGAATCGGACCGATTCCGTGGTCTGAGACATAGACTGCCCAGAATTTTAATTTAACGAAATACACCTAATTTTTACTTTCTCGCTCTAATGAAATTAGGAAAATTTAGAAAGTATTGCGATAGCGCAGAGATTTTCAAAGTATTTTGTTTCGATAGTTGGCCTCTCACGACTAAGTTAGAATCATGATTTTTACAAAATAATGGCCTCTCATCATGTCTAATACCATCAGAAAGAATATACTTCAATCATATTAGCATATTTCTTAACCCTTTCTAACTTAGAGACATTCATGCAAAAAAAATTCTGTGGCGTCTGTCCGTCAGTCAGAGTCTGTCAGTCCATCAGTCCGTCAGTCCATCAGTCTGTCAGTCCGTGTGTACCTTCCCATAACTTTTGAAACATTGGTCCTTATGCTTTCAGATTTTGCACAGCTGTTACTTTTTAGATTCCCCAGAGGCACTTTTTTTGTTTTTTTGAAATTTCAACTTTTAGGTTAGTTATAGGGAAAAAATGATTTCCATTGAAATCAATGGTAAAATGGGTAAAAATGGGTAAAACTGGAATAATTCAAGTTTGGCTCAATCAATTTTGATGAAAGTTAGCAAAAAAAATCTACATTCAGCCTACTATAAAATAAACTACACATAGTTACAAGATTCAACCCTTAAAACCGTTTAAAAAATCAAAATAAGTGCGCTCGAGCCAAAAAATGGAATTATCGTGAGAAATTAATCTTTTTACTTGGAGTCAATCAATTACGGCTCGATGAATTTTGATGAAACTTTTGTACACACAATCCACTATCAAAATACTAACATATTTTTCTTTCTTAGTCACCATACACAATTGATAAAACCTTTTCAAGAGGCAAAATAGGTGCGATTATTGAGAAAAAAATATGGGAATAAACGCAAATAAAAACATATTCCTATTAATTGGGATAGTTCAGGTTAGGTCTAATGAATTTTGATGAAAACTGGCAAATGCAATCTACTATTAGTCTACAAAAGAAAGTATTCCTTACAGTTACAATATACAACCCTTAAGAGAGTTTAAAAATCAAAATAGGATGTTCGACCCAAAAAAAAGAATCAAATAAAGTGAGGAATTAATGCTAAAACTTGGAGTCAATCATTAATGGGATGAATTTTGATGAAACTTTGCACAAACATAACATGTTACCGACCCACTAAAATATTTCTCTCATACAGTCATCATAAAAAACCTTTAAGACCGTTTCAAGGTGCAATATAGGTCCGATCGAGCAAAAATCTTTTAAACTAAGCCAATATAAAGACAAAAATAATATTTGGAATAAGTAATTCAAGCATGACTCAATTAAGTTTAATGAATATTAAAACAAAATGTTTGCAATCTGCCTAGGCATAATTTTTTTTCCATGTATAGCTAGAACAAACAACTCTTAAGTCTGATACTGTTTAAAGGCAATGTAGGTTCCATCAAACCAAAATAAACTGTAGGGAATACCCTACGAACACTTTCTCACACCATTTTTATCTGGGGGCGGTCCCCAGACCCCCTTTGAAATTTTGGGGGAGTCCCATGGACACCCCTTTGAAATGCTGGGGGAGACTTCCAGACCCCCCTTTAGAATTCTGGGGGAGACCACCAGACCCGCAAATATTTATCAAATATTTTCATCTCTAGACATAATTCAGCCTTCAATCCGAAGAGTTTGCAAATTTGTAGAGAAGCTGTACGAATAGTTGCCTACTTCATCAATTGAAGGCTAATTGAGATCCCTAAATTCTAATCTGATGTTGTTTTCAACAAGTTTCAGATTAATTCCAGATTCCAATAAGTTCTTATTCTTTAAGTTGCATTGCAAATTTGTAGCGAAGCTGTACGAATAGTTGCCTACTTCATCAATTGAAGGCTAATTGAGATCCCTAAATTCTAATCTGATGTTGTTTTCAACAAGTTTTAGATTAATTCCAGATTCCAATAAGTATTTGGAGTTGGAGTTGTTGGAGTTTCTTTTTTTCCTTAGTTTTTATAGGTTGTCAAAATCGATATTGATTCTTGCATTTCCTCCAATAAATACAATTTTTGGTTCCTTCTTTCAAATGGTGGATCTTCAAAACAATTTTTTAGTTTAGCAGATTAAACCCCCCTCCAAAGATGTACTTTGTTTGTAGACTGCGTACACAAAAATTTTAACAAAATTCATCCAGCCACTTTTGATTGACTCTTCTTTATACTTTTAATTTTCCTTATACGTTCTTTTTTTTGGGTTTTATCGAACCTATATTGCCTTTAAACGGTATCAGACTTGAGAGTTGTTTATTGTGGCTATACATGGAAAAAAAAATTATGCCTAGGCAGATTGCAAACTTTTTGTTTCAATATTCATCGAACTTAATTGAGTCATGCTTGAATTACTTATTCCAAATATTATTTTTGTCTTTATTGGCTTAATGTAAAAGATTTTTGCTCGATCGCACCTATTTATTGCCCCTTGAAACGGTCTTAAAGGTTTTTCATGATGACTGTATGAGAGAAATATTTTAGTGGGTCGGTAACATGTTATGTTTGTTCAAAGTTTCATCAAAATTCATCCCATTAATGATTGACTCCAAGTTTTAACATTAATTCTCACTTTAATTCTTTTTTTTTGGTCGAACGCCTATTTTGATTTTTAAACTCTCTTAAGGGTTGTATATTGTAACTGTAAGGAATACTTTCTTTTGTAGACTAATAGTAGATTGCATTTGCCAGTTTTCATCAAAATTCATTGGACCTAACCTGAACTATCCCAATTAATAGGAATATGTTTTTATTTGCGTTTATTCCCATATTTTTTTCTCAATCGCACCTATTTTGCCTCTTGAAAAGGTTTTATCAATTGTGTATGGTGACTAAGAAAGAAAAATATGTTAGTATTTTGATAGTGGATTGTGTGTACAAAAGTTTCATCAAAATTCATCGAGCCGTAATTGATTGACTCCAAGTAAAAAGATTAATTTCTCAGGATAATTCCATTTTTTGGCTTGAGCGCACTTATTTTGATTTTTTAAACAGCTTTAAGGGTTGGATATTGTAACTATGTGTGGTTTATTTTTTAGTAGGCTGAATGTAGATTTTTTTTGCTAACTTTCATCAAAATTGATTGAGCCAAACTTGAATTATTCCAGTTTTACCCATTTTACCATTGATTTCAATGGAAATCATTTTTTCCCTATAACTAACCTAAAAAATGGAATTTCAAAAAAACAAAAAAAGTGCCTCTGGGGAATCTAAAAAGCAACAGCTGTGCAAAATCTGGAAGCATAAGGACCAATATTTCAAAAGTTATGGGAAGGTACACACGGACTGACAGACGCCACAGAATTTTTTTGCATAAATGTCTCTAAGTTAGAAAGGGTTAAGAAATATGGGAATATGGTTGAAGTATGTTCTTTCTGATGGTATTAGACATGATGAGAGGCCATTATTTTGTAAAAATCATGATTGACTTAGTCGTGAGAGGCCAACTATCGAAACAAAATACCTTGAAAATCTTTGCGCCATCGCAATACTTTCTCAATTTTTCTAATTTCATTAGAGTGAGAAAGTAAAAAGAATGTATAAGGAAAATTAAACGCATAAAGAAGAGTCAATCAAAAATGGCTGGATGAATTTTGTTGAAATTTTGTGTACGCAGTTTACAAACAAAATACATCTTTGGAGGGGGGTGTAATCTGCTAAATTAAAAAATTATTTTGAAGATTCACCGTTTGAAAGAAGGAAACAAAAATTGTATTCATTGGAGGAAATGCAAGAATCAAATCGATTTTGACAACCTATAAAAACTAAGGAAAAAAAGAAACCCCAACAAATAGAATGAATGCAACTTAAAGAATATGCACTTATTGGAATCTGGAATTAATCTAAAACTTGCTGAAAACAACATCAGAATAAAAATTTTGGGATCTCAATTAGCCTTCAATTGATGAAGTAGGCAACTATTCGTACAGCTTCGCTACAAAGCAAACTCTTCGGATTGAAGGCAGAATTAGGTCCAAGAGATGAAAATATTTGATAAATATTTGCGGGTCTGGTGGTCTCCCCTAGAATTCTAAAAAGGGGTCTAATTCCGAGTTACGTCACCTAATGAGTGATACATCATTCGAAAAGACGTAACAAACTGAGCATTTCGGCGCAAACCCGGGGGTGGATATCGTTTTTACATTTGAGATATCGAATGTCAATTTACAGATTGAGATATCTCGATTGTGAAAAACGATATCGAACTCCGGTCTGCGCCGAAATGCTCAGTTTGTTACGCCTTTTCGATTAATGTATCAATCAATAGGGGTCAAACCTCGGAATTTTTCAGATGGCCCTCCTTGGGGGCCAAAAAAGTCTAAAAGTTTTGAGAGCTTCAAAACCAAAATTTGACTAAATGTTTGTTATGATTGAATTTTTTCTGAAAGGGGCTTACTTTTTAGAGTATTTTTGTGTCCTTGATTTTTAAATTCCGACTCTTCAAAGAGGAGTAATGATTTTTTGAAAATTACTCCAAATCGAACTTTGACCTTCAATGTATCAAAAACGAAAAACGATATTGAACTTCGATTCGTACCCAAAGTCTGATAATTTCACCCTCTTTTTGATTAATAAATAAAATATGGGGGTCCTCGTTTGAAGTATTGAATTTAGGGACGTGGTATCCGCCCTGCGGGCCCCCCAGAGATGGCTCCGAAATCGGAAACCCCCTATAAAGATGTCCCCCTCAAGCTAATTGAACACGTGTTTCAGTGTTTTTCAAAATCCGGAGCCGTTCTCGAGATATTTGGCCTAGCTCCTTTTTTAATTGACACCCTATATGCTATGAAACTTAATGAAAAGCGGTATTACAAGAATAACAATGCAGTCAAAGCAGCTTACACTGATTGACTGCATGTTATCTTTGTATCGCTAGACTGCGATACAAAATCTGCTGGCTGCTTGTTTTTTTTTTTTTTTCGGAGGGTGGTTTTACGGTAGTCAGGACTGCTCTTGACAAATCACGAATCATAATTATTAGTTGCAGAAGAATTGGATCTAATCAAAATGACCCTAAAGTTGATTTTTAATCGTCTGGAGACTACTAAAGACTACAATTGATTACCATCCAAAAAAGTGAATACTAATTGTAAGCAATCAAAGTAATCAATTACACCCCAATCTGTCCAACTCGACGCAGCACGAAGCTTCAACGCAACCTACGCTACACGTTACACGTACCCCGAACCTGTTTGGGGTTTGAGGAAACCGAAAGAAAAGAACGCGTTATTTTCGAGACAAATGCAGCGACGCAAGACTTATTGTTAGTGCAACTGCGCTCACATACGGAAACAGCCAAAACATTAATTTGTCTCCCCCCCTCTCTCTCTCTCCCCCTCCCTCTCCCTCTCCCACTCCCTCTCACTCTCCCTCTCTCTCTCTCTCTCTCTCTCTCTCTCTCTCTCTCTCCTCCTCTCCCCTCTCTCTCCCCTCTCTCTCTCTCTCTCTCTCTCTCTCTCTCTCTCTCTCTCTCTCTCTCTCTCTCTCTCTCTCCTTTACTCATTGGACTCACGAGTTAGAAAAAAATAGTGGAGAAGGCACATTCTTGACTTGTATCCCTATCTCTAGCTTTGTCTACAATGTGCGTTCAAAATGAGCTGAAAAGGAGAGAGGCAAATCCCTATAGAACATCTGGTGCGAACTGCGTGCACTCTAAGTCATATGCATCCTGAATTTAAATTAAGACTGGGTTTTTGAAATTCGAATCGGTACTGGCAATAGTACCTATATACGTGCTTTCGAACTCACTAAGTATTGCGTTCTGCTCGAGTCACGCTCGGTTCCTCCGAAGAACTCTTCAAAAAATGTGTATTGAATAAGTGAATGTCACGTTAGAGAAGACGCCACTACTGGTAGGGTGAGATGCACTCACACACAGTTTAGTTGTAGTATAGTTACAAAACAAATTTGGTTCCAAAGCAACAAGGCTATTCGGCACCACATCATAATTAGGACAAAAGCTAATTATAATGAAAGCTAATAACTAAATGTTCTAGATTTTGAGTCCAAAATATTTGAACATAAATATGTATAGAATATACATATGATGTAGGTAAGTATACTCTGGGTTTTTCTTTTTTTTTGGCCTAAAAGTTAAAAGGGAACCCGGGACAAAATTTTCCCCTCTCTTCTTCTCTCTCTCTCCCCCCTTCCCCCTCTCTTCTTCTCTCTTTTCTCTCTCTCTCCCCCCCCTCCTCTCTCTCTCTCTCTCTCCCCCTCTCCTCTCTCTCTCTCTCTCTCTCTTTTCTCTCTCTCTCTCTCTCTCTCTCTCTCCCCCTCCTCTCTCTCTCTCTCTCTCTCCCCTCTCTCTCTCTCTCTCCCCTCTCTCTCTCCTCTCTCTCTCTCCTCTCTCTCTCTCTCTTCTCTCTCTCTCTCTCTCTCTTCTCTCTCTCTCTCCTCTCTTCTCTCTCCTCTCTCTCTCTCTCTCTCTCTCTCTCTCTCTCTCTCTCTCTCTCTCTCTCTCTCTCTCTCTCTCTCTCTCTTTTCTCTCTCTCTCTCTCTCTCTCTCTCTCTCTCTCTCTCAATTAATCTCGATGCAAACAAAACCTGAACAGTATTTGTTATCAATCAATAGTTATACCTTTGAGCTAAACTTTCGGTTTAATTCATTTCAGATTGTTCGGATTCGCACTCAAACTTGAAAGCCCGTGTGTTTGGCAGTTGCATGTATATAAAATGTCGCAAGCAGTTAACTTACTTATCCATTCATTTTGGACTTGGAACATGGAACATTGGAACTTGGAAAATGCTTGTAAGTACAGCTGTGTAACACATACCACAGCAATGGGCTTGCAGTTTGTATCTGCAAAATGCAAGCGCTATAGTAAATCGCTCGGGCAAAATGCTTTGATTGTATTGTAATATGCCAGAGCTTTTTATGACCATCTTGTAAAATTCAGGATACGTGAATTATGTGTGAAAGTAGAGTATTACCAAACGCAAAGGTTTTGGCAGTTAAGGATTCGATAGGTAAATGGCGAATCTTCGTGTAATAAAATCATTGCTCTGCGCTCCACGTGCATTCCTTACTGTCAATACTTTTGCATTTGCTAGTACACGCTAGACGCGATATGGTGACGGTCAAAGCTATCGAGTTTATGAACTGATTTTAGGATGACGTTAAGAGCGAATTTGTGCTACTATGGCAGTTTAAGACATGTTTAAAACAAACCATTACTTTTTAATCATACAATTATAGTACATGGTTGACTTTGTCATATTTCCAGCTTTTCAACGACGGATATTTTTTTTTTTTTTTTTTTTTTTTTTTTTTTTTTTTTTTTTAAATAAGTTCAATTTTGAAGGAGATAAAAGGCAAAAAGTAAGATTCAAGTTTCATCTGGGGGTTTTCCTTAGACCCTCGTTATGGTACAAAAAATACAATTACACGGTTGATTTCTTTATACTTTCAGCTTTTCAACGACAGATAGTTTTTTTAAAATGTGTTCATTTTTGAAGGAGATATATAAGGCTAGTTTCACCCATGTCAAAAAATTTCCCGCCAACTTTTTACGAACGAGAGCAATCCTTAAATTAGTCGAAATGTTTTTAATTACTTCGAAAAGTATTGAAAGGAAGGTCAGTTAAAGTTATTTTTCCCTGAAATTTTATTTCAAACCATGGTTCGAGAAGTTCGCCTGAAACTTTGTGTTATATGCTGAGCCATTTATTTAACACTGATTTGAGAATTGCTTCCATTCGAAAAAGTTGGCGTGAGGTAGGTTTTTTTTCAAGGCCATAAAAAACTAACCATAGCTCCGTCAAAAATGAACCTATTTGGAGTGGGGGGGGGGGGGGGGGCTGAAAGTTGTTGAAAAGCCGAAGATGTGACAGATTCAACGGTGTAGTTTGAGTTTTTTCTACCGTAAATAGGGCTTGAGAAAAAGACCTATATGAAACTTACTTTTTGACTGACCTTCGTGTTGAAATTTATGACCTACAATAACAACAATAATATTGCGCCAGAGCAGACGCATTTCGGTTATAGGGCTCCAACAAGTATACGGCGGTGTGTACGTCCGATCAAAACGCATCAGTGAACGCGGTTGGTTGGCAACGAATTCAGAAACTACATATTTGCTAACCGACGCAGCTCAAGATCTCACTGATTCGGCTTGTCACAGTACCGGACACTCAAAATGTGTCGGCTCCGGCTCCAATCATTCATCGAACGAATAAAATCATCCAATAAAATGAATACGCCGGAGATTATGGGCTATTCGTTTATTTTAAAGATTTGATCTCTAACACCAACTTTGTTTCAAATTGCAGGTGTGCATGTTCAATGGCCAAGAATCGCTGCCACAACGCAACAAATTTGAATTAAATATTTACGTTTTCACTTAATTTTTTTGTTTTTTTGTTTTTTTGTTTTTTTGTTTTAAAAGATGTTCTTGTGGGAAACTTACACTGAGCCTAGGATTTGTCTGGAATCAGTGCCACCCATCGATCAATCAATTTCGATGATTTAAAAAGCCAAGACATGTCTTCATTTTATGTTTTGTTTTTGTTTTTGTTTTTGTTTTTGTTTTTTGTTTTAAGGGGGAAACATCGCTTTTAATTTCAAAGTTATTAACTTTAAAATTGTTTTGATTTGACCTAATTCTTCTGCAAACAATTTGATGCGTGATTTGTAAAATAAAAAATCAGTCCTGATAACCTAAAAATCACCCTTTGGAAAAACCGGCGATTACGATTACTCAGTAATCGATTTCTCTGCCCAATGATGGTCCAACTCTGTATCATTGCACTTCGTGTAAAACTAGGAAAATTTCAAAATGATTAAAAAATGGTACAAACAAAACGTTTTCATTGATACTTTCAACCATTTCCACTCTTTCTATAGAATTGGGCTTGCTTTTAGAGTGAAATGGAATTCGATTTTTCCGAGATCTAAAGAAGAGGGAGCTCTCTTTGACACTCCTTATTATCATGCGACCATGCTTATACCTATGCCTACAACAGACAGGCGATAACATTATCCTCATGAATGAATTTTTTGGACAATTCTTGTACATAATCATGCTATTTCAACCAAAGCACAGCTTATAAAATATTAACTGAAAGTGAAAGCTCACGCATCATTTTCGATGGAATCCCCCTAGAAAGAAAGCAGAAAACACGGAAGCATCCAAAGCTCGCAGTTTAAGATGATTTGGAAAGAATCTATATATACCTACATGATTAAAGAGTTCAACAAGATTATGCGTCTGAGAGAACGAAAATGCGAGTAATTAGACTAAACGAATTAGGTCATGTGAAGAAACGTTGAAAACTAAGGAAACATTCGTAAATTGGCACCAGCTGATTGTTAAATTACATGAGACTCTAAATTTTTGTATCATGACTTAAAATAAAATGATAGAGAAGAAGAATATAGTCTACGAGTCGGCGAAAACAATAAAGGTTTGTCTGTCTGTTACAGTGGAGAAAACGAGCGTGCTCTACGCTGACAATCTGCGAGGAACACTAACAATTAATCACATCGAAAAAAAAGAGGACAATAAATCCGGATTATAGATAAGGATAACTGTTATCAAAAATAATTCACTGACACACATACACAAAAAATTTAAATCGAAGAAAAAAGAGGGAGGGAAAACAAGGTAACAATTAACCTAGAAAGAATATTGGGGAACAAAACTCTGAAAACGCACGGGTTGCGATTTTCTGTTTACGTCCGTTTTTTTTACGTTGGACGAAAATCGCGGTTCGAAACACGTGCTATTTTATTTATATATTTTTTTTCTTTATAAGCGTTGTAAAGACGATCAGCCCGGATCAGAGGCCACTCAAGTTCGGAACGAGTGGTTTCGCATACTGATTTTTAAGCGAGGTTATGTTTCGGCTCGACCGCCTTGTTTGTTGCCCGTTTCGTTGTTATTGTCTCATTCATATCGGGCTGGATTAAGCCAGAGCGCATGCGCAGAGTGGATTCTGCGAGCGAGCGAGCGAGCGCAGCCGAAAGTTCTCGGAAAGTAAAAAGTTGTGGTACCCGCTCTCGCGCGACAAGTTCATATGACTCGCGTGCGAATGGGAGATGGGATGAGCGGAGGAGAGCAAGAGAGCATTAGGGCATTCCTTTTTTACCTCCTGATCGCAGCGGTGGCGAACAAAGGTCCGAGTTCGTCGAAAAGTGGCCAAACGTCGGAAAGTAAATTTTTCATCAAACTATCATTTATAATCTTTCAAGGCCAAAGGGGCTCTTGCAAGCTGTTGCTTTGAGCAAATGAATAATCCAATCTGATGTAAAATCCAGCGAAAATCACAAACATCACACTGAGAAAGTCTAAAATTCAGTAATGAACTCACATAATTGCTTTGACGGCAAGTTCGTAATGGCGATTCAACGGAGGTAGGTATCATGACGTCTTCTTCCATACTTCCAACCGCTCCATTGAGGTTATGGTCACTCGGGTTCTACGTTTATACAGCCGCTTAAGAGAGACGGTGGATTTTATGCAGTTTTTGGGATTTTTCGGGCATTCCTAGGCATTTTTCGGCCTTTTCGTCGATTTTGTCAGTTGGGAGGGGGGGTCTTCGGCTGATCTTTCTGATAAATTTAGCGAAAAACAATTTTTTATCACCGAAATTACCATAAGCATCAACAGAAGTCCCTCTCAACTGAAAACATCGATGAGGGGGACTTCTGTTGATGCTTATGGTGATTTCGGTGATAAAAAATTGTTTTTCGCTAAATTTATCAGGAAGATCAGCCGAAGACCCCCCCCCCCCCCCCAACTGACAAAATCGACGAAAAGGCCGAAAAATGCCTAGGAATGCCCGAAAAATCCCAAAAACTGCATCAAATCCACTGTCTCCCACAAGCGCCTGTTTTACGTAGAACTCGAGTGACTGTAACCTCACTGGAGCCATGGAGATTCCTGTCTATTATGTCACTTTCTCTACGGAAACACAGAGATACGTCTCAATTTAGGTGGGAATCTCCCATGATACCTGCGTCAATCCACCATTGAGCCCGATTCTGAGAGTGAATTTCGTGATTTTTTAGTGAACTCATTGTCATTTTTACACGTTTTTATGCAAGAATCAACTCTTCAATTCCCTACAGCAAAAGTTTGCAAGAGCCCCATTTTAATATCAGAGAATACTTTTAACAAGTAATTTAACCCTATTAATATCAATAGTCTTTCATACACGCTCAAACTAGTATCTTCAAATTGGCATCGGTGAGCTGAAATCCACCGCGAAAAATTGAATTGCCAACCCAAAATTTCTAAAATTCAAACATAAAATTGACCAAAACACGTCCAAAACGGGTTTATTTGCTTTAAGGACTATATAGATTGGTGAACAGATGACACAACATCCATCGTCAATTGACTCTGCAGTTTGACGGGCCGTCAAAATTGCACAGTTGTTTGACAACGTTTTAACCAACGGAACATGCAACGGTTGGCTCTCCTGCCGATTTGTGGTAGATCCCAGGGACCAAATAATGTTAGGTCCCGAGTGTAACTTACGCACGGTCACATGACCGTGCGTATGCTCTGTGATTGGTCAAAACTGCACGCAATTCAATGCTCGGCACCTAACATTATTTGGTCCCAGCTCATCGATGCCAATTTGATGGTTCTACTTTGAGCGTGAACGAAGGCCTAGTGGAAAGTTTTAAATTAAGCTTAAAAGGTCGAAAAATATGATTTTTTATGACTTTTATGATTTATCCACTGATTTTTTGCCACTCTTTTACGATATCAGATTATAGTGCGGCGGCAGCATCGAATTCTGTTGTGAGCCTGTTCCTGTGCCTGTGACGCGCACCGGGACTTGGGACTCGGCAGTCAACATGCAGGCAACGGAACGGGAGCGTCAGCGCGCAGCGTCGTCGCGTCGCGTAGGGTCTGTGTCCTCACGAATATATTTTGCATAAACAGACCGCACCAACTATAACTGGGTGACTAGAGTCGTTGCCCTGTAACTATGTATACGTACGGCATCGGGACGTCCAGAGCATTCCGACTGAATTGAATATACGTTTGCGATGCACTGGGAAGTGTCGGATTGAAAGAGAGGAGGCTTTGTTCAGTGGCTCAACCATATTTTTTTATTTATTTTTTTTTTTATCCTTGGGGGCGGGGGTGCTGTTTTTTGGTAGGGGATGAGAACTAGCTTGGGAGCTTAGCGAAAAATGCCACACACTTATACCACTGAATGCAGACATTTTTCTTCAAAACGAAGTTTTGAAGACTATAGTCTGTTCGTTCTAACTTGAGACCTGGAGATTCAGGTAGATTTGCCTTATGTGGCAACGTAGGAGTGCTAACCCTCGTCAGTCAGCCGAGGTGACAGGGCTGCTGCCCGAATCTCGGGCTATGACAACCTATTGAAGTGTTGCCATTCTCTATTTTCCGAAATTCATTTATCGCCGAAGCATGGAATCTACTTCGTCTTACCGGCCTGCCGGGAGGCATTTTTTTTTTGTTTTGCTCATTAATATACTTCGTTTCCGTTTTTGAGCCTGACTTCAAATTATTGGGGGGGGGGGCGGAGGCCCGGAGGGTGCAAATGCCCACCCTGCCTCCCCGCCCAATGACGCCACTGGACCTGCTCCTCCCCCCCCCCCGGGATGCGCCACAGAGCTTGTTAAATGTGTACAACTTTCTTTAATGACCCTCTCGCATTTGATAAAAACAAGATAAATCTGAATTAAGGATCGCCAAAATGTACAAAATTAAGTTCGACGAACAATAAACCGATAAAAACGTGAACTGCAGGAAAGGGATGCGCGTCTGGGAATTTGGAATTTCTCTAATGTCAGAGCGTCTAGCGTTGCAGGTTACACTTTATTTCTGTCTCTTGTCTAGGCTGAATATAAAGAATAGCTGATGGAACTTCTGGAAAGGTCAATCCTGTCAATCAGTGTCTCCTTGCACTTTAGTATACGAGTTCTCATGACAATGAGATCGAGGAATATGAAGGCCACAGTTGATTTATTTTCAGATGGTCGGGGGTAGGAGCAGGGAGGCAAGACAGGCGTCAGCCGGTAGCCACAAAATATAATTCAAATTATACTGCGCTCGCAAGATTTCTCCGTATACATAAAAATAATGCTCGAATATAATGTTCGCTTGAGAGGTCCCAAAATCAGTCGTAACTTGTGCAACCTGGCAACGTTGCATATTTCTTCCATTTAAAACCATTCAAAATATCAATTCGAGGGTGTGCACTATGCATCTTCCGTAACCTATACACCCGAATTAGAAACAGAGGTAACCGCATAATTAGGGCGGATATTGCCATCGATAAAATCGATTCATTTTATTGGATATTTAATGGAGCTATCGATACTATAACGGAGGAGTCTCTCGCATGCTGGTTTGAGACAAAGATTTTTTCGAGCAGTAAACTTTGAATTTTTAGCTTCAGTAATAATTTATCAGTATTGATATTTTGTCATTAAAATTCAACAATGAAATCTGACTTATTTTAAGCTGGAAAAGTTATCGTTTCACACAATTTGACTTATCTTCACCTTATGTAATAATAGTACCAATTTATATTATGTTGCAAACTCCAGTAAAAGTCTTGAAATTCGATTCGCTATGTTTTGGTTCTATTTGATAAGATCATATGTAAGTACGGCCAGAAAAACACGGAAGCGAAATAGTTCATTTGCCTCTTTGGGGGCTCTCCGACAATGCCCGCAGCTCGTATTTCATCAACTAACAACGCGGAAGGTTTCTGAACTTGGCTATGCGAGACGGCCGGACCTGGGCAGAGCTGCCGATTTGCGTAGATTTTATGGCATTTTGAAATTCACCGAAGATTCCACCGGTTGAGAAAAGATTACAGAGTTTCGTTCAGTGTATGACTGTAATTGCACGAAAACCCTATCGCCTTTTATCTTTTCTCAACCGGCGGAGTCGTCGATATAACTTAGAAAACGTGCGGATATTTTGTATTAATTAACGGTGTTTCCACCGATGAAGAAAATATTATAGATCAGAGTATTTTCGTGCATTACAGTCATACATTGAATTGAACAATGTAATCTTTTCTCAACCGGTGAAATCATCGGTCAGTTTAAAAATGTCATTAACTCTACGCAAATCGGCAGCTCTGGACCTGGGATCAGTCTGTTGCTTTTTTCGTCGATCCACTCCTACTAAATTGATAAACAGCAAGCTCCAACTCTAACGATGTTGTCATTGATGACGAGACAAAATATGATAAGGTTGACAAAAGCTAACATCATAATTGGAATACTACTCATGAATACCTCGACAGGAAACAAGAGAGAAACAATGGAATATTGAATACAGCATCATCCAATTTTATCTTTCGTCTCCAGCGCCATGCCATTGCCATTCTCGGTTCCCTTTTCAACCTCTGTTTTTTTTTGTCATTCATTCACCCCCCCCCCCTCCTCCCACCACATTCTCTATCTAGATAGACACTGAAGGCAGAGGGGCCTCGAGATCATGAGGAGATCCACGATCACTGATGGAGGCGCGTACGCGCATGCGTCAAAAAGAGGATGAGGGAGCATGAAGTTCCGACGAGCGTTATTTTTTATTGGTCCTCAATGGAGAAGTTGCCCACTTTTGCTATCGTTAAATTCATAGGTGCGATAAAGATGTCTAAAAACCCCCCAAAACTAATAATGGTAGCACTAGGGTCCCTGCATGGAGAGAGTGAGGACAAGTGAAACGATGGGCACCCCTGGTAAAAATTATCATGAAAAATCATCAAAAAAAGCTCAGTGTGAGATTTGGAACCTGATTTTATGTTGATCGCGTGATGATTCCATGATGATCTCATGGTGAGCTTAAAGCCATTTCTATACTCATTATGAGATCATCATCAGATCAACATGAAATCAGGTTCCAAAATCTCATCTCATGCTGAGATTTGTTTGATAATTTTTACCATTGGATGCATGCGTTCTTTCACATTTTTGTTAACATTCTGAGGATTTTGAGAACTGCCCTTACGGTAAATTCATACGTGGGTTTGGAGTAGCCCGAAAATCACCTTTAAACTCATACCGTTCGATTTTTTCAAGGCCATGCACCAAATAAAGATTTCAGTAAAAACAATAGGCTGGTTTCCCTAATTTGATCATAATTTGCTCACAATTGTAGATGCGTTACGTTGAAAGTGCGTGATTTTTTTTTTTTTTTTTTCCCCCCAAACTTAGAGGAAAGGCTCCATTCCTTAACACATTTTAAAAATAGGAAAAAAATATTATCTTTACCTCCATTCCTATACAATATACACTCTGAGACTTTTTTTACAAAGGGTTTTGAATCTTCAATCACCTTTGTATAGTGACTGACGTAAACATAACAAAATATAAATATATTTTCATCCTTCTTTTCTGATCCAACCACACAGCTTAGGTACATTGGTTAATTCATCAATTTTGAAGAGAATCCATTGAGAGGATCAAGCTGGTGAGAAACCAATAATTATGTATAGAGAGTTAAGACAATAATAAATAAAACAGGAACAAGTAAAATATGCTGGAATTCAACCTACACGGAAAAAAAAGATTAGTGAAAATAACCATACGGATACCTGATTTTGGCACCTGCTAGATGTTATGGTTAACTTGACCAGAAGTATGGTACATTTACCGATACTTTGAGTAAATTCGACATGCAATCAGGTAACATCACCTAGTACCTAGTTAAAACATAGTATACTTTTGGTTAACATTACCATAACATCTAGCAGGTGCCAAAATCAGGTATCCGTATGGTTATTTTCACCGTAGTTTTTTTCCGTGTAAATGGGCTGCACACTGTTGCTATAAGGGATTTAACAGTCGATTTTAGTGTAAAAACCTCGAAAAATAACAATGGAACTTCCGAAATCCACTCTTAAATTCAATAAACGCTTTTATTTGCGAGGGCGTAATGGTGGCCGAGGGCAGTAACAATGGGAGATTCCTATCTTAATTTCGTCACTCTTTCTATGCTGACAAGGATGATTCACAGAGTAATTAGTCATCAGAGTGATGATCCACATCCGATGAATGGTACCGCAACACCTAGTGACACCGGTGTCAAATGAAAGTCGTCTCTTATTGGTCACTCCTAGATGGAGTTACAGTATTGTTAGATGGGAATATCCCATTGTTACTACCCTCAGCCACCATTACGCTCGCGCAAAGAAAAGCGTTTATCGAGTTTAGAAGTGGATTTCGGAAGTTTTTAGTGGTGCCATCGTTATTTTTGGAGGTTTTTACTCCAGAATCGACCATTAAATAGCTTATAGCAAAAGTGTGCAACAGTCCCATTGGCGAGGACGCTTCGGCTCAAATTGCAGCCATTTTCAACTCAAAAAATAAAATAAAATTAAAAAACAAATTTCAAAAGGCGGAGAGAGCCACCACTCACAAACCGTAAACACAGGAATGAAAACATCTGCGCTTTGCGCAAGCGCCAATTTAGGTTGAATTCCAGCATTACCCGTTCCTGTTTTATTTATTGCTCAAGTCGTCGCTGCTTCGTTTTTTCTGTCATTGTTCTTTGTTAAGACAAGAGGGTAGTCAACCTCTGATTGGTCATGAGTTTTAGACTCTACGGGCGCCACTATCGGATGCGTTTTTGCACATTAGTTTACATGCATTTTTTTTTTACAAAAGGAGAGGTCCAACGGTATTTTACGGATAAAAGCGTTCATTGTTGATCAACTTATTAATTTTATAATTATGATGCACCTCAAGAATATCTATAATTCTCAAAGAATCTTAAATTAATTAATTAATTAATTGAAGCGTAAATTGATGTCGATCAACAAAAGCAGTGAAAGATTACACCGTTAGAAACTCTACGGCACTGTAATCTTTTTGCATTGGATCAAAACACAACAAAAGCCCTCAGAAAGTAAACAAAGGTGCAAAACACATCCAATGGCGGTGCCCATGGTTTCACTTGTCTTAACAGTCTAAAAACGATGGAAAATGTTAAAGTCTATGAGTGAAGGAAACTCATTTAAACCGAGTGCACAGGAAAGTGACAGTTTTGGAGAAGGGGCAATTAAGACGGTGCAATTGCATGGTCTTCGAAATACAGGAGGCGCGATACAGCGAGCAAGTACACATACATATTCATTCATTTGTCATTTTCTTGCGACGTCTCCGATACTGATTGTGAGCCGTGGGCGAAAACGTGAACACGGCTGCCAAGTCTCCCAAATGAGTTGAACTCTAAGAATTAAAACAAACTATCACTGAGAGAAATCAGTTCCTTAAAAACAAGGGAACACGTTTACTTGTGATAGTTTTCCTTACGCGAAGTGAAGTTCTGATTGCATGAAGGGGAATCACCAGTGATGGGCCAAAATCATTTTTGGAATAACCATGAATAATTAACTAAAATTATTCGCATTATTCTCATGATATTCCTATTAGTGAAGTTTTGACACTACCAGCATATTCATCTGTCATAAGATGAATGACTGGTACTGTTAAAACATTGATTTACTAATAGGAATAATATGAGAATAATGCGAATAATTTTAGTTAATTCTTTATGGTTATTCAAAAAATAATTTTTGCCCAAGACTGAGAATCGCTGTCACTAGAGTCCCTTTACACTGTGAGAATTGCGCCAATGTTGAATCTATTTGTGATTGGCTCTCAGATTTAGGCTGTAAAGAAAGCACCAAGAGGCAAATGCAAATGGTGGAGGGTTCGTTTACTTTTCGCGTACGAGCTTTCATTACACATTTGAAGTAACGGTGACCGCAGTGGGTAATTATTTTTAATTTTTCCTCTGCTTGAATGTTATTCTGGAGAACAATATCTCTTTCAATATTGACCGTTATTGTCGAGAATCTGAACATAACCTATAAGAGGTAGCGAAATAGCGGCAACCCAGCGTAGAGGCAAATGACCATCCGCCTTTTGCAATTTGCCTCTTGGGGGCTCCATTGATCAGCTTCTTCTTCTTCATTTTGAGAGACTTGGCGCAACTCTCATATAGTATATACTTACTGCATATATAGGGACTATTTAAACTGTCACAACAAGGAATCTTTAAAGACATTTTCCTTGGGTTAAAAGAATTCCCTCTTAGTTAATATTTCACTGTGCAGTTTCTTTAACACAAACGAAATACACCTTGGATTAAAAGAAAAGAATTCTCTAAGTGATAGAACCAGATAAACTATGATTCATGGACTATAAAAAAAACAATAATTCTAGAATTATTTATAGGTGATGCGTATATTTCATGCTATATACATATAAGCAAAAAATCAGACTGTTTGTTTGTTTTTTTGTTTTTGTTTTTAATTTCTATTTCTTTTTGGTTTTTCTTTTAATCGACCATCAGCAAACGTGCGAAAAGTAGTCGGAATATTTACAAGTTTCCCGCTGCTTCACACACGTGATGCAGAGAATGGCACAGTGTTGTCAAATTTTAAGAGAATGTCAAGGGTAGAGCTCGTTTCAGAAGTGTAGGCGCACCTAGACCATAATCTTTGCGGCGACTTTTCAATTTTCATTTCTTCAAAACCAAACAAAACTTTGAACTTTTATTTTTAAAGTGTCCCTCAATGAAAAACCAACGCTCAGATTTATTTTAATTCATTTTCATTTTGAAACAAGAGAAGTAATGTTGACAAATTCCAAAGATTATCGGTCTGGGTGCGCCTACACTTCTGAAACCACCTCTATCACAGTTTTAGAAACAGATTGCTGCACAAGCTGCATACAATTCAAAATAAATTGCGTTTTATCTTCGGGAAAGCTAGACAAACCAATGACCTGATTTAACAAGAGCCAAAATCAAAATTTATCAAGAGCAAGGTTTTTGCTCTCTTTTAGTATAGGCCTTGCTGATAGATTTTTAGCCAATCTTACGCATGCTTGCTTGGACAACACCTCTAACAATTTTAACCTATCGCATAAAACTAAAATAAAATTGTACACTGGAAAAAAAAAAAAAAAAAAAAAAAAAAAGCTATAGTCATAATATCAGATTCTAGTCATATTACCAGAAGCACAAGCACAACGATATGCGAAAGACAGAAAGTCTAGTATTTTTACCAAAAAATTCTGGTGTTAATACCTATCAGAATGGTCATAGAAATTTCAGAATTTCCTTAAAAATGTCAAGAACTATGGTACAAAAACTAGAATTTTGGTATTCGTACTATCCATTGCATAGGTTCACATAATGTCATGCTTATGGTAATATTTTGTTTTTTCAGTGTAAATTTGGGCGTCGGTTCTTTAAAAATCGAGGTTAGCGATCGGTCGGTCATTGTTTACTTTAGCACCCATGACCTCTTTGCCGTACTCTCCATCGTAACTATCAAGCGGATAAAACCAAAACTTTCGTTTGAGTTCGTCAATTTCAACTTTGACATAAGCTGCATATCATATCTAATTGTAAGTACTTTTGAAAACTAATAAAAATTAGCTATCTTTTGAAACAGTTTTATGTCTCGACTCCATAAGCCGCAATGTTAATTTGGTTCATACCCCTGAGCGGGGAAGCCCTGCCCATGACAGTATAACTGACTCTAAATTTTCGCCGCTTTAGGGGCCAGTCTTATTCCTCTGTCCATAAGCTTACATTGTATGCTCAGAATATTTTAGTAGAGACGTACCATCAGCCGTTGGTCACTCTTTTTAAGAAATCCCTTAATGAAGTTCCTCAACATCTACAGCTTATGATGTAGGCAGGTAAGGTTAAGTTAAGAAATCGCTCATCACTTGTCTATGGTCGGGCCCGTCATCATTACACCGTGTCTTGTAAGTCGCGAATAATTCTGAATACCTATATAATCATTATCCTGGTCAACTTTTGTCGTGTTGTCTCCGTCATTATTCGTATATCTTAACATGGTATACCGTCCAAGTGGAACACTAACCTCCTAATATCGCAGTTAGCAACCGCGTAAGAGTATAGACCAAGAAGGTTATAGACTAAGCTAATTTTATTTACAATGCCAGGTGAAGATTCGAGGTTCGGAAAATTTCGGTGGACAGCAAACGCCTAAGTCAACAAAACCATCTTCTAGCCAATCAGGAGCGTTGTTTATTCTTGTCTCTCACCATTGAGTTACTCTTTTTGCCCCCACCTCGCGGAACAGGTACATACAAATTCCGAGATTCGGGTACAGCAGCGATGCCATCCATCGGTACCGAACGTACAGTTCGGGTGAGCTTACAAAATGCAGAACCGTTGGTTCGGATAAAAATATTCACCCGACACTGTAAATAAGATTCGCTTAATAAAGAGGTATGCTCATCTGATTTCGCGCCACCAATGCAGTGGCGCGCAGTTCAAAATCACTGCAGGCAAGATGGCCGACAAAAGCATAAAACGTACCTTCTTTGCAGAGAACATTGGGTTGTTTTCTGCTTTCCTGCAGAGGGCAGCCCAATATTTTCTGCAAAGAGTATACGTTTCCTGCTTTTGATGGGCCACCATCTTGCCTGCAGTGATTTTGAACTGCGCGCCACTGAATTTGTGGTGCGAAGTCAGATGAGCATACCTCATCTTTAATCTATGACCTTGGGTACGTATAGACGATATTGACGGATCCTAATACAAGCATAGTTGGTTCGCTCTCTATACTGGTTAACTGGTTTAAACCGAGGAAGCGTGGTCGCGCGATTAAAAAGCTAGTGCTCCGCGCACTGCGGGGCCGACCGCTACCGCCCGTCTCGCCAGCAAATAATATCGCTACAGCAACAATAACAGCGGGCCCCGCTGCTTGCAGGAGCCTCTTGTCATTCTCCTGTTATGTTACATCCTCATTGATCTTAATGAAGAGCCTCTTCACCGAAGCAATCATGACACGTTTGCAGAATAATTGCCGTGCTTATCCCCTCCTTTCGTCCCTCCCACTCCTCATCATCCACCCCTCTCTCTAACAAACTTGAGCCGCGTTGTTCTTTTGGAGGCTTGGCTCTCATTGATGGTCCCCGCGCGCCTCTCCCTCAAAGACCGGACCCCCCACCCACCCGCTCCGGCGCAGTTCTCTGGACCGGGCAGCGGGCTGGACCATAAGAATAAAAATGACTCTAAAACCCAACAACCAAACATAGTTGCAATATCGTTCCAGAGACACAAAGATACGGCGCATTTCGCAAAATCGCTAATTCGCTAGTCTTCCATACAATCGACTTTTTTCAAGTTCATAAAGTGTCCTGTTGGCATGGACGCCCGCAGCAGGGGGCAAGGCGGGGCAACCCCCCCCCCCCCCCCCCCCCGTAATTCAAAACAATCAAAATTTCACGAACAAAATGAAAGGAAGAAAAGAAAATGGAATGTTAATCAAATGAGTGATGGTTTACAAACTTTATTATTAGTTTATTTTGTAAGTTTAACTCATTTTTTGCAAGGAATAATATATAGTCATTTCGGGTAACTTTGGTCCACTCAGTATAACATTGGGCCATGTTCAGAAACCGTTTTATTTGATTGGTTCTTTTTTTCTTTCAATTATTTTGCCAACCTAATTATGACGTCAGAAGCCTAAAACTCTCTAGAATATTTTAAATTCAACGGTTGGTAGTCCTTGGTCCTATCAATGTTTAGGTTATGTTTATTTATATTCTTCAAATCCCTGTTTTTGGCGAAGTCGCCAATGCTTGTTTTCAGACTCTTTTAATTTAAGTTTATTTCAAAATAAAGGTTTCTTTAATGGTTTCATCTTGCTCCAAAAAAGCTGCAGATCATGATGGTCTTTCATTTTTTAATTTTTACCAATTTTTAAGAAAGATGAAGCATTATTTCTGAAGACAGCTGACTCATTCCAATTTGGGCCACTGTAAAAGATCAGGGTAACTTTGGGCCACTGTGAAATTGCACTAAAACTTTGCTTTTGTTCAACACTTTCCTTGTCCTTTGAGGACTTAATTGTAATATTTTATAGGTCCATCTGAAAATATGTCACTTATTTTATTCTTTCCTGTTTTTTACAAATATGTAGTCTTTCCTGACATTGCGCATCGCAGCAATATCATATCTCGGTTTGTATATGTACATCTACGTAACTCGACCCATTCTTTTCGAGGGAATTTTTTCATTCCACAGTTGGTTGTTTTGTTGACGTTTTTGTTTACATTTCTTCCCTCCATTTCCAGCGAACTGCTCTGTCCATCTAGAGCCCATCCGGTGCATGTTTGTTTGCTTTTCAATAATTATCAAAGGTATGTAAGTTTTGTTTGTTAATTTTATAACTTTGCGGAAATACTTAAGACGGGTTGCATTCCCTATGATTATGTAGTGATCCAATAAGACAGCTTTGAGTCTCCAAGGTTCAGTTAAAATGGACAAAGTACTATGTTACATATCGGCTGATGCTCACAATTTTTTTCTGATTCGAACATGTATCATGAATCTTTCACCAGAACTTGAAAATGCGACACGTTTTATTACTTTATCCTGCTTGGGATCTGTACCCATCAATTTTATGATAGCAACTATGCAACAATGGGGAAGGCAAGGTATCTCGAAGTGCACTTTGGCCGAGGCTGAGAGAGGAGGGTGCAAAGCGAGAGAGAAAATTTTATGTGTGCCAGAGGAGCCGCTGTTGTATGTCCTCTTATCAACAGCTGTAAGAATTGATTACCATGGAAATACAGTGTCGTGTAATGCATATATGCCCTTTAGTGATCATTTGTCCATGTTTTTTTTTTTTTTTTTTTTTTTTTTTTTTTTTTTTTTTTTTGCGACCAGTGTATTCACGGCCACTTCTCCATCAAGTTTCTTTTTCCTTTTTTCGGACCTGTGATTCCATATCAGCCACCATGGCGAGATCCAAAACGTCAAAGCGCAAAAGTGCAGGGAACAATGGGAATGTGAAAGTTATGGTGCGGCGGCGGTACGGCACAACATCGAACTACACAGTGGAGGACTTGAACATGGCCTTAAAGGACATACGGGATGGTAAATTTTTATTCCGTGTTGCTGCAAAAAGGTATGAAATTTCTCGCAGTACCCTTGACTCAAAAATGCATGGGTGTCACAGCAAAGGAGTTGGGAGACCTCGAGCCTTCAACGATGAAGAGAAACTTGCCTTCGTAAACCATGCTATATACCTGAGAGATCTTGGTATTCCCATCACTAGTCATGATCTGAGAATGATTGCTAAAGGTTACCTTGATTCCCAAGGCATCCTAGTCCTTGCGTTCTAAGATAACATGCCCGGATGGGATAGGGTAGAACTCTTGATTGGGCGCCACAAAGATAAGCTGGCTGATAAGTTTTGTCATCAAATTCCATAAAAGAGAACAAGAGTGAGTGAAGAAGAAATTTCAAAATTTTTTGAGAAATATGAAAAAGAAGTAGAGAATGTGCCCCCTAGCAACATATGAAATTATGATGAGACAGGTTTTCATGATAATCCGTCAAGGAAAAAGTAAGTACTTGTGCGGCGTAGCAATCGAAACCCTGAGTCAATTTTAAATTCGAGCAAAAGTTGTTACACAACCATTTTTTGTGGCAATGCTAAAGGAAAAATTCTTCCTCCCTACATCATAATGAAAGGAAAGGAAAAAGATACGGATTGGCTGATGGGAGGTCCTGAAAATGCTCTTCTCAACAACTCAAAGAGCGGGTAGATTGAGCGGAGTGTCTTCGAAGATTGGTTTGAAAAACAGGTTTTACCGGCTGTGCAATCTACTCCTGGTAAAAAAATTCTTTTAGGTGATAACATGTCAGCGCATATTTCCATAAAATATCTAAGACTCGCTAAAGAAAATGACGTTCATTTTATAGTTTTGGTTGCAAATGCAACTTTCCTTGTCCCCCAGATTTTTTTTTACAGTCGACTTAAAAAGTTTTGGTTTTTTTTTTTTTTTTTTTTCAGTTTGCCGCATGATAGCATTCTTCGGAATCTTTGGACCCAAGCTGTCGATGGATGGAGCCCAGCTGCCAATGCTGTGGTATGTAGTGCCCATTTCAAGCCAGAGGATTTTGAGGATGATCCTATTCTGTCCAAGAGAAATCTAAATGAAGTGTCGATCCCGTCAATTTTCAAGAACGTGAGTGTCTTAGTAGGTTTGAGCAACCAAAAGTATTCATATTTTTTCAACGTTTTTCAGTCTTAATATCACTCCATGACAAGAAAAATTCATTGACTGCACTTGTTAGAATCTGAATTTTTTTTTTTTGGTTCATTATACTTTTGAATTGATGTGTGGGTTTGTATAGAAAAGTTACGGTTGTGCAGGCTAAGTTGAATATCTATGCCAGGGGCGCAGGGAGGTGAGGTAGGGGTGGCTAAAGGGACAGTTGCCCGTCTTGAAATTGGGGAAGTACTAATTTTCGTACCATTTCGCCGCTGAAAAGAACTTTAAAACAAAGAAAAAATTTAATTGAAATCAAGAGACACCTCCCCTGAACTTTGGTTGTGAAGATTTGCTCCCTCTCCCCTTGAAATTTTTTTGCTGGCGTCCAGAATCTATACCATATAGCAATCCAAATTTTTATCGTGAAATGACAGCTGGGTAAAAATAGGCTCTTTATCTGTTGCAATTAATCAATTGTCAGCACCTTACACCCACCTCTAACTGTTCTTTTTATCTCCTTTAATTTCGGCTGAAAGGGAAAAGACAAACAAGCTTTTCAAGTTTATTTTTAACTTCATCAGCGAAAAAGTTAAAACCTGGCCCAAGCCTCGAAGCTTCACTTTCTCCTGCTAGTAGCAGCTCAGATGTAGGTTCTACAAAAAGCTCCGGTAGCTCTAAATTAATTAAATTCCGAACAACTGTTTCGAAAGTTTCTTCATGTCTCAAAAAGATTATTCATCCCTCTTTCTCCTCGTCAAAAGACACTGGTGCAACCGGGTCTTCATCATTTTTACAGGAAGATGCAAGTACTTTATCTTGCAGTGAAGCGTCAATGAATGATGGAAGCAGCATCATCGGCTCATCCATTCTAGATGAGTCTATGGAGACATCTAGTAATGTTTTTATAAGCTCATCAATTCCGGAGCTTCCCGTGTGTACGTCGGACAGTTCTTTAAATGTGTCAGAAACATCCAACGTATCAAATCTATATCCGTCTGCAAGTACCTCCAAGAAGTCTCTGAAAAAGAAATTATTTAAAGTGATTCGTATTAAAAGTCGTGCTCCAACATCTCCACCGTGTCTCACTGCAGAAGAAGATTCTCTTGTGAGTAAACTTGGTAACGAAGAACTGAGCAAGAAAGAGCAAAAGCGAAAGAAGAAAGTGGAGGCAAAAAGAAAGAGACAAGAGGAAAAACTGAGAAGACAGAATGAGAATAAAATAACTAAAAATACCCCTAGAAAACAGAAATTGAGAAGGCGGTTACTGTCTAAAAGTCGAATTGTAAAAACTTTGCGTCAGGCTGTTCGCAGAAGAAGTAGACAAATAGGAACAATGAAAAATATTGTCAAACATTTAGAAAGTCAAAGACTTGTGTCCTCTGATGATTTAGAAATTTTAAAATATGTCGGTGGCGTACATAAGGAGTTTTTGGAGAGGCAAATTTCAGCTCTCACTAATGCTCCGTTGAAGAAGCAATATGAAAAAGAATTGCGAACTTTCGCTCTGACTTTGCACTTCAAATCTATTGCAGCCTACAAATATGTCCGAGAAGTGTTTAATCTTGCTCTTCCTCATCCAAACACCAAATACCGCTGGTACAAATGTATTGATGGATCGCCTGGCTTCACGACTGAATCGTTCAAAGCTATTCAGGATAAGTTGGCTGAATCAACAGAGCCAGTCTATACCGGTCTCATCATCGATGAAATGAGCATTCGAAAACTCATTGAGACCGATGGGACTAGTAACTACGGTTTTGTTGACATGGGTTCCGGAGTGGATGTGGACTCTGCAGCTGAGGCCAAAGAGGCATTGGTCATTATGCTCACCTGTGTCAATGGGAATTGGAAATTGCCATTGGATACTTTCTTACCAACGGATCAACAACAGGTGATCAGAAAGCCAATCTGGTTCTTACTGCTTTGCGACTTTTAAGTGAAACGAAAGCTGTAACTGTTGCTTTGACTTCTGATGGTCTTGGAAGCAACAAGACCATGTTCAAGAAGCTAAGGTGTGAGTTAGATGATTTAGATTCCCTGAAAACTTGGTTTCCGGATCCTGTGACTGGCGCCAAAATCTTCGTCTTCCTCGACAGTTCGCACATGATCAAACTTGTGAGGAATACTTTTGGTGATAAGCAAATTTTTGATTCCGATGGAAATGAAATTAAATGGTCTTTCATCAAAAGTCTACATCAGCGGCAAGTAGAGGAAGGTTTGCATCTTGGAAATAAATTAACCGCGAAAAACATTTTGTTCTTCCGCAATAAGATGAAGGTTGCTTTAGCGACACAGGTGCTAAGCGCTGGTGCCCTTCAAGTGCTACTGGATCTAGAGCTCGAGGATTTTAAAGAGGTGGAAGCAACGATCAAGTTTCTTCGCTTGTTTGACCGCCTCTTTGACATCTTCAACTCTAGGAGTATGAACCAGCTAGAGTTCAAACAACCCTTGAACCCAGGTAACATCGAGGAAGTAAAGTCTGTCTTGCTGGAGTGTGAAATGTATATAAAAGGTCTTCGTAGTGATAGAGAGGGAAGTCCAATAACATCCACTAATCGGCAAACTGGTTTCATTGGATTTCTCATTGATATTTCTAGCTTGTTGAATTTATATGAAATATTATGTGTCGACAACTCTTTACCATACTTGCCAGCTCATAGGTTTTGCCAGGATCATCTGGAAATGTTTTTTGGTTTTATTCGCATGAGAGGAGGATGGAACAACAACCCAACGGCACGCCAATTCATCTCCGCTTATAAAAATGCCTGCTTCATCTGGAGTTAAAAGCCAACAAAACCAGCAACTGTGTTCCCCTAGAAAACATTTCCATTTTGACATGCAGCTCCAGAAAACCGGAAAGAGTGATCAATTTAACCTCCGGACACGCCATAGCAGAGGAGAGAGATGATTTAGACGACTTTGAAGCGTACCTGTCAGTGATTGATACACCAACAAGGAGGAACTGCCAGCTCATCAACATGAAGAACAGAGGTGAACTCATCGTACCTTCCGAGGATGTAGCGAAAGTTGTCCGAGTTTGCGAAAAAGTTATTCGTTTGGCGTTTTCTGTTGTTTTCTTTCTGTGTGAACGGGTCTTGGAAATTGTTCACCTGTCTTCAAATTTTAACTGTGCACATATATGTATCTTGTGTTTGCACGTACTGTTTGTAAATTTTGTATTGGGTGCTACTTATTTCACTTTCATTTTATTTGTGGTGTCTGTATCATACAGTTCTTCTACCTTCATTTGTCAGTACTTCCACTTATGAAGATACCCACCGATATTTACACTTTGAAACTCCTTATATTTTCCTTTAGCCAGATTAAATGGTTGTTCATTGCGTGTCTACAATGATTTATTGATTTGCTTCCCATCCTACTTCCTCCACCTTTGTAAGATTTCATTTTGATATTTCGGGTTTAATTCAGTTCCTACTTACAGCCTAGTAAAGGAGGAATTTTTTTATGGGAATCTAATAGCTCATGAAGACTCGTGGCCTATCCTGATCGCAGAAGAAATTCTAAACACTTTATGATTTGATTCCATTCCAATCAGCTGGAGTTAATGGAACTAAACCGTGTCAAAGCTACCCAAAACCCAAGTGCAAGCCAATTGGCTCCTGAAAGACCTAAGGTTCAGCCCACAATACAATTACCAGTCATCAGAGTTTACGTCACTGAGTAAAGTTTTACTTAAACTTACCTTATGTTGCTGCAGGAATAACTTCAGATTAGTATCTGCTTTTATCTAGTGGTGAGATAACTTTGAACTAAATTAAAAAATGATGGCTCCGTGGAGGCATCGTTCAATAAATTAGACTTCAAAGTTTGCTGCCATATCAATGAAAAGTAGAAACAGGATGCCTTTCGAGGGCTCAAGAAACTTAAGTAATGCACACTGTGTGACTCTACAAGATTACTCTTTAACTATAAATTTTACTTACCAAACAATGACTGTCCGATAATTATTTAAAAGAACCAGAAATAAGAAATTAGAACACTTGCCATAAAAGCAAAGTTCCTCTCACTTGGAACTAATTAATCTCAATACTCGACCGTTGACTTCACTTCATATTTATCGGTAAGTACTTTACTTTATTGGAAGTAACTGTTTACGAATGATCTTAGGTAAGGATTTACTTTATTCTGCGTTTCTACCTATTTTCGAATTTCTAAATAAATTCAACGAAATACAGTCATTTTCCAGCGAAAAGAAGCGATAAATTATTGTTTATTTCTTAAGGAACATAACCTTACTTTAGTCCACCATTCAACATTAGGCAATAGTTGACTGTTGAGGCCGGTGAGTACCGACCAAATCTGATTCAGCAAATTGGACACCTATCGCAAGCCTTGTGCTGGGTCTCTATTTGTCTCTGCCTACAATACGTTATCTCTTGTCATGGCTATCATCAGCTGCCATAACCTGCCTTTTTTATTTTATCGTGTCAATCCTTTTTAATATTTCTTCTTTTATAACATGGTGTCAGTTAGAGTCAAATTTCGTCGTCGTCTAGTCATTTTATAGTATAATTCTCGTTTGTAATTCGCTTAGTTCGTAAAATATCGGTCGTGATCTCATGCGTCTCGTAACGTACCTCGCCGCCGGTTCGCGAATTCCTTTGTCTTTCCGTCGTTCGTCCACATGGTCATATCGCCCTTTGTAAGAAGTCTCAGTCATCATGTCCAATGAAAATGTCTCTGGACCAAGAAATACGGATGCCAATGTCGTCAATAGCGCCATTGTTATTTTCTCGGCTTTTTACATAGGAATTGATACTTTAAAACGCTGTAGCCGAAGTGTGCAACAGACCCATTCCAAATAAGTATTTGGTTCAAGTCTTAACATCTCTAATGCTTTATGCAGTTGCTTGGGGATAACGCTAAACCATTATAGGGGTATGATGAATGGTTTTATTTATTTTAGTCCAGGAGCATATGTCTTCCCATGGCACTATTAGTGATAGTGTGGTTAAGGTCTCGATCGCTTTGTCCTGGCGAGTAGAAAAATAATTTCTTTGGTGCCAAGCTCAATTTTGACCGGTAAGCCTCAAAAACAATCGTAGAGATCTCGCCATAGTTCGTTTAAAACCAACAACCACAACCACTCTTTTAATTTCATTTTCCTTCCCAGTTTTCACTTTCCTCTCAAAGTTCTTCGGAAAATTTTGTGTCCGGGTTCCCCTTGTGCTCGCCCCGGGCCACATACTCAAGAGAAATGTTAACATACATCACACTCGTCTGATGCGGCATCGTATTTTCAGCCATTTCTATTACCTAACCTTTTCTGTTGTCCGATACTTCGGAAAAATTTGTCACAAAAAGCTTTCCAACAATTTTCGATGCTTTGGATATGTCTAAAACTACATTGCATGTGTTGGTGACAAACAAATGTATCTACTACTTTAATCAAGAATTTTAGAGCCGATTAGTATTATTGTGTAGTAATTATTTTTTTTATATTCTTGCGTATGAAAGTATGGAGGTAAGTACCATCGAGGAATTTATAAATGACAGCAAGGCAGCATTTACAACCACGCAATAATGCACTTAAATGGAGAAAAGTGGTTGCATAGTACATATAGCAATTTTTCAAAAAAAAGGTCGATTTTCGAGTAAATGTGGCAACTTCGAGGCCGATGCGCCAAACCCTAGAGTTATCGTAGAGGGTTGAAATTGTACAGGGGTGTTAATTTGGACCATACAAATGGGAAAAAGTCGCCGGAGCAAACATCCAAGACACTTCGGGTTTTTCGGAACACCCTATTGCATACCCCGCCTTACAGTCAGTTTTAAATTCCTCGACAGTGCATGCGTACATAATTAAATAATGCAATTATGAACGCATGCACTGTCGAGGAATTTAAAACTGACTGTAAGGCGGGGTATGCAATAGGGTGTTCCGAAAAACCCGAAGTGTCTTGGATGTTTGCTCCGGCGACTTTTTCCCATTTGTATGGTCCAAATTAACACCCCTGTACAATTTCAACCCTCTACGATAACTCTAGGGTTTGGCGCATCGGCCTCGAAGTTGCCACATTTACTCGAAAATCGACCTTTTTTTTGAAAAATTGCTATATGTACTATGCAACCACTTTTCTCCATTTAAGTGCATTATTGCGTGGTTGTAAATGCTGCCTTGCTGTCATTTATAAATTCCTCGATGGTACTTACCTCCATACTTTCATACGCAAGAATATAAAAAAAATAATTACTACACAATAATACTAATCGGCTCTAAAATTCTTGATTAAAGTAGTAGATACATTTGTTTGTCACCAACACATGCAATGTAGTTTTAGACATATCCAAAGCATCGAAAATTGTTGGAAAGCTTTTTGTGACAAATTTTTCCGAAGTATCGGACAACAGAAAAGGTTAGGTAATAGAAACGGCTGAAAATACGATGCCGCATCAGACGAGTGTGATGTATGTTGGTGTGCTTACTGCTAATAAAACAATTTTTTTAATTATTTTTGCTGCAGATAATTGGCATCAATTATTGCTTTTAGCTGCGTTCATTTGTCTTCAGTTACCTTTCTCTATAATCATTCTTTTTTTCTTTTCAGGAATCTACAAATGTAATGCTTGCAAAGGCAATTCTGGTCAGCGGGTGCTCAATATTAAAAGTGGAGCACCCGTTGTGGATGCAATTCTTTAAGAAACTAAGCCAGCATTCAAACCATCGTCACAGAAAGTTGTTGGTGGCAAATTACTAGACGCGCTGTACGCTGAGGCCAAAGACGGGGTCGAAGAAAAGTTGATCGCAGCTAAAGACCTCCATCTTTAGTGTGATGGTTGGAGCAACATTAGAAACGATGGCCTGGTAAACTTCGTCAGAACAATACCCGAAACTTCTTTAGTGGACATATTTCACACAAAAGCAAATAGACATAGTGGTGAATATTTTAAAGATCTCATTGAAACATATCTTTTAAAGTGTGACCCAAAAAAATTTTTAGTCGTGATTGCGGATAATGCATCGAATATGAAATCTGCGCTTGAAAAATTAAAAGAACAATTCCCGCATTTAGAGGTGCTCGGTTGTGCAGATCACACATTAAATTTATTGTGCTTTGATATCTTCAAGTCTGAAACAGTCAAGTCAATTATGACTTCAGCTGTAGGAATAGTCACAACAGAAGAACGTTCAAGTGCTCAAGGCACTTTTTGAGAAAATCCAAAACGAAAAAAATATTAAAGTGAGCTTAAAACTACATAGCTGTGAAAACCCGCTGGGGCTCTTCCTTTTACCGTCTCGAAAGCATTGAAAGTAACAAATTTTCTTTACAAGCTTTAGCCATATCAGAAGAAGCGTACTATCGACGTCAAGAAGACTGTCGTCGAATATTTGAGCTCATTGTGCGTCGGGCCACGAAAAAACTCACACATACGCACCAGTTACTCAAGTAAAGGAAGATACCGGGCTACCTGCGTCGGTGGCTCACTGCATCGACCCTTCGGCAGAAGAATTCGTTTTGGGTGTCCGTGTTTGGATCGAGCCCGAAGCACGGGAAGAGATAAGAGATGTGAACCGCGCCGGACGATGCGCTGACCACTCGGCACACGACACCCTTTTCTGCATATTTTTGCGAGTATTTTTGTTTTGATTTTCAGATATTGTAACTTAACGTAAGCGGGTGTATCCTCGGACATATTGACAGTCACAGGGAGGGGGGGGGAGAAGAGGAGCCAATTCATGACTCATGATAACTTTCTCCGTGGGACATCTTCATCATCTACACCACACACTCGACCGAACTAGTGCGAGGGGTGGAAAACACGGATAAAAATTATACCCGTAGTTTTTATTTTCACATTTATATTCTTCTGTTAAGGTTTTAAGAAAGTGATGTGTATGACACATTAATCTCTCCGTTATAACCTCAAAAATTCATTTAAAGCTTCCCGAGGCTAAGAAGCGATACTAATTTTCTTCAAATTTAACTTTAAATGAGGCAAAGTTGAAAATATCGTGTTAAATCTTCATCCGGGCAATTTCACTGGGCCCAGGCCTGTGCCAGCCAATCAAGGACCGTCAAATCGATATCGCGACATTAGACTTTAGTTTCAGTGGCGTCATTTCGAGTCTGGCTTGGGGGGGGGGGGGCAAAAATCTGATTTTTGAAAACTTTTTTTTTTTGTTTTTGTTTTTTTTTTGTTGCTCATCAGTATAATTTTAGACCTCAGAGCCGGCTGGGGAGGGGGGGGGGGCTAAATCTGACTTTTTATGGCTCATCAATATAATTTTGGAGTCCCATTTTGGAGCCTGACTTCAAATCCTTGGGGGGGAGGGCAAATGCCCGCCCTGCCCCCCCCCCCCCCCTCAAATGACGCCACTGTTTAGTTCGATTGTGCCTAATTTGTCTAACACCTCGTTAGGGGACTCTTGTTTACTCTTTAGACTTTGTGCAAGCGCCCATTTTTCGGTTCAAATGACAGGGTTTAGGCTTTTGAAAAATTATAAACTATCCTAAGGGCAAAACAGACGATTTTTAGCCTGTTTGACGGTAGTTGTACGATTTCTTCCCAGTGAACGAATCTGCAAAAACGGGGGCACAAAAATACTCTTTCGACTAACTTTTGTAGACTACCACCGTTTATTTTAAATATGAGTGCTTGTTAAGTAGAACATTTTCATTCCGTTGTATCTTGAATTTCAAAGATTTAAATGGAAGATACGAATTTTTAAAAATGTGCCACTATTGAACCTTGACCTCCGATTTATCGAAAAAAATAAAACGATATAGACCTACAATTTTCGTAAAGAGTTTCAGAATATTACGTTCTTTCCATCCATGGAATAATTATTAATGAATGTAGTTCATCGTTTAAAATTGCTAGCTACGGGTGGGGAAGGCGAGGACCCCCCCCATCGTATCTCAGGGGGAGGAGGGAGACCATCTGAAGAACATCATTCGATCATTATTCGAAGCCGTTTACAAAGTATCGGAGGGGTGGGGGGGGGGGGGTCAGGCTGAATCAGTGCGAATATGAAGAAGAAAAAGTGATTCTTATACTTCGCAAAAGTAATATCAAATAAAGAGGAAGGAAAGAGAGATGAGAACAAGGAAATTTAACAGAACTTTCTTCAGAGAAATATTACATGGAAAAAATGAAACTTCTAATTTTGAGAGGGGGACAACAATTCCAAGCGCTTAAAAAGTTCGATTGGTATATAGAAAGAGAGTGCGCAGTGATGTAGCGCGAAATAGAGTAACTTTGTATTTATACCATTTAAACTCGTGAAAAGAATCGAACGATTGGGGCTGCTCACCCTCTCATCGATATTTTACACGAGTCAGATTGGACAAAATGCAGCGTTGCTAGGATGCGCGCGACACCACAACGGGTATGTGTATGATGAGCCCTTTTGAAACCATGCTCATGTGAAATCCCCCCCTTCCAACACCAAAATTGATAGGCCGCTGCCGGCAGGTCTCTGGCTCTGACGAGGCCTTGTAAGTCTACTCCGAAGAAACGCAAGACTGCGCGACTTGGAGATTTCATGAATTAAAAAGAAAAACTCAGAAAGTCAATCGTTCAAAACCAAAAGATAGGGCGAAGAGTGGTGGTAAATAGATGATTCGGAAACTTGGAGTGTGTGAGTAAAATTATACATGAGACATGTTGATGATGAGAAGTGTGTGAGTGAGATCAAGAATTTAGCAGCAAGCTGGCCGAACCGAACGCCCGAGTTCACTGTTATCCCCTCGTGCATATGTGTGAGTGATCTCGCAGTTCGTCGCTCAGTAGTCACTCGAAAAAAAAAGTCATCCGCGACAATCTTCTTGTCGTCGATAGTACAGTAAAGTCATTCAAAGCAGCAATGAAGGCTTTAATTTTAGATGAATCTTTCTGGCAATCCGTAACTAATCTAGTCAAAGTGTTTAAATCAATAGTATCTAATATTACTGTGTTAGAAGCTGACAGTCCGGTTATTCACAAAGTCATCAAGTGTTTTGAGTCGGTAGAAGCGGAATGCCTTCCCAAGTTAACCACTGAAGGGTTGCCTGCTGAAGAGAAGTCAGTAATCGTATCACAGCTTCAAGATAGAAAACTCACTGCTATTTCTAGTGTCTACTATTCAGCCAACCTGTTAAACCCATCCAGAGAAGCAGAAATGTTGCTAAGTGATGTTGAAAAAGTTGACGCCATTGAATTTGTCTGCAAAGTTGCGTTACACATGGAGCTTGACGAAACCGAAGTCTTGAATAAACTAACCGATCTCCGTAATGAGGAAGGACTCTGGATAAAAAGATTTGTCAAGAACAGTGCTACATCCATGGAACCTCTTCAGTTTTGGAAATCCCTAAGAGGTGTCACCGTATTAGCAAATGTTGCTACTCGAATTTCGTCTGCACCCGCATCATCAACAGCCACTGAACGGTCTTTTTATACTGCAAGCTATACAGGGTGTACCAGACCACCCGGATAGGTACTTTTTCTCGAAAACGGCTGGGCGTAGAGAGCTGAAACAAAAAAGTCAGATAGGGAATTGACCCCAAAGAGTTCAATGAAAATATTTTCAAAGCCCCCCGAGGCCCCCCTGGGTGGTTTTGGGGGGTTCAAAACACATTATTCCATTTTTGGCGGGAAAAAGCCTATAAAAGGTACAAAAATAAGTTCAGATCCTGAAAGAACAACTCATTGCTGACATTTTTGTTCCAGTAATTTTTTCCAGAAAACCCCAATTTTTGGGGTTATGGGCCCTTTTGGGGGGAAATTTTCATTCGGCCACTGTGACCACACTATTCAATATTTTTACAAAAACTAACAACCATCTGAAAGAAGAGATCAAGACCTTTCGATTGATGTGCCACATAATACCTAAAAGTGAAAAATTAAGGCCCCCACTTAGATTCCAAAATTTGGGGGTCTTTGGCCCCCCCCCCACGTAAAAAAAGTCAAACAGCAAGGTATGGCTTGTGATACATCGATCGAAAGCCCTCAGAGAGTAGAATAAGATGGCGCAATCCAAAATCCTCTACAATCATTACTTTCAAAATGGCGACCATTTGAAAATTATGGGTGTTCAAAGGTAAGTTCTGGGAAAAGAGTCCAAGGTTGAACGATACATGGCTTGAAAGGCCTTAAAAAAAGCAAACGAATGGCGCAAACCGCAAATCAATCCGCTTCTTCAATCAAAAGTTATGGCCGATTGAAATTTAAGCAGCCTTAAATAGGCCTTATTGAGCCCTTTAAGTTTCAATCGGCCATAACTTTTGATTGAAGAGGCGGATTGATTTGCGGTTTGCGCCATTCGTTTGCTTTTTTTAAGGCCTTTCAAGCCATGTATCGTTCAACCTTGGACTCTTTTCCCAGAACTTACCTTTGAACACCCATAATTTTCAAATGGCCGCCATTTTGAAAGTAATGATTGTAGAGGATTTTGGATTGCGCCATCTTATTCTACTCTTTGAGGGCTTTCGATCGATGTATCACAAGCCATACCTTGCTATTTGACTTTTTTTACGTGGGGGGGCCCAAAGACCCCCAAATTTTGGAATCTAAGTGGGGGCCTTAATTTTTCACTTTTAGGTATTATGTGGCACATCAATCGAAAGGTCTTGATCTCTTCTTTCAGATGGTTGTTAGTTTTTGTAAAAATATTGAATAGTGTGGTCACAGTGGCCGAATGAAAATTTCCCCCCAAAAGGGCCCATAACCCCAAAAATTGGGGTTTTATGGAAAAATTTACTGGAACAAAAATGTCGGCAATGAGTTGTTCTTTCAGGATCTGAACTTATTTTTGTACCTTTTATAGGCTTTCCCCGCCAAAAATGGAATAATGTGTTTTGAACCCCCCAAAACCACCCAGGGGGGCCTCGGGGGGCTTTGAAAATATTTTCATTGAACTCTTTGGGGTCAATTCCCTATCTGACTTTTTTGTTTCAGCTCTCTACGCCCAGCCGTTTTCGAGAAAAAGTACCTATCCGGGTGGTCTGGTACACCCTGTATTCACACAAAGAAAAGGAATCGATTGGGGACAGAGCGTGCAGCAAAAACCATTTTTTTTGCTCATAATTGGAAAATCAATAATAGAAAGTTATTTCCTAGAAAGTCTGCGAGTCGTCTTACTGATCGGATGAAGAAAATGTCGCTGACACAATTTCAATCAACATTGACGACACAACTAAAACAGATGAAGAAGCAACAGCCGCAAGTTCATCATTTGCCTTTGCAAGTCAGAAGCCATCTCAGGCAAGTGATAAAGATTTCCTAGATCAAGATATGGAATTCGACAGTTATGATGACACCGACACCTCAGATGACGAATCTGTTCCGTATAATGACACCTCTTCGAGTGAAGATTTTAGTGAAGAATTCCATGAAGATTAGAACGGACCATGCTTTTGGGGCATAATTATTGAGTCAATTTTTTTGATTCTTTTTTACTTCTCCTCAGATCTCTCTTTTACTTTCATAGAAGGATGTTTTGTTTGGTTTTTTTTTTTTAATTTTTATGTGCAAAGAAGCAACTGAATGAGTTGCTGCTTCTAACTGTTCCTGTTTATTAAACCAAATTATTCCGGCTAACGGAATAAAATTTTTTCGTTTATTCGCTCTTTTTTTAAATTAATTAATGTTGAAGATTTAAAATACTTTTTATGAAAGTAACCATAAATTTGCCACCACAAGTTTGTTTTGTTTGAACCTAAAGTGCTCAAAATAATAAGATAGTTAAATAATTTCTAGTTCCTGTAGTTGTTCTTTTTGCATTCTATTTTAAACCTCTTTTTATTTACTGACATTTATTGAAGCAGATAACTTACTCTTAATCATTTTGATAAATTTTGATTTTCTTACTTACTGTCACATCAGTTAGTAATAGTACCAAACTTGTAGGTACATACTCTACAGGGTGTAACAGATGTATCCCCCCCGTCTAACTTTTGAACGAATTGAGATAAATTGTTGCGGTTTGGACCATTCTTCATAATTTTGGTTGAACTTTACTTTTTTGGGGGTCAAAACCCCCACCCCCCTAGAGGGCCCCCAGGGGGGCTATCTCAAAAATTTCAAATGGCAACCCCCATCTTGTGATACATCGTTTGAAAGGACGTAAAATTCTAAGACTTTTGGCGCAAACCGAAGGTCGATATTGTTTTTCGTTTTCGATATATCGAATGTCAAAGTTTGACTTTGACCCATTTTCAAAAAATCAGAACTCCCATTTAAAAAGTCGGAATTTAAAAAACTAGGGGTCTAAAATACTCTAAAAAACAAGTTCTTTTCAGAAAAAAATACGGTTCTGCCATAAATTTGGTCCAAATTTGGTTTTAGAGCCCCCCAACAGTTGTCAAAAAAATTGCCCCTCAAGGGTCTATCTCAGAAATTCCGAGGCACGACCCCTATCGAGTGATACATTACTCAAAAGAGCGCTATAAACTGAGCATTTTGGCGCAAACCGCAGGTCGATATCATTTTTAGTTTTCGATATATCGAATGGCGAAGTTGGGTTTTCACCTATTGTCAAATTTCGATATATCGACAACTAAAAACGATAGCGACCTACGGTTTGCGCCAAAATGCTCGGTTTAATGCGCTCTTTTGAGTAATGTATCACTCGATAGGGGTCGTGCCTCGGAATTTCTGAGATAGACCCCTTGAGGGGCAATTTTTTTGACAACTGTTGGGGGGCTCTAAAACCAAATTTGGACCAAATTTATGGCAGAACCGTATTTTTTTCTGAAAAGTACTTGGTTTTTAGAGTATTTTAGACCCCTAGTTTTTTAAATTCCGACTTTTTAAATGGGAGTTCTGATTTCTTGAAAATGGGTCAAAGTCGAACTTTGACTTTCGATAAATCGAAAACGAAAAACGATATCGAACTTCGGTTTGCGACGAAAGTCTTAGAATTTTACGCCCTTTCAAACGATGTATCACAAGTTAGGGGTTGCCATTTGAAATTTTTGAGATAGCCCCTGGGGGGCCCCCTTGGGGAGGTGGGGGATTTTGACCCCCAAAAAATAAAGTTCAACTAAAATTATGAAGAATGGTCCGAACCGCAACAATTTATCTCAACTCGTTCAAAAGTTAGACGGGGGGGGGATACATCTGTTACACCCTGTATAACATTTTGATCCTCATCACACTTGTATAAATTTAAAGACTGCGGACCGATGCCTCGATCCTATAAAGGCTGCCAGTTTCAACAAGCTTCATTTTCAACTTTCAAGCTTACCACTGATCAATGTGATTGTACTTTCACCCTCAAAACGGGTGAAATAATAATTACATTGAATTTCATTGCTGACGAAAACCGGAACGAACAAGTTGTCATCGGGAAGAAATATCTTACCAAAAGTGAATTTTTCTCACAAGGGGAGGTCACGATGTGTCCGGGTCCGATTTTCATGAAATTTGCATGAAAATGTAGCTTAGGTACGTCTTATTGAGGATCAAGAATCGTTATCGGCAAATGAGCACATGGAAAGTCAAAGGGAAAAAAATTAGACAAAAAAGAAATGTTGGAAATGATTGAATAGCGTATTTCGGATGAAAAGCCAGTCATTTTTTAATGACAAGATTATAATTTTCTCGGCATTGTACGCAAGTTTCAACCATTAAAAGTGTAGGTAGGTAATCTGATGATATAGTGCAACTGACTCACAGACTCACAACTAGCTTTACCCTCTTCTGAAACGTATTGTCATTGCACGACGCATGATCAAATCGCATTTATAATCTTATCATTAAAAAATTACTTTGGCTTTTCATCCGGAATACGTTATTCAATCATTTCCAACATTTCTTTTTTGTCTCATTTTTTTCCCAACATACGAAAAAAAAAAACAAAACAAAGATAACAAAAAAAAAAAAAAAAAAAAAAAAAAAAAAAAAAACAACAACAACAACATGATATTCACCAATTAAAATTAGATATTGAAGTGCAAAAATGAAGCGGTCGACCCCAGGATCGAACGCACGACCCGTGCGTTCCGAGTCGAGCGCCGTACCAGTCGGCCACGGAACTGCTATACGAATGAGCTCGGAAATTCCAATACATTACCCGCACACTTTGAATTTCGCAGATTTTGACGAAACTTTGAACATTTTTTTTGACTTTCCATGTGCCCATTTGCCGATAACGATTCTTGATCCTCAATAAGACGTACCTAAGCTACATTTTCATGCAAATTTCATGAAAATCGGAGCCGGACACATCGTGACCTCCCCTTGTCAGATCCATTGATTAATAGCACTGATCTTGGTATCTTCAGGGTTACCAAGCTGGCGAAAATAATCAGTGTGCGGCCCATTTCAAGTGTTTTCTTTAAATATGTTCGTATGCCGTACAAAGATAATTCCTACATTTTTCTTCCTCAGCTGCATTCAGATTTAGGTCGACTTAAATTTTAAACTATTCGCTGTCACTGACTGCATAGCAGTGGGGTCTTTTCGCAATTAGTGGTTGTTAAAATACTTTAAATCAACAGTTAAATTCAGGATTACTGAATGGAATGGGATGCGGAGGCTTACTTTATTACATGAGCTTAATACATACTATAGTTATTTACTTATTATTTACTTTCTTCCTTGAGGTAGAACTCTCGCAAGAAGCGGTTTGTGTTTTCTTTCCCATCTGTTTACTGGGAAACACCAGCAGAACGAGCCTTATGGATTTGGCGGCTGATCTTTACCACTACTTATTTTTCTGCTGACTGTTTTGATCAATAAATTTAAGAGTATGTGCTCTTGTATTCATCATTTGCAGAGTAGTAAAGAATCAGAAAAAAGAAAAAATACTGAAAAAAATGAGTTATGGACACTAGTCCTGAAGCAAAAATCAAATGAATATGATGTTCTGCCGAACTGCTGGATACTTTCACAGACTGAAGCATACAATCCCACTGGGGAAAGCGTTGCAACTGCAAGTACTTATGCAAAGCATTGCCAAAAACCAGATGCAAGTTCCAGCAAATGGGAGAAAATAAACGTCACTGAGATAAAAGCAGATTATGGTACGTTCCTCTTTTCTTTATAAACTCCTTTTCAATCACTGTATTACCTCCGTCAGAACTTAGAGGATATTTTTGGAACTGTGCGAAATCGAAACCGCGAGGCTTTTTCGAAGCAAAGTAAATACTACAACGCAAAACATCGAATGCAGAAGTTTAAAATCGGAGATCAAGTTCTGAGGAGAATTCCAGAATTTTCACGAAAAGGAAAACCCGGCTCGCGGTAGGAACCAAAATTTTCCGGTCCGTTTTTGGTGACAAAAGTTATCTCGTCTAATGTCCTTGAGCTCGAAGGAGTCTGCGGTTTATATCCCAAGGAAAAAGAGCTGAAAATATTTGCTCGATTTTTTGGTCTGTTGACCCTAAGGAAAAGGTTGTATGTGGTATTGACTGAAGCTATGATTGCTAACAACATACTACCTTATTTCCCAGAAATCACGATGACTTTTGATGCCGTCACCCTTCAGTCTCGGATATTTCAGAATACTTATGGAACTGCACAAAAACACCAGGATGTAACTACAATCTCCAACCTAGATTTTTAAGAGTGGAATTCCTATATGAGAGAATCAGAGACACGTCAAATATTTAAAGATTTTGATGATTTATTCGGAGTCACCTCACTTTTTACTCGCACTCACGAGATGTTTTTTCGGTCGGCTATGTATTTTTGTGACGGAACGTTTACACCTATGAATTCCTTAGGTGAATGGGTTAAATGATGAGAGACTTTGGCTCAATCATTTGGGAGGTGTAGAAGGCCTGAGACAAAAAGGATGGACTATATTCTCGGTTGTGATTCTTAAATACATAGCGGAATACAGTGGGATTAAGTGTCAACTTATGGGCCAGGGTGATAACCAATTTATAATCACCTATTATTCTCCTATGATTAATCGTAGTATAAGAGAGCAACACCGAGATTTTTTAGACAATTTATCTAACTTACTATCCTTCATCGGCCCCCCTCTCCAGCCTGAAGAGACATGGTCGTCATCTAATTTCTTCATATATGGGAAATCTCCAGTTCTCCAAGGAATGCCTCTGAGCATGAGCTTAAAGAGAATCAGTAAGAGCATGAGACTGACTAATGAAGTGGTTCAGAACTTGGAGTCTACTCTGTCTTCTATCACAGCTAATGCATCGGCAGCTACAAATATTGATTTTGATCCGTCATCCCTTACATCATTTCGAGTTTGGAGACAGTTGGGGCGTTTGGAATGCATATTTTTAAGCCCTTCTATCTTCCTCGCCCAGTTCCTTTCACTTCACATACAATTTTCAGATTGCCGAGATCAGGGCAAGCAGTTGCAGTCCCACTTGATATATCTCATTATGACTCATCTATGATAAATGATGCACATCCTCTCTTCATAGCCACACTTGCCCTATTTCCATGTTGTCTAGGAGTATTTTCCACTGTCCAAATCGTTGATTTAACGAATCACGGATTTCCAGATCCAGTATCTCTCAACAAATGGTTCTTACAATCTCTTCACCAATCACTACCTATGGAACAAATCAAGTTAAAGCAGCTTATTTTAAACATGCTTAATCCTAGATACAACACTGAATTATCAGCATCTATGATATGTGAAGATCCTGTAGCCTTGAATCTTAACAAAAGTTTTTCCTTGTCAGAGCTTATCAAGAGGATGGTGTATGAATTCCTGACTACAGAGCTCGAGGTTAAAAATAAGACGTTTTTATTTTTCTTAAAATTGGCTAAGGAACGTCAAGATGAATTGTGTTCATCCTTGTTCAAAATGACCCCATTCAATCCACGAATCGCCAATTCAATCGTTTCTTCTACTATACAGGGCCGAGCTATGACAGTGGTGTCTAAAATCAACAAAACAAGTACTCTCATTCAACTCATGTTTCTGGCTAAGAAGAGAGCTTCAGAGTTATTTTTCACTACACTTGAAGATGAATTAGGACTGGACTTCTTTGCTCGGAGACCCAAAAAACGCTAGTGAAAACTTTAAGACTTTATGAGAAAAACTGTTTAATTAGTGTGATTGCAGGGATATGGTCACCCCGCTCCATCAAAAGAATACCAGGAGAATTATGTTCTACTGTCTGGGCACAGCAGCTATAGACAGAGTCTTAGAAGACGGAAATTACAGGAGTAACTGTGGCTGTCCCTCAAGAATTCTTGACAATTGAAGTCAGCCGAGGAGCAAACTGCCATATCCAAGGTCATAAGAATCCAAACTTTGGATTTGTACGAGTAATCAACTCATTGGACCTGCATGATGTCTTAACAGATGATTTCAATTCAACAGCTCTATCTCTAGGTCCCTTTAAACCATATTTTGGATCTGAAACAAAAAATAAGGTGAGTTATGAAGGAAAGCAATTAAAGATAACAGCTCCACCTTTATTGTCCAATATTTTAACATGTATTGGACTCATAGGATGGGGGACAGCGGATGACTCGAACTTATCCTTATTGATTAAAAGTATATATGAGTCGTATGCGGATCTTCCTGTTGAATACTTAATACCGGAACAAGGCTCAATCTGAGGATCCGTTGAACATCGCTGGCAAGACCTACGCACAAAGCCATTCAACTACAATTTCCATCTTGTACAATTACTTGACTCATATCACTGTTACAACTAATTTCTTTGCACCGGAGAACATTAATCCTAATAGTCTGACTTCTAATTTCAATACATCTTTGCAGGCTATCTTTACTTGGTTTGCCTCAAGATGGTCATCCCTATTAACCTACTCTCCTAAAACTGTTAAGCCATCTTACCACTTACATGTGAATTGCTCAGATTGTATCAAGCCAGTGTATGAAAGCCTGTTAGAGATCCCCCTGATCCTGAACTCATAGAAAATATTAAAAATGCAGCTGATCCGTCAAATCCTTACTGTTGGATTCCTCAAGAGCAAATTGTGGCCAACTAACAAAAGCAATATCCCCAGTTAGTAGAAACTGTGTCTATTACCTCATTACCTAGCATGGAGAATCTCCTTTATGAAACTGTTTCGGATTACTACTTTGTCGAATTCCCTTTATGGGCCAATCCTCACTATATGAAAATCAAACTGCTCGAGACTCGCACGACGATACCCATAGCTGTTGCTAGGAGACTAGATCTATATAAAGTCCTGACTAATCTCATTCATGAGATAATAATAGGAAATTTATTTGTTCAATCTATCCATTGGTCAAAAAGTAATGGGGTATCAAAAAGTTATTTATGGACAAAACTGACATCTTGTCTTCAAGACATTAGTTCTATATGGTTTAAAGGATTCCATTTTCTGAGATCGTTCTGTGAAGAAGGAGTCTGTATCACGGCACGGCCAGAAAATGTAGTCTCCGAAGTTCCTTTAACGTTGTGGGAAAAGGAATATCTTCCTTCAGGCAAGACATCTTGGAAATTCCAAATTAGTTTACCAGAGCTTCAGGTCAAAATGAGAATTTCAAGAACCCACTTTCACATCAGGATCAATGACGAAAATTTTTTGTTACCTAGGGGTTATCTAGTTTTGATTAGTGATTTAATATCTCAGAGATTTGTCCTATCAGCTGCCGTTATGTTAGCTGCTTTTGCAAAAAAAAACTAATTATCCGACCAAAGATCAGTTTGAAACCATGATTTCCTTAGGAGAGCAACTTCTTATAGAGTGTGGAAACTCCGCTTATGATTCTTTCAGTTTATGGGAATCACTTTGTATAGGATACATGCTGAAAAAGCATCCAGACAGTCATGTAGACAATCAATCTTTTTGGAAGGAGATGACTGCAGCTTTTCTAAAATCTCAAGCTTGGAAGCCTGATTTGCTTGTTTCATCCTTATCTAACATTGAACAATTGCTACAACGCAAAACATCGAATGCAGAAGTTTAAAATTGGAGATCAAGTTCTGAGGAGAATTCCAGAATTTTCACGAAAAGGAAAACCCGGCTCGCGGTTGGAACCAAAATTTTCCGGTCCGTTTTTGGTGACCAAAGTTATCTCGTCTAATGTCCTTGAGCTGGAAGGAGTCGGCAAAGTTCACATAAAAGACATCAAATTGTTTGTAAATTAATGAACTTTATTTTTTTCGTATCTCGTTCCTGTTAGATTATGTAATCCTGTTTTTTATACCTTCATTTTTTGTTTTACCCCTACCCGAAGGAGGAGGGATTTGTAACGATGCTTTTGCTTGCGCAAAAGTCCGTTCAAAGTTGTTTTTTTGTTTATTTTTCTTCCATTTTGATACTAGTTTCTTGACTCTTAAATACCTCATTTTTATTCTCTTATTTTAATTATCCCCCCCCCCTATTCAACTTTCTTGTCTCCAAATAAGTATTAACCCAATTATTGTGATAATAGTTTGTAAGTTTAGTTAATGAGATTTAAAGACTTTGCAGTTTATTTATATTCTTTAGTTGCCATGGGTGCGTTCTGAATTAAGTCGACAAATTTTAATATTCTACTGATCACAAATTAGAAAAGAAAAGAAAAGAAAAGAAAAGAAAAGAAGAGAAGCATGTAGGATAAACAGAGAACGAGATTGAGAATGCGAACAACAGTCGACGTGGCGCGAGAATCGTCCGTCCTCTGTGCCGCGCAAACTCCGCCTATCTATTTGCCTCGCGGCGCAGTCAGCGCTGACTACGTAGTTCCGCCGCCGTCCGATAGAGCGCTCCACCCGTCAGTGCGCATTGATCCGCTCTATTTCTCGTACCTGTGCCTTTTTAGTCGTGTTTTTTTTGTTTTTTAATTATAAATAAATGTTCAAGAATTAAAGTTCTACCCATATATGTAAGTTTCATAAACATTCGATGTTTTTAAATAGGTTAAGTTTGCCCTCGAAATTGAAAATCCCGCATTTTTGTACATTTCCCATTTGAAAGACTATCCTTGGGCCACCGACTTATAATTGCTTCAAGCCAAGTTGCTGGCAAGGATAACAACTGTCTTCTCTTCAATATTCCAGGTGGGTGCACGCGCTGAGTCGCATCCTGGGCAATATTAAAGTGATCGATTAATAGACCCGTTTTTTTCCCATCTGCTGCCCATCCGCTGCAGCGGCTGGCGTCCAGCAAACCGTTTCTCTCAATTCCGCTGACAGCGAATGGATTCCATCCGCTGGCAGCGGTCCCAGCGGCCTCAGGAGGCCGCTTGGACCGCTGGATAGGCCTTTTCCTAACCTTGAGCGCGTATGGTGATGCTGTTAGAGTGCCTATTTCCTCGCTGCGTTGAAGTTTCTTCCTGCCCTCTACTCCAGTTTTTTCTCCTTTTGTTTCTGTATTTTTTGGTTTTAATTTAAGTTTTAAAGTTGAAGAGTACAATGTGTGATCTACGCATTCAGCTGAAAGTGGGTGGTGTCACCATTACTGATGTAGTACCCTGCGATGTAGCCCCTGTTCTTCGAACCGGTAAGTAGTCTCTTGAAATTTTATTACAAAGAACTTAAGTTTGTACCGTTTCCACACATTATTATAATTTTTGAGCTTGTATTTCTATACTTCAGGTTTGAGCTATGGTAAGCTTGATTAGCTTTCCTCTTGTTTCAGTTGGCTTGCTATGATGTGTGATAGAGACCCGAGTTCGATTCAGAAAACTAACCTCCATCGAAAATTGTCAGAATTTTCCAACTTTCATTCTCATGTTGCTTTCCAGAAATGGATAAAAATAAATTTGAGCTTTGGCTTTTCACAGAAGGGTGCTTTTAATCCAAAATGTCTGTGGCAAGTTTTGTTTGGATGGAAATGAACAGAAAGATTTGCTTAAGATCATCGGTGAGATCTGCATAGACTTGCCTACAGACCTGCAGGTTTGCGTGAAACAAACTCTTCTGTTAAGCAAGATAGGCACTGCCTGCCCTCAGATTTTCTGCATTATTCAATGTGACCCTTGAAACCTTCAGTTTTCATCAATTTTTTTCGAGCAGAAGCATTTGAGTGTCGGGTTCTAAGAATGGTAGTGGTGACAGCTTCCGAATTACAGCTAAGCCCATCGGTGATTTGCAATGAATTGAATCTGTGTGTCAACCAACCTGTGATCATCAATGTCTTTTGATGTGATTTGGAAGCAGGTTCCACTGCTTGTCAGAACCTGTTACTCCAAATGCTTCTGCAACTAAATTCAGCGCTCGGGAAGTAGAGTGTACAGATTTTTCCAAGAGGTGCCTCTGATCACTCTTTGCTATATGTATTACCTGCCTTAATTTCCTATATTCCGCATTGTACTGGGTCTATGAGTGACTTTTGCGTTGTCTTTAATTATTTTGGCCAGTGGCTCCTCCAATGTTAAATTGCTTTTGCACAACCTGAACTAATTGGTATTCCATTTCTTGCAGATGAAAGATTGGCTCAGGATTATGTCAGGGACTTGTACAGGTCATGCCAGTTACAAGGGAGCTTCCCTGAAGAAGAATCGGCCACAGTAACATGGAGCTTTTTGGAGGGTGAGTGTTTGGTTTTCAATTATTTTATTCCTTCCCACACAATTTCTCATTGAACTGATGTATCAGGAGACGAAAAACTGTAATCTACCTTGTTCAAGCTTCCCTCTAAATTTTTCTGAATGTCCAATGAAGAATTGAGAAAAAATGGTCAGTGATAGAACAGGACCCTTTTGAGTATCGGGTTCTGACAAGTAGCGGTGCATGCTACTGAACCGCATCGGTGAGGGATTGATTTGCGCACAGGTTTGACTCATTGCCAATCAACCGCTCACCAATGCGCTTTGATGTGGTGCGGTAGCACGCACCGCTACTTGTCCGAACTGGATTCTCAATATGTCTTGCTCTAATTCGATACTTCAAGGTAAACAACATTTCCCTCTAGTAAATAAATCAAGCAACATTTGAGGCATTAATGTTCTAGGTATTCTCTTCTTGCGAGGTGAAATGAAAGAAGGGTCGAGCGGAGCTAGGCATGATCCTCGTTATGGTATTTATCTACAGACTTTATATTATCCCTTTGCCTGAAGAGTGACAGCTATTTCCTGCCTCGCTGTCTCTTTTTAATTGAGGCTGAGCGCAGACCATTCTAATTATGTATTCAATACTTGGCCACAATTTCAATAGTACCAATGTACCAATGTGTTATAAATAAATAGACCATGTGTATTCTTCGTTTCGCTCACGTGTTGAAAGACAAGGATATGGATGGACAGAATCAAAATGTTGCGAGTTTGTCTCATTGAATTCTAATCACCTGGATTATTGAAAAGTTTTAAGTTACGAGCCAAGAGTCGTTTTGAAAAATTCTATGTTTTTTTTTATCAACTCTTCTTTCCTTTTTCCCCAGATGATTCCCATTGCTCTCAAACTGCGGAAACTACACCAGCGTCTTCTTCCTTTGAACCCTGTTCTAATGGTATGTAACTGTATCAAATTCATAAGATTCATTTTCCGTGAGAAAGGAAAGACAGACTTTATGTGCATGCGATCACGGGACTAAGTTAACAATTCTGTCATCCATACATTCAACCCGACTCTTGCAATCATGCAATAGTCTTCAAGCACTACTTGCTAGAGCGTTTTCTACAAAAACCTACCTTTCTGTTTCAATTATCTATGCGAGGATATGTATTTACATCAGCCGATGGAAGGGTGTCAGATTCCAGCAGCTGCTAATAGACGGTTCCAGTGCAAAGTCAACGATTAGCCAACAACCACAACAATGCACTCATTGGTCCCAATCGGTTGTGATAAAACTTGCGTAACGTTCTAAACCCTCACTCACTTTCCCGTGACCCCCATGTATACCCATCTCTTTCTAGTTTCCAAATTTGTCTACAGCGCCTTGTTTTACGACATATTCTTAACAAAATCGTATTAAAATGCCTCGAGGAATTCATTTCAGCCAAAAAATGTCTCAAAAGATGTCTCTGTATATGATTTTTGAAATTACAGTGAGATGGCAACACACAGGGGTTTTGTGAGAGCGAGAGAGACAAACTGTCTTTGTTTGGAACGCTCATCACCGGCAGGCTGCCATTACTCAAACCCTCTATTATTGAGCTACTACCTGCAATGAGTCAGTTTTTCATGAACCCCACCACTGTTAGAACTTTACAGATCTTGCTGTGCAGCTTCAGGTATTTTGCCTATTGTGCTGATGTGGCCATCTCCTGAAAGAGAGATCCTGCCTATATCTAGAGAGAAGCAGATTTCATAAAAACCTTTCATGGCGATTTATCGAATACAGCCACTACTTCCCACCAATTTATTATTTTCTCACGAGCCAATTTCTTTTCCCTTGAAAAAGTAGGGAATCAACTTGATGTAATTGTTGCTTCTTCTTCAGTAGTGTAGCCTAAGAGAGTCTACCTTCCTTTTTCCGCTCTTTACTGAACCGCCATAAACTTTATTAATCTGTTTATTTTCCTCCTTTCTTTTAACAGATGGTCCAAGTGAGCCCGCAGGTGTGACAGAGAACGATGGAAGTCATAATCCCGAAGGTATGTTCTTTTCTTTTTTTTAATCCTGACTGTCTTTCACTCACGCTAGTCTTGAACTACTGACAACGTGACTGTGTGTTTTAATATTTTTAGAAAATTGCCTCCTATCCAGACACTATGTATTCCGGCGACCACGTGCTAATGATCATAGCCTCGTTAAAATTGGATGGCAACTTTATTTCAGCATTTTAAAAAACCAATAAGAAACTGACTCAGATTTTCTTTCTTCCATTGGTCTCTGAACTCATTTTTCATGTCTTCTTGACTAAGGGATACAATTCAGAGACCAACGTTCGATAGCCTCTTTACTCGTGATAGCTCCATGGAAATCTAAGAGGAGGGGAGACAGAGGATATACAAAGCATCTGCATGGTCAGAAAAAAATCCGAGGAATCGTGAGATTATTCAATGTAGCTATTCAAGTTCCTGAACATGAGGATTTCTCAAGATTTCTTAGCACTTTCCATGGAAATACACTTGCTCTAACTTTGCAGGTCCTATCAGCCATACATTGAGCCATCTCTAGTCAACCTCAGTAATCACAAGGCTGTCTTAAACCCTGCTCTCTGACCTTGGTCATTTGTGACTTGCTACTGGCTCCAACAGCTACCTTTGATAAACTTGCGTGAGCAGCATAAACTTGAGCAAAAGCTCATAGATCAAGAACAGCGTTTTTTTGAGCCGAATAGGCCGATAAACCATGAAATTACTGCAACCTAATTGCGATTATGAATTCCTCGTCCTTGGAAATGCTTTCTTATGCCTGGTTCCACAACTAAAACTGCCGATAGATGTAACAGATTAGCGAAGCATTTGGAGGTTGGAATCACCCGAGTGTTATTGATGTTGTTGTGAGGTGCGTGGGAATTGGGACAGTCCTAATCTCCAAATACATTGCGTAATTTGTAATATCTTGTGGATTTTGCAAGTTTCAGTCATTGAACCAGGCATTACGCAGCGTTTTCAAAGACTTAGAATTCATAATCGCCCATAGGTCCCATTAACTTCTTGGTTCAATAGCCAACATTTTTTATGGAAAATGTGCTTATTAGGGAATTACATTGAACCAGAGTTTGATGGGAATTGGAGATCCCCAAACGGCAATCGATTCAATATGTCGCTGTACTGTAAAAATGTATATTGTTTGTTAGAAATGTTGTCATAGAAATCAAACAAATGTGATGAATGAACGAAAGCTAGGATTCAAACGCCTCTGATTCTCTTGGAGCACCCTACTTTCATACTCTTGAGACTAGTTTTCTTTCTCTTATTGACTGTGCACTTAGTAACCTTTGGTTTTCTAATGTCTACTCTCTTTGTTCCACAGGCCCCGCCTTAGGGCGGTCGGAGTCCACCCGCCTCCTAATCACATCGCGGTTAGCCATGGAGCAAGAATTCATTAGGCCCAAGTGCAAGAAAATAAAATTATGGGACAAAATCGCCGCTACCATGAGGACGCATGGATATTCATTTTCGCCTAACCAATGCGACGTTAAATATCGAAACCTGCTGCAAACCTACCGCTCCAACAAGAGGAAGGCGGACAGCACAGGGAACGGTAACAGCTCTGTTTTATGAGAGTACTTTGAAATTATGGATGAAGCGCTAAGCCACAAAGCCTCCACAACTGTAAGACCTCATCATATCGGCTCAACTCTTTCCCTCTCTCCACGCCCTGCCCTCTCCACAGTGACTGCCAGGGTCTTAAATGTGTCAACCAACAACTCTGACGATACAGAGCATAACCTGGATTCGCCTACAACTAGCGAAAGCTCTGAAACTGCAGAAGAAACGCCCCGCAGGCGAACAGCAGAAGCGCTGTCCCTACCACGGTACTTATTTAAGAAGCAGAAACTGGAGGAAAAAAAATTTGAAGCTAAGTACGAGTTGGAGAAAAAACGCCTAGAATTGGAAGAAAGAAGAATCCAAGTCTGTGAAAGTCTGAATGATAAACTAGGAACGTTCCTGGAAAGGAGACAAAACAACCTGTAAGTTTTCTGTGAAATATGCCTAATTTAGTAAAGCCATCGACTTGTTGGTGCTGCATTTATCTTATTTTCAAGTAAAAAAACCAAAAAATAAAACAAAAACAAAAATGTAAAAAAAACAAAAAAACAAAAAACAAATTGACTGGAATTTGAGTACCTTCTTTACCAGTCAAAAATAAACAACAACAAAAAAAAAACAAAAACGTATAAAAACCAAAAAAAAACAATGTTTGTCAACGGTCTTCGGGCGTGCTGAAATTTATTTTTATTGATTTTTTTTTTTTTTTTTTTTTGTCATTTATTTAATTTAGTCTTTTTAGTCTAAATGCAGACTAAATGCAAATGAAGTGAAACTGCCTCAAATTCTTCTATTTGATTTATTCATTTTATTATTTATTCCCTACATTGATAGCAATTTTCAGAGCTGCTGTTCAGTTGTTTACTTATTGAGTTTTATCCGTGAGTTTTCTTGAGTTTTGTCAGTTCTCTGAGGGCATTCATAACATAACCTGCAACGACCGGAGGATGTGATTTTAGTAATTACCAATTACCTTCTTTCTACTTTTTCTCTTACTGTGTATAACCAAAAGTTATCTTGAGTTTCAAAAGTTTCTCATTCTTCCTAATTTGTCTCACATTCTGTAATCTATTTCTGCCATTATGCACCGTAGAATGAAATCATTTCAAGTGACTCTGGACAGGTGAAGCTGGCCTCGGAGGAAATGATTCTTCATTACCGTGTTGACACTTGACAAAAACAAATCTTAGCTTCACAGGCAAATAGAAAGTTGTGTAATGAGAGCAGGTTTGTAATAATCTTTTCTCTCTATTCACCATGTCTCTCTTCTCTGGTAGGTACATAATTGAAGATCAGCATGGAAATAAGATTGAGGCTCAGTTACATGCAGTCTTATGCTTAGAAGGAACTACCAAACGCAAAAGTTTTGCGAGTCAATAATTCAGTATAGGTGACAAATCTGTGTGTAATCCAAGCAACCTTCTGTGATCCGCGTGCATTCTTTGACTGACAATACTTTTGCGTTTGCTAGAACATACATTTTCACCAAATAGAAGTTCCACTCCTCATGCTTTCCTCCCATAATGAAGCTAGAATCTTTGTTAATTATATCGGATAGCTTTGATCTCGATATATTGTTTATTGACAATAATTGGCATCAAAACTAACGTAATCTTCAGGTGTTCTCCAACATTCTTTTTTAAGGTAAGCTAAAAATGTTTTACTACTGGAAACCAAGATTGTTTGGGGCTCAGTTTTCTGTTGCAATGAAGTATGTGTCTCTGATTAAAGAATAGTGCACTACTGGCGTTTTGATTACTTGCAAGAAGAAATTGAGATGTATTTTAGGCGGACTAATTTTAATCAAATCAACCAACTTCTGATGAGACTAGAGATATTCCATTGATCTACCAATTACACTAGTCTTAGAAACCAGCATGTCTAACGATCGCCAAAGAGCAGCTTGATTACTCTTGAAAAATAATCGGACAAGCAGTGGAATTGCATGTTACTAGGACACTCAACATTTTGTCCATTCAAACCAATGCAATATATCTACACATTTGAGGGAGTGCACTGCGCACCTCTAAAAGTTCAACCTTTTGCATGCATTTAAATGGACAAAATTCAGTGTTGCCAGACTACCGTCATCGTCAGCGCCACTGCGAACAAGACTATATGTCCAACTCTCAGTTTAATGTATACGGCTCCAGTGGCTTTCTTAAGCAATTCATGGGGTCTGATAGAGGTAAGTCCACGTGTCTGGTCTCCATCAAACGCAATAGGCTGATGTTTTAATCGGGTATGAGATGGTATGCATTACTTCCAAAATTTCAAAAGTAACTGCATCAATGGACCAACACTATTCAGAATAGTTGGCTTTTTTTTCTGTTCAGGTAGAATGCTGGAACGACGCTGATTTTCAGCAATAGAAAAGTTCTGTGTTTCATCTCCTTCCGCTTAAAATATTAGACTAGCGTTTCTAAGTAGGTATCTTAATTGAACTCTTCTGATAATTAGTAATCAACCTTTTAGTCCTTACCAAAGTCAAAACAAAGCTACCAGCAACAGAGTTGGGAAAATAAAACTCCATTACCAAGGTTGAGTTGCCGATTACTTTTCATAGGTAATCAAGCTGACACTCTGTCTGCATTTTGTAATCAGGATTTAGAAATTTTCCAAACTGATATTATAGTGTGATCCGGAACTATTTTTACAAGTTACATGTAACTGATCGCTATCTTATTTCCGTGATCATCTATGTGCGCTGTAGAATAAAATTATTTCAAGCGACTCTGGGCAGGTAACGCTGGCTCAAAAAAAGTTATGATTCTTCATCGCTGTGTTGACATAAACAAATCTTAGTTTTACTGACCAAAGGTTCATGCAGAAAGGTCAGTCCAATAGCGACATAATCTTTTTCTCCTTTCCAGTGTATGCTGTCAGTGGGAACTGACCAAATAGAGAAATCGACACCCATTAAAATAATATGATGGTTTCCCTTTTTGCTCTCTAAGACTACACGAGTACCTACCTGAAATAACTAGGTTTTACACTAGCGAGCGGGAAGCGAAATAATCCACTGGGAATACTTCTGGAATATTCCGTGAAAATATCAATAACAATTCTGCACGGAATATTCTGAGAATATTACTCGCGGAATATTCCCAGAATATTCCGCTCAAAATATTCTGAGGAGTTTTTCAAAAGTATATTCCGTTGTCTGCCGGGAAAAGGTTCAATCAAGGATTGAATCTGTTTTATTTAATTTTTGGCCAATTTTACGATGATAATTAAATACCGGATTCGAAAGGATCATAAATAAAAAAAAAAAGATTTATCTAAAGTATACTCATCGTACTTAACTATTTTATTCCAACAAGTTAATATAGGCAGTATAGCAAAGTTTTTCAGCAAAAATAAGTGAGAGTGTATGAATCATAAATATTGTTTGACATTTCAAATCATTCATTCATTCGCCCCCCCCCCCCCTGCACAACGGAGGCCACCGTATTGGAAGATTAGTCACCGTTGCCAAATCTTGCAGCTTTTCCTCATAAGATTAGAGGCGGCGACAGAAAAACGTCAACTCGAAATCGTCAATTAAGAGCACTGAGAAAAAGCCACAAGATATGGCAACACTGAGATTAGTGCAGAGATCTCGCGCGGTACCCGGGTATGCCTGTCTCCGCGAGAAATATAGATCAAAACAGCCAACCAAAACATAGCAAATTTCCCAGAATTTAGAATTTGCACTTACTCTTAAATATTTGCCGAAGAAAGCATCGAAAATTTAATAGAGCTCCGCAAATAAAGGCAAATATTGAATAATATTAAGGAATATACGATTTTGTACAGTTTATAGGCTCTATTAGTGTGCCACATTGCGCTGAAATCCATTCGAGCCGGGAAGACTCGTGCTTAAAGAGCTGGTACTAGGACCAGTTTTTTGGCGGTTCCTCTTATCTCTTCAACTCCACGCTTGAGTCAAGATCTACAAATCAGCAACAGTGCAACCTAATTAACTCCGTGAATGAACTGAACTCTTTGCGCCGTCTTTCTTGGGCACCTTATTTACCCAGTAAGTTTCTTTCGATCATTTCTTTATTTTAAACCATGAACTTACTCTTTTACTACCTTCACTCTGGTCATTTGAAATTACTGAGATATTATTGCTTTCCGATTCCAACTATATCAACACTTTAAATCTCGTTCGATCATCTGGAACTCACGTGGTTTGAGCCCCCTTGACCCCAAAATTTGTCCTAATGAAAGGTAATGTTTTGCGTTTTCAGACAAATTTTACCAAATTAGTATCTTTGGACCCCCCTTGACAATTTTCGGACCCCAGACCCCCCCCCCCCTAGGAAAATTCCTGGCTACGCCGCTGGCTTGAGCAATTTCAGAATTGAGTTCAACTGACCTTGCCACAGGACTATTGTGTTCAGTAGATGTACTAAGGATGAGATCTTGTGAATTCATTCTGAAGCCTTTGCCCATAAGGTAGATGGGCAAGGCACACAAGAGTTGTAGCTTAGGTTATGTGACAATTCTAGCCCGGGTTAACGGGTTGAAGGACTGAACTCGAGTCCGATTCTCCGACACCTCACACGGGAGCTGTGAGGAAGACTTTTAGGTGGTGCAGTTGAAAGATGTTTTGCTGGCTGCTGTCAGGTAGCTCTCCAGTCCTTCAGTCTCCCGGTTCTTTTGTTTACATTTGTGGGTCCTAATGGATGGAGTCTCTGTAGGGACCCTATAGGGACTCTAGTAATGGCCTTTTTAGTACTTTCTTCATCATTTGTCTAATTTCTTCTCTTGCGCTAGCTCAGAGACTTAATTCTAATGACATTTTGAAGCCTAAATCGCTTTAGTCCACGTTGTGTCTTATTAATATGTGTTGCAATGTTGTGACGGGAAGCGGATACTCGCTTTTACAACTTGCACTTGACTCAGCTTGACTTTACCCAAACGAGTGGGTAAACAAAATTTAAACATCGCAAGTAAAAGTGCAAGTTATAAATTCGAGTGTCCGAGCTTGAGTTGCGTTACCCGTCACACCAAAAATGCGATCAAAAGTATCTCGGCTAGCGAAAGAGAAGAAATCAGAAAGTTATTGCAGGAAGTAGCTCAATTTTAATTGCCATTCAGATATTACTAATACGTGTTGACTTAGATTCACTAATAAGGTGACTATCGTAAGAAACGTAAAAACAACCAGAGACAAAAATACCGTGAGAACAACGATTGGAGAGCAACCTGACGGCAGCCAGCGAACTCTGCACCACCATAAAGACCTCCTCATAGCACCCGTATGTGGTGTCACCGATTCTCTGCTTACACACCTCGAATTGGACCTAATTTAAACTCGATCCTGCTTTGGACCAGGATCGAGTCGAGTGCAGCATGCGCTTAAATGCATCGGACTGAATCGAACCAGGATGGAAGGTCATCAGTCCCACCGCCGAGAGTGAGGGTAAGCACAGTGTTAATGTAAGTGTGATGCACCAGCCATCATTGAAGTGTTTAAAAAGAAAAAGAAAGAAGATCTGAACTCGAGTTGAAGAGTATGCCTTAACATTGAAGGAAATGGAGTTAAGTTGAATCCGGATTGACAATGTGCGCTTCTAATTAGCTATCGATAGGGTGTGAGTGACTGGCGACGCTTATGTTATGGCTTGATTATTCCATCTGTAAGTGTGCACGATAAGTAAATGAGGTGTAACATTATTGAAATTTCCAATTTTAGCTCTTTACGGTTTTCAAAAGTTTTCTGACTATCCCTCGCTTTAGCTTTTATTTGACAATGTCCGAGGTAGGTTAATCGAAGATAGTATTGCAGAAAATTCTACAATCAGAACAGAAACTCTCAGAGTTCCGAAAAATAAGTCAGCCACCGCGCGCACGGCTACTGCGTGGTCTCTGTTATATATTGTCTCTGGCGCAAGATCAGGAAAATTCTGCAGGCCTGGGCCCATGACCAGCCAAATTCACTTGAGTTAGACTATTTTGAAACCCACAAATTAGATTATCATCAATAATATTTTTTGAATAAAATTTTTAATGAATAATAATCAAAAAAAAATATAAATATATATTAAATTTATCAGAAAAATTTACTATCTCCAGCGGTAATTTAACCGCATTAATAACTGCTGTTGTAAAACTTACATTTTTCAGGAAGGGGAGGGAGTTCCTATAACTTTCACTTGTATGCCTAATTATCACCATTTTTTAATGAAAGGTCAGCACAGACTATTGAAAGTAGATGAATAATATGATGAAAACACATTATTTCAGAAAATGGACAAAAAAACAATTTCCCTACAATGGGTCTGTTGCAAACTTTTGCTACAGCGCTATAGAGTGTACAATCTAATGTAAAATCGTCTGAAAAGTCCAATGGTGGCATCAGAAATCCATGAAATGCAATAATAAACTCACAAGAGGCGTTTAATGAAATCCAAGATGGCGGCAAAATATCGAGCAATCTGTATGCATGCACCACGAACATTCAAGAATAGCCAACCTCACAATATCCACCACAATCAATCACAACGTAAACAAACCCATAACCTCTACTTCCAGCGAGGTTGTCAAAGTTGGCAATCCTTGGATGATCACGGTGCATACATTCAGATTCCTCAATATTTTGCCGCCATCTTGGATTTCAATAAACGCCTCTTGTGAGTTTAATATTGTATTTCATGACTTAATGATGCCACCATTGGACTTTTCAGGCGATTTTACATTGGAATAAACACTTTTTATCGCTGTAGCAAAAGTTTGCAACAGCTCCATTGAGTAAATTATTGAAGAGGAATGTTTCCGAAAGTATTCACTGTAGGATAAATTCCAGGGAGTAAACCAACTCTAGTGTTAGATGGTATTTTCCGAGTCAAATAGAGCCGTAGAGAAAGAAGATCAAACAAATTCTGCAGCAATACTGTCAGTTCGAACTCTCACAACTTGTTCAACCGTTGGTACATTTTAATCTATTTTCAACTTAAACTTTCATCTGCAAGAAACCTAAGCTAGCCTCATTAAACTTTTTTGTCTATTTCAGTTATGAATCCGCCTGACCCCAAGTTGATGGAGGTTGCTAGGCTACTAGCTCAAGCGTTCGAAAATCCTGAAATGAATGCTGCTTTAAGTCAATGTAAGTAACTTTCTTGTACAATTTTCTTTTACGTACCTCCATTCCTTCTTTTCCCTTTTTGTATTCTCGGAGCAGTCGTTTGCTTTGAATCCGAAAAAAAAAAAAAAAAAAAAAAAAAAAAAAAAAAATACTACTACTACTACTACTACTTTTTTTTTTTTTTGAAGCAATTTATTTAGAAAATTTGAAATAGCACAGGTAGATGTCAAACTTTTCTTGATCATTTTCATATGCAGGTGTTTATAGTTAACTTTGAATTTCTTGGAATAATGGTATATCAGTTGGGATTACCTCAAGGATTACCTTTGAAGCTGATGTTTTCATGAAAGTCATAGATCTGTCAAATCCAATTTTTTCTAGGACAAGCTGTAGGAGGGTAAGAAAGAACTTCAACACATTGTGTGCAAAACTAACAAGGGGAGTGCACAAACCCGGACCCTTGAAATTTGATCAAATTTTCAGGATCGGTAGTTCATGAGAAACTATTTGACACATGTTTGGCCGTTTTTGTGAATGGGCTTAGAAACGGAGAAAAAAAAATTGGCTGCGCGCGTGACCTCAAATAGCTACTACTGACTACCCCTGTCATGAACCGGCAGCGTGGCCGAAGGAACAACGACTCTGACTCCGGGTCAAGAGGTTGGAGGTTTGAGTCTGACCTCCGGCCACTTAATTTTTGCACTGCGTGTTTGCACCGACATGTTTATTTCCTCTGTGTTTTGACTATTTTTCCGTGTGCTCCGAACTGCTTTTTATTTTACAAGTAAGAATTATGCAAAAATTAAATGTTGAAACATCACACGTTTTCGCATAGATGGGAGGGGGGAGGAGGGAGGTATGCGCTAAGTAATGGTATCATCTGCCCATCTATGATTCAGCCTTCCCATCGGCATATTTACATTAAGCCCCCTCTTATTAGACTCAAGATCTCTGAGGGTAATATTAATATTGCTGCTATCAAAATCTTTAATGTTCTCCCCCTCTCTCTTCGCAAACACCTTCAGAAAGGTGAGATCACCTTATTCTTTCATGGCCTCCATAACCATTTGTTAAATGAGGCTTTGTATACGTTATCAGAAATGTTTGCCTAGTTCTATAAGATTTACTTTTGTAATAAGGAAATGTATCTACACCTCAATAATATTCATGTCGATACCTCAATAATGTCTTTGTCTAAATTACCATATTTCGTCGCTTACGGAACAACACCGCCTATCTGCAATTTTGACGAATTTGAGTTAGCGACTGTAACGCACTCTAACAGATGATCCTCGTGTTGTGCTAAGTGTATTTTTCCATTATCATGCGAGGTAGCGCTACTATCAAGCAAAATGTAAACACCGCCTATCTGGAAGAAAATATTAGGCACGTGTTTACTGCAGTTTTTTCTGCACCCTGTAAAATCGGTAAAATGCAGATGGGCGGTGTTGTTCCGTAAGCGACGATTGGTAAACTATTGACCTGTGCGATAGCTCCATCTAAGGGCTCATGTACTCGAAATTTAAAATAAAATAAAATAAAATAAAATATCATTGCCATTATTAGAATAGGCAGAAAGTACAAGAATCGATAAAAAAAACAATGATAAATACGATTTTTCTGGTCACGCAACGATATGGAACTCTGTGAATTTCTATACGACATTGTTGGTGCCTTCAACTGCAGGCAGTGGAGGATCCAGAAAATTTTTCTAGGAGGAGGCACGCCCATGAGTTTTTAAATTTGAAGCTTTTTAGTAAGAGATTAAGGGCTATTTTCTGTTGAAAGGAGGCAACATATTTGAGGCTTGGGGGGGATGGAGGGCTGTTGCCCTTGCCTCCCTCCCCCATCCGCCACTGACTGCAGGGTTGCAGAATTTTTTGTTGTACATGGAAAACGTGGATTAACAAAAGTACGTAAAGTATTCGCAAAAAAAACAACAAAAAACAAATAAGTGAGTATAAATGTAAATAAATATGAATGAGAAAACAAATAATTCAAATTAATTATTGTTTTTCTTATCGATTCTTTTACTTTCTTCCTATTCGAATATATATTGGCAATGATACCTCCCACCTCCCCCCTCCCATCTATGCAAAAATGTGTGCCGTTTCAACGTTTAATTTTTGCATAGTTCTTACGTGTAAAATAAAAAGCGGTTTGGTGCACACGGGAAAACAGTCAAATCATAGAGGAAATAAACATGTCGGTGCAAACACGCAGTGCAAAAATTAAGTGGCCGGAAGTCAGACTCAAACCTCCAACCTCTTGACCCGGAGTTAGAGGTCACGCTCGCAGCCAATTTTTTTCTCCGTTTCTAAGGCCCATTCACAAAAACGGCCAAACAATGCCAAACATGTGTCAAATAGTTTCTTATGAACTACCGATCCTGAAAATTTGATTAAATTTCCAGGGTCCGGGTTCGTGCACGCCCCTTGTATGACTAATGTAACTCAAAGATCTCTACTCTACAAAGCTTTGATACGCAAGCATAAGCATGAGCACATGAAGGGAGCGTAAAACAACCATGTAAAACTGATTTAGATCATTGATTTTTACTAATGAGATGACTAGGGGAATAAAGGGCGAGTCAGACAAACAATAAACAGAAAAATGAGTGCACTGCTTTTTTCACGGAGGTAGCCGTAAAGGGCGTCACTGAGGTGTGGGGCCTCATTGGCTGCCCATTTTTCTACACGAGGCAGAAGAAAAGAAAAGAAAAAGTGGCACCTGAAGCAACTTTTATTAAGTTGAAATTGTTGTGGAGTGGATGGATTTGTCTGTCAAATGGGACTTGTGAGGTTCGGCAACGTTTGCCAAGTTTATCCGTTAGCAACTTTATGAGTTCACAAGGTGATCTATAATGTATGTACCTATATGATTTTAATCCTAGGAAGCCTATTAGGTCTATTTATTTTTTGTTGTATTTTGTATTTTCAGGTGGAGCCACCTCCAGAAATGCTGAGCCCTCCAGCTTGAATTTAGCACCTTTTCATACACTTTCAATGCAAAACTTTCGGAAACGTCGGCAATCATCGGCCTCAGGCGTTCAAGAAATCGACGCATCTTTTTTTGGAAATTTTAAAAAGAAGGACAGTTCAAAAGGAAAGGCACCCAGGCCTAGAAACAATGATTTTATGAGGGATCTTATTCTACTAAAATCGCCTCTATCCACCACTCCTGTACATGGGGAGAACCCTTTTGGGCGAGCTATTGTTAAAAAGAGAGCCCTTTTGGGCGAGGGTAAAATAAATGTAGAGGAGAATGAGGGAGGTCTTTTGGGCGAGCGGGCGAAAGAGGAATATCGTGAATCTGGCAACTATGCCTGCCCAGAGATGCAGGTGTGAGCTTCGGAATCTTATCAGACGGGCGGACGGAGGCGATAGATTTTCGGTCAAGATGACTGATGCGTGGTGATACGGTTCAAATGCTGTCCGGATCATTGCCTCTGTTTTGAGTAACAATTATGTAATTAGTAGCGCGGTGACTGCTTGTAAGACGGCACGCGGAGAAATGGATACCGTAATTTCTTCAATTTTCACGACATTTCGCAGGAAGAGGTGTATAGTTATCGACAATTTTAAATTTACGGAGTCAAATGTGTTACAGTGCGGAAACGTGAGGTTCAGATGCGCGAACAAGAAATGCGGGCAAAGTGTTTTAGTTGACGAATCCGTAAAAAGAGTCATTCAGTGTAGTGAAGGACAACATAACCATGATCCATACACACCGAAAGAAATTTTCACACAACAATTTAAAGTCCGTGTTAAGAGGAAAGCGGCCGAGAATTTAATAGAAAAACCGAGTAAAATAATAAGGCGCGAGCTTTTATCAGACAATGACTGTGAAATATCAAATTTGGAATTGCCTAATATCCGAAAAATTATGTATAAAGAAAGGAAAAAGTCGCACCCCGCTTCCATACCAAAATCGCGACAGGAAGCCTACTCGCAGCTGTTTGATTTACAAGAAACAATTGAAGTGAAAGGTCAGCAATTTTGTTTTGTCAACCAATCCAAAACGATGGTAATATTAACGTGTGAATCGAACTTAAAATTGATCCAAGTCAGTGAATTTTTTTTTGGAGATGGAACTTTTTCTTATGCGCCGGATCATTTCTCCCAGCTTTATACAGTCCATGTTTATAAGAATTGTTTTTATATTCCAGTAGCTTTTTGCTTTTTACCTTCTAAAAGCTGTGAAACTTACCGTTTAATGTGGCAAGAACTTCAAAGTTTGAGCGTTCGCCTGACTGGCAAAAATTTCAAAATACCCTCATTTTTTGCTGATTTTGAATCTGCTGCTCATAACGCTATTTATGCAGAATTCCCTGAATGTGTGTTACTCTGCTGCCGTTTTCACCTAAGTCAATCCTGGTTTAGATTTATTCAGTCAAATTCATTTCTTTTGCGTGCATATAACTTGAAAGGATCAGAAGTAGGTTCATGGTTGAGGTATTTCTTCGGATTGCCATTCTTACCACCAAACGAAGTATTATGCGGCTACATAGATTTAATGTCTATCGCTCCCGAAGGCATCCCCTCAGCTACTCTTACAGAGTGGTCAAGCTACTTGATAGACAATTACATCATGACTTTGGCGCGATTTCCACCTGATTTATGGGCTGGGCCTCCGTCACCAGATCCACGTACCACAAACGGCCCAGAATCGTTTCATAGCAACTACAATAAGGAGTTTTATCACACGCATCCGAACACTCACGATGTCGTTCAAGTCCTTCGTCAGATTCAAGCAGAAAGTTTCACTAAAATAACTTCCGTGAACATGAATGTCACGAATATTGTCAAAAAGGACACGGTTGATAGAAATACTTATGCGGTAGAAGCCTGGAATACTTATGCAACGAGCCAACGCGATAGCAAATCTAGGCTGAAGTACCTAAAAGACTTAGGACACCATTTTCAAGCCAAAAAACTTTGAACCTTGATCCAGTTTTAACAATTGACGACCAGCCTGGAGCTGCGATTTAGCAACTTTAAATGACAAATGGTGAGTCAAATACTTAATACAATATAAATACTTCGACACCATTTTCGGTTTTTCAAATTTCCCGGTTTCGATGTGTCGTGCGGTGTTGTCGATTCCACATATTTGGTCAAATATTTCCTTTTTTCCTATCGCCCAAACGACCTCCTAAGATCCAGTTCCTCGCCCACAAGTGCCCTTTTTCACTCGCCCAAAAGACCCCTCTTTTTCGCCCAAAAGACTCACTCCTCACCCAAAAGACCTGCCCCCCTGTACATTCATATCCTGAACTAGAAAAGCTGGGAGAAGATGGATATTATATTGAAGGCGTTAAATTTCAAAGAACCATGACTTCAGAGGAGGTCAAAGGCAGTATTTTTAAAAAAAAATTGTCTTAAAACTAGTTCAAGTCAGCGCATTTGACATTATGTTTGTTAAAAACAAAAAACTGTCTAAATTTTTTGTTAGCAAGGCAGATTTGGATGGAGAATTTTTATTCTATCACACAGAAGCAAAATCACCTTTATACATCCGCCCGACTTCTGCTATCTGTGATACTGAAATAAATTCACAAAATATTACCAGTACAGAAGTTAGTCGTCAACCGGAGGATTCATCGCCAGCAACGTCATAAATTGACATATCTGATGAAGACTCGACCGATTCGTTTGACATTTCTATCCCAAAAAAAAAAAATCTCGTTCAGGATCTGCATTCAACAATCTTGCCAGTCTGCGATCGAGTGCTAATGCCACTAATGACAGTAGCGAGCATCATCTTGCATCATCTTTGTCATCAAGACAATCAAGTGGCAGTTTATATTGTTCAGAAGACTTATCAGAGGACTGTACTAAGGCTTTTATTGCATCTATCCGAGGACAAATTACAAATGACTTTTTATTCATCAAAGTGAACAGAAAAGAGCCAATCCTCCCAGTGTTATACGAAAAGCTCAAATCACCAAATTGCTCCCTTCTTTCTAGACTGTTCGTTGATTTTGTTGATGAAAACGGCATCGGCGATGGAACAAAGAAAGAGCTCTTCTTCCTTGCCTTAGCAGAATTGAGAAATAGCGACATCTTAGAAGGTAATTTCTGCAAAACAGTTAAAAAAATGACTCCGCACCTTGAGGCAGGATTGTTTGAACGTACGGGAGAAGTCTGTGCGTGGAGTATAATTCAAGGTGGCCCACTTCCATCATTTTTTGGCAATAATTTCGTGTGTATGCTAATGAAGGGTCCTACAGATGCGAAAAAGACTCTGACTATTGACGATGTATTGAACATCAACATCCGCAAAGAAATCGAAGCAGTGATCAAGGCCGAAAGTATTACTGATATCAACGGTGCGTTGGCAGATGGGACTATTTTTCAACATGCAGGAACTTCACAACAAGTCCTTGGCTTAGACTTCCAAAAGCAGCGCGACGCTATTGTGAAACGTGAGTTTTATTTTTACTTTTTTTTACAAGATTTCAAATACATTTTATTCAGTTTTGCTCAGACCCTGCTTTGCTTTGGCCCTTTTACCCTATTTATTAGTGGTGCATCTGTGTAGAAGGGAGTCTTATACAGGGTGTTCCAGGCCACCTGTTCACTATTTTTTTAGCGAAAATGGCACAAGTCTGAGAAACTCCAAAAGAAGTTTTCTTATAGACCCCAAAGAATTCAAAGAAAATGTTTTCACCCCCCCCCAAATTATTTCTTGGGGGGGGGGGGGGTTAGTTGGTGACCACCTGTATCCCAAAAGAATCATTTGTAAACAGTATGTTTTGATTTCGGAATGTGTCAGTACATGTAAAATAAGCATTGGTTTTTTACCCATAGTGTTTTCCCCAAGAATCACCCCGTTCAAGTTAGGGGTAGGTTTAGGGGGTTTTTGGAGACACATTGACTGCTGTGACCACCCTATTTGTCGTAGAATAGAATAATGAAATTCTGAGAGTACATATTAAGGACTTTCAAAAGATGTATTATAAATTTATTTCCAGTGTTGTTGAACTCAAAGTAAAAAATCTCAAATGACAAAGTGCTGTGAAAGGTTCATTGTCAAGAAGGAGGTGTGAAGAGAAACAATGGCGCAAATTGGAAGTCCCTGCAACTGTGTTCGAAAGTCATGACTGAGTAAAATTTTGTAGTGTTTTGCAACCAAAGATTTTTAAATTTGGACCATTTCTAGGGGAATAACGAAGTTTAGAAAATGGGTCCACATCGAACTTTGACCTTCGATATATCGGAAAAGAGAAACGATATCGACTACCGGTGTGTCTGATGAAATACGGGGGGGGGGGGGGTCACCTCCCACCAACTGCCCAAGGGGTGAGTTTGGGGAGTTGAATATATTTCATTTGAATTCTGTGGGGTCAATTTAGGAGTAAAACTTCTCTCAGAATTTCCCTATCTTGCGCTGTTTTCGCTAAATAAATTATGAATAACTAATTCTAAAAAATAATCAAGTGGTCTGAATCTTCCTGTATAACCTTACAAAAATGGTTGATGAACAGCAGACATTCCTCATGGGGATATTCCTGTAGTTTTTTCTCCCACTCACTTGTCTGTTTTTTCCGGAGCCCCTATTGTAATGGGCAATTACTGCTTAACATTATAACTGTAAAACTTTGAACTGTAAACTGATTTCCTTTGACAGAGCCGAGTTGAAAGTTGAGTCTATACAGGGTGTCCCAGGCCTTTTTCTCGGCCACTATTCGACACAACAAGCTGAAAATTGGTATCCCCTTGAATTTTGACGAGACAAATTCTAATTTTTGGGTTTCAAAGCCCCTCGACTCTTTTTTGGAGGGTATTCGGGATCCTTGCTTTATAAGCGAAAAAAGTTCAAAAATTGAGTCCTACTGGTACTCTAACCCGTAAACACAACATGACCCTTCGTTCGACAACTGAAAATCATTTTTTGGCCCCTAATCCCCCCAACAAGCCCCCAAGCATAAATAACCAATTATTGCAAGAATTGTCGTAAAATCTCCAGAAAAATTTCTGGAGAGTGGTAGTTTAGGTCAAAGAGCTGAAATTCGATGGTTTCAAAGCCCCCCGACTATTTTTTTGGGGGGTTTTGGGGGGTCACCTCCTTGTTGGTACTGGGGGACCCCCCTTTAGAAGCGAAGAAAAGTTCAAAAATTGTGTCAGTGTGGTACTCCTAATCTCATGACACATTGTACCATTTCGTTCGTCAACTGAAAATAATTTTTTGGGCCCCTAATCCCCCCAAAAATCCCCCAAGCACAAAAAACCCAATGTATGCAAAAATGGTTGTAAAATCTCCGGAAAAATTCCTCTCAGGCCCGGTTCTCAATTTGTAGTGACCGTGGGCTCCTGAAATCATCAAATTTGAGCTGTTTTACCTTGCATACCCCTGTTCAGAAATTTTTCCGGAGATTTTACGACCATTTTTACCTAAATTTATTTTTTTTTGCATGGGGGCTATTTAGAGGGGGGTTCGGAGCCCAAAAATGATTTTTCGGTGACAAACCGAATGTAATTATCTGTTATAAGATTTGGAGTACTTCTTAAGGGGGTGTCCCCCAATATCGAATAGGGAGTGACCCCCGAAAACCCCCCAAAAAACAGTCGGGGGGCTTTAAAACCATCAAATTTAAGCTCTTTGACCTGAACTACCCCTCTCCAAAAATTTTTCCGGAGATTTTATGACAATTCTTGCAATAATTGGTTATTTATGCTTGGGGGCATTTTGGGGGGATTAGGGGCCCAAAAATGATTTTCAGTTGTCGAATGAAAGGTCATATTGTGATAAAAGGTTAGGAGTACCACTTAGACTCAATTTTTGAACTTCTTTCGCTTTAAAAGCGGGGGTCCTCAATAACAAAAAAGGGTCGACCCCCCAAAACCTCCCAAAAAATAGTCGGGGGGGGGGGGCTTTGAAACCCATAAATTTGAACTTGTCGCGTCAAAATACATGAGTAGTTGGGGTGATGGCGGTCTTACCCCGCTTTTTACACACGTCTTATGGGTGAATCCTTATACACGCGTCTTATGGGAGAATTATTATACACGCGTCTTATAGGAGAACAACGAATTTTACATGCGTTTAAATGGCATGAACGAAACTAATAACATACGTTCTCGACACCTCTAATACATGTCAATAATATTAAAAAAAAATGCATCGCATTTATCATCTGAGCAATTGATCCAGTTGACCCTAAAAGCGGAAGTCAAGGCTTATGCCGAACAACAGCTTCGATTTATACTTGTAAAGTGACAAACTGTGTTGAAATATCCGAGATTAGACCTATTTTCGGTGTGAAAAGACCCGACACTTGCAGCACAGGTAAGTAACACGGGCTCTACTTTTTTATCTACGTAATCACATTCTTAATGTACGGAGAATCAGAGTGAAAATCTCCCGTTTTAGCGTGAACCCTCTTTCCATCACGGTCACCGCAAAGTACCACGTATCTTTCCCCCTCCACCCCTCATCAATGCTCGCAAACTACAGCATTTGAAAGCGTCCATCCTATCTTGTTAAGCACTCGGACGTTCCACAATAGTGAATCGCACGATATTTTTGTTCGCGAGAGGGAGATACCCGCATCCACAACACGCCTTGCATAGGAATCCCCGAAAAAACAAAATTACTGTTTAAGAGCTATTGTACCCCCCTCGAATGACTCATTGCTTGTAAAAAACTCAGTTGGCGCCTCCGCGATGCAAACCACGTGTCTTTCCCCCGCACCCCTCGAATGACTCCCAAACACCCCTTCCTAATGTCAATCGGACGGTCCACAATAGTGAATCGCACGATTTTTTTACTAAAAAATAAACAAAATTAGTTTTAAGCGCTAGCTATTGTACACCCCTCGACCCCAATATGTTATTTTGTAAAAACTCAGTTGGCCCCACCACAAAGTAGAGGCTAAGCCACGTGTCTTTCCCCTAGCACCATCGGTCCCAATCTGCATTTGTAAAAAAAAGTAAAGTTTCGGGCAAAACACTTGCTCACATTCACCGCAAAGTAGTTGCATCATCGCGAGTGGGGTGACTCACATGAACACTTGTCCCCCAAACCCTTTCCATTGGTGTAGGGGAAGAAGGAGAAGTGGCACGCCCCGCCTCCTACAAAAAAAACCCTAAATTTTTCTTCACAGAAACACCTCCCACCAAGTTTCATTAGTTTCAAAATCATCCACGAGGTGCACTGCCATCGTGGAAAAAATGTGTATAAACAATCATGATTTAACAAGCGTCGGGTCGAACGCTATCGATACTCAATGTAAGTACACTTACAGTGCTATCGGCTGACCTTTTAAATGGACTTTGGGTTGCCAAAAAACCAAGTTTTATTTATGTCGACGCAATGATGAAGAATCACATTTTTTCCGGGTCCAGAGCACAGCTCTACAGATCGTAGATCTACGCTCAAAATATATATAAAAATGGTGCATGGCTCTACAGAGCGTAGATCTACGCACCCTTGCATTTCACTCCTAAAATTTGTCTCTAAATAAGGGGCACAGCTCTACAGCTCGTAGATCTACGATCAAGGCTCCTCTTAAAAGATGTGCGCAGCTCTACAGAGCGTAGATCTACGCACCTAAAATTTTACTCTTGAGATAAAATCTCACAAATATGGTGCACAGCTCTACAGAGCGTAGATCTACGCCCCCTTTTTTTTTTCAAAATATGATGACATCCCAAAAAAAGAGAGCGTAGATCTACGCACCACTTTTTCTCAGTGAGCTGGAAAAAAGTGGTGCGTAGATCTACGCACCACTTTTTCTCAGTGAACTAAAAAATAGTGGTGCGTAGATCTACGCACCACTTTAGAAATCTTCTGATTAAAAAGGATACACAGTAAATAGAGCCCTAAATGTATCTATTAAAAAGGAGGAACGGGGCTGTGAAAGTCCAAAACTCTAATTGAGCTTTCTCTTGTCTTGAAAGTATCAGTAAGGAAGCGTAGATCCACGCTCTGTGGCAAAGATCTCTGACTTTCAAAAAATTCTTGAGCATAGATATATGATCTCTCCAAAAAAAAACATCCCCTTATACCCAGTCAAATAAATAAAAAAAATAGTTAAGTGTGGGTATTTACCAATTCCTGATTGATCGAGACGGATAATAACTTTTGAAGTTGCAAAAGTTGAAAAACAGAGGCTCTGAACTAAAGACATACATTTGCCACACAGCAAATATATCTCATGCCCAGAACTACTCTGGCATAGTTCTCTGAGCACTATAGGTGCTCAACAGTCAACATAGTGACTCGAGTCGCTTGTGCAGCTGAGACTCACAAAAAAAAAAACAACACTGAGGTGACCGAGGGATGATGGAAACACACTAATATTTAATTATTGTCAGTTGAAAGACGCTTTAAAATGGAGGCTTATCTACTCTCACCGAGTTATGAAAATTGGAAAAATGCACTCATTTTCTCTCCCTCAGATCCCACAAAACTCCGGGGAAAAGGGGAACACCGCCCCCGTTCCGCCTGGGACCAAGACGGGGGGCCCCGGATAATATGTGAATTTACCCCCTGACCAAAACTTTGCCGCATGCCCTTAGAATCCTCTTGAGGCCCCTGATAATGAATAGGTGCTCGAACGATTATCCCAAGCCCATTTAGAAACTCTCAGATGAGAGAGAAATTCAGAGACTTCTGTGCACTGAATGAGACAAGAAATAGTAATTAGAACAAAGCGGACTATCGTTGCGGGTGAACTGACAACGTACTGGAATTATTCACAACCAGACTAAAAATTAAGATTGAATTTCAGAGTTTTAAACAATCTACTGCCCACTACACAATGCAACTCTGGGGTCAAATCAAAGGTCTTCAGAATTGGTACGAACTTTGACTCCAAACTATCAAGCTTCATTTGAGAAGCATTGACTTCTAAACACTGACAAATTCCTGAAAGATCCTTAAGCTAGTCGGAAAGTGAAATAATTATTTGATGTCTTGCAGGTCTGTAATACTATTGAGCTTTTTTACTGAAAAAAAACAAATAACAACATGATAAGGAATGTGCAAGTGAATTAAACCCTTTTTTCTTGTCCACTGAGGACTCGCTTTATATCAATTTGTCAACAGTGTGCAACAGTAGGACATTGTCGAATGAAGGACGATTCAAATTAGAAAAGAAACCGGGAAAGTGATAGCTGGCGTACAAATCAGAGAGAAGTTCTATTCTTCCCTGAACAAAAGGCATCTAAATTACCAGGTCACTGACCCTCCTTCACAGTTCACAAATTAATCACACGCGAGTAAAAAAACTTGCCCGTTGATCGACTCGGCGATTTAGAATAAGAAGGAGATTCACTTTCAGCACAATTAAAAAGCTGTCACAAAATATATCCTTTCACTTCACAGTAAATTCAAAGAGAAATACAGAAAAATTTTCTTTATCGACACTTTATTTTTATGACTTCACCTAACCTTTCAAAAAAACACGACCAAAGATTATGGAGGAAAGCAGAGGGCAGATCCAGAGTAGCGTTGTTTCCGGTCTCGGCTCTTTTTGAGTTGATGGCCGTACCGCGCGGGCGCGCCACAGGCAGAGCTCACAATTCACGTACCCGCGATATTCAATTTACGCTCGCTCTGACCTTTTTAAAAAATCAAATGTCCAGTTGTTAAATCATCCGCCTTTTGAAACCGCTTCTCTCCTACCCGTTTTCTGGGTTCCTTTCTTTCTGTCTTTTAGTTTTTTTGTTGTCGTGTTTTTTTTTTTTTTTTTTTTTTTGTATGCTCAAACCCAAGAGCCAAAGTCCGTTTTTTTAAAACATGAAACATAAATGCGACAAGATGCAATCATGATTCCTAAAGGAGCAATAATAATTGAATGGTGTAACAAAATTGTGCTTTTGAGGATTATTGACCCTGAACATTTCAAAATAACTCGCAGCTTTCGTCGCATAATTCATTAGTGATTTACTCTTTCCAGAGGTATCAGTATCGATCAGTTCATCACCGTGGCTGCAAAAAAAAGAAAAATTTTTTAACCCATAGGTGTATACGCCCAGAATTATTTGAAATTTTTAGGTGTTCTTCTAAAAAAAAAAAAAACAAACACAATCCGACAAGGAAAACTATAGAAACGGGAAAAAAAATGAGAAAAAACAGAATTTTTGGTCCAGCTAAATGACACGTGCTAAAAACTCCCAAGATTGGTTTTTGAGTATAATATTGGCCCAAATATAATACAACAGGTGGGTCGTTTGGACATATATGGGTTCAGTACTTACCTATTAGATCATATTTAAAAACCAAATGGATGATCGTACCTTCGAATAAGCAGAAATAATGGTTCGGCTCTCGAAATCGCCTGACATCGCAACCGCGCCTTTGATTTTATTCCCTTCTTTGCTTGAGCAGATAGTTGAATCTTTTCCCCACAGAAGCTGATTGTGATGAATTACTCGTCGCTGCAAATTCCCCCCCCCCCCCCCCCGCGCCCGCCCGCCACCGGTGGGTGTTGCTTATTTTTAGAATTAATCGAATTGAGCCGTCCAACCGCTAAACACGTTCTAAATGAGGACTCAACAGTCAACATACCCATCTAAAGGATTTTGAAAAATTAATATTTAGGGGGCGCTCAAAGGGCCTACAGGGTTAAGTACGAATTAATCAAAAATTGAGTTTGACACATCGATCCTAGCTGCAAATAGCGAGCTAATGTTCTGAGACGCCAAACTTTTAACTTTTTCTGCTAATTCTTAAGCGTTGAGGTGTTATCGCTTTTTTTATGGCTCGCGTAGTCAATTGATTACGCGCTATGAGCCGCAAACGCACGTGATACGCTTGGCGCGGCGGCCCTAGGGTGTCCCAAAACAAAAGAAGTTTTGCCATCTTTTGTTTTCACAGGTCTTAATTAATGTGCTCTCAAAGAAGCAGGCTCCATGCAAATTTGAGCTCTTTAGATTGATTTTTGTGGCGCATCTAGTTTTCTTTTTTACGCGCGTATAATTGCGATTTTCATATTTTCGCGTTTTTTTCCGATGAGACAATTTTTTTCCCGTGGCAATCCCCCCCCCCCCTCCCCAACACACCCGCACTGGCACTATACCACTCTTTTTCACCCATCCAATGACTTTCCGTAATCCGTGCACGTTCTTCTTTTATGGAATAAACGCTGTGAATATCTACTATACGTAAAAACGATTTTTGAGATTTCGTTCACACTAAAGTTATTAGGAATTCGGTTCATTAAAACATGCAGCCGGCGCACAGTGACTGAAATGATAAGACGGTGCGCACGAAGTACTGCCATTCAAAAAGAACCGAAGTTTCCATCCGATTGTAGAATTCTTTTCGTCAAACCTTTGATTAGTCATTTCATGCTGTCTTCTCGGCTTAAAATAAATTTATTTGGATTTGATTATTCTCCTGCCTCCAATTTGTTGGGTGAATTGTAAAAAAATCTGCCTTGATCACCCTAAAAACCCCCATCCTAATTAACGACGATTACGATTACTCGGTAATCGTATAACCGATACCCCCCCCCCCCCAATCTGGCTACGCTGGCCTAAAATTGTATAATGAAAAACTTGTTAAAACGAATTGTGAAGTAATTTTTTATGAAGATTGTAGGTACATTTACTTAATAGAGAAATAAGATCTGGCAATGATGCTTTTTGCTAAGAGGGTCTCACCGCCTCACCTCACCCCGCTCGCCACCATTCAGACCCGATGCACCTCGACTATAATAGTTGTCCATCACAGAGCCTTTGTTTGCTACATGATGAAAGGCACTGGACAAGAACCATGGTGTAGACTGCTGAGTTGACGAAGACGGTTAGCGCTTTATACTGGGGGTTCCCAAAAAGGGCCCGTGACAGCATAATATCTACATCCGCCGTCGGCCTTTTACGTCCTTTCCCAACAAAAACTTATAGGTTTAGTTACAACAACCCCCTCCACATTTTATTTGTTGACGAAAATCATGAATTGTGCAAACTGCACATATTAATCTCAATTGAATTGAGAGACGTCAGCCGAGATATTATTAGCTGTTATTGGACTTTTGAAACACCTTGTGTGTTTTCCTCACGATCATACCACTTCTAATACTTTGAGGATTCTTTGAATACTTTCATATTTATTTTTCAGTCCTGGAAGATATATGTCTCTGTTTCATCGCAAAACAGTGGTGTTGCCAGCTCTAAACAGTTCAATGCCTATGAAAACTACAGGGGGGGAAATCAAATATATCAAATGCATCATTACCCAGTGTTTTTTTTAGGTAATAACAGAAAGGGACAATTACAAGCATTATAGCGCGGACCAGAGTGCAACATGCCTTTTCGTGTTCGATGTTTTCCCAAAATTTAAAGTTAGGAAACAACATGTTTTTTAAAGAACCGAATTCCTAATAACTTTAGTGTGAACGAAATCTCAAAAATCGTTTTTTCGTATAGTAGATATTCACAGCGTTTATTCCATAAAAGAAGAACGTGCACGGATTACGGAAAGTCATTGGTCATGGGGAAAAGAGATTGGTATAGTGCCAGTGCGGGTGTGTTGGGGGAGGGGGGGGGGGGGGTTGCCACGGGAAAAAATTGTCTCATCGGCAAAAAACGCGAAAATATGAAAATCGCAATTATACGCGCGTAAAAAAGAAAACTAGATGCGCCACAAAAAACAATCTAAAGAGCTCAAATTTTGCATGGAGCCTGCTTCTTTGAGAGCACATTAATTAAGACCTGTGAAAACAAAAGATGGCAAAACTTCTTTTGTTTTGGGACACCCTAGGGCCGCCGCGCCAAGCGTATCACGTGCGTTTGCGGCTCATAGCGCGTAATCAATTGACTACGCGAGCCATAAAAGAGCGATAACACCTCAACGCTTAAGAATTAGCAGAAAAAATTTAAAAATTTGGCGTCTCAGAACATTAGCTCGCTATTTGCAGCTAGGATCGATGTGTCAAACTCAATTTTCGATTAATTCGTACTTAACCCCGTAGGCCCTTTGAGCGCCCCCTAAATATTAAATTTTTCAAAATCCTTTAGATGGGTATGTTGACTGTTGAGTCCTCATTTAGAACGTGTTTAGCGGTTGGACGGCTCAATTCGATTAAATTTTAAAAATAAGCAACACCCCCTGGCGGGCGGGCGCGGGGGGGGGGGGGGGGGGGGAATTTGCAGCGACGAGTAATTCATCACAATCAGCTTCTGTGGGGAAAAGATTCAACTATCTGCTCAAGCAAAGAAGGGAATAAAATCAAAGGCGCGGTTGCGATGTCAGGCGATTTCGAGAGCCGAACCATTATTTCTGCTTATTCGAAGGTACGATCATCCATTTGGTTTTTAAAATATGATCTAATAGGTAAGTACTGAACCCATATATGTCCAAACGACCCACCTGTTGTATTATATTTGGGCCAATATTATACTCAAAAACCAATCTTGGGAGTTTTTAGCACGTGTCATCTAGCTGGACCAAAAAATTCTGTTTTTTCTCATTTTTTTCCCGTTTCTATAGTTTTCCTTGTCGGATTGGTTTTTTTTGTTTTTTTTAGAAGAACACCTAAAAATTTCAAATAATTCTGGGCGTATACACCTATGGGTTAAAAATTTGTCTTTTTTTTTGCAGCCACGGTGATGAACTGATCGATACTGATACCTCTGGAAAGAGTAAATCACTAATGAATTATGCGACGAAAGCTGCGAGTTATTTGTGAAATGTTCAGGGTCAATAATCCTCAAAAGCACAATTTTGTTACACCATTCAATTATTATTGCTCCTTTAGGAATCATGATTGCATCTTGTCGCATTTATGTTTCATGTTTAAAACAACGGACTTTGGCTCTTGGGTTAGAGCATACAAAAAAAAAAAAAAAAAAAAAACGACAAAAAAAATAAACTAAAGACAGAAAGAAAAACCCAGAAAACGGGTAGGAGAGAAGCGGTTTCAAAAGGCGGGTGATTTAACAACTGGACATTTGATTTTTAAAATGGTCAGAGCGAGCGTTAAATTGAATATCGCGGGTACGTGAATTGTGAGCTCTGCCTGTGGCGCGCCCGCGCGGTACGGCCATCAACTCAAAAAAGAGCCGAGACCGGAAACAACGCTACTCTGGATCTGCCCTCTGCTTTCCTCCATAATCTTTGGTCGTGTTTGTTTTGAAAGGTTGGTGAAGTCATAACAAATAAAGTGTCGATAAAGAAATTTGTCTGTATTTCTCTTTGAATTTACTGTGAAGTGAAAGGATATTTTTGTGACAGCTTTTGAATTGTGCTGAAAGTGAATCTCCTTCTTATTCTAAATCGCCGAGTCGATCAACGGGCAAGTTTTTTTACTCGCGTGTGATTAATTTGTGAACTGTGAAGGAGGGTCAGTGACCTGGTAATTTAGATGCCTTTTGTTCAGGGAAGAATAGAACTTCTCTCTGATTTGTACGCCAGCTATCACTTTCCCGGTTTCTTTACTAATTTGAATCGTCCTTCATTCGACAATGTCCTACTGTTCACACTGTTGACAAAATTTATATAAAGCGAGTCCTCAGTGGACAAGAAAAAGGTTCAATTTACTTGCACATTCCTTATCATGTTGTTATTTGTTTTTTTTCAGTAGAAAAAGCTCAATAGTATTACAGACCTGCAAGACATCAAATAATTATTTCACTTTCCGACTAGCTTTAAAGGGTCTTTCAGGAATTTGTCAGTGTTTAGAAGTCAATGCTTCTCAAATGAAGCTTGATAGTTTGGAGTCAAAGTTCGTACCAATTCTGAAGACCTTTGATTTGACCCGAGAGTTGCATTGTGTAGGGCAGTAGATTGTTTAAAACTCTGAAATTCAATCTTAATTTTTAGTCTGGTTGTGAATAATTCCAGTACGTTGTCAGTTCACCCGCAACGATAGTCCGCTTTGTTCTAATTACTATTTCTTGTCTCATTCAGTGCACAGAAGTCTCTGAATTTCTCTCTCATCTGAGAGTTTCTAAATGGGCTTGGGATAATCGTTCGAGCACCTATTCATTATCAGGGGCCTCAAGAGGATTCTAAGGGCATGCGGCAAAGTTTTGGTCAGGGGATAAATTCACATATTATCCGGGGCCCCCTGTCTTGGTCCCAGGCGGAACGGGGTCGGTGTTCCCTTTGCCCTGGAGTTTTGTGGGATCTGAGGGAGAGAAAATGAGTGCATTTTTCCAATTTTCATAACTTGGTGAGAGTAGATAAGCCTCCATTTAACGCGTCTTTCAACTGACAATAATTAAATATTAGTGTGTTTCCATCATCCCTCGGTCACCTCAGTGTTGTTTTTTTTTTTGTGAGTCTCAGCTGCACAAGCGACTCGAGTCACTATGTTGACTGTTGAGCACCTATAGTGCTCAGAGAACTATGCCAGAGTAGTTCTGGGCATGAGATATATTTGCTGTGTGGCAAATGTATGTCTTTAGTTCAGAGCCTCTGTTTTTCAACTTGTGCAACTTCAAATGTTATTATCCGTCTCGATCAATCAGGAATTGGTAAGTACCCACACTTAACTATTTTTTTTATTTATTTGACTGGGTATAAGGGGATGTTTTTTTTCTGGAGAGATCATATATCTATGCTCAAGAATTTTTTGAAAGTCAGAGATCTTTGCCACAGAGCGTGGATCTACGCTTCCTTACTGATACTTTCAAGACAAGAGAAAGCTCAATTAGAGTTTTGGACTTTCACAGCCCTGTTCCTCCTTTTCAATAGATACATTTAGGGCTCTATTGACTGTGTATCCTATATTAATCAGAAGATTTCTAAAGTGGTGCGTAGATCTACGCACCACTATTTTTCAGTTCACTGAGAAAAAGTGGTGCGTAGATCTACGCACCACTTTTTTCCAGCTCACTGAGAAAAAGTGGTGCGTAGATCTACGCTCTCTTTTTTTGGGATGTCATCATATTTTGAAAAACAAAGGGAGCGTAGATCTACGCTCTGTAGAGCTGTGCACCATATTTGTGAGATTTTATCTCAAGAGTAAAATTTTAGGTGCGTAGATCTACGCTCTGTAGAGCTGCGCACATCTTTTAAGAGGAGCCTTGATCGTAGATCTACGAGCTGTAGAGCTGTGCACCATTATTTAGAGACAAATTTTAGGAGTGAAATGCAAGGGTGCGTAGATCTACGCTCTGTAGAGCCATGCACCATTTTTATATATATTTTGAGCGTAGATCTACGATCTGTAGAGCTGTGCAACGTACTCATTTTTTCCGAGCCTGCTTCACCTGCCCACGGAAGTTGCTTGAAATAATTTCTTTCTACAGCACATCTAGATGATTGTGGAAATAAGGTTGTGTTCAGGTACATGTAACATGAATTGTGTTTATGTCAACACAGCAATGGGGAATCAATTCCTTCGAGCCAGCTTCGCTTGCCCAGAGTCGCTTGAAATAATTTCATTCTACAGTGCATTGAGGCATAAATAGACAGGGTGTAAGAAAGGTCCTCCCCCCCCCCATCTAAACTTTTGAACGGCTAAACATTGATGGACGAAACTCGGGGAACGTTTCTAACTGAAAGGAAACTAACTTTTCGCGTTTTTAAAATTTCGGAGGGGGGGGGGAATTCGGGTTCGGCACTAACTCAAAATTTTCGGGTAGCAACTCCTATCTTGTGATACATCTTTAGAAAGGGCACACAATTCTAAGAATTTTGGCGGAAAGGGAAGGTCATTTTCGTTTTTTATTTTCGATACATCGAAGGTCAAAGTTCGATTAGGACCCATTTTTAAAAAAACATTTCTTCCATTTGAAAAGTCAGAATTAAAAAAAAACTAGGAGTCCAAAATATTCTAAAAAAACAAGTACGTTTCAGATAAATGCGGCGAGCGCAAAAATTCAGCCCTCATTTGGTTATACAGATCACCTACAGTTTTCAAAAAAATTACGCCTCATCAGGTGGGCTGCCTCGAAAATTCCGAGGCACGACCCCTATCGAGTGATTTATGTCTCGAAAAGGCACACAAAACTGAACATTTTGGTGCTAACTACTGGTTGATGTGTTTAGATTTCGACGTATGAAAAAATTTGATTTTCAACGGCTGTCAAATTTCGATGTATCGAAAACCAACAACTATATCGACCTCCAGTTTTCACCAAAATTCTTGGAATTGTATGCTCTTTTTCACGATGTAATCACATAATAGGGGTTGCTGTTTAAAAATGTTGGGTTTGTAGGCGAAATCCCCCCCCCCCCCAAGGGACGCCCCCGGATATTTTGGATACGCTAATAGGTACTTCCCATTCAGTCGTTCAAAAGTTAAGATAGGGAGGAGGGACAGACTTTTCTTTATTCGGTTAGCAAAATATGGAACAATTCAAGAAGAATTAAGAAATATCGAAATTCAACAAATTATAGGTAAATACTAAAATCATATCCCAGTCGTTGTAGGTTAAGTTATTTCTTACTTTATGGCTCGGTCGCCTCTGGTCCGCCATACGATTCATACGACGCTCTAAACATAAGCGCAGTAGCCTAGTGCGCACGGGGGCACTCTGATGATGTATGAGACCAGTGTTGCCAAACGTGGACAGGAACGACCACGTTTGGACAAAAACTGTCCACGCTCCCCTCATGCTGGCAATGGCGTGGACAGTTGTCGGTGGCTCGGACCTGGCAACTCTGTATGATACCGCGGAAACGTGAAAACTTGAATGCAAAACAAAAAACGAAAAAAAAAAACAAAAACAAAAAAAAACAAAACAAAAAAAAAATTAAATAAAAAATCCAACCCCTCTTTTGAGAGATGTATAAAATACTAGATTTATCCAATCAAAAAATGGCTGATATCCGACTAAAAACCCTCTCGGGTGCTAAAAAGACGGCAAGTCAATAACTCTGTTCCATGCAAAAAAATGTTCCAATGCATCATCTCAAAGGTGTGATCATCGGAACGTCAACTCAAAAAGCTCTTCACTTTTTCACCAATTATTTTTGACGAATCTTTGCAGAAACAAAATTTGGGGCCGTGAGCGCGAGGGAGACTCTTCTTCCGAAACCTCGAGAGAAAACACCACACGGAAAAAAGGGAAGACGGTGTGGTCAGTTTCAAGATACTCCAGGCTTTACCAAAAACACCCCTTTCCAATTCATCCTCTAAAAGAGATGATATCATTGAACGACAAGGCAACCTCGTAAATGGGAGGAGATTTCAATGAAGGAGTTAGAAATGGTAATTATTATAGACGAATCCAAATACAACCTTTAACATGACTTCTTTGGAGTGAAGCAGAACGACAAGATAAGCGAAAATTTCAATTTAAAAAACGGAAAAAACTTGCCGTGCTTGGCCGCTCAAGAGATAATGCACTGTAGTGATCAATTTAGCATTTGGTGGGCAATCAGAGTTCACTCACGCGTAATGTGGTCTCACTGTTTTCACAAACTGAGTGTTCGGATCTCATGATCGACATTTGCATTTTTATTAGAGTATCAAAATCAGTTTAAATTCAATGAACTTTTGAAGTCTCAAAGCAAATTGGAGCTCTCGTTCGTTTAACGAAACTAATTTTCAGTGATACTTTCCATATCCATTAAATATTAGCAAGTCTTCAAAACTATAGGGATCGACTTTGTCTCTTAATCCGGTATTCCTTTCTGTTCTTCTCTCTTTTGTGTTGGAGTGCAAAAGAGAGCTAGGAGCGGCCAAGCACGGCAAGTTTTTTCCGTTTTTTAAATTGAAATTTTCGCTCGTCTTGTCATTTTGCTTTACTCCAAAGAAGCCATGTTAAAGGTTGTATTTGGATTCGTCTATAATAATTACCATTTCTAACTCCTTCATTGAAATCTCCTCCCATTTACGAGGTTGCCTTGTCGTTCAATGATATCATCTCTTTTAGAGGATGAATTGGAAAGGGGTGTTTTTGGTAAAGCCTGGAGTATCTTGAAACTGACCACACCGTCTTCCCTTTTTTCCGTGTGGTGTTTTCTCTCGAGGTTTCGGAAGAAGAGTCTCCCTCGCGCTCACGGCCCCAAATTTTGTTTCTGCAAAGATTCGTCAAAAATAATTGGTGAAAAAGTGAAGAGCTTTTTGAGTTGACGTTCCGATGATATCACACCTTTGAGATGATGCATTGGAACATTTTTTTGCATGGAACAGAGTTATTGACTTGCCGTCTTTTTAGCACCCGAGAGGGTTTTTGGTCGGATTACATAACTTAGAATACCCGTCCGTTGACGAATATGAGGAAGCAGTGAGAAAAGAATATCCATACCTACCACTGCCAAAATATTCCTCAGATGGCAAAGTAAATAACTCGAGTTCTTTTACCCAAGTGCGACTACAGGTAGAATTCGCGAAAAGGGGGTACGTTTATAACTACAGCGGAGTTGACGTTGCTCGGAGGCGCTTCCGAGAGCTAGAAAACCGAAGGGGGACCAAATCGGAGCTTCCACCCTTGAGCGTTCTAACTTGTGCTGCGACGTCATCACGTTCCCCAATCGTAGAGGTGCCCACCAGGGCCCCCACATGGGGGGGGCAGCCGGGGCTCCAGCCCCGGGGCCCGGCGAGGGCCCCAGCGGCCAGAAAAAAACACAGGTAATTTCTTCTCATAAAGTCATAATCTGTTCTTGAAAAATGAATACCTAATTATACCAAAATGATAGATTCTGCTGCGAAAGTTTGACCAGCGATCCTATTGCTTCCTTGCTGGAATGCTGACTACGCAGGAAAGGCGCTAGCGCGGCGAGCCAAGCCGGGCCCTCTGCAAAACTCAACTCTTATCTCTATTTTTCTCCGTCCACCCTCACTCTCACGAGTCACGATCTCAAATTTTTGCACTATCAGCAAAACTTAGTAAGTATTTCATGTCCCTTTTGTCTGGCATATTCTCTCTCTCTTTCTTCTACGATTGGCTATGAAAATTACTCTCTACTCAGTGTCGCTCAAGCTGTCGCCGTCGAATGTCGATTCCAGCTTCATATTTTCATCCGGGAAATTGAGAATCAGCATCGATATTGCCGCATTGTAGTGACACGGGTTTGGTTTTGTTTGTTTTTTTTTTGTTTCAAAATATAAGAAAATGTCATCTTATCAGCACAAATCCGGGGCTCTGAAACGGAAGTTAAAAAGTGAAAAACAAGTTGCTGAGACCAAAGGTCGCCAAGCGATCACAAAATTTTTTAAGAACTCCGATTCTGATGTGACGCAATGTCCGGTTCCTAGTGTTCCTACTGATCCTGGCTCAAGCTAAAGTGCCTCTGTTTCTAGTGCGAAAAATTCAAAAAATAAACTGGATGACGAGTCCAGCGCAACTAAAGATAGTAATTCAGCGCGCCGTGAATCGGATGATTTGAGTGAGTTTCGTGACGTTCGCGAGTGTGATATACAGGAAAGTGAAAGTTTACGGGAAAATTTGCAAGTTCCGACAAGTAATGAAAGTTTGCCTAGTGTCAGTGACTTAAGGGATCCTCAAAAATGGCCAAAAACAATCACAGATGCAGTACGGATAAAAATTGTAAGTTGTTCTGCTTCGTTTGATGACTTTTCTCGGCAATCAAAACAGTTCCCAAATGACGCTAGTGGTCATTCTTTTGCAAAATCTTTCCTTTACTCAAAATCAGTCAATGGAAGGGAGCGGTACCCTCGAGATTGGCTTATCTGGAGCGTCTCAAAACAGACACTTCACTGTCTTCCGTGCCTTTTGTTTGAAGAAAACTATCAAGCATCCAATGTACGAAGTAATTTTGCCAAAAGAGAGGGATTCTGCTGCAAGGAAACTCGTTGGAAAAAACTGTATGATCGCTTACCGGCGCATGAAAGTTCTTCTGAGCACAGAAACTGTTATACCCAGTGGAAATCTTTGATGCAGTCTATTGATGGCGCAGGGTTAGATTCGGAATTACGAAAGCAGGAACAGTGTGAAATTGATAAATGGAAAGCAATTTTACAGAGAATTTTGGATGTGACACTTTTTTTGGCCTCAAGAGGATTGCCGTTTCAGGGTGATAATACAAAATTGGGGATGTTCACAATGGCAATTATCTCGGAGTTTTGGAGCTTTTAGGGAAGTACGATGAAGTTACACGCGAACATCTGGCCAAAGTTAAGGCGAAACAACTGGAGGGGAAAACCATGCAAGGTCAAGCGCACTATTTATCATGGAAAAGTCAAAATGAATTTATATCTCTTTGTGGAGATAAAGTTTTGAGAGCCATACTTGATGAGAGGAATGAAGCTATATATTACGGTATAATTGCTGACGCTACGCCTGACATTGAAAAGAAAGAGCAAAACGTATTGATAGTAAGATACGTTGCTAAAGATGTGATAACTGAGAAATTTGATGTATTTGAACGGTTCCTTAAGTTTTTAGACTTCAATGAAAAAACCGGTAAGGATATTACGGATGAAATTTTATCTGCCTTAGAAAATAATAAAATTCCTTTAGAAGACTGTCGTGCTCAGGGCTACGACGGAGGTTCGAACATGGTCGGAAAAGTCAAAGGTGTGAAAACGAGAATTCTTGAGAAGAATAAACTAGCGTTATTTTCTCCTTGTGGAGCGCACTCGTTAAACCGCGTCGGGGTGAATGCTGCAAAAGTAAGTCCCGAAGCTAAAAAGTTCTTCGGAAATTTGGAAAGCTTATATGTTCTGTTTTCTGGAAGCCCTGCGAGATGGGAAATTTTACTAGAGGAGATTCCTATGTCACTGAAATCAATGCCCGAAACTAGATGGTCGGAGCGGAAAGAGGCAGTTCTGCCTTTAGCTAGGCACTATCCAGGTGTGCTTAAAGCAATTGATCGGCTTTTGCACACAGATCTCCCACCGAAATCTTATAGCACAGCCTTGGGCCTTAAAACTTACTTTTCATCTTTTGAGGGATTAATTATGACTGCTTTTTGGCAAAAAACTTTGGCTTGCATCGATGAGAAGAATATTATCATCCAATCTCCAGGAATTTCTTTGGACGTTGAAGTCAAATTAATAAACGATTTGAACAACGACATTCAACGACTTCGTGATTCTTGGGACGTAATTTTGAACGAATCACGCCTGATCGCCGAACAGTTAGGCATAGCTACAACTTTCGTTGATAAGCGGAATCGTGACCAAGACGACTCATTGAATATGTTCCGGACTGATGTTGTCTTTAGTGTGTTAGATTTTATTTTACAGGATCTCAAAAGTCGGTATGAAGAGGTTAACTTCATTGCCAATCTGTTTATCCCTATTTTGAAATATATGACCTTGGACGATGAGGAGCTTAAATTAAAAGCAGATAGCCTTGTGACGCAATATAAGAAAGATACATCTAAAAATTTCTGCGAAGAGATTGTTCATCTGAAACATGTTTCCGCTTCAGTTTTCGGCTCCAAAACTGAAATTAGCCCGATTGAATTGCTTAATAAAATTTATGAAAAAAAACTGGAGCAAATTTTTATAAATGTTATCACCGCCATTCGACTATTTTTAACTTTTCCTGTCACTGTGTCGTCTGGAGAGCGGGCTTTCAGTAAACTAAGCAATACTCTCAAGACATGGCAAAGAGCAAGCACAGGCCAGGATCGTCTCAATTCATTAGCTTTGCTGAGTATAGAACATCGCCTTGCATCCACGTTGGACTTTTCAAATGTCATTCGGGTATTTTCCAGCTTAAAAGCAAGAAAAAAAATCTGGTAATAAATGAGTTTCTACTTTCTACTTTCGTCTTTCTTCATGTTTTACCTTTTTTTTGTTTCGTTTTATTTATTATGTGTCTAGACTGCCTCTTTCTGCTTTCCTCAATGCAATTATTTAAAAAAAGTAAACCATTGATGAATGCTTTCAACTTATCAATCGTGAATTCGTGATTTTTCAAAAAATAAAAAAACAATTTATCGCAATTTTCTCGAGATTTTTAAAACTTTGATTGAAAACTCGAAACTACTTTCTCTAGCTTGAAGACAGAAATATCGGATATTGAAAGATTAAAGTACCGTTTTCACATGCTTTTTTCGTCCGTAAAATGCTCGTGAAATGCATTGAAACCGTGTAAAATTGCAGTTTTGAGGGTGTAAATTTTCAAAATTTTCCGGGGGAGGCCCCCGGACCCCCCTTCTCCTGGGGGGCCGCCCCCCAGACCCCCCTTAGGGGTTGTCGGCAACAAGGGGCCCGGCAACGGAATCAGCCCCGGGGCCCGAGAAAAGATGTGGGGGGCCTGATGCCCACCGAGATTGAAAGAGATCACTCGGGACGCATCACGAACATACAAAATCTCAATAAAGCTAGTATTGATACAGAGTTTGAAAGGCGGAATATTTATCAGCGACCTAAAAATCTTGAGATTGCGCGCGCTTTCCTCGAGCTACTCGAAAGAGACAGACATCCCCCACCTTTACCGCACCCCGCTCTAGAGCAGGTAGAGATGGCCGACCAAAACGGCAACAATGACGCGAGACAGGGCCAGCGATTAATCATGAACCCAACTAAATTCATGATCGAGCCATTTTATGGCCGCACATCCACTGAAGCACGCGCATTCTTGTATGCCTTTGAACGTGCTCGGACGTGCTTGGGACGATCCGACGTCACAAAATTATTTCTCATTAAGTCTCAAAAGTCTAGCACTTACATGGTGGATGAACAACGAAAGGGAGCTCCAAGGTCTCGATTGGGGTGCCCTTAAACAGCGTTTTTGTTCGAAATTTGAAAACGACGACGAAGACGCTGCGTATTATGAATTCACCAACAGAGTGCTACGAACTCAAGAGACCCCAGACGAATATATTCAACAAAAGATTTTATTGAAACAACGAGCGAAGCCAGATATGCCAGAGGCAAAACTCGTAAAATGGTTAAAAAGAGGCCTTTTACCAGACTATGCAGAGTCCATTTATTCCTCTCCGTCCGTGATTTCGTGGTTTCCAGTTTAACTCGTTAGATATTGCGAAATAAACTGTTTTTCTGTTTTTCTATTAATAATTTGTTTATTTCGAGTTGCGAAACATTTAACTAATTTATTTAATATTTAATTAATGTCGGTAATTAATTTCACCAAACTATTTATCGTTGAGCTACGTAATTTACGTATTGTGTTTATTGTGCTTTTGTGTAGTTTTTAAGTGATTTAAATACTTTAAATTTATTAGATTATAATTAAAACAATACAATCGATATAACGTGCAACCTGTGGTTATAATTTCTCCTATCTTCGTGAACCCGATTCTCCGGTCAAATTCCAATAATAAATTGCGGTCAAATTGTATCTAATTGTGGTTAAGGCCAAAGTGTTGTGATCTTTAATCACCATCATCATCTTTAGTTGTTTCTGTAGTCTTTATGGATTAATGGGATAAAACCAAACATCAGGTATCAGACGCATTGGTGAGCAGGGGCGCGAGCCTGCAGGAATTGGAAGAGGCAGACATAAACATATCATTGGCGGCAAGCATAGTTTGGGAAGGTCTAGTAAAATACCCATCAAAAGAAAACCGGGTGAAGGAGATTACGAAAAATTATTTAAAATACGCCCTTACGTCAACCCCGTCAATGGCAAACATTGAATTCTGCGACGTGCTCGCGGAGCTGGAAATGCTGTTCGAGTGATGAAAATCCTGTTCCTGGCTATATATACTTCTCATCGCTGGAATCTTTTTTTATTTGTCTCTTACTGCGCCTTGCGCTCTCGCACTTTTTTTTTTTTACTTTCGTAAATAATTATGTTCTAAAAAAAAAAAAAAAAAAAAAAAAAAAAAAAAAAACCCTCAGAGAATTTGACCGGTAGGCAGGGACCATAATACGAGGTAAAACTTCACATACATCCCAATAGGCCAGATGCGTATGAGGTTTCAACTCACAACGCATTATATTCTTACTAATCCATTCCATTAATTAATTTCTTTTATTGCCATCCAGGCAACTATCACATTACGGCCTAGTGAGAAAAAATTGAAACTTCAGCATTCATCTCGTTCATCTCGGAACAGCATAAACTACTGTCACCTTCAAGAAACGTCAACACATCATTGCCAGATTGATCGAGTATTTAATAATACTCAATTGATTTCGCTTTGATCCAGAAACTTGGAACGTCATGCACAGCCGTTCCAAGTTTCCGAACTCTCTTCAATCAGTTAGAGACCCAATATTTTTTTTTTTATATATATAAGAAAAAAATAAATAAATAAATCAAATAATTAAATTATCGATTAATGCGCATTTATCGTTACTAACATGAATAATCAGGTGACAGGATTTTTTTTTTTTTTTTTTTTGGAGCAACTCTCACTTGAAGGGGGTTCACCAAGTATATACCACTGGGACCGCGCCGTCAAAATCGACATACGAAAAACCTTTAAAGCATGTTATTGTGTTACTGTGAAACACAGTAACGGCAGTGCCAATGATACAGTAATGCAACCCACGAATCATCTTCACTAATACGGCTGTGGTACCTTTAAATTTAAGCAATTTTCTAAAAACAAACTATGATTAATTCTATCTGTAATTGATAATTGCCCACCTTGTGGGCTGGTGGACGCCCCCCCCCTTCCGAGTATTTTAACCCAACCAAAATACTCGTTACATTAACATGCTATTGAAGCAACAAGAACGAATGGAAAATATGTTCTTTATGCTGCTTGAACGTCTTCTTCCAAATAAAAATAAAGATGGCTGGCGATTTGCTTCGCATAGCTACATTAAACGTCGACGGACAACAAACACTTATAGCAGCACTTACTTTCAATAGCCTGAAAAAGCTGAAATTGAATGAATTCTTTCTTATTGGTTTACTCAACATTGTTACAGATTCCTTGCGAATTATGAATTTCTTTTCTTGTACTAATTTCTTTTAGGTCCACTGGATTTTTTCATAAACAAAAGAATGCAGAAACCTTTCCATCAACTTTTGGAAGGACTGAAAAAATTGGATTTTCTGAGCGTTCTTCGAGAGACTCCCAACGCCTTCAAGGAGTTTTTTGTGATAGCCGATAGTTATTTCGCTCGCTTTTAGAAATCCACTGGAGCAATCAACCGGCTGAAAAGAAAACGCAGTCGAAGAACCTAACCTTTTTTTATCTTTTGAAAGAATTGGAAAGTAAGTAATAAATGCAATTGATCTTAATAATTTTGTGTAAATATTTGCAAGTTTTGGTCTGATATTGTGGTTTTATATTATTTTGTTGCTCTTTCATCACACCATGTCTCTTTACTTTTGATACATACAAGGAGAGGCTACGCTCAACTCTTCACTGATTTTAATCAAATTTCATAGAATAATCCTTGAGGTATAGTAAGAGACACATGACTCTCCATTTTTGTGAATGGCCCCCCTTTTCTGAATGAACATGATGGGTACAACTCTCTGGGAGAGGTTACGCATGAGTATGATGAAAGGTTTCCTCTTACATATTCGTATATGAGCCATGGCGAAGTGACTAGGAGCTCATCTACGGGACAGAAATTTCTAAGTTCCTGTCCCGCCGAGGACGTTAATATTTTCATCATTTTTCGGCGCGTTGCAAAAAATCTACCTCCTTCCTACTTAAATGCTTGTAACTCTCTGAATTGTCAGTTTTTTGGTGTACAAAGGACGGGGCACATTCCTTATGGGAAATGGCCCCTTGCCAAAAGTTGATTTTTTTACATGGATCGACGCCGCTCGTCGAGCTGATCAAAAGTTCTCAAGGCACCAAAAAAAGTTACCGTGCCGTTTCCGCGCAATTTAAGCTCAAAGTTGAAAAATAACAATAGGAATCGGCATCAGTACGGAGTGCATTTCTCGGAAAAGGACGGGTGATAGGCGCTTCTGTCTCTCGTAAAACAATACCATTGTTTACAGTCGGACCGACCGCACGCACGTATAGTGTCCGTTCCTCTCCCTTACACCCTTTCACACATTTTCCTTTTACTCACTGACCGTATTCTCCTCCACCCATGAGCCCCATCATAGCTCATCATAGGAAAATGTGTGAAAGGGTATAAGGGAGAGGAACGGACACTGTACGTGCGTGCGGTCGGTCCGACTGTGAACAATGGTATTGTTTTACGAGAGACAGAAGCGCCGATCACCCGTCCTTTTCCTAGAAATACACTCCGTACTGATGCCGATTCCTATTGTTATTTTTCAACTTTGACCTTAAATTGCGCGAAAACGGCACGGTAACTTTTTTTGGTGCCGTGAGAACTTTTGATCAGCTCGACGAGCGGCGTCGATCCATGTAAAAAAATCAACTTTTGGCAAGGGGCCATTTCCCTTCAGGAATGTGCCCCGTCCTTTAGGAGTATGTTCTTGATAGTACCAAGATTTCAAATCAAGCGTCTCTGAAAAAAGGACACACAGGCCGATAAGCCCGGAAATAGCCTCAAATTATAAACTATGGATAACAGAAATATAAATTCAAAAATTTGTTTTAATCTTGTGTCTTATAATTGTTCGCAGATTCTTAAACAAAGACTATCAACAGTTTACTTATTCTACCAGCTTTACTACCTCTTATTACCAGCAAGAAACATTGGAGAGTCTTTTATCCGGAGTGTGTTAATGCATTTATATTAATTGGTGAAGACAGCGAGGACATTCAAAGAAAACTTCTCCCAAGACTACAAACCTTCGAGAAAAACAACCAACCTATTATCCCTGTTATCCAGATCGGAAAAAGCAGCAAGTTTTAAAGTTTTGTTTTTATGAAAGACATTTACATCCAATTTGATTCCATTTTAAAGGCGGTCGACTGTTGTTTTAAAATATTTAAAACATTGAACGAGGCGTATCCGCCCGATTGCCTCCTTCTGTGGTCCTTCTTGGAAGAATATATCTATGAAATGTGTTCCAATTTGCATTTAAAATGTCCCGCTCTGGGAACGCTCGACATGGACCTAAAAACTGTCAGGTTATATAAATAAGCTTTTACCTGTAAATATCGGTATTTTTATGTTTAGTCTTACTTTCAGTGTTCCTGCACGATGCTGTTTTGTTTTTATTTTTGTGTTATTTGTTTTATAATTACTTTTTTCTTTGCTCTATAAACTTACCGCTCTTGTTTCTTGAGGAATCATAATGATAGTTTGCACAGAATGTAAGAATAGTGCTATCTTTTTTTTTTTTCTTTTACCTTAAATGAGTACATAACTAACTCACCTGAAGAAAGTTCATAAACAGCATTTTCAGCGGGCTGTCACATGCCCTGTGTGTTCTCGACCCTTCAAAAACAGAAGGTCTTTTACTCAGCATTTCAAAGAGGAGCATTTCCCATTTACAAATGTAACACACGAAACTGAAGTATCAGGTGAATCACGAGAGGAAAGTCAAAGTGTAAGTAGTAAGAGCAGTGGTATCCCTATAGAGAAAAATGTACCTCCTGAAGTAAGTCAGTTTGGTGACATAGACGAGTCTGATTCTCATCGCGAAGTATCAAGTGATACTCTACTGCAGCGGTTCCCAAACTAGGGGTCCGCGAGGCGGAAGTACGAAAATAAACCTATAGGTAATTTCACGCGAAATAGAAAATTTTGGAAAATTATACGGGACTGAAGAAAGAGAGCAACGTCACCTTGGTAACGCATACAACTCATACAACTCGTGAGACGTTTTTTCATAACCAAACAATTCACTTCAAAATTTTTGTGACGCAAATTCGTATGTTTTTTCTTTTTCAATGAAATTACCTGTCGAAGGAAGTTTTCAACTATGACAAGCATCATTTTTTTCTTTCTTCAAAAAAGTTACATGTTGAAAGAATTTTTTAAATTAAAAACTTGCTGAACCTAACCATGCTGAACTGGGTTAAGAGAAATGTCAAACGGAGGAGGAGCGACGATGTTGAAGATGTAAGTGATGCACCATACTCACCTCCTGTAAAGCAACCTACTACTACTAGCTCTCCAGCTCAAAATTCTACATCTACCAACTCAAAAAAATGTAGGCAATACAACCCAGACTATTTGAACTATAGCTTTACATGTACAGAAGTACAGGGGGTACCAGCACCTCAATGCGTAATTTGTTACGAGACATTATCGAATGAGGCTATGAAACAATCCAAATTGGACAGACATTTTGAAAGTAAGCATGAAGAGTATAAAACGAAAAGCAAAGAGTTCTTTCAACAATAGGAACAGCAGTTACGTGATAGTAAGAAGGTCATGAAGAAGACAGCAGGGTGGTCGAACGAAAATGCCTTGCGGGCCTCATTTGAGGTGTCGCTTATAATTGCTAAAAAGGGCAAACCGCACACAATTGCAGAAAACCTGATTCTAACCGCGACCAAAGCCATGGTATTGAATATTGTGGGTGAAAAAGCAGCATCAGACATTGCCAAAAATTCCTCTTTCTAACAATACAATTAGGAGAAGAATTGACAGCTTAGCTGGTAATGCCAAAGAACAATTATCGGATCGAATGCACGCATCACCTATGTAATATGTATGCCCTTCAAATAGACGAAACCACAGACGTGACCAATTATGCAGTTTTACTGTGTTACGTCCGGTACACACATGATGGAGGCATGATTGAACTTTCAACAGATAATGCCTTGATAGAAGCATTCTCAAAATTCAATCTTCCCAATTGTTGGCTCCTCATTCACAAGGATTTCCAAGAAATGGGGGAAAAAGCTCTGGCATTTTTACTTCCTTTCCTGTCCACGTACCTGTGCGAAACGACGTTTTCCGCTCTTCTGCTAACCAAAAATAAATATCGGAATCGTCTGATTGATGTCGAGAATGAAGAAGTAAATAATTTTCGTGTCTCGTGACATACCCTGTATATATGCTTTATTAATGATCACCCTATATACTGTGCAACTGCAGCGTAAGATGTCTATGCTGTCTCAGCAATATTCTTTTTTCTTCGTGAATATTGCGTTCTCTTTTTTCCCCAAGCAGTCGTCGAGTATCATCGCAATGAGATTGTGCAAGCCGCTCTATAAAAACGTTGTTTATTAAATAAACGGTATATAATGTTTATGCTTTAAACCAAAATCTAACTTGTTATTCTTATCAGGTTATGGGCCCAGCCCACTCAGGCCTAAAAAGTTTTCTTTAAAAACCGAAGGGAACATGCGAAAGTGTAAATTCGTACTATCGATCTTGTCGCGTGCGTTACGAGTGAGCTCATCCGTTTATTTCAGTAAGTGACATATTTTTTTTACCGGAAAAAATGAGTTGGTTTTCGAGCGACTCCGCAGTAACGGTAAATAACGATCTCGATGTTCACAATATTACTCTGTACGTGTTGTTTGGATTACTTGTCCTTGTGTTAGTGATGTTCTACGCTGTGCGAAAATGCCGGAAAATGCATAAGCTACTAAAAGAAGCAAACAGAGCTTAAATCAACATAAAAACTGTCGCGTGAATTTTCTGTGCGATTTAAAAAAAATTAAAAAAAAACCGTCGCGTGATTTTCTGTGCGATTTAAAAAAATTAAAAAAAAACCGTCGCGTGATTTTCTGTGCGATTTAAAAATTTAAAAAAAAAAAAAAAAAAAACCGTCGTGTGATTTACTGTACGACGTAAAAACATCGCGTGATTTTCTGTGCGATTTAAAAACTTTAAAATTCAACGGTCTCTTACAGTGTAGCGACAACAACTGGCAAAATGGAGGAATACTCTCATTTGGATAAACTAAAAAACCACGAAAATTTTCAACTCTGGAAATTCCAGGTAACAGTGATGTTTAGAGCCATAGAAGCATTAGATGTAATTGATGGTACCACCAAAAAGCCGGTCAAAGAAGACTCGACTTGGATAAAGAAAGATGCGCAGTGTCAGAAAATTTTGATCACAACAATTGAAAAAAATTTGCAAGTACATCTTATGACTTGTAGCACATCAAATGAGATGTGGATAAAAATACTCGAGATGTTTGAAAATAAAGACGAAGAGCGCAAGTGCTTACTTATGCAAGAATTTTTCAACATAAAAATGGGGAAAGGTGAAAAAGTCTCACTTTTTCTCAGCAAAATTAAGAATCTCTTCAGTCGTTTAAAAACCCTTGACAACTCGTTAAATGATGACTTGTTGACAAATAAAATCGTTTCTTGTCTCCCAGACAAATATGATAGTTTTGTGACTGCTTGGCGATTGACGGGCAATAAAAATCAGGGTGAATTAGTTTCAAATCTGATTGCAGAAGACATACGGCATGAAAACAAAAACAACGGAGGCGAAGAACCGGTAGCTTTTGTTTCTAAAGAGAGAACTTGTTTCAACTGTAAAAAACCAGGCCATTTTATCCATGAATGTCCTACCAAAAAACACCAGAAGAAGGGTGGAAGGAAAAATCTGTTTTGTACAATTTGTAAAAAGAAAAATCATGTTGCTGAAAGATGTTTTTTTCGAAACAAAGAAGAGGCTAGCACCAGCGGTGAAAACTCTAAGAAGAAAGATGACAAGAATAAAGTGTGTTTCTTATCCAATGCTGATAACTGTACACAAGACTGGGTCGTCGACTCAGGCTCATCTTTGCATTTGACAAATCAAAATCAATCTTTTGAGGATTTTGAGGAAAACATAATAGATATCGGAGTAGCGAAAAAGGGTGAAATCATCAAAACTATGGGAAGCGGAACAATTGAGATGAAAAATTGTTTTTTAAAAGACGTTTTCTATGTACCAGACCTTGCAACGAACCTACTTTCAGTTAAGGCCATTACTGATAAAGGAGGTGAAGTGCTGTTTACGAAAAATAAAGTAATGATCTGTAAAGATGCCATTTTTTCGAAAAACAAAGAATCAACGCTCAAAAATAGAGGAATAATAATTGAGGGAAAACAAAATGAAACAGGGTTGTTCACAGTCAACTTTAAACCCGAAATAACTTCAGGAACCTCTTATGTGACTAAAACCGACAACCTAATGACACTTCACAAAAAGATGGGTCATCTCGGTGAGAAAAATTTAAGAAAATTATCAAAAATTTGTGATGGTTTAAAATTAAGTGATGAAGAACTGAAGAAAGGACTAGAAAATTGTGATATCTGCTTAAGAGCAAAGCAGACTAGACTCCCATTCTCTGAAAACCGATACAAAGCCAACAAGCCTCTCGAAATCATACACTCGGATGTTTGTGGTCCTATCGAACCCACTACTTGGGACGATAAAAGCTACTTTGTCACTTTTACCGATGATCATACGAATTTTACTCAAACCTATCTCCTGAGTCACAAGAATGAGGTATTTGATGCTCTTCAAGAATATTCAGCTCAAGTGGAGGCGAAATGGAATACGAAGATCAACAAGCTTCGATGTGATCAAGGAGGTGAATATTCATCGAAAGTTTTGAAGGATTGGTGCAAGAAAAAAGGAACTCTGATCGACTACACGACTCCGTTTACACCACAGTTAAACGGAAAATCCGAGCGTAAAAATCGGACCATTATGGAACGTGCCAGAGCAATGTTGTACGAAGCGGAAGTTGCTAAAGAGCTATGGGGTGAAGCAGTTTTGGTCTCAACCTATCTGATCAATCGAAGTCCCAAGAACGACATGACAGTGACTCCGTACGAGGCGTGGACGAGCAGAAAACCTAATCTCGATAATATTGCAATTTTCGGGTGTGTCGCGTTCGCAAAAAGAAATAATTATCTCAAGAAACTTGATGAACGATCGAAAGAATTTATTTTTGTCGGGTACAATTCTCATGGTTATCGCCTGTGGGATCCCGAAATGCGAAAAATCGTTACGTCACGGGACGTAATTTTTCGTGAACCGATTCGAAGAGGCAAGATAAAGTGGATCGACAGTGAACTGTGCGACGAAAAAGAAGAAGAAGCAAACAACGGTGAAGACAGTGACAGCGCCGAGAAGAAAAGTGTCGACGCATCAACAGAAACAGAAGGAAGCAGTGATGAAGACCCAATTCCAAGGTTGCCAGCTGTGACTAGATCAGGAAGAAAAGTCAAGCCGACGCAATTCTATGGGGAGCCATTACCAAACGACCTGGCAATGATGTCTTACATCGACGCGATCAGCAGCCCAGACAAGCGGCACTGGATGAGTGCAATTGAAGAAGAAAAGCAATCCCTAGCAGAAAATGACACGTGGGACATAGTGTCTGAAGACGAAGCCCGAGGTAAGAAACTTCTCTCTAACCGATGGGTGTTTCGAATAAAGGATAATGGGGTGTACAAAGCCCGTTTGGTGGTCAGGGGCTGCGAAAAAAAAGAAAATTTTGACTATAATGAAATATTCAGTCCAGTTGCAAATGCAAGTGGAATAAAATTTTTAATGTGTCTAGCTGTAGAGAGGGATATGGTTATGGCTAAATTTGACGTAAAAACCGCTTTCTTGCATGGAAATCTTGAGGAAACAATTTTTATGAAAATCCCTGAGGGTTATACAAATCTGGGAGGTAAAGTGTGCAAACTTAAAAAATCTCTATACGGTCTAAAACAGGCACCATTATGTTGGAACGTGACTCTTACTGATTTCCTGAAAGAATTAGGTCTCATAAAAATCAAATCAGACCATTGTATTTTTAAGTCTAAAAGTGAAAACCTATATTTAGCTATTCACGTTGATGATGGTTTCGTTATAGCCAAAAATGAAAAAGAAATTGAAGATTTCTTCAAAAGACTAAACTCAAAATTTAAAATGACAACCGAGATAAATCCAAAAACCTATTTGGGTATGGAAATAGAGAGGGGTGCCGAAAATCTAAAACTCACACAAAAACAGTACATCAAAAATGTACTTGCAACTTTTAATATGAGTGAAGCCAAGGGAGTGACAACTCCCATGTTGCCAAACCAAGAGAGGGATCTTGATCCTGCAACTTCCTCAAAGTTTCCATACAGACAAGCGGTCGGGGCTCTACTATACTTAAGTAATAAAACGAGACCTGACATTGCCTATGCAGTCTCAATAGCCAGTAGAAATCTAGAGAACCCAAAAGAGAGTGACATCGACAATGTGAAAAGAATCTTTAAATATCTGAGACAAAACCCAGATTCCGGTGTGATGTTCAAGAAAACAGGCGAAATTAAACTAGATGCATATTGCGACTCTAGCTTCGCCGACGACAAAGAAACTCGAAAAAGCACTACTGGTTTCATAATCTTAATGAGTGGAGGGGCATTAACTTGGTCCTCAAGAAAACAACCGATAGTTACTCTATCTACCACAGAATCAGAGTTTGTTGCAGCCGCTGACTGCACAAAAGAGGTTCTCTATTTGAAACATCTAATCGAAGAGATAGTTTCTGAATCAAAACTCAGGACAGTACTACACATCGATAACCAAAGCGCCATAAAAATTATAAAAAATGGCGTATTTAACAAAAGATCCAAACACATCGAAGTAAGATACCATTTTTTACATGAAAAATACTGCGAGAAAGTCATCGATGTGGAATACTGTCCGAGCGAAAAACAACTCGCCGACATCCTTACCAAACCACTTTGTGGCCAAAAGTTTGAAAAACTCAAGAACTCACTTACCGTGTAAGTGTAAGTTCACCTGTATATAAATATCTTTTATAATCAAAAATTAGCTTTAATTTATGTGAAGAGCGGCAGGGAGTTGTAAGTATATATAGCCCGGTGGGGACAGGGACCTTCCCTTTAATTTTTTTAAAGAAAACTTCCACTTAACTCCAATTATTTAGAGAGGGTGAAGAAGTAAATAATTTTCGTGTCTCGTGACATACCCTGTATATATGCTTTATTAATGATCACCCTATATACTGTGCAACTGCAGCGTAAGATGTCTATGCTGTCTCAGCAATATTCTTTTTTCTTCGTGAATATTGCGTTCTCTTTTTTCCCCAAGCAGTCGTCGAGTATCATCGCAATGAGATTGTGCAAGCCGCTCTATAAAAACGTTGTTTATTAAATAAACGGTATATAATGTTTATGCTTTAAACCAAAATCTAACTTGTTATTCTTATCAGAGAAAGAACTAAGGCTGCAAGTTACTACTATTATTCCTAATGTACCCGAATTAATGAAGAATCTTCAGGCGCACCCTTCCCACACATTCCACTATGTAAAACAATAAAGGTAAAAAAAAAAAAAAAAAAAAAAAAAAAAAAAAAAAAAAATTGAAAACCATATATAGGTCAAAGGAGGTAGAGGTGAGATTTAGAAACACACAGATGCAATGAGTATAGCTTGTGCAAGGTAAAAAAAAAATAATAATAATAGGTGTCAGCATAAATGGAGCAAGTATAAATGCAAGCGTTCAGTACAAAAAAAATGTACTCAGCGGCAGCTCATCCAAACAACACACAGACGAAATGGACGAACTCATACTTTCCTCATGGGACGAAGACCAGCTCCTGAAAACTCCCCCTGGATTCTCTATCAACCAAGCAGACGACGACCTAGCTGAGTGGGACACCGACGCAGCCGCCCCAGCCACGGAGATGTTTACCACCACCCAACCAGTCCAGCCATTCATCCACGGCACAAGTGCCACCCCCTCACCGCCGGCCCATCCAACCAAAAAAGAAGCAGAACGACCACCTCTACACCAGCTGACGATGACGCCCCAACCAATATTTGAAGACTCAGAGCCAGCCCTGCCGCTCAATCAGTGGTCCATTGCCGCCCCACAAGTGTCGGTCCACCAATGTAAGCTACCAGCCAATGCTAACCTCATCTCACTGCCGGCCGAATCCCTGTACACCCAATACATCATGGATTTCGTCCTGGATCTGTTAACACCTGAAGTTTCGGAACAGCCCACATCCACCACAGTCGGGCAAAAGCGGATCCGGAAGCGCCGCCGAGGAAGAAACGGGGGGCGGCATCACAAAAAACCTCGATGCTAGCCCCCCCGTTCCTACACCAACATCCATGCAGCCTCGGCCAATCAATCAGATTTCGGGACGAAATCTCCCGGGCCGGGAGATGTGAGGGTGAGAGGAGCGAGCCGGCAACAGGGGAGCGTTGCCGGCACTGCGGCCCGAGCGGGCTTGCTTATAAGAGAGCCAAAAATGTAAACAAGAGATTCATTCGGTTGTCAACTTTCCATTTGTATTAATCGTCGTCGTTTTATCTTGCATATATAATCTATACTATAACATCAAAGTGTATTTCCTTATTAGAAGTTCTCCCTTACCTGAGACTCAACAGAAGAAAATCAGCGGAAGGAGCACACTGCATTACATGCAGTGTTTTTGTTTGAGGCTCGATTACTTATTGCATTAGGAGTAGGAACCGCCCCCTATCTTTGCTTAAGAAGAGCCTATCTTGCTCCTATTTCTTTAGGTCAAAAGATCCTTCCCTTAATAAAAATAAATAATGAGCATAGGTGCAGAGCTAACATTACTTCAAACTTTTAGAAGGAAAAACGAATGTACGCATCAAGTTATTGGGCAAGACCTGGTAATCTAATTTCTGAGCAGTGAGAAATGGTATTAATTTGGTGGCCCTGAAAATGAGCGAATTTAGCTAAGAAGCTGAAATCCATGGTATCAAGTTGGTGATTGGAGCCAAGTCTTTGTAACACTTCGAATAAATTCATACTGAATGTGTAGGATTCCAATCGGTCCTTAATCATCTATACATGATTGTTTCAATCATCATAAGCTTTCAGTTAAAGTTTTCATACGCAAGACCAAGTACAGTACAGTACAGTTAACCTGAGTGCGTTATGATATGATGGTTTGTGACCACACCTTACGGTTTAAATTGATACATTTTTCCGTAAACTTAGCGCACAAAGCGAACGAAAGGTAGAGAGAGTAGACTGAGGCAAGGAAATAAGAAGTACTAAGAATACAGATAAGAAAATAAACACCACTTCAAAGAGCACACCTGCAGTAAAAGATTGGTAAAAGGAATCCAAAAAAAGTTGCCGCTGTTCTGAGCTCCATCGATGAATTAACTTCGGACTGAGTTGCGCAAATGATAATCTTGGCATAAAGATTACCACTTACTGTAAATCCGACTCAAAATTTGAACTTACATCAGTTGGTAAACTTAACTTGAAGAGATAAGTTGGTTTTTTCTACTGCCTAAGTAAATGTGCGCACAAGAGACGGAGAGACTAATCCCACAGTAACGGTAAGGTGTACCAGGTACCTATCTTCCCAGTTCCGATGTCAATCGAGGGCAGAAAGGATTTGAGATGATTCAAACTACACAGATGAGTGGCGTTAGATATCACTATAATCATGCTAGAAATTCTGACTCTCTTAGCAGACTCGGTCGTGAACGGTCCATTTCGAATACGCGCTCTGCTAATCAAGATCTACTTACCTCGCCTAGCGTTTCGTTCGGCTCATGACTTGTGAATAATTTGTGAATACTGTGAAATAATAGTAACTTTAAACTTATAAATATGTAAATATTTCCGTTTTTAACCTTAAATTCCCACCTTTATGGGGAGATTTTCTAGTGCTTTTCCCGTGTAAATAACTTGTATATGTATATTTTGTATATACTTAATTTCGCGAGTGTAAATGTTTAACAAAGTGTGCCTTCGAAATGAGGCCTTGTAATGCACACTCTCAATTACATTGTTCCATCTGCAAATGTGCTCTCCATCGCAAAACGGATTGTTCAGATGAGTTATGTTTCAGTTTACGAGTCTCGACTCTAAATTCATCATTCTCAAACGCGTTTAATCGCCAAATTCCACCAGTTGTTCAACCAATGCCTCAGCGCCGCAGAAACGTTTCACCCCCTCTAACCCCCCCCCCCCCCCCCCCCCCCTGATCAGTCCGCTGGAAACGTGGCTCTTGAGGATAACACTAACCCGATCTTAACTCAAGATTCTTTCTATTATCCCGAAATCATTAATCGTGAACAACGCAATCCCAGTGAAATAATCATTCAAAACATGCCAAAGGTAATCGACAACCTTTCTGAACAAAATTCACAACTAGAACACCAGGTATCTGAACTAACCAATCAAATTAAAATTCTCTTTGACAAACTAAACACTGTCGCTTCCACTAACATCGAATCACCCAGAAGGAAAAAACCCTCTACCGAAGGAAACCCATCCACCCGTGTTCGCTCTCTTGGAGCTAGGCAGTTGTTCACTAACCGCAACCGATTCCAGGAACTGGAGATTATGGACGAGGGAGTCGACGATGAGAACGATCCCATCATAGAGGACAACTCCTTTCTCGATACCTCCTTGGACTCGGACAAGGACGTCTTCGTTACCAAACAGCCGACGGACCCTATCACGCTTCGAGCCAATAGGAAAATCCGCCAATGTCAACAAAAGCAACAACCCCAACCACAACTAGATAAGCCTAGGTTTACCTTTTCTTCTATTCCCTTAAGGAAACTTCAAAAACAAAATCTTCAAATTCAGTTGCTTCTCCAGCTAAGAATCCTTCAGATTCCAATAAAAACAAACCCGAACCTGTCAAGCCAAAGAAAGTGTTTCGGTCACCCCCTATCCAAACGTCAACCAAAGGACCTTTGGAGGCGGGCATCCAATTCCACACTTTCGAATCTAAGAGCCTTCGCCCCATCAGGGTAGTGGTGAGCGGCCTCCACCACTCTATTACTCCAAATGAAATCTTTGCATCCTTGAAATCTCAAGGTTTCCGACCTCTACATGTCCGAAACGCGCTTAGGAAAGATCGGGTACAGGTCGTTCGTAAGCTCGTCCCGGGCTCCCTTCTAGAACATGAAATTACTGAAACTACCGATCCCACCGCCATGGTAACATATTTTTACAATGACGCTCAGCAAGCCATTCAAGATCCCGGAATTTTCCTTACATACTTTAAAGATTCACCTAAACTAAATTTCAATCCCTATCCAAATTACAAAATAACTTATTCTCCCACAAACACTTTCCATGTTCATTTCAACCATGACGATGACATTGAAAAGATTTTTAAAATCAAAGCTATATGCAATATGCAGGTCATCGTAAAAATGGAGCAGAATAATAATCCTCTTACTCCGGTCCAATGTACCAATTGTCAGAGTTACCTGCGTACTCAAAGGTCCAAAGGTTGCTCTTTCGCTCCAGCTTGTTTGAGGAGTTGCCCTGACTCCCACAAATCTTCAGATTGCCCCTTGGGCAAGTTTACGCCATCCCCTAAATGTTGCTATTGCGGCCTCTCCCATGTCAGCAGCATCGTGGATGCATTTAAGCAAAAACTATAGCCAAAGACAGGAAGGACGCAATAGCTGCCAAAGCAAAGCAAAGCTCGGTTCCTGTGAAACCCGTCTTGTCTGCGCTGAAGAAAGGTGTATCTTTTAGAGATGCTCTTAATTCCAGTAAATATTTCCCCTCTCTTAACCGCAATGCTTCACAGCAAAATAAACAGCCTTCTGCTAATCAAAATTCTCAGCAAGTTCCCAAAACTCCCTCTAAGCCACAAAACACTGGTTTTTGGCAAACCAATAGTTCGTGTAACATGTCCGTAATCAGATCTGTTTGTGTTCGGCGCTCACCTTTCGCCAACCGCACATGAACACTCCGGGATGGAGAAGGGTGAAGTCAAAATACTATTTCCCCTCGGGATGTTCCTGTGCGCGGACGTTTTCAAACTGCCACTTGACTTGCGCAGTGCAGTTTGGGAGCGTCCTGGGGCGAGAGCTGCGCGCTGAGCATGAGCAGATCAGTCTCGCGTTACTGGAGCTCAAGAGAGCATTAAAATGTGAGTTTTCTGTAAAGGAGATTTGGGTGAAAACCCCAACCCTTCCTTAGTTTTCCTTATTTTAAACTAATAACGGTCGGGTCGACGAGTGGATGCGTCACTTCTTCTTTAATCTTTCAAATTAGTGTTTCGTCATTTCAAAATCAACACCTACCCTCTTTTTTTTTATTCTGTAACTGTCCTCCCCTAGCCGGGGTCCAGTGATTCCTTTTTTCGTTACCATTCCGGAAAGGAGGTCATAGTTCAGATGGCGCCTAACGTTTAAGCTAGTTAATCAGAAATTAACTCCCGAATCCTACAAGATTGCATCGTAGTTCCTGTGTTCATAATAATGTAATTAACGAAACAAGCGTTGAAGTTCAAGGCCGGCCGACCATGTGCGTTGTTTTCGGTTTTAGCCATTGTTCTACTACTCGTTAAATAAATCGTGGATCTTCCTTCGACGTATTGATAACTATCTGCTCCAGATTTGTTTTCTCATTTTTGTATTTTTGTGTCCTTTTTGTGGCCAGTTTATTGTTATTGTCATACAAGTCCTAATTTTGTTTGTATCGACAAGATGAACGGACCTGTGCGTTCTCAATACGGCACCCGATATGCCCGTGCCAGACGTCTAGTTACAACTAACTCGGGACTCAGGTTCCCTGCCCCCAATGTTTACCACTCCCCCGGTTTAGGATCTGTTCCTCCTCTTGATGAAAATCTTAATGCTGAAACTGACAACTTCAATTTTAACAGCGATAATTGGACCATCGATAATAGCAATGGTCAAACCTTAGCCATCCACACTTGATGTTTTTGTCCCTCCTCCCAATTTTGAATGGGTAAATCCAGCAACTGTTATGCATAGTCCATCATCCAGTACACAGCCAATGAACGATCCGTTAAATGTTTTTGCCCCCCAGACAGTTTGTCCTGCTTCGCAACCTCACGCTACTTTTGCGGGGAATCATTCTGAGCCCCTGCAGGACCAAGCTACGTTGCGGAGCGAGAGGAACTCATCTGAGGGAACAGTATTTGACTTGGTACTGGATGAAATAAGAACCATGAGGATGGACACGAATCATAAGTTTGAAGCTTATGATAATTTTATAAAGACCAAAGAAAAGAGAGGAAGTAATGTTAAATATTATCCCAACGGTCAATTGCCCAGAGTCAGCCCAGCCCTGAGCATTGCCTCAGATGTATATCGAAATCAAGGTGCTCCGAGTCTAAAAAATTTTAATACGAGGCTCGTCCGGAAATTTCTGCCTTGTTGTTTATCAAAGCAGATACGCAACTGATAAGAGGATGGGACCTTGACAGGTCATCGTAGGTAAGTCTCAGGTAGTATCAGTTCAAATCTCACGGTAATCGGTTGATAATTGTCGATTCTACAACGTTTTTTAACAGAACAGAATAACTGTCAGGTTCAACCCGTGGCATTAGCTGTTGGCACCTTTCCACAATGTCAATATTATGTAGCCCTTAAGGACATAAGGTACAAGGTTGATTCAGCTCTTAAAGCAGTGGACGTATGCTTTAAGCTATTTACCTTATTTAATACTAGTTTCCCCCCCCCCCCGATTCCAAACTTTCTTGGATTTTTCTAAAAAAGTTTGCCTATAAACAGCAAGTAACCTTACATTATCCTGGTGTGGCTACTTTAGCAAATGACCTTGGGCTTTAAGAAGCAGGTAGCTCAGCTAGGTATACTCCAAACCCCCTTTTTCTCTTTTGGTCGATATGAAACTTTGACCTTCGATTAATCGAGAACGAAAAAAGATATCGAACCGCGGTTTGCACCAAAATGTTCGGCTTGTAACGGTCTTTTTAACGATATATCACAAAGCAGGGGTCTGTGTCGTTATCATTTAAAATTTTCAAATTTTGAGGAATGTGACCCCCACCCCCGCCTCCCCTGTAGGGTCTGAAAATCGCCGACCCCAAGAAAAGGGGTATCCTTTGAAATAAAGGGACCCGTGTTTCAGCGTTTTTTGAAAATTGAAGTCCTTTCTTTTTTATAGCCTCTTTAAATTTTCAAATTTTCAAAAAAATTTAGGGGCCCAAAACCCCCCTTAAAATAATTTTTTTGGAAAATGCGTGGTTTTATTTGAAAAGACCTTGCTCTGTAGAGCAATTTAGACCCAAAGTTTTTTCAATTTGGACCATTCAAAGGGGAGTTACGGATTTTTGAAGATGGGTCCATATCGAACTTTGACCTTCGATATATCGAAAACAAAAAACGATATCGACTTCCGGTTTGCACCAAAAGTCTTAGAATTTTATTTCCTTTCCAAATATTAAATAAAAATTGGGGGTCCCCATTTGAAGTATGGGATTTAGGGTCGGGGGGCCCACAAAATCGGCGACCCCCAAAAAAGATGTCCCCCTCGAAAATATTTTAGACGTGTTTCGGCGTTTTATGAAATTCGAAGCCGTTCGCGAGAAATTCGAGATGGTACATATTTTAATCAACACCCTGTATTTATGTGCCATTTTGCCTTGCTTCCTGCTGCAGCTGTGGGAGCATAGATGAAAACAATTACAGGAAAGTGGCATTTTTGTTTGTAAATGCAATGCTTCCTTTCGTCTTTTACTTTAATCGTTTATTTGAATTTGATCTCTTATGAACTCACAAAAGGTATAATTCTTAATTTCTGGTGATTATTAGTAATTGTAACTTTCAGAATTTTAGAATGTAAGGTTCAAGACCCTAGATGCGTCTTTAGTTTTAAAAAACCAATATTTTCTTTATATTAAGTCCCCCCCCGCGCAATTTTGTTTAGTAAAATATAGGTGCGTATCATTTGATGATAAACTAGAATACCCCATTCTTGGATGTTAACCCCTCTTAATTCTTACAGCAGCTCTTATTGCTAATTTTCAAAGTTCACAGTCTAGAGCCCATATTGGAATGTGAACTTCTTGATATTCACAGTTTTATCCCGAAATTTGTCATTTTAATACCCATCTATTCTTGAAAATGTCTGTTTTCTAGTAACTGGACAGATTATTTTTACTCTTCTTTCCTCTAATATTTTATTTACAGTTCCCTAAAAAGGGGGAGGCAACTAGTCACATCGTTTTTTGAAACTATTTGGAAACGCTGGCAGTTGGAATACATCCAAACGCTACAACCACGCGGCAAATGGAAAATTGACACCCCTCCCTTAAAAATTGGAGATATGGTTGTCATTCAGGATGCCAACGCCTCCCCCTCTGCAATGGCCCTTAGCGCGCGTAATTCAAATTTTCCCTGGCAGCGATGGACGTGTTAGAGTCGCGCAAGTAAAAACAGCGAAATCAGAATTTCGAAGGCCGGTGCATAAACTTCATCCCTTACCAGTCAGCTGACTAACAGTAGGTTTCCGGTCTTTCCTCCGTGTTTCAGAAGTGAAAATCATCTCAGACTCTGAGTACGAAGACGCCTTGTCCCTCTGGGCGAGCGACAGCGACATAGGCGATTCTCCTTTGCCTTCTCCTTCGCCTTCTCCTCCCCCCTCGCCTATTCCACCCCCTCCAGCTCCTCGGACGCTCGTCCCGTACTCTCGATCGCCTTCTCCGAACCCGGCTTTAGCCGTTTTAGCCGCATCCTTGCCCCCCTGGGTTGACCGTGAACCGGTCCCACCAGTAGCTCCCCGGTACCGGCGCCTAGGCGCCTCCTGCCTGTCGATGTACCGCCTCAGCCGGCGCCAAGGCAAGTGGCACCCCCTTCACCGATTATCCGTAGAAATCGTCGCGCACTTCGGCCACGCGCCCCGCAACCGATCGAAATCGAACCCCCTATCCGACAGCGAAGCCCAACGCCGCCACGAGTTTTTTTCTGTAATTATTGTAAACACGAAGGCCATGTAACGGGTCGCTGCCCCAGCCTATACCACCTCGATCGGACCGAAAGAATTGAACTGATCGAGAGAAATCACCGTTGCGCTAATTGTTTCGGCCAGCATCACGTCGACTTTTGCCCTTCACGAAAGGGATGTGACGAGTGTGGAGAGCGGCATCATTCCCTTCAACATTTTTTCGCCCCTCCCCGTCCGATCGGTTTTCGTTTTGAGTTCCCTCCGGAAATGCGAGGGCGAGGGCACCCTGTACCTCATGCGAAAATTTGAACTTGCGAGCAATTGAGGAGTCGCAGTCACAGAATAACCGGGAAATGTTCCACTCACTTTGGGCTACGGTTGGCTGCATTGGTGTAGCCTATTTCAAAAAATTGCCTTGTAGAAATGATCCAATTTTCCGATTTTTCTTCTGAAAAAGAGGGTTTCAGCGAATCTGCTGCCCATCCGGGTCGATCGAATCACACTTTGAGTTACGAGAAAACCGAAAATTGCTGTCTCCTGATGGAATAAGACATTATATGCAAGATAGAAAAAGAAGTCGTAGATAGTTTTCAGAGTTCAAGATTCTGTGTTACTTTCATGATGTTACCAGGGTTTGGTTTTTGAAAAATAAAATCAATTCATGTCAGTTATTCGAAAATGAGTCCCTTTCATTAGAACTTCTTATTAGTAAGACTACCCTATCTCTCATTTTGAGTTCCGGGGTTTTCGGCAGTGAAGTCGAGGGTTGCCAGCTGAGAGTTTTTTATACCTGAGTCGATGATTAGTCTCAGCACAGAGCGTCTCTGCACTTGTGCAAGAAGGCAAACACGTCTTTGGGCAGCGAGCAAGTATGATCTATCTGTCATCGGCCTTCTTTCGTGAAACCAGCTCTAGTGCTGTAGTTAGTTTTGACTTTTTGTCAACTCACTGGTCTCCTTTACTTGGCTTGATTTCGATGTGACGAAAATGGTCGAAAATAACTCCAGTACCAAAAGTGGAAATTTACGTGGAGGCATAGAACATTGACCCCCCTCCCCCCCCCATGAAGGAAAAATGTCCCAAAGAGTAGTGGTAAACAGATGAAGGAAGTGTGTATAGTAGAAACTTTATTTTATTACACTGATAGATGAGCATTGATACTCTCAGTTGAGCGTTATGGAACCAGGTTCGTGATATTGTTGTCAGTTCAGTGTTTAATGCCTTTTAAAATACTAGACGTTTTTGCCTGATATGATTCTGTGGTTTCGTACCGCTCATATAACTTTTCAATGCTGTTGTTATCCCTAAACATTGAAACTAAAAGCAAAGCCTATGAAAACTTTGAAACGGTCCATGAAAGTTTTTGAAAGTCCATTTTTAGTAATTTGTTCTTAATCTCTCTCACAACTCATAAGATGTCGTCTGATTTCAGAAGTTGCTGTGACTATAGCATCTTCAGTTCTGTGATTCAATAAAGTGAAAATTCTTCAGTAATGGAAGAAGTATTTTTGGAGGTGCAAAATTTACTTCCAATTGTCAGAGGTTACATTGCGGAAGACGATTCAATTTGTTTAAGTTCTTGTTTGCCTCAGCTGACTGACTACCAACATTTTCTATACAGAACACTGAATTCATCTGACGATCTCCACCTCACTTCTCAGTTAGAAGATCTATTAGTCCTATCAGTGGCGTCGCGTGCAATTTGGCAACAATGTAATCTATCCATTTAAACTCATGTAAAAGATCGAATTCAGGGGGTGCACAGTGCACATGGAAAATTCGATATATATAATGAGTTTAAATGGAGCAGTTGCATTGTTGCCAGATGGCACGCGACGCCACTGAGTCCTATGTACATGGCTTTTTGATCAGTCGAAGGAAATTTTGTCACAAGAAACAGAAAGTTTACCCTTATCTGTGCCGCACATCGCACCATCAGGCAGCGCCGTCCCCAAAAGTACATACCTCCAGATGAAAGTAAACTCCTTCGTCAAAGTGGTCTTTCCTGGACAAAAATTGCTAAGATCTTTGGTGTTTCAAAAAGTACGATCCTTTGGAGAAAAGAAACTGTCAATTTGGGAGAAGATAAAATGAGAACAGACATTGCTGATGTAGATCTTCTTGGAATTGTTCGTGACATCAAAGCAGAGCACCCCTCAGCAGGCTATGTATACATATGGTCAAGCCTTAAATCAAGGAATATTTATATCCCATGGAAGAAGCTTCTCGAGTGTGTGAGGATTGTAGACCCCCTGGGTATCTTAATTCGTTCTCGCAAGAGGATTAAACGGCAGAAATATCGGGTCAAGGGCGCTAGATCTCTCTGATAAGTCGGTTGCTGAATTAATTGTCTGAATGAGTTGGTAACTTTAGGCACTTCACCATGGGTCTTGTAAAAATTTGTATTAAAGAAAAGAAAGCCCTTTGATGTTATGATATTCTGTGCAATTTTTTTCCCCCAGTCCAGTCGTGGACTGGGGGACTTTTCTCCTCATAGCTCATGAGTCCGAGGTTAGTCCATCATGAAATTTTGCTGACAGTTTCATTAAGATTTGACCCTTGCTTCCTACCTTCTTCAAAATTTTAAAACTGTCCGATCGCGATACACTCAAATTTTACAATTTCAAAAGATTTGGAAAAAAAATTTAAATATTTTCAAATTTTCAAAAATAGCTTTGAAATGAGACCACAACGTCTGTTCTACAGCGATTGGTTTCCGAGATATGCTGTCATGAAGGTGATTGTGTCAGTAAAAATTTTGAAAATTTCGGCAACTTTCAAATATTATAAAAAATCTGCAGATGGCTCAAAAATTTGAAAAAATAGCTCTTGACTTATCTCAAGAGATTGAGAATAAGTGTACCTAATTCCTATCAATTATAAGGTGGTCGGGACAAAAAATCACATTTTTTTATCTGATTTGGAACGTAACAACTTGACTTTTAAGGTTGAAAATAGGACCGTTTTTCGAAAACTTGCCAAAGATCAAGGAATGCGTATGGAAAGTTAATTTTTTCTGAAACAAAGCCCGATTAAGTCTTCCATTCGAATTTATCACAACTAAACTTTTTAATTTAAACTTAGGTACGAAAAATGATTATTATTTTCTAAAAATTGTTTGTTCACATTTTTCGTTGTTCATTGAACACCTTGTAGAGCGCACTCAATTGGATCCGTCCAAAAATATTTTGAGTTTTTAAGTTATTAATATTCATCATTTCTGCTTTAGTTTGATGTAAAACCTGCTGAACTTTTGGCAAATGGGAATATTGCACCTCTGGAGCACTGCTCTTAATATTCCTCAATTCTTAGAAATGTAATGTAGTAGAAACAAAAAAGAGAAGTGCAGCTTACAGGTTTTTAGTTCTTGTCAATTTTTGACGAAACTTTAATGTTTCACTAAACTATCTTGGGTACACTGTATTACTCAACTATCCCTATTGCAAGAGATACCATACTCTAACTTGCGTTTTCTAACTTGGCCTGGGCATGATTCTAATGAACATTTTTTTTGTTTTCCCTCAGAAACGCATGAAAGAGCATTCAAGGATATGCTGAGGTTTTCCAGCAACAAAAGGTCTAACTCCTCCTCTGAAAACGAGGAAAAGGGCAGAGGAAAGAGGAGAAAGATTAAGAAGAAGGCAATCTGTGGGGAATCTACTGATCAAGACAAGGCTGATGAATTAGAATCGAGCAGTGACGATGAAGTGGAAGGTAAACTGTCCAAAAAAATTAGAAAAAGGAGGGAAGCTGCGCAGCAACATTACGATGCAGTCAAACGTTTCAAGGAAGTCTCGGCCCGTCACCTGCCTCCGCCTCCACCTTCATCTCCAACTCCAATCTCTAGTCCACATCCATCTCCCGGTCCTTCATCCAAGAAATCATCTGAGGATTCACCGACGAAAAATACTTCTGATCCTGTAGTCAAACCACTTATTTTATCGCCCCAAACATCATCCTTCAAGCATCACAAATCTCCTCAGCACAGATCTCCTCATCACAAATCTCCTCAGCACAGCGGCGTAACGAGTGGGTACGCTGGGTAAGCAGTGCTTACGGGCGCACGGACGCAGACGGACGCACGGACGCGGACGGACGCACCAAGGGGGGCGCCCAAAGCGCCCCCTTGGTGCGTGCTGAGGAAAATTGCAGAAAGCATATTATTTTACCACAACTTGAAAAAAAAATAAAATAAAATAAAAAATAAGTAAAAATTCAAGCCATTTTTTACATTCTTCTTTCAATCGTGGTCTCCCGAGTAAAATTACCAAACGTAATACAGGGTGTTGAAAAACTGTTCCCGAATATTTCAGGGGCAGATTCTACAGATAAAAATAAGACCTTTTTCTCCTATAAACATGTGTCCGAAAATGCCCCCCTTTTGAGCTACAGCCCCCCAAAGTTTTAAAAAATTTACGGTTTTTTTGGAATAGCGACCACTATTATGAACCAAATGTCTTAAAACTTGGTGTCCTCAGGTAATTTCACGTGTAAAATCCATTAATGACCTCGATAAATTCAGAAATTGAGTCTGACTGCACTTTTCACGCAATCTTGTACCTTTAACGGCACAAATTTTATGTTACGGATTAAAATTTTGAAGAATAATTACCAAAATCAGATGCGGAAAACTCTTAGAAAGATTTTTGGTCCTCCTTGTTTCTTTCGATACGACGCGTTTTAAGCGAGATAATCGCTGCACAGTGTGGAAAAGTCAGCGCTTTTACCATGAAAAACGGCAGTGAGTATGCAACCCGCCTCTCCGCTGCTTCTACGGGCCGGCCGCTATGGTAAAAGCGCTGACTTTTCCACACTGTGCAGCGATTATCTCGCTTAAAACGCGTCGTATCGAAAGAAACAAGGAGGACCAAAAATCTTTCTAAGGGTTTTCCGCATCTGATTTTGGTAATTATTCTTCAAAATTTTAATCTGTAACATAAAATTCGTGCCGTTAAAGGTACAAGATTGCGTGAAAAGTACAGTCAGACTCAATTTCTAAATTTTTCGAGGTCATTATTGGATTCTACGCGTGAAATTACCTTATGACACCAAGTTCTAAGACATTTGGTTCATAATAGTGGTCGCTATTCCAAAAAAACCGTAAATTTTTTAAAACTTTGGGGGGCTGTAGCTCAAAAGGGGGGCATTTTCGGACACATGTTTATAGGGAAAAAAGGTCTTATTTTGATCTGTAGAATCTGCCCCTGAAATATTCGGGAACAGTTTTTCAACACCCTGTATATCCTAACGCTTTGTTTCGGCGCTCGCGTTTCGTTATCTTAGTTTCTTTTTTTCTAGACCCTGATTTTCTCCGACAATTCTGCTCATGTTGCAACTTGCAGGCCGCCGCGCCGGCGACCCAACAAAGATTAATATTATAGGAAGCATTTTATTAAGATAAGATAAGCATGATTTCAAGACTTGAAACAATTCATCCCGCGGGCGGCGGCGCTGGGTGCTTGTTGATATTGAGTTTGAGCTCCAGCTCCTGGAATTCGCTCACTCACGCATTTTGAAGATAACGTACGAATTCTCGACTTTCGGCTCCTGCTTATCATTTCTTTGAGCCCGGGTACTTCTGGTCCGTTTTTTTTTTTTTTAAATGTTTATCTTCTCTTTTTTTTCCATTTAACTCCCCTTTTCATTTTTATTCTCATTCCCTTTCAATTTTTCGCCTAGCTCTTTTAATGCTCAGTGATCAGTAAGACTTAGTCCTGAGCAGAGAGCGCGACGCGGTGATCATTGACGTATTCTCAACGGCATTTTTCTTTCGTCAACTGTAACACAAACACGGAAACGCAATTGTGTTACAATCTTCAAATTGTGTGTAGAGTACCTACTTTTATATATTGTACTCGGTACCATGAACAAATATTTGTTTAAATTCGCGACGTTTTTTCTAATCTAGTGGTGCTATTTAAATTATGTAATGAGTCCTTTCAAAACGAAAACTAAAGCAAGTGGTGCTCAAAACCGCAAAAGAAAATCGGAGACAGCTCAAAAAATAAACAAATTAGTGAAAATCGATTCAGTTTTCAAATTGGCTGAAACATCTAAACACGACGCAGACGCAACTGCCGCAAATTATCCGAATGAACCGCGTGCTGCGGAGGTAGTTCACGCGCCGGGCTGTAGCTCAACCAGTGATCTGGGAAAAGTCGCAAGTCGAAGAATTAGAGACGGGCGCGGAAAACCTTGTCAATCCTAACATTTCTACGAATATCCCCAATGAGCGTCCGCTCTCCCATTCCAAAGATGATCATTTAGTTTTTTGTTGCCGTTGATAGTAATTATCCGACGGATCGTGCCAATTTTTCGGAAACGCCGGATGATAATGTGCGGGAATATGTTTTGAAAAAAGGTCCTTGTAGGCCCACAGGACCGTTTCCTAAAGATCCTGGGCAAAAAAATAGATCTTTTTCGGATGTGTTTTATCATAAAACCACAAAAACTGGTTTGAAAATTTCAAGGGAATGGCTATGCTACTCTCCAAAAAGTGATTCCGTGTACTGTCAAGCCTGTTGGCTTTTTGGCGCTAGAGAAGCTCCATCTACCAAAGTGAAAAGTCCGTGGATACATGGTGTTCGCGAGTGGCAAAATCTATCGAAAAAAGTGGCAAAACATGAAAAAAGTCAATCTCACTTGGATGCTTGTGTTGTTTCCAATATTTGGATGAAAAAGAAAAGAAAAGAAAGAAAGAAAAGAAAATGTTATCTGCGATTCCAATTCGATTGCTTACCAAGAATTCGCTGATGTGAATGCTGATAATTTCGTGCATATTGCCCCTATCTCAGTTGATCAAACTCAACCCAACCCTTCTAGCGTAAAAAATTCGTGTGCTTCTTTTTCAGTCAGACGACTTATCAGTATTTTTACAACGTTTTTCTTCGTTGTTTCATTGTTTGTCATTTCGGTCTCAGGTAAATGTACAGCTAATCTGTGTGAACTTAGGCCAAAGTTGGTTGATTTTCCGTCTAATTCTAGTCACTATAATCAGTTAAATCAAAGATTTTGGATGCAAAACCTCCAAATCAATAAATCGTCAGTCAGTTTTAAAATTGATACCGGTGCTGAAGTTACCGTTCTCCCCTTATCAATTTACCAACAATTAAAAGCGCCTTCAAACAAATTAACCCAAATTCCAACAATTCTGCGAGGCTATGGAGATTATACCATCGAATCTTGTGGTGTCACAAAACTACAATGTAGGCTTCCCAACTGTAATCAAATTGTCAGTATTCAATTTGTTGTAAGTAAAACTGGTTCGACGCCCCTTTTAGGGTTAATACTTGTGTTAAATTAGGATTAAAATATCGTCCTATCAATGATGGATATGTTAATCGATTTCCTTGTTTCGATCAAAAATATTGGGCACAACAAGTGCATATCAGTAACACTGCCATTAATTTAAAAATTTACACCGGAGCGGAAAAGAACATCCTACCTTTATCTGTCTTTCAACGGCTAAAATTGCCACTTAAATCTATCGCTCCAATTCCACCAATTCATCAAGGTTATGGTAATTACAAGATCGAAGCATGCGGAATAGCGAAAATCCAATGTAAATTTCCTCATATTAGAAAATTTGTCAACCTACAATTTGTGATAACTAAAAAAGGATCAATGCCCCTTTTAGGATTATCAGCTTGTGCCAATTTAGGTTTAATTTCGCGATCCACTCATTCAATAGCGACATTACGCAGTGAGCAAGAACTTCTTGCAAACTGGGGGATCTCTTCTAGGTACGGGAACATTTCCGGATTTCCGTCACAATAAAATATCAAATAGTGCCGTTCCTATTAATAATCCACCACGCCGTATACCAGCAAAAATTCACTCTAAATTGAAAGAAAAATTAGAGGAACTTGAAACCCTAGGAATTATCTCAAGAGATGTTCAAAATGTCCAATGGTTCAATAATCTGGTGATCGTAGAGAAACCTGATAAATCCATAAGGATTTGTCTCGATCCTCAGGAATTAAACAAGGTCATCGAGCGTGAATATTTTCTTATTCCTACTTTGGAAGAAGTCATACCTAAATTGGCCTATAAAAATGTTTACACTGTGTTAGATATTAAGGATGGTTTTTGGCATTGTCGCTTGACAGAGGAATCAACGAATTTTTGTGGATTTTACACACCGTTTGGTAGTTTTAAGTTTCTGCGTATGCCATTCGGTTTAAAAAATGCGCCTGAAGTGTTTCAAAGGTTAAATACCAAATATTTTGGCGATATTCCCAATGTAACTGTGTATTTCGATAACATACTCATTTATGGTGAGACGGAAAAAGAGCATGATGAGGCACTAGCAATGGTTCTAAAAAGGGCCCGTCAGTTAAAGATTAAATTTAACAAGAGCAAAAGACAGTTCAAAAAACGGTCAATTAACTACCTAGGTCATGTAATTGACAGCGAGGGAGTGCGTCCTAATGACGAACACATCAAAGCAGTATCAGAGCTAAAAAATCCGAAAAACGTAAAACAGCTGCAAAGTATTCTTGGCGCTATCAATTATTTGAGAGACTATATCCCTAATTTGTCGGATCTAACTCATCCGCTAAGGAGTTTGCTTCGAAAAAATTCCGTTTTTATCTGGACTGATAGTCATACTGACTGGCTCAATAAAATCAAAGAGATGGTCTGTAATAGTACTAGTCTTTCAAAATTTGATCCTAATAAAGAGATTACTGTTCAGTGCGATGCATCACAGTTTGGTTTAGGTGCCTGTCTAATGCAGGAGCAACGTCCCATAGCATTTGCAACGTCCCATAGCATTTGCAACGTCCCATAGCATTTGCGTCTAGGAGTCTCACTGACAGTGAATCCAGATACGCTCAGATGGAAAAGGAACTTCTTGCAATTGTATTTGCCCTAAAGCGTTTTCATAATGTAATTTATGGCTATAAAATTAACGTCGAAAGTGATCATAAACCACTAGAAGCGATATTTGTAAAATAATTTGCTAAGGTAATGTCAAATAGGATGCAAAGGCTCCTTCTCAAAACTCAAATATACGACCTCTCTGTCAAGTATGTGCCTGGTAGTAAAATGTATATTAGTGATATGTTGTCTCGAAATTTCAGGGAAAATTGTTCCAATGAAGATGAAGTCCCTATGACTGATATTGTTCATTGTTTGGATATTAATTTTCAAATTTCAACTGCCAAATTTAAAGAGCTTCAACAAAGCACTGCAAATGACCCAGTTCTATAATTAGTTAAAAGAATGCATTTGGAAGATTGGAAAAAGTGCGATAGTGATATTGTGAAACCTTATTTTAATATCAAAAATGACATACATACTCGTAAATAATGAAATTGTTTATTTTAAGAATAGGATAATTGTACCTAAATGTCTGCAAAAGGATTATCTAAAACTTTTACAAGATGAAGCACATTTAGGTGTAAACAAAGTCATTGAAAAAACAATAATTGAATATACTTGACTATGCTGACTTTATTTAATTTATAACTATATCACAGAACACGAACAGGACGCGGTCGGTACCCGAATAATCAAATCAATATGGCCGCCGCCTTAGGTGAAAGTGGGGGGGGGTGTCACATATGACATCAACAGTGATGCCATATGCAAGAGTAATTTTATGGTTGCGGTAGGATTAATAATATTCATGGCTGAATCCCCATTCTCTTTCCGTAATAATCAATTTTCACCAAAAAACTTTTTTACAAAAAAAGTAGTCGAGCGGCCCAGTCAGAAAACGGCGTTCAATTTTGCTTCTTGGCAGGTTATTATTCTCTTTCGGCGTTCAAAGGTACTGATATGTTTCATTGAACGCCCAGTCAAAATTCTTTCTCCCCTCCCCCCTCTCGGTTCCTCCCCGCTCTTCCCTCTAGAACTTGGTACAAGTAGTGCAGTTTCTTTGAAAGAAAGTAATTCTATTTCGGCGTACAAAGGTACTGATATATTTCATCGAACGCCCAGTCATGAATTTTCCCCCCCCCTCTCTTTCTCTCTCTCGACCCCTCCACCCCCTTTTTTATTTGGTGCTTCGTAAAGATTCTACGCTGCATGTAAAGTTGCATTCGCTCTCCAAGTATAAAAGCGAAAGAAAAAACGTAAGTAAAAAACTAACTAAAATAAAAAAAAAATTTCAAAATTACAGGGGGGGAAAAAAACTGGGCCGGTTGTTCTTCCCCCCCCCCCCCCACAACCAGACGTCTTTCCCTCCCTTTTTTAAAACTGCGGTGCTTTTTACAGAAATTTCTACGCTGCATCTAAAATTGCATACTTTCTCAAATGAAGGCACTTCAAAAACTCCGCAGAGGGTTTAAAACTGGTCCGAGTAATAAATGTTGCCAGTAATAAAAAAAATAAATGTTGCCACAAGGGTAAATGTATCGGTCAGGGCCCAAATCTTGTTAGGTCCCGAGCTCTCTGATTGGTCGAAACCGCGCGCAAGTGCACGCAAGTCGCAACGCTCGGGATTTAACAAGATTTGGTCCCAGGATAAAAACAGTGTGAGACTGGGAGCGGGAGGGAGAGAGAGGAGTGAAAGATTCAAAGGAAAGAAGTGAAAGGGAAAGGAGAGAGGTGGGGGTTCTTCCTTTACGGACAGGTAATACAAAACAACCGGCCCATTTTTTTTCCCCTCCTGTAATTTTAAAATTTTTTATTTTTATTTTAGTTATTTTTTTACTTACGTTTTTTCTTTCGCTTTTATACTTGGAGAGCGAATGCAACTTGACATGCAGCGTAGAATCTTTTACGAAGCACCAAAAAAAAAGGGGGATGGAGGGTCGAGAGAGAGAAAGAGAGGGAGGGGGAAAATTCATGACTGGGCGTTCGATGAAAATATCAGTACCTTTGTACGCCGAAATAGAATTACTTTCTTTCAAAGAAACTGCACTACTTGTACCAAGTTCTAGAGGGAAGAGCGGGGAGGAACCGAGAGGGGGGAGGGGAGAAAAATTTTGACTGGGCGTTCAATGAAACATATCAGTACCTTTGAACGCCAAAAGAGAATAATAACCTGCCAAGAAGAAAAATTTGAACGCCGTTTTCTGACTGGGCCGCTCGACTACTTTTTTTGAAAAAAAGTTTTTGGTGAAAATTTCAGGAGTTTTGAGAAGAAAACTTAACATTTATTTTTACATCTCTCTTCCAGTGCTCAAGCAAATGCACTTTTTTTTCTTTTTTTTTTTTTTTTTACGTTAATAATTATTTATATTTTATTTTGAGCAACCTCCTCCATTCCCCTGATAGTTGCTCCTATCCTCACCTTCTGCAGTAAAGTGCCTTGATCGACTGACAGTTGCAGTTCCATTTATAAGTGGGTAATATGAACGAGACCACCGCAACAAACCATGTAATTTTCTCCCTTTCTTTTTTTTAATAATGAAAGGAAATTCGGTTCAGTATTGTGTCTTTAGAGTGTATCTTATCTGACCTAGAGTCCCTGTTGTATATACTGTGACAGGGACCTTAATTGAAGCTCAATGGTGTCGGGACTTCATAACAAACAGGTTGCGTAAGATCTCACCAACTCACTAACTCACTCTGTTAGTGGAATTTTGCACTAGCGGCACTTTAATCTTCCGAATTTAAACCTGTAGAGTGCGCGTAAAGCGCGACGCGACAAGTCTTAGGACGCGACGGTGGGTAAAATGGGAAAGGGAGGGGATATGAAATTTCACTGCTAATAATAATAAAAAAGGAAACACAGCTGACTTCATTGCATTTCGTACATTGGTCAGTAGGTCATTGCAAGAAAGATTATAGATACTGTAAGGAGAAAATGTCATCTTTGTTGGTCACATTAACTCTATGTTTACATGACAATGTTACACCTACGCCTCGAAACGCGATGGGAATCGTACTGCAATGAAACATAGTTCTTAATTAACTTATAATTATTATTTTAGTCATTCATACTTCACTCTCTAAAATTTCTCAACACTACCACAGTGCTTTTTCGTCGAGCCTCGTATCAACCTTGTAAATGATTGGAAATGTGATGCAGAGCTACAACCGGTTTTGTGGCAACTTTGCTTTGGTTTCTTTCAAAATAAATTATTACTGTTTTTACTATCACCTATTTTTCTTTCTCCGATCCAAACATGAACTTGAACTGCACCAAGTATTTTGGTGTCCATTGGATTCGGAGCAATCTAATTTTATGAGTACTATGAATAATAATATTAATAATTTCCTCTATCAACTTTGCGGTAGAACAGCAAATAGGCATTCTCACTACCAGCTGGCCAGGGGTGCTCCTTAGGTAATTTGAGTGTTCTCAGCCAAGTTAAACTTGTCTCCCAACCGCACATCAGCTGTATAGAGACAAGACCATGATGAAATATTGCCACTTGCAATTTGAAAAGATCTGACGTTTCAAATGAATACAGTAATACACATCCCGTTGATAATCACTGCGGTAGGGGGTATCATGTGACCGCACCGAAGTCAACATTCAACAAGTTTCTGATTCCAGAGTACTATTGCTACATGCTTGGGGGGAAGAATTTGCCCACAGTTTGTAACATTTTTTTTTTGAAATCACTCAAGAAACTCTGTCTTAAATTGTATGGGCTTGGGCGACTGTTGACCCTGGCTTGCGATCAGCCGGGTATGGGCAGTTACCGCTGCCTTGCGTCATTCTTAAATTATACTACTTACAGGGGTGGTTCAATGCAATTACACCCCTAAGCAAGATTTTGCAATGGCCATGGCTAGAGTATACTATAAGACCCAAATATTCTCAACGACGCTATGTTCGGTTAGCGAAATTGATCGCGCGGTTAGATGACAGTTTTGGCGCGTCATTCAAAAAAGACGAGGCACCCTTCCCCTGCTATCAAAATATGTTGATTAACTCATTGTGCTGTTTTAAAGTCACAACCATGATTAATGTTGCACCGAAAAAAATTTCCAATAAATAAGAAACGACTGAAGAACGCGATTGCTCACTCAATGTTTACATTCCTGATATGCTGATCGCCGCCATTTTTGGTTAGCCTCAGCTCTCTCATCAGAAGCATCGATCGGGAATACTCGGGTCTTATAGTATACTTAGCCATTGCCCAAAAGTTGACTTTTCTTTTCGGAATTACTCGGAAAAAATCTGTCTTAAATTGTATGGCTGCCCCGGGCTGTCACCGCTTATAATCCGCATAGACCTGGGCAGCGACCCCTGCTCACTGAGCAAGATACAGCAATATCCTTGGCTTGGGACCACAGTCCTTGTTCTATAGTGTAAGGAACAACGTCTATAGTTGTGACGGAACAAACTGCCGCAGTTTATGATCAAAAGTGAGAATTGGCAACTTGGAGTCGAAAACAATGTCCGTCCACACCGAACATTTGTTGGATTGAGTAGTTTTGCGGGGTGAGAGAAAGTTACGCATCAGAGAGCACAGGTAAACTTAAAAAAAAAAATAAAGAGCCAAAACTTACTCGCATTGCATGTCTTCAATTTTTGGGGCACTCACGACTAATAACACACGAATTTTACAAGTAGCGGAGTCCAGCGACGAAAAAAATTTCTGCAGGCAAGGACTAATAAGCCTTTGTTCTAACCAAAAACAGATCATAGGGTTACAGTTCTTCACCGACAGATGATGATTCAAGCAGGTAAAGATATAAGTTTATCATGATCATGACGTTCTTACCAAGGAAAGCTCTTTGGAGCCAACATTTCTTGGACAACAAAGGCTTAGTTTTCAAAGAAGACTGAATGGACACCGTCTGTAATCTGGAGATCGGTGAGGAACTTTGCAGAGTTTCTAGAGAAAACTTCATAGAGTAAAATGAAATAACCTGCTCTTGCTAATCATCTAACCCTCTTTAACAGTGAGGAACCATTGGTGACTTCTCTGGAAACTGATGAACGAAACCTTACATTTCCTAGCTTTCACACATTTAAGTGACGAAAGTGAAGCGGCGAAGAAGTTGATCGCGAATTGAAAGCTAATAAGAACTTTGAATCTTTATTACCACGTTAATAAAGTGAATTGAAATGATTTTATTTGGGGGTAAATAGTCGTGTTGATGAAACCACGAGTAAAGTGTAAACCTAACCTACAATCGTGATTCGATTATATCGATTGTATCGATCTGAAAGTTTTGGCTGGATCTCCACTTGAAATCTGATTTGAAGCTGTAACTTTCTTAATAAGCGATGAAATTTAGCCAACTTGGCAAAGGTTTCTTCCTTGGAGCATGAGGAATTCAACCGTACCAAGTTTTTTCCATTACGCGCTATGGTTACCGCTGCAGCCGTGACTAAAGTATGGTCCTAAGAAGGGCATTTTTTGGCACTCTTTCTTCAATATCTCCCTCAACACTTTATGGATTTACATTTTCTTAAAAAAGCACCGTACGTGAATAAAATACGATTCTAATGAGACCAAGTTTTTAACGATCCGTCTCACGGTTGCAGAGGAAATGAATAGGAATCATCGACCACGCGCGAACTCCGGTTTTTGCGATATTTCGTCAATCTGAAGCAGTTTTTTGGCCGTTACTCTCTCAGATCGACATTAAATAAAAATCGCTCTCGTCAGTCACAGCTCTGTGAAACGCTGAACCCAAATATATAGCACACTTATGGGTTTTTTTTCTACGGGGTTTCACATAATCGGTGGACATTTTCGAAAATCCACGAAAACGCAGTTTTGAGCTGTTTCGTGTATAATAAGCGGTAGGTGTACCCGCCCAGGTTCCATCGGTGTTTTCTTACTGGGCCTGTGCGGCTACCGCCGCTTATGATATAAAGAAGAAAAAAAAACTCAATTTAAAACTGCAATATTCAGTCGAAAATTGGAATATAAATGATTTCTGGACAAAATTTGATACATAGCACCATGTTAACAGCCATTTTAGAAGTGGAGAAACAGCTCAACTAAAAATCTTTAGAATTTTCCAACGTGATTACTTAATTCAGCATGATGGAATTGAATGGAAATGAACTTCAAAGCTTACAAGGGGAACGTCCCAAGTGTCCACCTCCGATTTTGATGAAATATATCTCAAAATGTTCGTTGTGAGACCCTGATTAACACCCTGTATTCACTTTTTGCGAATGCGCCTTTACAGTTGGAGAAAAAAAAGTTCAAAGTTCGCATTTGAACTGCTCGAAATCGTTGGAGCGCGTTAAGTGTAGAGAAATCGAAGCTCCGTTCAAAGGTAACTCTGTGGCGCAGTGGCGCCGGCGCTCGGCTCGCAGTCGAGAGGTACCGGGTTCGAATTCCCGGCCGGGTGTGTGACTTTTTGCACATTTCTTACCTCCAATTCTCACATGTGTACAATCGTAATATTATTTCATGACCTTTTCAAAATTATTTTTACGTCATTTTCACGTCATTCCTGTGGATAGAAGGTTAGTTGTAAGAATTTCAGAATCAATAATTCGACGGCATTCGGGTAGGTATTCGCGGTAAATGTTACACCAGGAAATAATAGCGTTCGAATAATTTTGAAAAGGTTATTGTGAGATACCAAATTCGGGTCAAAAATAGAGAGGGCAAGGTGTTATATACAGAAAGGGGGCGATCCGCTGAGCGTGTATTCTGACAACGTTGAATTTGGTTCATTTTAATTCTCGAAAAGTATCGAGCTATCTAGTATCTAGGGCTCTGCGATTACCACCGAATTCCACCTTTTCTACTGGTTCAAATGGACAAAATGCCATGTTGCCAAACAGCTACTCGAAGAGATAAACAGAAAAACAAAAACAAAAGAAAGCGTAAAGCCCATATAACGAAACAGAAAAACGAAGGGATAGGGATCAACGATGCCATGGAGTTTTGAAATTTTACGGCCCTCTCCAGAACTGCTTCGTCGTCAAGTTCGTTTTTCGATTTAAAATATCGCGTCATACCTTCCTCTGAAGTATCCGATTTCGCCGTTTAAATCTATCAAGCCACGATTGAGAGGCTTTGAATTTTACCGCCTCTTTTCCAGTGTTGGAAAAATTCAATGCTGCAGTTGTTGCCCATTCTCTTAAATTTCGACCCGTAACAGGTCTTCTTTCAGCTCTCGCTTCTTGAAAACGGCTAATAGTAAAGTCATTAATTACTTTCAGTTTTTCGCGCTTCGTTTCAGACTTTTTAATATGTACTTTCCACCTCCGTAATTGGCACTCACTGGTCAGCGCGGCGCAGCATTTTCTCCTTAAAGTTGTTACACTCCACTTGGGGTGGGCTACCGCGATGTTGACAATTTTTTTTCTTCTTCAAAAGCACAATATCACACTTTGAGACATCTAAATCGGCACTTTCACTGTCACTCTCGCGAGCAGTTTCATCGCCTCCGTCATCACTTTCACGAACACTTTCACGATTAATATCGTTGTCAGCCTCCGGCTTTCATTATCACTTTCGAAGAAAATTTCCTCTTGGAATTTAAAATTTTTTACGACTTTTTCCAAGGCCACAGAAAATTCCTCCCGGATCAACTTTCCCTTCTCAGATACTTACTATCTGGCGACACTTGCCCCTTAAGAGGTTTTTTTCCCGCTAAATTTTTTCGCACACGTAAAACCCGTCTGCAATGTCTGGAAAACCAGAATCAATGATGCTATCGACAAATTCTACTCGTATTTGCGCACATCCACCGCCCGACGTACAATTTTCTATATATAATTATTATTATTATTATTTTTTTTTTTTTTTTTTTTAAATAAGCATTGTTGGTGTTTTGTTATGTTGTTGGATAAATTTCCGATCGATTTTTCGATGCAGGTCGATGTTTCGATGTGAATCGATACTTCGATACCGATCGATAGTAAGGTGCTTTTCAACCTACTATCGATGTTTCGATATTTTTCAATTTTGCGATGTTTGGATACATGACTCCAATGTCGGACATCAATATCGTGGCGACGTCGATGCTTCAAACTAGATATCGCACCTAGTTCGAACGTCTAGACAATCAAAACATTGACAAAGGTCATCGACTGCTTGTGAGGGCTTTTTAACTCAACACAGCTTTGCGGAATGTAGGGGAGGACTGGGGCAATTGTAACACTTTCGACATTTTCAGCTCTCCAGACCTTATTTTTGCTCTTAGGACATCGACATTTTGCATGGATTACCTCCAAACTATCTAATTTAAGAATTCTTAGCCATAAAGCTCATACTCCAAAAATTACAGCTTTTATAACAACTTTTCGAGCTTCCGGACGAATGTTACAATTGCCCCGCGGTAGGGGCAATTGTAACAGTGCGTGGGGCAATTGTAACAAATGAGTAAGATGCAAGTTATGAGACTTGCGCCCTTCCAAAAAAGTCTTATGATTAATTTCTCGTAGGAGAGGAGTAGTGTATCCAATTTTCGACTCACCCACCCCTCTCCCTTCCTCCTTCACCGCCCCCACCCCCACCCAACCCCTTCAACCCACCACCCCTGCAGAAGCGTAGAAACCAGTGCAGGGGCACATGAAAAATGCTGCTCTATTTCACAGCATCCTCCGTAACCTTCCCCCCGCTACGATCGACACCCCCTCCCCTCCCTCCACCCTCCCTCCACCCTCCCTCCACCCTCCCTCCACCCTCCCTCCACCCTCCCCCCACCCTCCCCCCACCCACCCCCTTCATACTGGATCCCCCTTCCTCCTCTTGTGCAGAAACATTTGACAAAAATTGAATAGAAACTGCGGAAGACAATCTTAAAGGATCCCCCTCATCACCCCCTCCCCCCACTCACCACCCCTCCCCCCTCTCCTCCCCTGCCACTGAGTGGTCCACCGCTGATCGATCCGCCACGGAGTAGTCCGCACCACTAACGATCCGCCACTGAGTAGTCCGCTGCTGGCCGATCCGCCACTGGTTAGTCCGCCACTGAAGATCCACCACTGAGTAGTCCGCCGCTGGCCGATCCGCCACTGATGATCCGCCACTGAGTAGTCCGCTGCTGGTCGATCCGTCACTGGCTAGTCCGCCGCTGTTCGTTCCGCCACTGGCTAGTCCACCACTGGTTAGTCCGCCACTGGCTAGTCCGCCGCTGGCCGATCCGCCACTGATGATCCGCCACTGAGTAGTCCGCTGCTGGTCGATCCGTCACTGGCTAGTCCGCCGCTGTTCGTTCCGCCACTGGCTAGTCCACCACTGGTTAGTCCGTCACTGGCTAGTCCACCGCTGGCCGATCCGCCACTGAGTAATCCGCTGATGGCCGATCCGCCACTGGTTAGTCCGCCGCTGGCCGATCCGCCACTGGCTAGTCCGCCTCTGGCCGATCCGCCACTGGCGAGTCCGCCGCTGGTCGATCATTCCATGTCAATGCATTCACAATTATCAACAAATACAACAAACTAACCTTCAATACGACGTGTTACAACTGCCCCTGCAGTCGTGTTACAACTGCCCCGCAACCGCACTTTTTAATTAAACAGGTCTCACTGGATAACAACATAACCTAAAAATTTGAAATTTGCACGAAAATGTTCCTTAGGGTATAAGGAATGAAATCATGCAAAAAGTTTACCCGAGCACTTTTATTAAACCGGTTTTAGTCGAAAGTGAAGCAGTCCAAAACCATGAACGAAAATGGGCGAAAACCATGAACTCCCTGTAAAAACCATAATTATGCACCGATTGCCGTGGAACTTAGTATGGTACGTTGGAGTAAAGTAAACAATATATTATAATGACCGCAGTTCCAATTTTTTCCGCTTGGAAGTGCCTCAACTAGCACTGTTACATTTGCCCCGTGTTACAATTGCCCCAGTCCTCCCCTAGATAAAATCTACGAAATTCCGGGATACCATTGAATCTCTAGATCATTATGGTTTATTGCACTTTCTTCGGAATCTTGTGCACATTATTTTTGCCAACATGACGTAAATTTGCGAGATTTTGTCACATAGTTTACAATGATAAGAAACTAGCCAAGACCTGGGGAAACGAGTCTTTTTCAAAAGACGTGATGAAAGTTAGTCTCGGGCTTTCCCATGATCAGCTTACATCGTTTGCGTAACGTACTTTGTTTCTTGCGTATTTAATGTAAAGTATCGAAGTTTTGGCGATTTGTGATGGAAAATTGTGCGTCGGGCGAAGGAAGTGCGGAAATACGTGTAGAATTTGTCGATAGCATAATTGATTATGATTTTCAAGACATTGCAGACGGGTTTTACGTGTGCGAAAAAATTTTGCGGGGAAAAACTTCTTAAGGGGCAAGTGTCGCCAGATAGTATCTGAGAAGGGAAAGTTGATCGGGGAGGAATTTTCTGTGGCCTTGGAAAAAGTCGTAAAAAATTTTAAATTCCAAGAGGAAATTTTCTTCGAAAGTGATAATGAAAGTGCTCCGGAGGCTGACAACGATAGTGATCGCGAAAGTGTTCGTGATAGTGATGACGGAGGCGATGAAACTGCTCGCGAGAGTGACAGTGAAAGTGCCGATTTAGATGTCTCAAAGTGTGATATTGTGCCTTTTGAAGAAAAAAAAAATTGTCAACATCGCGGTAGCCCACCCCAAGTGGAGTCTAACAACTTTAAGAAGAAAGGGCTGCGCCGCGCTGACCAGTGAGCGCCAATTAAGGAGGTGGAAAGCACAAATTAAAAAGTCTGAAACGAGGCCCGAAAAATTGAAAGTAATTAATGACTTTACGATAAGACGTTTTCAAGAAGCGAGAGCTGTAAGAAGACCTGTTACGGGTCGAAATTTAAGAGAATGGGCAACAACTGCAGCATTGCATTTCTCCACCCTGGAAAAGATGCGGTAAAATTCAAAGCCTCTCAATCTTGGCTCGATAAATTTAAACGACGAAATCGGATACGTCAGAGGAGGGTGACGCGATATTTAAAATCAAAAAACGAACTTGACGTCGAAGCAGTTCTAGAGAGGGCCGTAAAATTTCAAAACGCCATGGCATCATTGATCCCTTCGTATAACCTGGACTATGTGCTGAACACGGATCAGACTGGTTGCGAATACCGCGTCATGGTGAATCGCACCCTATCGAACAGAGGCGAGAATGCCACGGAGGTTTACCTTGGTAATTTTAATAAAGTAACCCATAGTTACACTGCCCAATATTGCATTTCAGCCTCGGGCAAGCTCCTCCCGAAAGTTTTTTTGTGCCTCCAGGAGCCAACAGGCAATTTTGGACCCATCGTAAAGGAAAGGGTTGAAAGTTTAAGTGAAGAGGTAGGAAACGTCGCAGTCACGTGTTCCCAATCAGGAAAGCTCACGAAACACCATGTGCGCATTTTCACTGAAAAAATCATCGTCCCCTACGTTAATGATGAGAAATTTCTGATGATCCTTGATTCTTGGGGGGGTCAGAAAGACCCTTCTTTGTTTTATGATTATTTTACATCTGAGGATGGGGAAAGGAGAAGTCAGGTCGAAATTATTCCACCTTTATGCACGAGATACTGCCAGCCCCTGGATGTCTACTTTTTCCGCCAAGTTAAAGGATTTAGCAAAAAAATCCAAAATTGTGAAATTCTTTTCCGGAACGGGCGGGAATTATCTTCGCGGGAGGATGCGGTGCGGATCCATTCTCTGATCCATAATCAACTGTCATCGGTAGCTTTTGGAGACATGATCAAGTATTCCTGGTTTGCAGCAAAGTTAACAAGTACGAGGAATAGCTTTGAGAACATCGAAGAGGTGTGCTTCCCGCGAAACATATGGCAGGAAAAGTGTTCTTTTGAAAGTTGCGAGGGAAACGCGTTTATCTGTTGCTCTTGGTGCCGAAATAATCTTTGTTTTTCTTGCTTCTACGACAAATTTCACCCTAATCATTGTGTTTAATTTAAATAATTTTTAATTTTTAATTTTGTATTGGTTTAAATTTTCATCGTTTTTACAACCCAGATTTTTTTTCCAATTTTTGCTTCTCCCTGTGTTTTTCTCGTTTCTACCACAAATTTCACCCAGATCAAATATCGTGCTTCATTTCAATAGTTGTTCGTTTTTAATTTTGTTTTTGTTTAAATTTTTATTGTTGTTATTACCTAGGTTTTTTTTCAATTTTTATTTATTTATTTTTCGAAAAACATAATTGAATAATTATTTTCTGGTCGTGCGTGCTATTTTCTTCCGTTTTTTCCTCGCAACATTTTCGCCATAGTCAACCTGTTTCGTTTGGTGAGTTTTTATGCTGTTTTTTTGTTTCGTTATATGGGCTTTACGCTTTCTTTTGTTTTTGTTTTTCTGTTTATCTCTCCGAGTAGCTGTTTGGCAACGTGGCATTTTGTCCATTTGAACCAGTAGAAAAGGTGGAATTCGGTGGTAATCGCAGAGCCCTAGATACTAGATAGCTCGATACTTTTCGAGAATTAAAATGAACCAAATTCAACGTTGTCAGAATACACGCTCAGCGGATCGCCCCCTTTCTGTATATAACACCTTGCCCTCTCTATTTATGACCCGAATTTGGTATCTCACAATAACCTTTTCAAAATTATTCGAACGCTATTATTTCCTGGTGTAACATTTACCGCGAATACCTACCCGAATGCCGTCGAATTATTGATTCTGAAATTCTTACAACTAACCTTCTATCCACAGGAATGACGTGAAAATGACGTGAAAATGACGTAAAAATAATTTTGAAAAGGTCATGAAATAATATTACGATTGTACACATGTGAGAATTGGAGGTAAGAAATGTGCAAAAAGTCACACGCCCGGCCGGGATTCGAACCCGGTACCTCTCGACTGCGAGCCGAGCGCCGGCGCCTTCGATTTCTCTACACTTAACGCGCTCCAACGATTTCGAGCAGTTCAAATGCGAACTTTGAACTTTTTTTTCTCCAACTTTAAAGGCGCATTCGCAAAAAGTGAATACAGGGTGTTAATCAGGGTCTCACAACGAACATTTTGAGATATATTTCATCAAAATCGGAGGCGGACACTTGGGACGTTCCCCTTGTTAGGCTTTTCATCAAAGAAAGCTTTATTATAAAATCATAGCGTGAAGTCTCAAACCAAGTTTTCTTTTGATTCGAAGGAATGAAAATTGATAATTCGCCAAAGATTATTTCCTGGATTTTTGCCCATTAATTTCAAAAATTTGAATTAACTAGACCGTTCAACATACTTCAAGTGGGTTTCTTCAAATTTCTTGAGTCTTAAATCTAGTAATTATAGCATTGTTATAATCATTCGAGCAATATCTTCGCAATCCTTATGAATAATGTAGTATTGACTACAGATAATTTTGCCTGTGTTAACATTCATGAAAAATCACAAGATTATGCTGAAATCCTTCCTAGACTATGTACCAAGGTCTTGTGAACCTAAATTTTAAAGGTTAATCCACAAAAATCCTGTAATAATTGAGCATTTAACAATCAAAATCATGTGAGACTTGTCATTTTTTTATGGGTAAAATTTCAATTTGATTGCAATACAGTGGCAATTTAGATACACTTTGATTGCAATTAAATCCCAATTTAATTGCAATTAAATTGCTCTCCAATTTCAACCCCCATAAATTGCAAATTAATTATTAGCAATTTAATTGCAATTTCGCTTGAATTTTGCTTCAATTAATTGCCCCAAATTGCCATGATATTCGAGGATAATTGGCAATTAATTGTTTATTTAATTGCCAATTTTGTAACACTTTGCATGCAATGAAATCGCTATAAATTGTACAATTAAATCCAAAATTCTGCTGCTTGGGTGAATGCTTCTTTACAGAAAAGCATTACTGCTGCGCATAGTTACACCTCCTGATCCTCTCAGGGTGCTTTGTTTCGGTCGCTGGGTCACTGACACATCTAAATTACATCTTTACTTCCTTACCTTTTGTCTGTAATTCAAATCTGGACAAGTTAAAGGGTTCAGGGGGGGGGGGGGGGGCAACACTCAAATAAAGCTAGAGGAAGGCTACAGTCAGGAGCGCATGGGAGGACGGTTGCTTGATGACGGGACTGAATCACCCTACCGCAAGGTCCTTTACAGTCGACAATGTTTCTAGAGCTATGTGATGGAAGGGTAAGAGGTAAATGAAGGATGCAAGCCTCAAAGAAACAAATAAAACACCCGTAAGTCGAAGAATATGCCTGAATAATGCAAACAAAGACGCAAGTGAAGTTACGGACTGAGGATTTCTCTAAAATCTGTGGTAATGTCAGGCATTACAGGACTCCAAATGTTAGTGCAGGTGTGCTAATATACTCTGGCACATTATTCCTCCGAAAATTCTGAAGAAATAACTGCTAATTGTTGAAATTTATGGTAGTTTTGTTGTTCAAAGAGGTTGGAAGCAGAAATGTAAACAATGGGGTACCATAACCTCACTTTCACGAATTGGTTCAACATATGGGAGCGTTCAAGAATTCTCCAAGTAGCTTCCCCGCTAAACCGCTAATTTACCAAGTCATTCTTTTATTCTCCGATTTCGTTTCTGATAACCCGGGGAAGCGCATCGGAGCGTTCTTGAACTCCGATGAAGTTCATCAGAACTCTTCCCCGGGGTACACCGGCTTTACTGGAGTTCTAACTCCGGTAAAGCCGATGAAAACAAACATGGAGGAAGTAAACAACCTATTTCCGTGAGTTCTTATGGGTGTTTTGGAGGTTATAGAAATGTAAACAGACATTTTTAGCAATAACACGATCGTGATCGTTCTTAAATTCATCGGAGAACCGATGAGCTTCATCAAAACATTATCAGCTTTACCGTAAACACTCCCCGGAAATTCTGATGCACTTTCCCGGTTTACCGGATCGGAGAATTCTAGAACGCTCCCCAGCAGACATGACTAGTTGAAATTTTACGCTATCGCCTTACTTTATGCTGGTTCTTGGCATATGAGGATAAGCAAATTCCATTATCGCAGCCTCTGACAAATAAAAAATGTCTGAAAGGCCAAAATTTCCGCTTGAGAATCACATTCCGATTCCATATGGGAAAACCCGTGTATATCGAACCAGTTGGAACTTCGATAGGTCCAGCCGATTCACTAAATCAGTCTTTTCGTTTTCCAGAAACAGGCAGGATAAAAGTTAGACCAATCCAGTTCCAATAACCATGAACAAAACTCTGCATCCGCTCCCCTTTTTTTTTTTTTTTTTTTTTTTTTTTTTTTACTGCATTTCTCATTGCAAGGCAAGTGAGTTACTTACAGAGGGTAATGTTTTCTTGTTTGATTTGGAGAAGTATGCCAACGCAAATGAAATTAAGAACATGCATTCCTTACATCCAAACGGGAAAAAACTAAAGCTTACCAATGAAAGATACAGTTGTTTTCCTAAGATTCTTTAGCTAATAAGAAAAAAAAATTCAACATTTGGAATTTTAGAAGAACGACGAACAGCGAACTCTTACCTAACCTCATAAGTCCCATTCCCGGCTCCAACGGGCAAAGATTACTTAAACATATGTATAAGTAATAATCTTTGCCAACGGATGACAATCACGTGATCAAGTGAGCAAGTTTGTTACGAATCAAAAAATACTTCTAATAGTCTAGACTGGACATAACGCCTGCCCATTGAAGCCGATCGGTAGGCAACCACGATTACAGTATGTGCTAAGATTTTCGTAAATACATTGATTTAAATGGGAAAATGACTTTTCTTTAAATATTAATTAAAAATACTTAAAAAAAATGTTTCGTTCAGAAAACTCGGTACCATTTGAAAGCTCATGGTATGCAGATTTCGGTTCGGGCCAGTTTTTATACCGTTTTTTCAATCGTAATTAAACATTCTACAGAGGCTCAAAGTTAAGTAAATTTTCCTCGATTCTACGGGATGTTCCACCGTTTCGGTACCCCGCTGAGACAACCTACATAGCTGTATACATATACTCAATTTTACGTAAACGTTATGATTAAAGTTATATTGAGTGTCTCAATAATTTATCGCATAAATTTTATTTTTTTGAGCTGTAACCATTCAAAAACAGTACAAAGAAAACAATTTTATGAAACACCCTGTAGAAAATCGGTCCCAACTTTAAGCCCCTGTAGAATGTTTCTCGATCAAAAATCACAAATAGAACCGGCCCGAGCCGAAATCTGCATATCATGAGCTTTCAAATGGTACCAAGTTTTGTGGAAAAATATTTTTTTTAGTATGTATTTTTAATTCATTTTTTTAAAAAAAAAAATCATTTTCCCATTTAAGTACTTCAATGTATTTCTAAAAATCTTAGCACATGCTGTAATCGTGGTTGCGGCGTAGCCAGGAGCAACATGCGATTTTTGTCCCACTGTTCCACTTTCGCTTTGGAATTCGGATGTGAGGAGTGAGCAGAGATTACTAGGCTTAGTAATCTCTGGGAGTGAGTATATGTGCTCTCAATCACTATTTACAAAAAATTTCTATCACAGACAAGGTAAGAAATCTGAATCATACCATTCAGTGTTAAAAGATGCTGTGGACGACTGGAGCAATCCTCTTGGCAAGAAGAGAACAAATTCTCTGAGTCAAATTAATTCGGCTTTCTCAACTCTTTTCAGTGAGTCAGCGATGCGAAGTCGGATCTCCCTACTTCTGTGAATGATTCAGTGATTCAGTTGTGTCGATACTACTCAGTGCTCTGATAAATCAATTACTGTTGGAGACCAGCAAGGTTCGGAGCGTGAGAATGCTTGACTGCTTGAGCCCTCTGGGGCTCTGGACAAAAGATCATTGGTTGATTCTATCCCCTGCAACCAATTTTTGGAAGTCTACCCACCTTGGAAAGCCTCATTCGTGCCTGTATTCTCCTCATTGGTTAATAAATCCTTTCTGATTGTTGCTTTGCAATTGACTGAAACTTGAAACCAATTATGTCATCTTACGTACAATGAAATTAATTTAAGGTCTCATAATGTTTGGCAAACCTACCATTCTCCAATGGAAGCTGGATATAGCATTTCCATTCTTTTCTGTTGAATTCCTGTAACATACAACTTGTGAAAGGCTCTCAGTCATATCGTCATAGGTTTACGTCAGAAAAGCTTTCAATCATCACAAATTAGTGAGTCGCAGCAGTTGCTGCGCCAAAAGTAAGCTAGACTCGGCCCTGGCCAGTTTTTCATCTAAATTCAAGCTTTTTAAGAACTGTGTGTGTCCTCTAGTCCTCATGCGTACCTATTGCATTTAGAGGTTGTGCGACGTAAAGTTAACGACAGGATCCACCTCATATCCAGAGATCTCAGCTAGATTATCATTTTCAAATTCGGTGAGTGATTTCTCTTTCTAATGATTTGCTTTTCGAAGCACAACTTGTCATTTTCATAGAGCTATTGTCATAGAAGAGTACATAACTGAAGACAGGCAAATTCTGTGAAGCACAATGCTAGTGCGCTCAGTGAGTTCTGATCTGCTTGCATAAACGAGAGAGAGAGAGAGAGAGAGAGAGAGAGAGAGAGAGGAGAGAGAGGAGAGAGAGAGAGGAGAGAGAGAGAGAGAGGGGAGAGAAGAGAGAGAGAGAGAGAGAGAGAGAGAGAGAGAGAGAGAACAAGAGAGAGAGAGAGAAAGAGAACAAGAGAGAGAGAGAGGGGAGGGGTGGGAGAGAGGGCGTGAAGAAGGGGAGAAAGAATGAAAAAGAGAGAGGGAGAAAGGAGGAGAGAGAGAAAGTGTGAGGGAGAGGGGATGGGGGAGAGAGAGAGCATGAAGCAGGGGAGAAAGAAAGACAAAGTGAGAGGGAGGGAGAGGAGAGAAAGAAAGAGTAAGGAGGAGGGGATGGGGAAGAGAGGAGAGAGAGAGGGAGGTATGGTAACATAGTCAATTTCTATGGAAATTACACGGAACATTTTTAACCAGGGAGGTTAGGCCAGTTCCATCATGGCCATGTAGGAGGAAACTTCGGTGTTTTTTCGTTTGTTTTACAATGGAGCTATTGCAAACTTTTGTTACAGGCTTATTGATAGTTGATTTAGGGGTAAAACCCTGTAAAAATAACGATTAGCGCACAATAGTACTTCGCCCCGGCTGTCACTGACCCTTCCTACGCCACTGTATGCACGCTCCGTTTCTGCAGCTCTTGCACGGTGAGTTCTCTTCAAAACCACTCGTAAGCAGCGTCGTGTGATTTTCAAAATGGCCGCTTTTGGTTGTAACTATTTGGAGGAGGTCTGTTTTCCAGCTGTCTTCACACAGCATCGCTTCGTGACGAGCAATAAAATCAAAGTTTTTCAATCTCCATTTAAATGAACTCAATGGAAAATAAAGAAAATTAAAGACAGGACAGTGAGAAAAACGTCAAAGAGGAAAAAGGTTTTGAAGCAGCCGCTTGGGTCATCGGTAAACATAAACACACAAAAAATATAAATAAATATATTATGAAATCAGAAATTAAATTAATTTACATAACAGCTAAAAAAGTAAAATATGAACACTTTAATTTTTAGTTAAAAATAACAGATCACATCTTTGAAACTGGTTTAAAATTCAGGCGTTGAACGGTGCGATACAAATTTGAGCAATTTCATTCCATTTTATGGGTAAAAAGAGAGATTCGGTAAAAACAAAAATTGAAAGGGGGTATAAACAATTTTTTTTTTTTTTTCAATTTCTCTTATAGAAAAACAATTGAAAATCATTAGGTTTAATCGAGAAGTTATCAGATGCCCTTTCAATAAGACGCGCAGATATACCCATATTTTCTTTTGGGTAAAAATGTTTAGGACGCATGTAAAGTTGCGTCAAAATAACAGCTGAAATTAATTTAACTTTTTACCACAACTGCAATTTTACCTAGAGTATATTAAGGTGATTCTATGGCAAACTCCCGAAAATTTTAATCCGATAGATGGCGTCACTTGTCGCTGGCTCCGAAAAGAGCCGTTTTTGACGGTTTTCGGCTGTTTTCTCTGAACACACGAATAAGAGACGAAAAATTGGAATGTCAGCACCTGCTTAATTTTTTGCTTGATTTTTTGAGCCATAAATGGGCCAATTTGGTTCTAAAATAAAGGTGAAAGTATGCAAAGAAAAAAGCCTGTGTAATTTGGAGTTGTATCAGTAAAGATTACAGGTGAAACAGAAACCTGTAATCTTTACTGATACAACTCCAAATTACACGTGATTTTTTCTTTGCATACTTTCGCCTTTATTTTAGAACCAATTTGGCCCGTTTATGGCTCAAAAAATCAAGCAAAAAATTAAGCAGGTGCTGACATTACGATTTTTCGTCTCTTATTCGTCTGTTCAGAGAAATCAGCCAAAAACCGTCAAAAAACGGCTATTTTCGGAGCCAGCGACAAGTAACGCCATCTATCGGATTAAAATTTTCGGGAGTTTGCCATAGAATCACCTTAATACTAACGGAACAACTTTAATACATTGAACAAAAAATGGTGCTCCAATAGGTGTTTTTTTTTGTGTTTTCGTTTTTTGTTTTTGTTTTTTTTTTAATAAAGTTCCATATCCTTTCTGTTGCTTGATATGTTCTAAAAAATTCTGTAGGACTCTAGTTTTTCGGGTTGTTCCACGAAAATTATGTATTTTCAGGAGGATCGTCAATGAGTATATATATATATATTTTTTTCGTTTCATTTTTTAATGACAGGCTGATAGATACCATAAATAGATTTTTTAAAAATTTTTAATATGAATTGCTTTTGAAGCAGATTTTTTAATTCCAAACAATACCTCCTAAAAAGTGTCAAGCTATCAAAAGTATACTAGTCAGGTACTTAGAAAAGAACCGTCAGCAAGTCTGACTGTTTTTTTTTTTTTTTTTTTTTTCTTTCTTTTTTCAATTCATTGTTTTGGTAAGACTAAGATGCCGTACGTACCTACAAAGACTTTTACCATTTTCAAGAAGATATCAAAGCAGTCAATTATAAAAATAAAATATGGAAAAGGTTGGTACTGAAAAATAGAGAAGAGGATAATTTTGAACGCAGAATACTACAGTCAAAACGGAAACTCCTGTAAGAGTCAATTGAATCGATTTTAGAGTCAATTTAGAATTCAGTTATACCCTCCTGAGACCCCAGGGCAGACCATCTTGCCAGTAAATTTTATAGAGGTGGCGGCCTGGTGGCAAACTGTCTTGCCATATTTGTTTTCAACTCTGGCTGCTTCAGCACTGCACATCAGCTTCAAGATTTTAAGCGTGCCGTATATATACGGTACGCTTTTTGTTTTCATTGATTTTTTTTTTTTTTTTTTTTTTTTTCTTTTTTACCTCAACACCTGAAAAACGCCGTGCCGCGCCGTGGATTCAAAATTCAGAGAATTCCCTGATCTCGGGTCTCTAGCACTATAAAAATCCAGAAATCTCTGGGTCACCGGAGGTCACCATACGTATTCTATGCTTCATAGGGTGAAATCGCGATTCGACAACGTAACATTTTGTGTCTTTACACGCATGGAAAAGGTTGACTTTGAGCTTGTTCACTGCACACCAAATAGATTGATATTTTCCATTAGCATGCGATGAAAAATGTAACGTTGCCAAATTGTACCTACACTTCGCCACTGAAAGGAACAAATCTTGACATGTACCTAGGTACGGCATTATACAAAGGCATAACCTGAAGGAATTCACACATATTCGACTTAAGAGCTACCTTCAGCGAGCTATTGATTTGTATACACTTGGAAATAACCCTTTAGAGAAGAAAAAAACAAAAACAAAATTAAATAATTACTGTAATGAAACAGACCGTGTCTCAATACTTTAAAAGAGCTAGAATTACGGAACAAAAAGAGAAAATCTCTGTTCGGGTTTCTTTCTTTTTTCAACAAATATGTTGACACGGGACAAAGAAAGGCGAACAGACAATATCTCCCAAAGTAGGTGAGCTCTTATTTGTGGCCATAACACAGCTAGCCGGTAGAAGTCTGAGTTCTATGCTTATTTGATAGTTGCCCATCTGATATTATATGCCCACTTCGAATGGAAATTAGACATAGATACTAGATAGATTCATTTCAAGACGAAATTAGTTTATTGTCAAGCAGATTAATTCGTCGAATCGGAAGGCAGTGGTGCCCCCCCCCCAGCATTTATAAAACTGTAAGTTTCGATGGAGCTCCTGCAAGGTTTTGTTACAGGCAAATGAACTGTCCGGTTCTGAAGTAAAATGCTGTGAAGATAACAATGAGACCATTAAAAAACTTCTTAATTTACTTCTCGCAGAGGAAAAAACTCAGTTCTAAGTTCCACCCTTAGAGTACGTATGCACTACGTATAACGTATATACCTACGTTTCGCACTCCGAATAAACGAACCGTATATTGAATTAAATGCTGTCTTTCCCACTTTACGACGCAACGTATAAAATATTTTGCATTGATATCACTGTGTTCCTCGCTACAAAATCTGTTGGAATCAGTCTTCAAATTGATTGTTTAAAGACACCAAAAACAACAATCTCATAATGACACAATTCGTATTTTGTGTTCTTTTGTTTGGGGGTGTAAAGCGTCTTACGTAGAAGTATTTGCCCGGAATTATCTTTTGAATAATCATGAATGATTAACAAAATTATTCACATAATTTTCAGGTTATTCCTATTTAGTAAATTGAAGTTTTAACACTACCGCGCAGTCATTCATCAATTATCACCGCGAGTGCATACATACACGGGTGATCACACTATGGGGCCGATGCCCGATTTAGGCGGCCAAAACCCCCAAGTAGATGCATATGCCTCTTTTGACCACGTATGGACCTCAGAATCAATCTTTATGGTCCTAGAAGACCTTCTGTCCCTTTGGTGGTCCCTTTAAGCCCCTCCCCTCCCTCTACTCCATAGAATTGTACTTATCGCGCTTAAACCATTCTCGTTGGTTGAAATCAGAGATTTCTTTCGAGGTGCTTTCGGTTACTTATTCATTGAGAGTCCATTCACGAAGAACTCTCTCGCTCCCCTCCCCTCCTCTCCCCGCTCCCATTGGCTAATACAGGGGGCGAAGGGGCGATCGTCGTCCCCCCCCAGTTCGACCAAAAAATAGGGAAAAAGGGGGAGGGAAGGTGAAAGAAGGGGAAAAGAAGGGGGAAAGGAGGAGAGTAAAGCGGAAAAAGGGATCACCGGGGGGCGAAAATCCCAATTTCACCCCCCCCGTCTGTGAGGGCTGAATCCGCCAATGCCCGCTCCTTATCTCAGTCTTCCCCTTCCCTTTTTATTTGTTCGCTCCATTATTTTTGTTTTGTTTTTCGTTGGGAGTGATTTCGATCTACTCATAGAACAAACCATCTATTGCTGCAAGAAAAACATGGTTTACAAGTGCGAAAATCCTCCGCCGCGGCTTGACAATGACCCGCACTGATCTGAGGCGTTTGGGAGATTTGTTATCAAAACAAATGCCAAACCTTTCATGTTGGGCGTGATTTTAAAAGGTAAGACAACACTTTTGTACGGGGCATCCGATTCTTTTGTCCTTATTTTCTCACATGCATGAGGTGACGAAGATCCATCTTGTTTTCATCACGACCAAACAATTGGAATGTACTATTTCGCTGTGTCCTGGGTCACCTCGGTCATACTCGCGACACTTTCTATGACGGGCGAAACATTAGGTGCTGATGAGTTTTAATAAGTGCTCAAATGGAAACTGACACAGCTCACAATTAAAAGCGTATTATTTAGACACAAACTTGCGCAAAAAAAAAAAAAAAAAAAAAAAAAAATCACCAGATACATCATGTCTAATCTCAAAAATGCATCTCTCTTGAGCAACCAATGAAATGCTCGGTTCTATTGGATTCATTACAAGAATATCAAATTAATCAATTAACTGATCTGTTTTCTAATTTATTTTAGGTTAGTGAAATCTATATGACACTCCTAATAGCTGACAAGTTTGTTTTCGTAAGCATTCTTTTCTCCATTAATCAGGAGAAACAATTTTTTTCGCCATTTTTTATGTGTTTTTCTTCAAAAAGGCCGAAAAAAACACCTTTCTGCTAATTTGCGCTAAAAAAGCTGGACATATTCTGAAACTACATGAAATTTGGAATCAGAATCTGGCAACGGAATAGGCGTGACTCCGCGTGTACCGCTTTTTTGAGTCCACTGAAGTTTTGATGACTGATGAAATTCAATGAAAAAAGACGGATCTTCGTCACCTCATGCATGTGAAAAAATAAGGACAAAAAAATCGGATACCCATATGAAAGTGTCGTCTTACCTTTTAAAATCACGCCCATCATGAAAGTTTGGCGTTTGTTTTGATAACAAATCTCCCAGACGCCTCAGATCAGTGCGGGTCATTGTCAAGCTGCGGCGGAGGATTTTCGCACTTGTTGACATCATATCTTGATAACGTCGCCCCAGAGCCATTATCATGCTAGGGCGGTAAATTGTCATTGATTTGAGGTCCACACATGTTACTCTGAGCACCTTGATGTCAGAAATCGATTTATCTGAACCTAGGTTTTGGCCGCCTAAATCGGCCATCGGCCCCACAGTGGATCAGTCTGAGCTTTGACCCAAGTTTTCTCTACGAGGAGTGAATTTTAGACCTTCTGAATGTTCACGTCATTATTTTTGCAGCATTTTACATCAGATTTGATGATCCATTTGCCTGCAGTAAAACCTTTCAAAATCTCCATTCAATCTTTCTCTTTGATTTCGATCGATACAATACAATGTTGCCAGATTGTACAACCACAGAAAAAAAATTAAATAAAATAAAACAAAAAATCAATATATCACAGGTTTAGCGCTTGAGCTGTCTACAGTAAGGGAGTCCAGAACTTGGGCACAGCACAGAGGAGTGTCTACTTGATAAGAGTTATGGAAAAGGGCATAATCTACTTGGTATGAGAGGCTGTCTTTGCTATAGTCGGTGGTAGGCTCGAACCTGCGTGGCCCCAAAAAACTTCGGCCGGGAGGTAAGAAGTTCTTGCTTGAGTCGGCTGCCCCGTTGACGTCTTCTACGAGCTGGGAAATGAATGAGACGGATTAACGAACTATTTTCAAACCAACAAAATAAAAATAAAATGGGCTACCATGGATGGTTTACCTGCGCATTTTAGAGTTGGGCAAACTCTAACGGTAGGGTAAGTTAAAGCCAAAAAGGGGGGAGGAAAAAAAAGAAAGAAAGGAGAGAGAGAAAAAAAAAGGAGTGGCCTCCTTGGCCTGGCGGTTAACTGACCCCTAACCCAGAGGTCCCAGGTTTGAGTCCCGGCCGCGGGGCGACAAGATTTGATGACCTCAGATCTTGTCACCTTGCCGGAAGAACAAATGGAAGTGATTCTTTCCTCTAATGTCTTTTCTGCATCTTCTAACTTTCATCTTCGTTCTTGGGGCCTTAATGGTGGATGACGAACACTTAAACTGCTTGGGTGGGGGAGGGAGACTACACGGAGAAAAAAAACTTCGGTTTATATGGAACAACGAGGATGTTTGGTTCCAGTAACCGAAGTTTTCAGTTGTGAGTACCGAACTTCAGTTAGGAGAACTGAAATGGTTCAGTAGGAACGAAATGTGAGTCATAGTATTAGTCACACTTACCGAAACCTAGGGTACTCTTAACTGAAGTTCGGTACTCACAACCGAAAACTTTGGTTACTGTACCAAACACCTTGATGTTCCATATGAGCCAAAGTTCAGTTCTCATAACCGATTTTTTTTTCTCCGTGTATGGGAGGGAGGGGGACTAGGGGAGGGAGGGGGACTAGGAGAGGGAGGGGGACTAGGAGAGGGAGGGGGACTAGGAGAGGGAGGGGGACTACTAGTGGAGGGAGAGCGTTCAATTCGGGCAAGTGAAAAGAACAACTATCAAGCTTTTTCTACAACGTTACTTACGGAAGGTCTATCCCGACGTAAAATTGTGTGTCAGCCACACTTAAGACATCGAAACGACTCAAAATCCACTCGAAAACTCAATAAGTGTATCTAACAAAATTCAAAGATGGCGGTCGAATGAACGAGTCACAATGGGGAAGTCCCATCTATTTGTACCTTTCTCTGTGATAAATCACTTTTCTCCTCATAGAAAGATGCGATTTGGAAGGGACTCCTCCAATTGTGGCCTGCTCATTCGACCGCCATCTTTGAATTTTGTTAAACGCGTTTATTGCGTTTGTGAGTCAATTCTTGAACTTTCTGATGCTTCCACGTCTTTTTCTGGTAATTTTACACTAGAACTGATCCTCTACAAAAATGTAGCAAAATTTTGCAAGAGACCCATTCTCAACCAACGCGAGAGTAAAACTTAAATAAATGATAGTTCTTGTTACTAGAGCCCGTAGTTTCATTCGAGCCGGTGAACGGCAAAAAAGCCAAAAGCCACGAACGCCTTCATATCACCAACCTCCTCAATTGCATTTGCTCAACTGAGCGCGTTTTTGCCTACGTTGAGAATTGAAGGCGATTCCAAGCTCTCGGGAATTTTGACATTGCAATTTGCAAATCTAGGAGTAGGCAAATAAAGCGATCCAGCTTCAACTTGCAGCGATTTCTCACATGAAGCACAAGGAGCTTTGCCCGAGAATATCTTCTTTTTTGGAGCAGAAAAAGTGATCCACCATTCCCATCAAATAAAATTGTCTAAACTTTTTGATTTTATCGTTCGTATTTAATAATAATTACTTAATATGATTAATCGTTTAGACGAGTGCGTCAAAGATGAGACTTGTTCACGGAATTCTTGAAGACACAGGACAAATTGTGCAGAAAAATTGCACGTTTGTGCGTAATTTTTGTGGACTATCTCATGTTTTGTTGAGATTTTCGTCCAAGTTTTTGCTTGTACAAGTTTTTAAACTCCAGTTAATTGAGAAATTTTGAATTCTAAATCAAACTTTGAACTTTGCTAAACCAATAATCAAAGACACATTCATTCTGCGCTAGAATGCTTGGTTTTTTCATCCTTCCGACCTATGTCTCATTAAATAGAGCAATAAATCGATAAATAATTATAAAAATGTTTCAGTTTAGGGTGGTTCTCCTAACCGCCTTTTTTGAGGCGGGCAGAAAAAATTAAAACCATTAACGAGGAAGAACATTCACGGAAACCCTGCTATACATTATCGAAAAATTCAGACAAGTTCTTCAGATGAGTATCAAACGGAACTTACAAGATGGCGTTAAAGAGTGACCAAACAATTTTCAAACTGCGTCTGCGGTCGGCCGTCACGATTTACACACTCATTAGTCATGATAACGCAAGTATGGGCCAAGCTTCGTTGGGATGATGTCTCCGGGCCACAAACTCCCCCCCCCCCCCCCCACGATATGAAGATTCTGATATTTTAAAAAGTTACTTTCTTCTTAAAAAAGTAAGCATCCTTCATTTTTACGGATTTTCAATGTCAAGGGCATCGGTATGCGCTTTCACTTGTAAAATTCATGCATGATTCGGCAGTTAAGTCATGCACGCTTTAAGTCCGTTGTTGAGTATTGGACGGAAGAAATTCCTGCAAAAATACTAATCCCAAACTTGTACTCTAAAAATCATTGAAAAATCGAAGATCTTCAGGAAAATCATCATGATATCCCATTTTCAATGAAAAATCCCTAAAATGTGGAGATGTGATGAAAATGTATGCAATTTAACTTACAATCACGATAAAACAAAAATGTCCGAAAATCACCTTTATTCCTAGATGATGGTAAAAATCCCCAATCTCCAGAAAATCCCAGACATAAAAAAAAAAAATCCCCAGACCTGACAGCCTTTGATACGACCACGGAAAAAATACATACCTTGAGCTCACTTAGGAATGGGGTGAGGAGTTCGCCCTCTCGAGTTATTCGCGGTCTGACTAACTGAGCGCGGATGGATGTGGCTATCAGATGAGACTTCTCCCGCATATCTCCGACCCGGAACATTAGACAAAGTCGACCGTCGCTCTGACAAATTACGGCGCTCCGGCTGAAAAGTAGAGTCTCCGTCCTCTGCTTGGGCCGAGCCATTTTGGCGAAGATCACACCAACCATCAGTGCCTGAAAACACACTTCAGGTTATTTCGATCTAAAGACGACAAAGGGATAGCTCAGTTCTTATATGAATAGATTTATGTGGCTTTCCAAAGAAATCCTCGAGGTCAATCAATCGATCGTGATGAGCATTGATTATAAAATAAAACGACACAAAAATAAACGATGCGCGATTGCGCGCGCACATCAAATCTGAACTCGAGAAAAGAAAGCTGAGGGTTCATTCATCATCCTTTATTTTTTCATAGTTTTTCTCTCACTCTTTATAAAAAATTGTATTCCGTCATTATCGTTTCTTTTTCGATTTTAAGTATTTTTTGTGTTCTGATGGTAAGTAACCTACATTCTATCTATAAGAAGAAGAAAAAAAAAAAAAAAAAAAACGGTAGGGTATACTTAAAAATGAGGTCAATAATTTCGGTGCCATCGAATATCGAAAAACATTCCAAAAAGTTGCATTTTTGCGTTCGTAGGTTATAATCTGGTGATCACATTCCATCGAGACGTCGCAAAAGTGCACTTCTCTAGAATCTGGATATAAATTGCGCGGCAACGTCAAATACAGTACGGTACTGCGGGATTTGGCAAAAATATACATATTTTAAGCGTTACATATTACGGAAAATGTGTATCTTTCATGCCAAATCTAGCAACACTGCCTAGCAGTGGCGTATCGCAATTTAGCCGCGTTAATTGTTTCGTGTCCATTTAAACCTATGCACAAAGTGGGGTGCGAAGGTGTTCACCGAATACCCGAAACAGTTCTAGCTTTTTCATGGGTTTAAATGGACGAATTGCAACGTTGTCAAATTGCACGCTACGCCACTGCTGTCTAGTTGATTGTCTTGACTGATCACATAAAAGAACGAGACATTTGCTATATAAACCCTTGATGTATTTATACACATCAAAATGTTACAAACTTTCTCAGTATGATTTTTTGAAAAAAAGTAATTTGCGATCTTTGACCGACAAACCAACCACACACATGCGACATTCAGACACAAAATCAAGTTTGTTAATGTGATATCTGGCAGTTGGTATGCCTTTTTTTGGTTTTGTTTTTGTTTTTTGTTTTTTTTTAGTTTCGGAGAAAACATAATAATTTTAAGAGTGAGCATAGGTATTTTAGAGTCGGTAATGCTCAAAAATGACGATGTAAAAGTTCGCAACAGACCTATTCTTAACACATCACTTTTGGAAAGACTTTAACACAAAGACAGGAAAAAAGGAGTACATTTGGAGCGTGAGTAATATACATGAAGTAATTTGCAGCCTCCACCGCAAACAATGAACTTTTACGCCTTCTTACTTGTATGGTCTGTCGTTCAAACAGGCTGTTCAGGTTCTTCATAGAGCAGTTGCAATAAATGCAACAGTGCAGCTTTTAAATTTCAACAGAGACAAATGAATGACTCTCTGAATGCTGCACGACAAAAATCTACATTATTTTAAACGAAAGTGCAAGTGTTTGAGAGTGCGGGCACCTACACACAGAGATTGATTTAGCTGTTTCTTTTGGAAGGATTTGCATGATAAAGAAATACACACATGACAGAAACAAGCCAAATCTCACCTGGATAGTTGTATTAGAATTTTGTGTCCACGTAGCCACTCTAAAACACTTTCACTTTCTTTAAACCCAATTTCCACTGGATTAAATACAGTTTTTGATTTAAGGTTAAAAAAAGTGAGGCAAACAAACCAGATTCAGATCGCCTACACGGAAAAAAAAGACTGGTAGAATTTACCATCTGCATAGCTGATTTTGGAGGCTGCTATCAAGTATGGTAAATTTTACTATCATATGGTAAATTAAGATAACCTGTTGGTACATTTCACCACAAGGTACGTTGCATTTACCATACTTGATAGCAGACTCCAAAATCAGCTATGCAGATGGTAAATTCTACCAGTCTTTTTTTTTTCCTTGCATGCTGTCACACTTTGAGATAGAATTCTAACATGTGTCAGCGTCACTATTCTACACCTCGTTGGTGCTGGCTCACCTGAATCATCATTCCCGTGATGCTTTGGATGCACATCATGATGACAGCCTCCGGGCACTCCTCGGTAATGTAGCGAGAGCCGTATCCTATCGTGTGCTGAGTCTCGATGCTGAACAGGAAACAGGACGTGAGGCCGTGGATGTTATTGACACAGGGGACGTAGCTGCTATTGGCTAGATTTTCCGGCTCGAAATCGGCGTGAGTGAAAGCGATGAGCCACCAGAGAGCCCCGAATCCAGACCAGCTGAGAACGAAGCTCATGCTGAAGACCAAAAGGGTCCATCGCCATTGAGCGTCGACCAGAGTTGTGAACAAGTCACGCAGGTATTTTCGGCCGCGATGAGAGACGTTGATCTGCACAATGTTGTAGTCGCCATTTTTCATTACCGCCCTCTTCCGCTGTTTCCGGAGCAGGATACTGTTCTGCCGAAGTCTGCCCCTGCGATTTCAATCAAAACAAAATGCGGCACGCCTTAGAATTACTGCCATGACTCATAACTAATACAGTTTCTGCTTCAGTCTTCAGATGATCAAATTGGATCCTCGAAGTAACCCCGAGCTGAGCTTGTGGGGCTCGTAGCACCAGAGAGTAAACAAGAGTCGCAATTGAATGGAAGGCCTGCGTGGTCAACGTAGATAAGGGATTCGAACGCGGGCTGGCCTGGGCTGGCCTCTGATTGGCTGCAACGGGTGGAGCAAAAATGACTCGGGTATAGGGAAAATAACACGGGATTTTCGTTCCGGGGCGTTTATCTCGAAACCTAAGCAAAATAGTATCTAAACAATTTATACGAGTCGATTCAGCAGATTTTTCCAAACAATTTGATAGGTCATAAGTGCCACTTTATTGCAAATTCGAAAAGACTGTTTCAGTTTAAAAGTACGCACAATAGTGAGTTACTCAAACACTGCTCGAACACACGCCAAGCATGTAATCACACTATTGTGCGTACTTTTAAACTGAAACAGTCTTTTCGAATTTGCAATAAAATGGCACTTATGACCTATCAAATTGTTCGGAAAAATCTGCTAAATCGACTCGTATAAATTGTTTCGATGCTATTTTGCTTAGGTTTTGAGATAAACGCCCCGGAACAAAAATCCCGTGTTATTTTCCCTATACCCCGAGTCATTTTTGCTCCACCCGTTGCAGCCAATCAGAGGCCAGCCCAGGCCAGCCCGTGTTCGGATCCCTTATCTACGTTGACCACGAAGGCCTTCCATTCAATTGACTCTTGTTTACTCTTTGCGTAGCACAGTAGAGCGAGTCAAGGGAAGGGGTCGGACATGGAAAATATGACTGAAAATGCAAATTTGAATGTTTCTACAGTATAAAAACAGGGTGATTCTTGTTGTCAATTGAACAATAAAGCCAATGAAACCCCTTCCAAACTTCTAAGTTGCGTATCAACAAACACATAAGCATTTAAAGTCGCAAAGCCATGTCCGGCCTCTCCTGTTGACTCGTTCCACTGTGCGTCGCGCGTCGGTGTGCCACATACAATCATACATCATACATAATTTTCAAATGTTCGAGAAATATCGAACATTTGACGGCAAAACTTTCAACATACTGTGTATCTTCATGAGAAATGAATTTGAGCTGTCACCTCCTAGTTCGCGTTCGGTGAACTCAACAGTTAGTCTTTTATACAGGGTGTAACAAAACTAATGTGCCGAAAACTTCTGGAGCATATATTTGAGGCCAAAATAATACTTTTTTTCTCCTATAATCATGGGTCCGAAAATGCCTTCTTTTTGAGCTCCAGCCCCCCAAAGTTTTAACAAACTTCTGGTTTTTCTGGCATAGCGACCACCATTATGGACCGAATGTTATGAAAATTGGCGTCCCATTAGATAATGTTATGTGTAGAATCCATTAATGACCTCGAGAAAATCAGAAATTAAGTCTGACTGTAATTTTCAAGCAATTATGTACCGTTAAAGGCACAAATTTTATGTTAAGGATTAAAAGTTTGGACAAAATTAGTGAAAATCAGATGGGAAAAACTGTTAGAAAGAATTTGGTCCCTTGCATTTTTTCGATACGTCACGTCTTAAGCGAAATAATCGCCCCATCTGAGAAAAAAATAAAACTGGTAGATTAATCGAACAAGGTTGGTGATCATATACAGCAACACGGCCCGATTAATGTATCAACTTTTATTTTCCTATCCATTTTCTTATTAATCTATTCATAATTAATTATATCAATGGTATCAATAAGTAATCGGGCGGCACGATAGAATTAATCAGGCCTTGAGGTGATCATGTACAGCAACACGGCCCGATTAAAGTATCGGGTTTTTTTTTTTTTTTTTTTTTTTTTGTTTTGTTTTTTTTTTCAGTGGACAATACCCAGAGCGCGTATTTCATCAACTAACAACGAGAAAGGTTTGTGAATTTGGATATGCTAGATGGCCGGATCAGTTCACTGCTTTTTTTGTCGATCCAAACTCCTACTACCCTGATAAAATTTACCGTTTTTAAACAGCAAGCACCGGCTCTAACGATGTTGTCATTGATGACGAGACAAAATATGATAAGGTTGACAAAAGCTAATGTCATAATTGGAATACTAATCCTGAATACCTCGACAGGAAACAAGAGAGAAACAATGGAATATTGAATACAGTATCCTCCACTTTTCTCTTTCTCTTCGGCACCATTGCCATCCTCGGTTCCATTTTGACTGAGGTCGGTCTCTATTTTTGACTTTAGTTTTAATAATTAATCTGACTGTGACCGAAATATACCCTGCCAACGCTAAAAGACATGGTAATCTAGAATCCCACTGACTAACAATAATGGAGTAATACCTTCTTCACTACTAATATGCGAAAGCAATAATTTCACTGGTCTACGAACGAGACATCAAATGGACAGTAAAATTGACTCACAATAAGTCTTAAAATTTCTTACCTTGGGATGATTGAGGGTCAAATTTGAGATTCGGGTCCTGGGACATCCCTCGGGTCCAGGACTAGATGTCTGAGTTCCACTATCATACCAGTGTTGGAGCGACATTCACTTTCTGGACAAGAATCGCCATCACTTCCACTACAAGTGAACTCGCTCTCGTTGGTCGATGGGCATTTTTGCGCCTCTAAAACAGAGGACATAGTCTGCTCATCGATGTGAAGTTTAATGAAGCGTAGTCATTTTCGATACTCATAAAAAGGGACTATTGTATGGTTCTTATTTTACAGGGGTGCCGGTTCCCATCTTTGCATACAAGCTGCTCGTATATACTTTGAAATTAGGGGGGGGGGGGTGAGATTTTTTTTTTTCTGCAAAAGGAAGGAAAAAAATATTTTTTGGGGAAAGAAAGATCATAATCTATTCTCTCTCCCGTACTTTGTATAACTCCCTCCTAAGTGAGGATTTCCCCCCTAACTGAGAGTTTCCCCCTAACTGAGGGTTACCCCCTACTCAAGCTCAACTTTAAGGAGAAACATAACAGTTCAGAATGGAGCTCTTGCAAAGTTTTGCCGTAAGCAAATGAAACCATCGATTTTAGTGTAAAATGCTGTGTAAATAACAATGAGACCATTAAAAAAGTCTAAAGCTCATTCCTCGGGAGAGAAAATTTAACTTGAAGTTTCGGGTAGCCACGTTTCCATGTACGCGCCAACCTCGGATTCGCACCTCAAACAAACAGCCGCCCTCTTTCTTGTCAATCGCCTTAATTCAAGTGTATCGCCGCTATCGCGAACCTTCCGAAAGGCTGACTGAAATGAACATTGCGTTGCTATCGTGTAATTTATTTATCTAGTCAGGTTTGTGTTGTGTGAGCTTGTGAAAGTTATTTATTCTCTGATTCGCAATTGTCAACAAGCAAGATGGCGGCGGTTTGTTTGGGGTGCAAATTCGAGGTTGGTGCATACCTATACATGCAAGGGTCGCCGCCCAAAATTTAAATTTTAGTTTTTTCTGCGCGCGAGGAGTGAGTTTTATACTTTTTTAATGGTCTCGTCGTTATTTTCGCAGCATTTTACACTAGAATCGATAGTCCATTTCGCCTACAGCAAAACCTTGCAATATCTCGATTCAAAAAAAATAAAAATGAAATGGAGCGCCTCTTCGAAGAGCTATGCATCTTTTCGATTTCGTTGTTGGAATCAGCTCTCGAATTGTTTCTACCGCAAATATTCGCCAAAATCCTTCCCATGCCCCTCTCCCTTTCTTTAGATAGATTGATGATGAATATATACCTGCGACTGCCTGGGCGTGGAGTAGCTGATCTAATTCCCTGGAACTGCAAAGCGGCGTGTTCACCTCGTAAGTGTTATTAAAGAGATTGTAGTCGACCTCATGCTCGCCAGTCTCAGTCTTATAAGAAACCAGGGTCTCGAACCGATGACCCCAAAGGATTTCGCCCGGCAAATAAGATGACCGTGCTTGAGTGGTCATACCCGTGGATTCTATGACACCTGAAAATAAGTAGAATGACTTTTCTGTGCTTTAACCTAAAACGTATTCATTTGAACGAATTATCAAAGTCAAACATCCTAAAGCGATAAAGAAAATGTCTCTTTCGTCCACTCACAATGCTTATCAAGAGTGGAAGAATTGCTAAAAATAGGAGAGAGAGAATCAAAAGATATGAGTTCTGACTATTAAAATAATTTTGAATGAAAGTAAGTATGAAGATAATAAACCAACAATAACAAATGCTGACACTTATCAGTATGGCAGCGATAGTAAACCTGTAGACCACGCGTGGTGTGAGATGGCAGATTCTAGGGTGCCTGCCTGGCCCCCCATATAGCTCGTTGGAGCGTGTTTTACAATCTGAAATCTTTAATTAACCCCTTATGGACCAAGCCCGAGTTTACTCGTTTTTCTCCTCGAGTCTATTTCACATCATTTTAGTCTTCATTCCGGATAAACGCAAATATTGATGAAAACACTACAATAGACGGTTTTAGTGTTAAGTCAACGGTTAGCCTGCAACAACCACAACAATAATGCACTCATCGGTCGCAATCGGTTGTGATAAAACACTCACTCTCCCGTGACCCCCATGTACATCTATCTCTTCTTAGTTTCGAAATTCGTAGATATAGAAGGCCTTGTTTTACGACATTTTACTGCCAAATTCGCGTCAAAATGCCTCGAGGAATTTATTTCAGCCAAAAAATTTCACGAAAGATGTCTCTATATACGTTTTTTGAAATTAGAGTGAGATGGCAGCACCTACTGAGTACATGGGAGTTTTGTGAGAGCGAGAGAGCAAACTGTCTTTGTTTGGAACGCTCATCACCGGCATGGCAGCCGCTATTAAGAAAACCCTCTGTAGGTAAGGTCTAATCGGGCGCCTTCAACTCATCGTATAGGCAATTCCAACTCCACTGAGTACGAACAGTTAACTACCCTCCCTCTAGAATCGGAGGAGTGGTGTTCTCTTGAACTAACCTGCTCCTTAAAGGGTCCAACATTAACCTCTTGCAAGAAGTAAACAAACTAACCTGGCAACATGGCTGCATTTTTCACTAATATCGAGCACTTTCCTGGGTAATTAAGTATTGAGTTTAGAATCACGAAATCAATTTAAGACCACAGTAGAGCTATTTTAGGCAACCAAAACAAATTAATTCAGTCCATTTTCAACGTACTTTTTTCCGGGAAACTTGAAACACTGACCAAACACGGTTGGAACAAAAGTATAACGAAGCTCGTAAATCTCAGTAAAACACAATTGAAGCCGTCTCCAGAATAGGGGCCCACAAAACAACAGGTGTGCTCTTCGGCTAAAAACCTCCATTTGCTCACAATGCACAATTCTCGGGAAGAGCATTCCTTTTGTTTCATAAGCCCTTTTTCCGGGGACAGCTTCAATTTAGATGCTATTTAAATTGAATTGAGGAGTGCCCCCAAAAATTCTGGATAGATCAAAAGATAGCTTCAAACATTCCCCGAGTTTCATTTTTTTTTTTTTCGGCAGCCGTTCAAAAGTTAGATAGGGGGAGGGGGGCGGACTTTTTGAACACTCTGTATAGATATACTACAACAAATAGCGATTTCTAATCTTTTTTCCACCTCGCACCGGTGCGATCCTCCGATAGATGAAACAACCTGCCTGGACTATGACTTTCAAAAGAAAGTACCCTAGGCGAAATTCTCAATCTTAAATTTTCCCGTTATTTTCAATAGAATTTGCGATTTTTCAACTCAAACGCTATAATGGGCATTCTGCTCAGTGCTCAGTCCTTCAACACTTGAAAGTCACAAAATTGCTCAAAGCTTACCGATATTTGAAGGAGGATATTTGAGTATTTGAAGTTTCGACCAGGGTATAATTTCTTTTGAAAGTCATAGTACCTACAGAAGGAAAATTAAGCTTCTGCAAACTTTTGCTAGAGGCTTATAAATGAATGCTATTGGGGTTTAACCTGGTAAAAATGAAGAAAAGCTCAATAAAAAATCATAAAATCCACTCTCAAACTCATAAAAAGCTATCAAATGAGAGACCGTAATGGCGGTTCTTACCGCCTTTTACATTGGGTTTCCCCATCTCACTAAACTCCATCTTCACGAGGTGTTCTCGCGACACCACACAAGAAGAAAAAGAAGAAGCATACGATTGCCATTAGATTTAGGTGGTAATCACCGCTATTACGGTCTCGCGTTTGAAAGCATTTTATGAATTAGACAGTGGATTTTGTGATTTTTTAGCGCGCTTTTCGTCATTTTTACAGGGTTTTGCCCCACAATAAGCTATTAACAAGCCTGTAGCTAAAGTTTGTAACGGCTCCATAAAAATGTTGTTCAAAAAAAAAAAAAAAAATGTATTTAGTGATTACCTTCAAGCATGACAATGATTTCAAACCTTTCGGTGATCATATCCGCAGCAGATAGATTATACAGAGGGGAATCTTCGGTGATTTGATGGACGATGGTCGTGGGCCAGATGAAGAAGATGCGATCCTCCTCACCGTCACCGCCCACTTTCATTTCTTGCTGGTGAAATGGTAAGATTTCGCCCTCCCGCGTTATCTGCAACAACAAACGTTCATTACTTTACGATAGTAAACAATAATATACTGACGCAATTTGTTTTTTTACCTTGTATTTTGTACGCTGAAAAAATATGACTAGAAGCCAGGCCCGCCAAGTTTTACTATCGGGCCCTTCTCTGATTGAGTGGTGGTTGGGGGGGGGGGGGGGGGCACGGACAACCATCTCCCTGAGACATTTTTCAAGATTTCGCTTCCATAAACTAGCTCTCAGTGGCGGATCTAGAAATCTTTCAAGGGAGGGGGTCTGAAACCTACCTTTTAAAAAAAACGCCCAAAATTTCCTCGAAAATTCATATGTATAGACAATGTAAAGATTTGGCTCGAGGGGGGGGGGGGGTGATACACCCCCCCCCCCCCCCCCCCCCCCCCCGGTTGGATCCACGCCTGCTACCACTTCCAGCTATTTAGAGTCAACAATCTTCAAATGAAACTGATTTGAGTTTAAATTATTGCAACAGATCCAAGCAATTCCAAGGGTATACCTTTTAAGATAAAAAAAGATGAAGAGAGTTCAAATCAATGTCAGAAAAATTAAAACATGCGTGTAAAGTTTAGGCAGTAAAAAAGCCTGAGATAAATTGGATAGAAACAAAATCAGATCTCGTACTAAAATCGGTAAAAAACTGAATACCATTTTACCTTGAAAGTGTCCATAACTATAAGTATGCCAAAAACTCATAACTACATCATAAGTGGAATAAGTAGACGCTGAAAGGTAAAGGAAGAAAACGAAAACTAGAGGGCAACCGTCAGTGGCGGTCCGTGAGGCGGTGGGGGACTCGAGGTCTCCCACTTCTTAAGAAAAGGGCTTAAAAAAAGGTAAAAACAAAGGTCATAACACCTTATGAGCCCCCAATTTTATAAAGAGAAGGGTTAAAAAAAAAATGAGGAGCAAAAAAAAACAAAACAAAACCAAAAAGGTCATCACATTTTTTAAGCCCCCCCCCCAAATTTTGAACATACGGACGGCCACTGGTCCTCATAATCTAATTTAGAGGTGGTCGCAGGCCTCCGAGAAAGCCCTTGGAGACTCGAATGAAAGACAAAGCCACGACATCACAAAAAACTGATTTCTCCGGAATTCGTTCACGGAAAAAAAAGATTAGTGAAAATAACCATACGGATACCTGATTTTGGCACCTGCTAGATGTTATGGTAAACTTGACCGGAAGTATGGTACCTTTACCGATACTCTGAGTAAATTCAGCATGCAATCAGGTAACATCACCTAGTACCTAGTCAAAACATAGTACACTTCTGGTTAACATTACCATAACATCTAGCAGGTGCCTGCAAAATCAGGTATCCGTATGCTTATTTTCACCGTAGTTTTTTTTTCCGTGTTGTTGCGGTAAAAAATTTAACAAAATTCAATCATAAATGCGCCAACATTCAAACCATCTATCATCGAAATTCAAAATTTGCTCGATCGAGCCCCTTTCTAAGAGAAAAATAATGCTGCATTATTCATGATCTTTAAACGTGCCCAAACTATCTACATTTCGCGTCTCTTATATTGTTTATTTATTTCTTTCTTTCATGTCTTCCTATCTACGACCGCGGTCCTGTACTGAAAATCACGAATTTCATTAGATAATTGAATTCATTTGTTCTCCCGGTGGTTATCTTTACAACAGCTTAAACTGGAGGTGAAACTTGTGGCTATAATATATTGATAGGATACCTAACTCATGTGCACGCAAGCTTCATTTTTGATAATTCAAGCACGCAGAGACCAATTACAAAATAATTTTGACTGCACGGAAGAGTTGACGATTCCAAAATCTTCGGGGGGGGAGAGGGGGGGGCAGAGAGAGAGAGAGAGAGAGAGAGAGAGAGAGAGAGAGAGAGAGAGAGAGAGAGAGAGAGAGAGAGAGAGAGAGAGAGAGAGAGAGAGAGGATTCCATGACAAACTATCGCGCGACATTTCACCGCGGACATTTCACCGCCGCGACATTTCACCGCCGATACATTTCACCGCGCGACGTTTCACCGCCGAAAAAAAAATATATATTAAGGAAAGGAAAAAAGAGAATAAAGAACGAAAAAAAAGGGGGAAAAAAAGGAAATGGAAGAAGAAGAAAAAGAATAAGCTTATAATGAAAGAAGGTACAGTAGATGGAGGTATGAAGAAACATGATGAATTAGAAAGAGTACTGAGAGGTGAGGTGAGACACATTAGATAATACTTTCTCTGGAAATACTAAGTCATTATGTCACCCGGAAACAACTAAAACGAGGAAAAGAGAAACTGGGAAAAAGGGAAAGGGTATAAGGGTAGGTGCAGGGTTTGCATGGTGTCAAGGAATCAGTCGCTCTCAGACCTCCAAACTTGTGTGTGTTGTTCGTCCGTTTTTATCAGTTTTAATTTTTTTGATTAGTTAGTACATTTTTCTGAATAGTTTTAACAGTTTTTATTATAATCTTTTTTACTCCCAGCTTTTTACTTTTTTGACGGATTTTTTTTTTTTTTTTTTTTTTTTTTTTTTTTTTTTTTTTTTTTTTTTTTTTTTTTTTTTTTAAGTCAGTATCATTATGGATAAAATCGCCGAAATTATTTTTTTTTTCTGTTCATTATTTTTTTTTATTTTTTTTTTGTTTGTTTTTTGTTTTTGTTTTTTTCTTTTTTTTTCTTTTCTTCATTTATTTATTTTTTTTTCCGGCGGTGAAACGTCGCGCGGTGAAATGTCGCGGCGAAATGTCGCGCGGTGAAATGTCGCGCGAAAGTTTGTCGTTTGACCGAGAGAGAGAGAGAGAGTCTCTCTGAATCACTTCTGATCCACAGTCAAAAAATACATTTCTATTTTCTTGAACTGAAAATTATCACGCTTACTTTTTTGCTTATGAGCTGGGCCCGGATATGAGCTTCTATGATATGCGATTTTCGCATGTCCCCAACTCGGAACATCAGACAGAGGCGGCCATCTCGTTGGTTGATGACAGCGTTGCGACTGAAGAGAAGAGTCTGCGTCCGTTTCTTGGGCCGTGAGAGCTTCGCGAAAACAATGCCGACCATGAAGGCCTGGATCATAACGCCAATTATACTCTGCACGCATAAAACTATGATCGCCTCCGGACATTCGTCGGTGATGCTACGCGTCCCGTAACCTGCGTACAGCACAAAATAACAAAAAAAGATACATTATCTCGTTGCACATTAGAATTGCATAAATCAATGTTGCCAAATTACAGTCGAAATACCGGTGTGGCTCGAGAGTTACACGGAAAAAAGGACAGGTAGAATTTACCATCTGCATAGCTGATTTTGGAGTCTGCTATCAAGTATGGTAAATATTACCACCATATGGTAAATTCAAAGTACCTCTTGAGGTAAATTAAGATAACCTATTAGTACATTTCACCACAAGGTACGTTGCATTTACCGTATGGTGGTAAAATTTACCACACTTGATAGCAGACTCCAAAACCAGCTTTGCAGAATAAAAGTTCTACCTGTCTTTTTTCCGTGTAGATGGCGCTTCCTATGGAAGGGAGCCAACCTTTCGGTTTTCCATTTCCTGTTTGCACTCTATTGCCCCGGTAACAGTGGGGTGAGTAATGTCATCTTTGAGGACGATGGCTGAAAGGAGAAATTCAGACTGAAAGTTGGTGAACTCTTCAAAGTTGGTTAGATATTTCCCCCCAAATTTTGCTTGAAATTTTCCCAAAGTCAACGATATTTTCCTTTAACTTTGCCCGCGGTGCAATAGGAGGCAAACTTTGAGAATATTACTTTATCATTTAACCACAAGAGAACCAAAAATGGTTTACCTTTACAGATGGGTCACTTCTGCACAAAGCCATCCAATCATAACTTCTTTCGATGAAAATAAATGTTATCGCGATTTTTAGGAAGCTAAATTTAACCTCAAAATCGATCTTGTTTAGGCTCAAATGGAATTGAAACGATAGTTGGTTGTTCATAGTGCGTCACTGCACTAGCTTTAAAATTTCACTTGGCTCTTATTTGGTTCTTAAACGGATCTGTAGAAGATTAGTAAAAACAGAAAGCTTCTTAGTGGGAATTCATTGGCGGATCTAGGAATCTACCTTTCTCTCTCTCTTTTCCTATTAGAACGCGTGTGTTCGAAAAGGACAGATTAGGGGCAGTCACGTGAGTTTCGTCCCATTTTCTATCCTTTCCCAACACATGCATTCAAACGGTCAAAGAGAGACGACAATCTCCTGGATCCATCAGTGTGGAAAGCCTGGAAACCTTGCACGTACACAATATGTACGGACGCACTCGCGTACATAGTTCCCGCATACTTTACAAAAATCCTCAATATATTTGTTTAAATGCGTTTTCTGTAGAATGGGTCTGTTGCACACTTCGGCTAAAGCGTTTTAAAATATCAATTCTTATGTAAAAAGCCGTAAAAATAACAATGACAGCATCAGAAAACATCAAAATTCATTAATAAACTCACAAATTGCGAAAAACACTAGACACTACTCACCCCTGTATCTTTCCACCACGTGCACGATATTTCGCGAAATTAGCGCGGCGCATTCAAATAATCACGGCCGTCTTTCATCACAGCTGACTTCATAAACAAATAAACAGTGAACACGGACGGCGTCTGTTTGAATTCTTACGTCTCAATATCCTCATTTCCTCACAAAAGATTAAGAAAGGTACGGAAACCGACATTTGTGTCGAAAACTTATAAAAAATGAAACAATAACACACAGGAGTTCCAAAGATGATGATTGAAGTTGGAATCATACTTGGAACTCCTGTGTGTTATTGTTTCATTTTGATAAGTTTTCCTTTCCTTTCCAACTTCAATCATCATCTTTGGAACTCCTGTGTGTTATTGTTTCATTTTTATAAGTTTTCGACACAAATGTCGGTTTCCGTACCTTTCTTAATCTTTTGTGAGGAAATGAGGATATTGAGACGTAAGAATTCAAACAGACGCCGTCCGTGTTCACTGTTTATTTGTTTATGAAGTCAGCTGTGATAAAAGACGGCCGTGATTATTTGAATGTGCCGCGCTAATTTCGCGAAATATCGTGCACGTGGTGGAAAGATATAGGGGTGAATAGTGTCTAGTGTTTTTCGCAATTTGTGAGTTTATTACTGAATTTTGGTGTTTTCTGATGCTGTCATTGTTATTTTTACGGCTTTTCACATAAGAATTGATACTTTAAAACGCTCTAGCCGAAGTGTGCAACAGACCCATTGGAAAGGTTTTTCCAATTCTCAGGTCAATTGGGATTCATGAAAAAGCTGCTTACAACTTTATATCGTTTTCAGCTACTTACATAAGCTAATTTGGAAGCCATGTTATTTTATTGAGTCACGCTGCGCTTCACTTGTGACGTCAAAATGAACGATCATATTAAAATTATAAACAGAAAAACTATCGGAAAATTGTCAGCAACCTGGCAACTCTGCAATCTATATACTGAACATCAGTATGTATGATGCACTGAGATTAACGATCTCGGAAAGCAGGAGTCGTGGCCGCAGTGGCGAGGCGTGCGATTTAGCAACGTTCCTTTTCCCCCATTTAAACACATTAGAAAGATCGAAATGCCTGGTAATCGTCGAAGATTAAAGCGTTCGACCTTTTTGATGAATTTAAATGGAGAAAATACATTGCTGCCAAATTTCACGCCTCGCCACTGGTCGTGACAACAAAAGCAGGTGCGAAATCAGAGGTGTATTATGTTTGAGGCGATGTGTAGATAAGTTTTTATATGACCAAAGATTGCAAAGACAGCACCATTCTTCATTACAGAAGCTCATTTTAATGCTCCCGACTTTTCCAAGCAGTTTTACTTTTGAACTGGTCCTTTTTGCAGCTGCACAGATATGTAAGTATAACATTTTAAAAATATTTGTTTAAAATCCTGTCAGCCTTGGCCGAAAATTTTTCACAAATGTTTAACAAAGATTGGAATGCCCATGAACATTGTTATTTGCCAAAATAATAATTTCGTCAAATTTTAAAAACTTTTTTTTTTAAAAAAAAAAAAAAAAAAAAAAAAAAAAAAAAAAAAAAAAAAAAAACTATTCAAGAACCATTCTTTTGAATATTTTTTAAATGTTTACAGATGAATCGTATCTAAAAGAGCCAGTTTTTGACATTTTTTAAATAATTCTTTTTAAATGTCTGTACCGTCGGAGACAATAACTTTACCTACAATACAAGCCAAAGAACAATTCGATTGATCAATTACAGCCTCAGCAATCTCACACTTCATGAACAGCCTTTTTTCTATTAAAATGCTGATTTCAGGGGCAGGTATGCAACCTGTTCAACAAAAATGTCAGCATTTTCTATTGAGATGCCCATCATTCAACAGTAAAAGTTTCGGAGTGATGGAACTAAAGGGGAAGAGAACAAGTTTCTGCCCGGAGTACCCTCTTCATTCACAAAATAGTGTTACTTACCGATAGTGTGTTGAGATTCTATACTAAAAAGAAATGCTGTAAGCATGGATTGGACCCCAACCACGCATTTATTGAGATTATTGTCCGTCGATGGCTCCAAGTCTCCATGACTATAAGCTATCAGGTACCAAATGAGGGCGAATACGAACCAGCTGGTTACAAAATTCATGGAAAACACCAGCAATGTCCATCGCCATTGTGCATCAACTAAAGTCGTGAAAATGTCCTAGAAATACGAAGGAAAAAATGTGTTTGATTAACAAAATTCAGTATTAGTCTATACCTCTTTCTCCCTTTTTCATGACTAATACGTACAGTCGGCGAATAAAATAAAATCAGTCAATTCCTTAAATTTTGCTTAAGGTAGGCAACCTGTAATAGTATTACAGTAATACTCGCGTCAATGCATTTAAGGACTGCAGATGGCCTACCTAAGCCATTATTTAAGGTGGTGACTGACATTATTTAATTCGCCGACTATACTTCTCTTTGTGGTACGAAAGTCCTTATTGGAGCGACAAAATCGAACCAAAAAATTAATGTTCCCTGAAAACCATTCACAGGAAAGGATATAGCATAGTATTTATTCTTTTTTTCGTGCACCGACCTGTCTGTACCAAAAGGATTTTACGTCAGACAAGGAAATAAAGTTATAGCGTCACGGCGCACTATGTGGTATTTGACCAAAAAAGTTGGCATAAACTGTTCTTACCGTCCAAATGACACGAAATTTGGTATCATCAGAAGATTTTCTTAACGCTGAATTCAAGTTTTGCATCAGTTTTTCAAAATTATAAAATCCAAGATGGCTGCCGACAAATTTTTCGGCTAATCGGTCGGCAGCCATCTTAGATTTTCAAATTTTGAAAAACTGATGCAAAACTTGAATTCAGCGTCAAAAAGTACCTCTGACCACTGAGTTTCAAGTCATTGTTTGGACGATGTTGTCAAATTTCACTCGACGCCATTGCTTGTAGCGGTGTAGCTCCTACAACGCGCGAAAACGCGAATTTTGTGAAAAGACGCAAAATTCAAACTAATTTTCCGGGCAATATCGCATTTTCTGACTTCAGGGTTTAAAAGTACGCACTAAAGACTATCATTTCTCGATTCACAACCAAAGCTAGAGCAAAAATGAGTCCGAATTATAGAACAGAGGAAAGAGTGCGGACCCCCTTCCCCCTAAACACCAAAATTTGCCTTGGGGGGGGGGGATTAGAGTTTAAGGAGAAATAATACGAAATGGAGAAATATTTTGAAATATTACGAAATTACTTTTGCACCCCCCGCCCATTTGACAATTTCGGACCCCGAATCCGGCGGACCCCCCCCCCCCAAATCCTCGAAAAATTCTTGGCTGTGCACCATCACTGACTCAACTACCCTATCGCGGCAAAAATTGAAAATATACAAAACTGACGATAAGTATTATGCTCACCTGCAAGTACCGTCTTCTTCTTTTGGCAACGTTGCCTTGAACGACGTTACAATCGCCATGCTTGAATACTACTCTTCTGGAACAATATCGAGTTTGCCGATATCTGAAACATAATTGAGCCGTAAGATAAATTAAATTCTATGCAAGCAATAACAGTAAGAAGCACATGGAATAACAAACTACATTCAGGTACCGGTACCCTGGTAGTCTGTATAAAACCAGGTAGGTGTAAAATTGCTTTCAGAGCTTAGAACTTTTATCAAACTTTTTGAAGCAACACAACGCTGATTCGGTAAGTAAATAAAGTACAGAGTTTAATGCATAGTTCATTAAATCAAGTCACACAATTATTTATTATAGGAAAGTTATGTAAGTATTCTTGACTGACAAAGCTTTTGCGTTTTATAGTAGTTGTTCGCTGTTTTTAAATATAATTTTATTTTAGTAATAATGTATCTTTTCAGTAGCCGGGGGAAGTGAAGGGAGGGGGTCGATGCAGTGAATTGATCTCAGCAGCTTAAAAGGATCATTATGATGATGCGCCCGTTATTAAAGAAACTAACCATAAACTAGACCAGTGTTCAAAAGCATCCAACGAAGCACTGGGGGCAGAAATTTGCACTTTAAATCCAAAAATCAGCAAGATAAAATCGCCTCAAATTGACTATCACTTGAAAGTTGAAGTATTGCAGACATTCTGTGTACATTTTTCAACTAGAATTGTGAGTTAGAAGTGGTTCAAGCGAGTAAAATTTAGTCCTGGGAGCTTTTAAACGATCAATTTAGGCAAATATATCTTTCGGATTTTTATGACCGACAAATCGCGACCACTTCTACCCACTGCGCGGCAAGAAAAATATCTTCATTTAGCAAAAGGACTGAAGAGGTAGACTACGAGCTTGCCATCGCGCTACGATTGATTCCGCTGACTTACAACAAAGTTTCACAGCTATACTCTATAGGCAGCGGTGGCTTTTAAGCAATCGGTTACCATTTGCCTCACTTTATGCTGAAGTAATCAACTTTTTAGAGGTTCAATTGAGGCCAAAAAAGATTGATTCTTTTTCAAAGGTTTAAATCGATTTTTAGGAAGTCAAATACCACGAGTATCATCTCCATGAAAAACCATTATCCTTGTTTACTGGCAATTGCGATTCATACGAGAAATTCTACCGATTATATTGTCTGCGTTACTCTGTGATGATAATAACTTTTTACACCATAGAGAAAGCTGAAATTAGATGGGACTCTCCCATTAATTATGATCGCTAGATGGCAGCCATCTTAAAATTTTGTTTACATACGCATTTGTTATATTTGTGAGTCGATTTTGGAGCTTTTTGATAATCCCTAAGTCATTTTAAAGATAGTTTATACTTGAGTAGACTATCTTTATTTCTGTAGCAAAAGTTTCATAAACTCATTCTTTCAACTGTGTTAACGGTCTGACTTCTTGCTAAATGAAAAGAGGCCCGTGATATTAACTTCTACCCATCAATATGTAACTTTTTACAGTGTGTCCTAGAATTCCCCATCAGGTTCAAGTCAAAAAATTCATACTTCATTTCCACAAACAACGGGTCCCTGTTAGTTGTAGGGTCGGTGGTATTGTCTTTTGATTTGCATGAGAAATTCTGCGAACCACAATGCTAAGGAGCAGACGCGTTGTCCATCGAAATGTTTTTTTAACCTGAGTCTGGCGGTAAAAATTTCCGAGGCATACTGTACGTGAATGTCAAATCGAGGAATTTGACTATTCCTCTGAATCTTCAGAGTCACTGAGATGAAACAATTGACCATTTCATGAGGGGTAGCAAAAAACTGACCGTTCTGTTGAATAAGTGAAGGGTGTAAATAACACACAAAAATGTGATCACTGACATTTGTATCCGTTTAAATGATTTATAAGTACCAATAAATAAGATTATTACATTATAACAAGATGTAGATAACAAGTCAATTCCTCAGGTAATTTAACCTGTCCCTTTAATTTTCTGTTTCTGATCATTGAACTACTAATAATGACTGAATCACTGAATTTTCCGGCGGCGCGGCGCGACGCTTGGAGACAAGAATGGACTAACACGATTCACAGTACTCAATTTCATCAGGAGATTTGGCTTGGTGCCACGACTTTTTCACTGAATTTTCCGGCGAGATAGTTAAAAATGAGCAATGGAAAATTTTGATACCGTTTTTTCCTGGTGAAAATTAATCTTGAGATATTCCGTCGGTATCTCTAGACTTCGCTCTGAAAAATTCACGAAAATCGTGACTTCATTTTTCCTGCATGGATCTTGTAGTAATAGTTCGTCCATATGTTTAACTGTCACGCTAGAAAATTCAGTGAATACCCGTGGTTAACCCTTGTGAGCCTAAGGTATTTCGGTAACACAAAGGACTAAGGGGGGGTATTTTTGTACCCCAAGGATATTTTCATGCAGCACAGTTAGTATCAATAATTTTGAAACTTTAATGGATGGATTATGTACTTAGTACCCTAAGAGAGTAATTTATGTGAAATTTGAGTAAATTTTTGCTATGTTGCCAAATTTACACCTACTTTTAAAAAAAATGTCAAAATAAAAAAAATGGAAAAAATGAAATGAGGTACCATCTTATTTTTCCATTTTTGATAAATTTCCAATTTTTTTTTCAATGATCTGACTTAATATTCTTAATCTACATAAAATTTCCGTAAAATTCACTGTAATAGATGGTTCCAAACTTAAAACTGGCAGGACGAAGGGGGGGTATATTTGTACCCCAACACTTTAAATTTCTATAATATCGACAAAAATTCATAAAAATTAATGAAATTTGGTAGACGTGTTCTAAGTATCCTAACTTAAAATGTCATGAAGTCCCAAAAAATTTTGAGCAGTTTTGACAAAATGGCGTCAAAAAAACTGGCCTGGGGTACAAATGTACCCCCCCTTAGGCTCACAAGGGTTAATGAAAGCCTATCTATACGCTTATATTTCATATTCTTTTTTTTTCAATCACAAATGATAATAATATTAACTTAAAAATTAAACAAGCCGGTAAAATTTCCCGAGTTAGCTGATACATATTTCTTTTTCCACGATTATTTTTTTTTCAAGTACTTATAAATCACACAACCATCAAAACAAAAATTATGGTCATCGGTCACATTTTCGCGATTCATTCTTCCTATTTTATTCCGAGGGGTAAGGAATCAAATTTTTGCTGCCTTAGTTCACGGAATGGTAAATTTACGAATCTTTTCAAGTTCAGGTCACAACTAATCTACACTGCCCCGCAAAAAAACCGGCGCACCTGGCGCGCTGGATCATTCCGCTCGAAAATGCGAAAAAATTACAAAATTTAAAATCGTCATAACTTTAGAACTAAGAGAGGTAAAAATATTTCAAGGCTAGTGTCGGATTCCTTATACTCTCTAATTTTTTATACGTAAGCTTAAATTTTCTTTTGGTCATTTTTCCGCCCGTATGAAGAGTTTTTCCAAACCCTCGCGAAAACTGTTTTTTTGGAGCACATCTGTAAAAAGTTACTCAAACTTCTCACATCTCTTTGGGATAAAGTAGCATAGATAGACAAAATCTGAGACATGCATCAGATTCCTCAGAGTCAGGGCTATCGACCTGGCTACCTCAATTTTGTCTACAAAATTTTTTTAAGGTCGGAAAATGCACTTTTCCGAGACCATGTAAAAACCGCTTCTGAACACACAGTTTACACATGCGAAAATATGTTAAAAGTTCAAACTGTCGTAACTTTTAAACTAAGAAAGCTAAGAATATTTCAAGGCCAGGATCGGATTCCTCATACTTTCTAGTTTTTTATGCATAAGCTCAATTTTTCTTTCCGTCATTTTTACGCCCGGATGAAGAGTTCTTCCAAACCCTCGCGAAAACTGTTTTTTTGGAGCACATCTCTAAAAAGTACTCAAACTTTCCACATCTCTTCGGGCAAAAGTAACATAGATACACAAAATCTGAGACATGCATCAGATTTCTCAGAGTCAGAGCTATCGACTTGGTTACCTCAATTTTGTCTACAAAATTTTTTTAAGGTCGGAAAATGCACTTTTCCGAGACCATGTAAAAACCGCTTCTGAACACACAGTTTACACATGCCGCTCAAACATGCGAAAATATGTTAAAAGTTCAAATCATCATAACTTTTGAACTAAGAAAGCTAAGCATATTTCAAGGCCAGGGTCGGATTCCTCGTACTCTCTAGTTTTTATTCATAAGCTAAAATTTTCGTTTGGTCATTTTTACGCCCGTATGAACAATTTTTCCAAACCCTCGCGAAAACTGTTTTTTTGGAGCACATCTGTAAAAAGTTACTCAAACTTCTCACATCTCTTTGGGATAAAGTAGCATAGATAGACAAAATCTGAGACATGCACTAGATTCCTCAGAGTCAGGGCTATCAAACTAATTACCTCAATTTTGTCTTAAAAATTTTTTTACGGTCGGAAAATGCACTTTTCCGAGACCATGTAAAGACCGCTTCTGAACATTATTAGAAATGTGGCGAGCATTTAGAAAAACTCTTCGCAGGGGCGTAAAAATGACCGAAAAAAAATTTGAGCGACTGAATAAAAAACCAAAGAGTATGAGGAATCCAACCTTGGCACTGGAATATTTTTAACTCTTTTAATTCAAAAGTTATGGCGATTTAAACTTATATCATCTTTTCGCATGTTCGAGCGGACGTGTAAACTGTGTGTTCAGAAGCGGTCTGTACGTGGTCTCGGAAAAGTGCATTTTCCGACCTTAAAAAAATTTTGTACACAAAATTGAGGTAACCAGGTCGATAGCCCTGACTCTGAAAAATCTGATGCATGTCTCAGATTTTGTCTATCTATGCTACTTTTGCCCGAAAAGATGTGGAAAGGTTGAGTACTTTTTAGAGATGAGCTCCAAAAAAACAGTTTTCGCGAGGGTTTGGAAGAACTCTTCATCCTTGCGTAAAAATGACGGAAAGAAAAATTGAGCTTATGCATAAAAAAATAGAAAGTATGAGGAATCCGATCCTGGCCTTGAAATATTCTTAGCTTTCTTAGTTCAAAAGTTACGACAGTTTGAACTTTTAACATATTTTCGCATGTGTAAACTGTGAGTTCAGAAGCGGTTTTTACATGGTCTCGGAAAAGTGCATTTTCCGACCTTAAAAAAATTTTGTAGACAAAATTGAGGTAGCCAGGTCGATAGCCCTGACTCTGAGGAATCTGATGCATGTCTCAGATTTTGTCTATCTATGCTACTTTATCCCAAAGAGATGTGAGAAGTTTGAATAACTTTTTACAGATGTGCTCCAAAAAAAACAGTTTTCGCGAGGGTTTGGAAAAACTCTTCATACGGGCGGAAAAATGACCAAAAGAAAATCTAAGCTTAAGTATAAAAAATTAGAGAGTATGAGAAATCCGACACTGGCCTTGAAATATTTTTACCTCTCTTAGTTCAAAAGTTATGACGATTTTAAATTTTGTAATTTTTTCGCATTTTCGAGCGGAATGATCCAGCGCGCCAGGTGCGCCGGTTTTTTTTGCGGGGCAGTGTACGTTCATTTCACTATGACGCATTAAAGGGCGTAACATTTGTATGAGTAGAGGTTCTAGATGCATTGCGATTTCCAGAGCACCTCTTTCAGTTCGGGGATAATAATAACATTAGATTTCACTATAGGTATAAGAAAATCCATGGGTAAAAATGAAACAGACGTGTGTCGGCTTCATAGAGTTTTGAAAAGAAATCCAATATGCAGGTTGCAAAGCCTTAGAGCTTTCCTGTGTTACTATGCGAGAAACATCAATATAACAATCTTGTTACGAAAATGGTGGTTTGAAAGACTCGGACGGTTAGATGATCACGCATACTGTCTACATTTTTGTTAAAGTAGGTATTTGGGGCGCTTAAACCATCACGAGCGAAAAGAGAGCAAATGCTTAGTTGCAAATGTATTAAAATTTGTTTCTTTCCAACAAAAAAATAAAAATAAAATAAAATAAAATAAACGTCTAAACGTTTAACATTCCGTGAAAAACATGGCTGGGTTCTCACGATAATACAGTGGGAATGCATTTTGATAAGCTTCAAATAAAAAATGGGGAAGGCAGATAGGGTTTTGGGGTGGAACCTTCTGAAACAATATAAAGAGTTCGTCCCCGCTCTATGGACATGGGAGAGTTGAACACATTGAATACTAAAGTTCTGGCAGTTCTGGCAGTGGAGGGGAAATATAACCAGTGAATAAAAACCGTTTCGGGAATGAAGCTAAAATACAAATAAAAGAAATGGTGGGACGTTTCGGAATTTTAGATTTCCATTTTCGCAAAAATGTCACCGATGTCATCGTGTAGCTTGTATTTTTCATTGTTTTGTTTGTTTTATTTTTGTTTCTTTGTTTTTTTCCCAATCAAATTTCCTCATTCAAGCAAAATAACTATTTGTGCCGCATGTCGCTGTGCTACTATTACCTGTGACCTAAGATACTGGGCCGATGCTTTCCGATTTTCATAGTCTATCCATTTAATCACGACGTTTTCCCTATTTGTTAAAAACTTATGAAATGATGTCAAAGTTGATAAGTTATTTCGAAATTCGATCAAGACGTTTTCCCTTTTTGTTAAAAACTTATGAAATGATGTCAAAGTTAAAAAGTTTCGAAATTGAGGAGTTCTTCGGTAAAAGAATCCACCCTTCTTGCGGAGATCGATTTACTGAAATCCTTAAACCCTAAGCTACCAGAATATACAGGGTGTCTCAGACCACCTGGCAAGCTTTTATTGTGGCCAAACTAAGGCAAATATGAAAAATCGGTAAAACACGTGTAACGTATATCGACCCCAAAGAATTCGGGGAAAATATTTTCAGCCCCCCAAAACCACCCCTTGGGGGTTATTTAGGGGGGTGGGTACCCGTATCTCGAAAAAATCAAATGGAAAGGGTATGTTTTGACATTGGAATCTGATACGGCATAAAAAAATAAAACTTTTTTATCTTTAAGTTTTTTTTCTAAAAACCACCCTTTTTTGAGTTAGGGGTGGTTTTCAAAAAATTTAGGGGTAATCTTTGATTGACCGCTGTGACCCTCCAAATCATTGGATTTCAAAAAACTAAGAAGTTTCTGAAAGGGCAGACCAAGGGCTTTCTTTTGATGTATCACATGCCTATTTTTTGTGAAAAAGGGTACAAGGCCCCCTCACCCCAAAATTTGGGGGCTTCGGGGGGCCCTACGTAAAAATTGTCAAATGTAAAGGTATATCTTGTGATACATCATTTGAAAGGTATTTTAGAGACGAAAAAAATGGTGCCCCCCAAAATTCGAAAATACTACCCCCTTTCAAAATGGCGGCCGTTTTAAGATTTGGGGGCTCAGGGGGGGACCTTCAGAAAAATGACCCAACATTGAGCGATGCATATCTAAAAAGGTCTTAAATAGAAAAAAATCATGGTTCAAACCGCGAGTCAATCCGACTTTTCAAACCAAAGTTACGCCCGATTGAAATTTAGGGGTAGTTGAGTCCCAGAAAGGCGCCCCTAAATTTCAATCGGGCGTAACTTTGGTTTGAAAAGTCGGATTGACTCGCGGTTTGAACCATGATTTTTTTCTATTTAAGACCTTTTTAGATATGCATCGCTCAATGTTGGGTCATTTTTCTGAAGGTCCCCCCCTGAGCCCCCAAATCTTAAAACGGCCGCCATTTTGAAAGGGGGTAGTATTTTCGAATTTTGGGGGGCACCATTTTTTTCGTCTCTAAAATACCTTTCAAATGATGTATCACAAGATATACCTTTACATTTGACAATTTTTACGTAGGGCCCCCCGAAGCCCCCAAATTTTGGGGTGAGGGGGCCTTGTACCCTTTTTCACAAAAAATAGGCATGTGATACATCAAAAGAAAGCCCTTGGTCTGCCCTTTCAGAAACTTCTTAGTTTTTTGAAATCCAATGATTTGGAGGGTCACAGCGGTCAATCAAAGATTACCCCTAAATTTTTTGAAAACCACCCCTAACTCAAAAAAGGGTGGTTTTTAGAAAAAAAACTTAAAGATAAAAAAGTTTTATTTTTTTATGCCGTATCAGATTCCAATGTCAAAACATACCCTTTCCATTTGATTTTTTCGAGATACGGGTACCCACCCCCCTAAATAACCCCCAAGGGGTGGTTTTGGGGGGCTGAAAATATTTTCCCCGAATTCTTTGGGGTCGATATACGTTACACGTGTTTTACCGATTTTTCATATTTGCCTTAGTTTGGCCACAATAAAAGCTTGCCAGGTGGTCTGAGACACCCTGTATATGTATAGTGTGTACACTGTACAGTGGCGTACACAGGATTTTTTTTGGGAGGGGCTTGCACTGATGAGCGTTTGACTGAAAATTTATCCCCCTTCCCCTCCATCCCGAAAAATAGGAGGTCTGGGCCCCCTTAGCCCCCCCTCCCCCCTGCGTACGACACCGAGTGTGTACTTACATGTTTCTAATGTTTACTACAAAAATAACAAGTAACATTTACCGAAAATCGTATTATTCGGAAAAATTTCAAACGCAGACTCGGGTCTGATGACTTCTCTCTCTCTCTCTCTCTCTCTCTCTCTCTCTCTCTCTCTCTCTCTCTCTCTCTCTCTCTCTCTCTCTCTCTCTCTCTCTCCCACCCTCCCTCCCTCCCTCCCTCCATCACTTTCTCCCCCTCCCCCCCCTCTCTCTCTCTCTCTCTCATGCTCTCAATGCTCATTTCAGTTGCATAGTTTGCTTTTTTTCGACTTCTCAGAACTTCACTGCTTCTGTCACAGGCTCCTTTCGGCTCTGTATCGTTTTCATGTTTTCACTTTTTCCTTTTCTTCGATTTTATGGATAGCACAGATAGGTCTACAAGCGTTCGTGGTCAACTGGGCGGATCATTACAGCAACATCGATCTTTAAAAATTTGTCACGTCAACGCACAGTCTCTGTTAGTCGCAGCTCACTTTGCTGAATTCTCTCAGTTATTCTCGGGAGGTGAGGCGGATCTTGTGGCGGTCAGCGAATCATGGTTCAGGCCTTATATTCTTGATTCCGATGTCTCTTTATTTGGTTACAATGTCTTTAGGTGTGATAGGCTGGATCGTAATGGAGGTGGAGTTGCAGTGTATGTACGTACAAATATTCCTGCAAAAATCTTGCTTAAAACCGATGGATTGCCAGGGAAGCCTGAACTTTTGGCTCTTGAGGTGGGAAGGGGCCGAAGTAGATTTCTATTTATTTCGGTCTACCGCCCTCCTAAAGTGGGTTTCGGGTCTGAATTGGAGGATGCTCTGCTTAACCTATCCGTTGGTTTTGAGCATGTCATCATGACTGGTGACTTTAATGTTGACTTCAATAAGCCTTCTTTTGACCGAGCCTACTTATCGAACCTATTCCGCCAGTGTGACATGTATCTAACACCTCTAAAATCAACTCATTTTACTTCTACTTCAGAGACCTGGATTGACTTGATGCTTGTGAGTGATAACAAAGCGATTTGCGATCACGGGCAGGCACCAGTGCCAGGCCTTTCAAAACATGATCTCATTTTCTTAGTCTACGACATTATCATGCCCGAGAGAAAAGCCAAAACTATTACTACTCGCAATTTCAAAAATTTCAATGAAATGGCTTTTCTCTTGGAACTGGAATCATGCCCGTGGCAAAAAATCTATGAAAGTCAGGATATCAACTGTAAAGTGAATACTTTTTGCTCTCTGTTTTTGGAGGTGTTAGATAAACACGCCCCTTTCAAAACAATAAAAGTTAAAAAACCTCCCATGCCTTGGTTAAGTAATGAAATTAAGATATTGCAAGGCGAACGTGACGCTGCATTGAAAAAATTTAAATCCACCAAATCTATTGCTGACGAAACGAGCTTCAAACACTTAAGGAATAAGGTCAAACAGGAGATTAGAAATAGCAAAATTAGACACGCGCATGCAGTTTTCCATGACAAAATTTCCCCATCAACATTTTGGAAAGAAGCTAAAAAACTCGGCCTTTCAGGCAACAAAGAGCACTGTGAAAAATCCATTCAATTTTCTCTCGACGTTCTCAATCAAACTTTCACTACAGTTCCTAGTCTAGCTGAGGATGTAGTCACGAGAACGGCTGCGCGTTATGAGGGATCTCATCCAGGTTCGAGTAGCCCTTTTTGTTTTAGACCAGTTTCGCAGGAGGATGTTGGCGGTGCTATGGTCTCTATAAATCAGACATCCAAAGGTCATGATAAAATTTCAGTTGACTATCTAATGAAAGGTTTCGATGCTATTATTCCTGTGCTCACGCACATCATTAATTTTTCTTTAAAAACCGGAACTTTTCCTAACGATTGGAAGCTGGCGACTGTTATTCCTTTACCCAAGGTAAAGTCACCGTCCTCTCCTTCAGAGTACCGCCCGATTAGCCTGTTGAGTGCTATGTCAAAGGTTCTTGAAAAAATAGTACATGAGCAACTGACAGGTTATCTGAACACAAATAACTTATTCGACAGGTTCCAATCCGGGTTCAAAAGCGGCCATAGCACTTCCACCGCCCTTCTAAAGGTGACCGAAGACTTGAGGAATGCGATGGATAAACGCCTTGTGTCCCTATTAATCTTGTTTGACTTTTCCAAAGCGTTTGATCGGGTCAACCACAGGATTCTTCTGGGCAAACTAAAGTACCTTAATTTTGGATCTACCGCTCTCTCGTGGTTTGCGTCTTATCTGTCTGATAGGAAACAGTGCGTATCATATGATTCTGTTTTCTCTGATTCGTTGTTATGCCAGTCGGGGGTTCCTCAGGGCTCAGTTTTGGGACCCTTGCTGTTTACCATCTATATATTTGACATCGGATCCAACTTTCGACATTGTAACTATCACCTGTACGCAGATGACCTCCAAATATATCTGAGTTTTTTGCCTTGTGACTCGGTATCGGCATTTAAATTGATAAATTCGGATATCGAGTCATTACTTCGGTGGTCAATGGAGCATGGGCTATTAATTAACGCAGGTAAGACGCAGGCTATGATTGTCGGGTTCCCAAAAATGTGCTCAAAGGTGAATCGCAACAACTTACCGCCATTGATGGTAAATGATAAGGCGCTGGATCTGGTTAGTTCCGTCAAGAATCTCGGAATCATCATGAATGAGAATCTCACTTGGGGGGAACAGGTGGCTGCTCTCTCTCAGAGAGTGGTGGGGGCTCTTCGCAGATTGGAGAGGTACCGCTTGGAACTGCCTAAAAACGTCAAAATCAACCTAATTCGTGCAATGATTCTGCCAATCTTTGATTATGGGTCAACTGTGTATGCAGACTTGCACGAAATTTTGAACAATAAGCTACAGCGACTTCAAAATGCGGCTGTTCGATTCATCTTCAATCTGCGTAGGGATACCCATATCTCTCCGTATTACAAAGAACTCCAGTGGTTGAAACTTAAGCAGCGGCGGCAATATTTGTTACTAACAACGGTGTTTAATGTTCTGAAGCGCTCCACCCCCTCCTATTTTTCAGACTATTTTCCTCCCCTAAATAATGATGGTGCTATGCATACAAGATCTGGCTCTCTCCTTAGAATACCTACTCATCGAACTACATTGGTGAATAATTCATTTAGAGTGACTGGGTGTAGGCTTTGGAACAAATTAAGTCTTGAGATTCGAGACGTTCAGCTGTCCACGAACGCTTTCAAACTTTATGATTTGATTCTTTAAATTTTCGATTGTTTGATTTGAGCATGTACTTAATTTAATTTAATTTAATTTGATTTAATTTAATTTAATTTATTTTCCCCCCACTTAATTGCCTCTCATTATGTATAGTTTTGTTTAAAAGTATAATTTATGGAGTGAGCTAGGTGGGTACGTGGTAGAAAGGGCTTTACAGCCCTAACTTACTCTCCTAGCCATAATTTTGTATAATTTTAGTTTTGCATTTTTGTTTTGTTTTCTTTATGGCAAATAAACATTCTCTCTCTCCCCTCCTCTCTCTCTCTCTCTCTCTCCCCTCTCTCCTCTCTCTCTTTTCTCTTCTCCTCCTCTTTCTCTCTCTTCTCTCTCTCTCTCTCCTCTCTCTCTCTCCCTCTCTCGTCTCTCTCTCCTCCCCCTCATTTTCTCTCTCTCTCTCTTTTCTCTCTCTCTCTCTCTCCTCTCTCTCCCCCCTCTCTCTCTCTTCCTCTTATGAAGCGTTTGAAAACAGTGAAAAAGCATACAAAATATTTGTAGGGAGTTTACGGGAAGTTATCTTTATTGTAAATACGTTTTGCAACACTTTTGTGTTTATGCTCAAATTAAGTCACTATCGCACCGATTGCATCAACGATACGCCGCGCACCGTGAATGCATGGTCATCAGAAGATACGGCGGACCCTTCGGCTTCATTTTATTTTCAACCTCTACTTTGAATGCGAAAAAATATCGTTATAAGTCTGAAAAAAATTGATCAAAAAATCGATCGCCGGTAAAAGGGCGGAAAAACTGTTTTTTGAAAAACGCGATTGTGAAAAGACTGTAAGTGCTGAAGGTTTGCGATTTTTTGCATTTTATTCCTAGTGGTTTGATCTATCTATAAAACTTTAGTTATCGAAAAAATTCCATAAATTTTTGAAACTACAGGATTTTTTTAACAAGGAGACGCGTTTTTCTCACAACTATAATTTTGCTTATATACGCACATTTACCGAAGAACTCCTCAATTGCGTAGTAAGTATATTTTTCAAAGTTTCCCGATTTTTCTAGACATCGGTGAACATCCCGATGACTGCTAGATGCTTCGCCAAAGCTTGATAAAGAGCATCGTAAATTATAGCAAAGCTATAGCCGGAAAAGTATTGTATACGTTAAAATAATTCAACTCACTCTACCTCAAATCCAATACCGACACTTTTCAAGTTGGATAAAATTTGAAATAAACAATTGGACCAAACGAAATTATCAAATAAAAGAAGCAATTTTTCTCTCTTTTAGTACTGTCTAAACGAAAAAAATGGTTTTACGATGAAAAATTAAGAAGCGTCCAAAGAAAACATCACTCACAGGAAAAATAGAAACATTCCGATAATATTGTGGAGTTCTTCATCATCGATAACGATGCATTCATAAAATGTATTTAGATGCATTTTGTCTTTAGTTGTTTTTTTGTTGTTGTAAATGCACGTTTCAATAAGATATTTTTTACGTCACGCTCATTTGGTATTTATTGGAAAGAAAACACACAGCTTTAGTACAAACACCACTTCATGAAAATACGTTTATGATCAGAATGCACTCTCTGGCGACAACAATTAGGTACACGTTCGAATAAGAATGGAGAAGAGGAGGAAGAGTAATAGCACCAAGAAATTTTTTTTGGAGATAAAATTCATAATGGAATACATAATGACAAAAACTAGGAAGAATGGGGGAAACGTAAATCATATAGAAATAATGAGGAGGAAAGTTTGACGTCAACTCAAACTTGATAGAGTGTACCACACACGCACAAAAAAAAAAAAAGAATTTTTGTCCATAAATTTTTATTTTATTCTTTTATATATATTTGTTCATTTTCAGTTTTTTTTATTATCCAGGAAGACTTTTCTCAAATAGCTGTTTGAGGTTAAAATTTCAGGTTTGTTTCAATTGCCGAATGCTTAACCCTGCAACCACAGAATAATACAATCAGAAGGGAAACTCCCATAAGAGCCAATGGAAACAAGATTTGGAATTTACCAGCACAAACTGGCAACTGTGCCTACTCACTTCTCAAGATGGCGGACATGCTTTTTCAGGCTATACAACCAATCACAACTCGGCCAGTTGCCGAAGATCTGCCGAAGATTGCCGAAGATACTCACTTTCGAACATGGCGGCCCGAAGTAAAGAATGTTTCAAAATGAATTAGTTTCCCTTCTGATTGTATTATTCTGTGCTGCAACTACCAGGTTAGGCCGGAGGCGTAGCAGCGTTCGCTCGCTCGAATTAAGTGGTTAGTTAAATATTCCTACGCCACAGTGCTGATTTTGCATACATAATAGATTGAAGGCGCTTGATGAAACACCGTTTTTAAATAATATAAACGATTAGGAGTGGCAACATATAAATCATACAGAAAAAAACTGAAATTTTGTGAGCCAAATCTTGTCACAGAAACTAACCTAAGTACTCGGGCGTGGTAAGAAAAGAGTTAAAAAGGCAATTTTAAAAACTATAAATGCATCAAATTTTTCAACGCTTACTTTCGAAAAATTATAAAAGATAATTTAAAGTCTCCATTGAGCTGATGTAATAGCTGGTGAGCAAAAAGAATATTTTTCAGTTGAGGTCATTAATCAGCATTTTAGGTAGGTAAAAGTTTCGCCACGTGTATGGCCGAAATTGGGAAAATATTTAAAGATGTTTAATAAATTGCTTTCATGAAGCCTCGGGGAAATTCTTGGAAACTTTAAGAGCGGGGAAAAATGCGTAAAATGAATTCAAAACTTCTGAACTTGGCAAATCGCAAGTCGGAAGAATCACCTTATACGTTTGTTTTGCGAATAAATTCTCACAAGCACGGAAAAAAAAGATTAGTGAAAATAACCCATACGGATACCTGATTTTGGCACCTGCTAGATGTTATAGTAAACTTGAACAGAAGTATGGTACAGTTACCGATACTTTGAGTAAATTCGACATGCAATCAGGTTACATCGCCTAGTACCTAGTCAAAACATATTATACTTCTGGTTAACATTACCATAACATCTAGCAGGTGCCAAAATCAGGTATCCGTATGGTTATTTTCACCGTAGTTTTTTTCCCGTGAGGTTTCCAAAACTCTTCTGGAGGCTCCGCGAAAGCAAATTTTTTACTGTTGTGAAGTATTTTTCCAACTTTGGCCATAAATCGAACCTTGACCAAATTTAGAGCTAAAACGGTGAGAAATGACCTTATAAGTCAATATCCAGGGGCAAAGCGCAGCCAGTATCGCAATAAATTTCTGACAATGGAGCTGTTGCACACTTGATATAAGGGTCGAATAAGATCTAAAAACCTCTACAAACAAAGCAGGTAGCACTAAAAACTTAAATCTTAAAAGTCATAAACTTAAAATTCACTGCTAAACTCATAGAATGCATTCTAACAGTGACTGCGGGGTTGGGCAGTGGGCACTAATACTGGGAAATTCCCATATGTAATGATGTATAATACTGTCACTCTATCAAGAAGTGGCCGAAAAGAGACAACTTTCCTTTAGCACGTATGTCACCGGGTGCTCCATTGCAACAATACCATTGATCGGCTGTTAATCATTCGTCTAGAGGCTAGATACTCTGTACTTAAATCTTTCTTCTCAGCATAGAAAAAAATACGAAATTAATGTGAAAATCTCCCATTATTATAGTGACCAACGCCGCCAAAACACACGCGCGTCAAAGCATTTTATCAAAGCATTTTATGAGTTTAGGAATGGATCTCGTAAGTTTTTAGCGCTACCATTGTTATTTTTGGAGGTTTTTACACCTGAATCGACCCTTAAATCGCCAGCAGCAAGAGTTTGCAAAGGCCCCAGTAGTTTGTAAACAACATAACAATGCAACTTAATGAATGTTAAAAGTCAAAGTTTCAGCTATGAGAAGGAAGAGGTTTTAATTTGGATGGTTACTGGTAAAGTCCCAGTATGTAGAAAGTTAAGACGAGAGGGTAGTCAACCTCTGATTGATTAACAAGTTTCAGACTCTACACAGGCGCCACACAGTAGGAGCGAGTCAGTCGGAGAGGTAGGACAAGGCGCGGTGTGGTGACTTTAAAAGCCTGTCTTTGTTAATACGCAACGTAAAAGTTTAAAAGTAAAGTTCATTGGTTTTATTGTAAAAGACCTTTCAAGCAAAAATCACCTTTCATCATTTATTTATTGACTGTAAAAAGATTTAAATTTGTATTTTTAGTCAAATATTTCATGGCCGACCCCTCCCATTGAATCACTCTACTGTGCGCCGCCATTGGATGCGTTTTTGCACGTTTATTTGTTTACAAACAGTTATTTATTAACAACGGGTCTAACGCTGTTATACGGATAAAATAGTTAATGGGGCAATTGCAAGGGTCTGACATTTTGCGTTCTTTATAAAGAAAATGATAGTACTTGATAAGATGAGAACAATGATGCCTTAGGTTTTTTTCCAGGTGTCCCGGTTTTGGAGATACAAACATGTAAAGTTGTAAGAAATCGTGTTCGTAGTGACGTTACTACGCGGAATTCCGATTTGAAACAATGTATTTTAGGCCAAAACCTCATCTTTAGAACAATAGAACTTAATTAGAAACCACAGGCATCTTTGTTCTCAGCTCATCTAGTACTCTCATTTTCTGTATAAAAAACACAAAAACTTCAAACCCTTGCAACTGCCCCATTGTCGATGAATCTGTTCATTTTAATCATGATGCACCTCAAGAATGTCTATAATGCCCAAAAGAATCTTTAAAAGCATAAATAGATGTCGATCAGTAAAGGCAGTGAAGGATTACATCATCCTTAAAAATTCTGCGGCACTGTAATCTTTGCATTGAACCAAAACACAACAACGACCCTCAGGATGTAAACAAACGTGCAAAAACGCATCCAATGGCGGCGCTCATGGTTTCACTTGTCTTGACTCTCCACTTAAAGGGACTCTATAGTCACTATGGTTATTGGTTTCATCCTCTCAGCAAAAAAATGAACTTATCATAGAAGACGTCAACTTTACTGTAGTATATAAAAGTACCTTCGAACGATACTCTCGAGCCAAGCGTTCATGGACGAGCGGCTTCGGCAATCTGGCTGTAACGTTGCCATCAGCAGAGCCAAGAAGAAATCGAGCCTCAATGACACGTACATAAATTGTGTATGTCTCGTGCGGGTGGCACTGGCACTTATTGGAAATCGCGCTTCTTTCGCGGTTGTTGTCTGTGAAAGGGTCACCGCCACATAGCGCGAGCATGTGAATGATAGTACGACACACTCCTTAAGAGTCAGAGCGCAAAATTAACGATCACATTTTTTGATGCCACAAACTGAGATTTTGCACTAAAAAGTCATAGTTCGAGTTAAGGGGCGAAAACTGGAAAAAAGTCGAATCAAAGGTAAGATGGTGGAACATTCGAGTGAAAACTGAGCGACGTCACGAGAGCTCACTACAAGGGGGGGGACGTAAAAATATACGCAATAGGATAAAATCGGTGCATGAAAGGATTCGAAAAGCTGAGAAAAAATGCAATGTATTTGAAAATTGAAGAAAAGTTACCCGAGAGTTCACATTTTGCTATCACCCACCCCACACTATCATCGCATACCACTTCGAAAACTGGACGATCGCATTTTTTGATGCCGTATTGAGATTTTGCACTAAAAAATTCATACCCCGAGTTAGGAGATTATTTATGAAAAAAGTTGATACATCTGATCGATACGATTTTAAAAATGTCTAGGGAAAGCTCTGGATGCAATGTTACACGGAGCATTACAAGGAAGGTAAATAAACTGCAGGGAACACCCTACGAACACTTTCTCCCTCCATTTTTATCTGGGGGGTCGAAGGACCCCCAGACCCCCTTAAGAATTCTGGGGGAGACCCCCAGACCCCCCTCTAGTATTCTGGGGGAGATGGGGGAGACCCCCAAACCCCTTTAGAATTCTGGGAGAGACTCCTGGACTCCCATCAAATTTAAAATATTTTCATCTCTGGACATAATTCCGCCTTCAAATCGAAGTGTTTGCGATTTTGCAGAGAAGCTGTACGAATAGTTGCCTACTTCATCCTTTGAAGGATGGGTTTTGAACTGTGGATCTTCAAAAGAATTTTTTAGTTTGGTAGATCAAAACCCCCTTTTAAAAATGTTCTTTGTTTGTAGATTGTGTACACCAAATGTCAACAAAATTCATCCATCCATTTTCTTTATAAGTTTAATTTTCTTTGGATATTCTATTTTTTGGGTTTATTGATGGAACAGCTATTTTGCCTTTAAACAGTCTCAGACTTAAGAAGAGCTGTATATTATAGTTTTACATTGAAAAGAAATCCCTGCGTAGGTTGGTTGCAAACTTTTTGTTGCATTTTTCATCAAACATAATTGAGTCATAATTGAATTTCTTATTCCAAGTATTACGATTATTTTTTTATTTGCTTGGTTTCAAAGATTTTTGCTCGATCGCACCTATATTGGCCCTTGAAACGGTCTTAAAGGTTTTTGATGATGACTGTATGATAGGAATATTTTAGTGGGTCAGTAACATAGTATGTTTGTGCAAAATTTCATCAAAATTCATCCCATGAATGATTGACTCCAAGTTTTAACATTAATTCCCCGCTTTAATTCATGTTTTTGGGTCGAACACCCTTTTTTGATTTTTAAACTCTCTTAAGTGTTGTATATTGTATCTGTAAGGAATACTTTCTTTTATAGACTAATTGTAGATTGTATTTGCCAATTTTTATAAAAATTCATTGGACCAAACCTGAATTATCCCAATTAATAGGATTATGTTTTTATTTGCTTACATTCCCATATTTTTTTCTCAATCCCACCTACATTGCCTCTTGAAAAGGTTTTATCAGTTGTGTATGGTGACTAAGAAAGGAAAATATCTTAGTATTTTGATAGTGGATTGTGTGTACAAAAGTTTTTATCAAAATTCATCGCGCCATAATTGATTGACTCCAAGTTTAAAGATTAATTTCTCACGATAATTCCATTTTTTGGCTCGAGCACACCGATTTCGATTTTTTAAACAGTCTTAAGGGCTGTATATTGTAATAATGAAATAATGGATTAATGGTAATTTAATGAAATCATGGATCCAGTGAAATTTGGCACCGGTGACTTTCCTGCATTTAAGTCTAATTGTAAATACAATAATCGATACTTGTGGAAGCAGTTGCTTGGCATACAGACTTAAATAAAGTAAATTCGCTGTTGCCAAACTGCACGCTTCGTTACTGCGACTCACGACAGAAAATAACGGGAAAAAGTAAATAATCAATAGAATTTTGAATTACACGTGTATCTTATAGGGCCCTGTGCCGCCAAAAGTACAAGTCCGAGTACAAGTAGTAGTTACAAGCGTTTTTAATGCTCGTAAGTACTGCTTGTACTCGGACTTGTACTTTTGGTGGAACAGGGCCCTGGAGGTACAATTTTGGCCCAAAATACATTATTTTAGACAGGAACTCCGCGCTGTGACTTCACATCAAACACGAGTTTTTGCAACTTCACACGAGGGTACGCCCGAAACTGAGACATTTGGGAAAAACTAAAGGCCACCGACGCGACGTTTTCAGCTCATCAAAGTACTTTCATTTTCTTCGTAAAAAAAAAAAAAAACAAAAAAAAAACAAAACAAAAAAAAACAAAACAAAAAAAAAAAAAAACAAAAAAAAAACAAATTCAAACCCTTGCAACTTTCCCATTTCTGATCCGGGCTTCGGTTTTCTCCCTTCACTTTCAATTTAGGCTCTGGGTTTTTAAATATCGGGCACTTAGACAAATTAAGTGAAAGTGAGGAAAATTGTTTCGATTCAGTAAACATTGAGTTCCAAAATGAATTCAAATGGGACAATGCAAGGGTCTGAAATGCTGCGTTTTTTACAAAGAAAATGAAAGTGTTTGATGAGCTGAGAACAGAGATGCATTTGGTTTCTAATTAAGTCCTATTGTTCCGGAGATGAGATTTTCGCCCAAAATATATTGTTTTAAATGGAAATTCTTCGTAGTGACATCACTACGCACACGCTTTTTTACAGCTTTACACGGGTGTATCTCTAAAACCGGGACACTTATAGGAAAAAACCGAAGGCACCATTGTTCTCAGCTCATCAAGTACTATAATCTTCTTAAGAAAAAAAAAAAAACGCAACATTTCAGATTTTTGCAACTGCACCATTACATCACAAATTCATGGATTATACTCCTTATCAGCCGCAGAAAAGTGATTTTGAAATCCTAGTGGACCCGAGCAATCGTTATTTTGAAAGCACAACCGTAAACCATGTATTAAAAGCGTAGAATTCAGAAACTACATTGATATTTCGATGAATCGATTCATTTCAAAACTGGGGGCTCGAAGAACCGCGGATGAAAAAAATCATCGAGTTATCGAGGAGACGAATCAAACGGTAGGTAACAGTAACGGCTTCTTGCTATCAGGCAATTCTGTTTTTTGTCACTTGAACCTATGCAAAAGTATCGATTTCTTATGGGTTCAGTAATCTTCTAAAGATCGATTATTTTACGTAGGCTTAAATGGAGAGAAGCTGTTGTCGCTATATTTCACGAGCCGCCACTGCTGCAGGTAATTTCGCCGCTTTTCCACCTACGCAGGCGAGGAAATTTAGTTCCACTGTGCGCTAAGTGCGAGATGCACATTTATTTTAACGACATACGTAGCGCGGGGAGAGAAAGAAGGAAGAAGAAAGAAGCATAGTTAAAAAGGTTAGACAATGGGACCAAATATTTAATTGTTTGACGTAATTCTCGTGATTTCGGGGGCACGGTATTTTGATGTGTGCAGCGGTGTGCGTGCGCGCACGGGAGTAAAAGTGAAGCAGACAGACGAGTTGGGCGTCTGTAGCGTCTATAGCGGCGCGTCTGCTGCGTTCAGAATGCGAGGCTCGTTAACGAAAACAAATCGGAGCAGATTTTCCTACGTCTCTCGTCGCTTAGATTAATAGCCTACTTTCACGAGTTTCGCACGCCAATCTTCACATCTCGCTTTGATACAAATCTTTATCTACTGTGTTGCGTTGCTATTATATGCCTTCTCTTACGTACTTACATCCCTCGACCCTTCCACCTCGCCCCTCATTTCTTTGTGCGTTGTCTCCCTTTTCTACACCCTGTGGATGCAATGGGTCTGTTGCAAACTTTTGCTACAACGATTAAGAGTGTTTAATCCAATGTAAAATCGCCTGAAAAGTCCATTGGTGGCAGAAAGTCAGAAAGTCATAAAATGTGATAATAAACTCACAAGAGACGTTTAATGAAATCCAAGATGGCTGGGAAATATCGAGCAATCTGTATACATGCACCGTGAACATCCAAGGATAGCCAACCTCACAATATCGATCACAACCAATCACAACGTAAACAAACACATAATCTCTACCTCCAGTGAAGTTGTCAAAGTTGGCTATCATTGGATGTTCGTGGTGCATGCATACAAATTGCTCGATATTTCTCAGCCATCTTGGATTTCATTAAACGCCTCTTGTGAGTTTATTATTACATTTTATGACTTTCTGATGCCACCAATGGACTTTTCAGGCGATTTTACATTATATTAAACACTCCTAATCGTTGTAGCAAAAGTTTGCAACAGACCCATTGAATCTGCGAAAATTGCAAAAATGGGGCACTTGCAAACTTTTGCTGTGAGCAAATGAATGGTTCGATCTGCTATGAAAACCGGCGAAAATCTCGCAAATTATAGTGTGAAAGTCTAAAATTCAGTAATAAACTCAGGAAACAGCTGTAATGACAATATCTAGTGGCGTAACTGGGGGGGGGGGCTACAGAGGGTCTGGACCCCCCCCCCCCCCGACACCATAATTAACAAAATGTAGTTTTTTGCGTTTTCAAAGAAATTTTACCAAATTGTTATCTTTGGACCCCCATCCTCCCCTTCTCGGAAAATTTTTGACTACGCCACTGAAAAGATCGTAGTGTCGGAGCTACGCAGGTATCATGGGAGATTCCTGTCTAATTTGTCACTTTCTCTACGGAAACACAGAGATATGTCTCAAAGTAGATAAGAATCTCCCATGATACCTGCGTAGCTGCGCCACTAAGTCCGATTCTGAGAGTAAATTTTGTGATTTTTTAGTGTACTCATCGTCATTTTTACAGGTTTTTATTACAAGAATCAACCTGTAGCAAAAGTTTGCAAGAGCCCTATACTGCGGTGTGGTGGTCTGTACATATAAAAGGTGCTTCCATGCGAACGTTGAGAATCTTTCAATCCACAAGCGGCTGGACCAGCCACTAACCGAAATTTTGGGATTTGTTGGAGTAGCTATGAATGAAATTCGAGATGATTGTGCTACTTCACGACGAGGCGTTCTTCATTTAATACGGTTTTTGTGAGCCACCAATAATTCTCAAAATTGGTTGAGAAATAAAGTCATAATTTTGAGAACGGATTTCGGTCATCCTTTCAGATACCCACTGACTAACCCAGGAGAAACCTTTCTAGAGCTATATCTGACGGGAAACTTAACGACGGTTGCCAAAGTAACGGCCAATTCTTGCAATGATCGACCAATAGCATCACTCATAGGTAGTCTGCACCATCGATTGAACGTAAAAGTAACAAACTGACCCAATGGGAGAGTAGTTAACTATTCCTACAGGTCGGTAGAGATTTTGCATACCCTAAGAATTGAAGGCGAACTTCGCGATGCAACGTTTTTGAGCCACTAATTATCAAAATTAGTTGAGAATTCAAGGCGTATAATTTCAAAGCCTTTATGAAACTTCAGCTAGCGGGAATTTTTACAATGTTTACCGTAGCAAAACGGTCAAGTCTTGAAATGCTCGACCAAGCGTCTCTTATGACTACTGAAATGGCAGTCTCGACTCGATTACCGATTTGTCGTAGAAGTAAATGATCAGCCTGCTGGGTGAGTCGTTAACTATTCCGACAGGTCGGTAGGGATTTTGCATATCCTAAGAATTGAAGGCAAACTTCGCGATGCAACGTTTTGTCTTCTCTGTCCATTCATTCCTCGCAAAGAAGTCTGTAAATAGCTTCCTAAAGGCTCACGTTTCTGCAGGTATATGACCCTGTTTACAGTCGATATTTTGGACAAGCAGAGCTTTTTCATCTTTGTTTAAATAACTATATTTTGATACGGACCCTCATAAAGTTGACATCCAAAAGATAATACGTATGAGTGTGCCCTCGGCTTTCGATTTTACTGATTCTTCCTTTCCATTAAGATTGACCAGTCCACCAGCCGTCGGTACTCCGCATGTGTAATTCAAATGGGGACTTGCAAAGACCTTCATTTTAATCCTCAAAATCAAGTCAACGGGATGAAATTTTTTTGGTTTTTTTTTCTCTTTCAAATCAGAGGTTTTACACAACATCTAATCTGCTCCGAACAGTCATGGAACAAATTTCTTGATTAAAAAAGAAAAAATAAGCTTGTCTCCTCTATCTTTCTTTCAGGTGAATTTTAAAGGCGGAATAACATCAAACCTATTGATTAAAATGCCTGCATAGGTCCAATTCTCGTGATTCTTCTGGTCGTTTATTTCAGACATTTACAGACGTACGGACAAAACATACTGTTTTTACTATAGACATTTTCTACTGACAAATGCATTCATACCTCCATAAAATAGACGTTATTTCATTCAAAACGAAACTAAAAAGTTGCACGTATAATGAAGGACTGAAGGATACTTTTGATGAATACCGGTGAGCTTTTTCAGGTATTTTAGCGTGCTACTCCCACTTTTGCTCCAATTTTTGCTTTGTAACCATCGAGATAATCGATAGTGACGATCATTTCAAGAGTTTTTGTTCAATGCTTTAAAGAATCTTGTTAATTCACCGTGAAACCTAAGTCACCAAAGGTTATAAATCCTCGTGCTTCGCAGGATTGCAACACACGAGGCCGATGTAAGTACATTAGGCATTATACAAATTATTCTCGACTTGATTCAGACTCAGCAGTTAGAACAAAACTCCTTCAGTCCTCTGTATTTTTATTCAACGAAAAATCGCACCGGTGGAAAAAAGATTACCTGAAGCAGTGCAGCAGTACGTCTATATACCTAGAAAATAATTTTATCCATAATCTTTTTCGCATCGGTACAGCGCTCCGATGAACTAAAAAACGTTCCAATAGAATTTGATATTATTCCTTGCTCTTTATTTTGTTGGCATAATCGCTGACATTGATACCTAATCAATTTCATCGTTAACTTTTATTACTAGTTTAATGAGTTCTTCCTTGCCGACGAATGAGTTGATTTGTATCTTTAGTCTTTACACATAACTCTTCCGCGTTATGTTTTACTTCTTTTTCTATACTTCGCAGGGGGGGAAAAATATAAGCAGACGAAAAATTGGCACTCTTTCGAGCGCTCGTTCAGTGTTCACCTCCACTGATTTAAGAAAACGACTCGGCTTTATCGGGCGTTTATGAGGGTTAAAAATAAGATTCTAATCAATTTTGTAACTACTAACTTTCACTTCAAACATTCTCGATGTGGCCACAAAATCGACTTTTTAGCCGGATGACGTCATCACTAAACCTGAAAACCGTCAATAGGCCGTCATCCTGGTTTCAGAGTAGAAACCAAGATCGGATCAGTGGCGGCTCGTGCAATTTAGCGACAGTATTTTTACTTAATTTGACTCAATGTAAAACAATCGAATGCCAGTGACGCGCTGCTTCACTATCGATTCGATTGTTTTACATCGAATTAAATGAAGGAAAAGCACTAGCTGTCGCCAAATTTCACGAGCCGCCACTGGATCGGATACAGCAATGTCAACTGTTCTGAGTGCTGATATAGTAGTTGATTGGAATAGTTGTGGTAGATGAAAAGCCGTTCATGAAAGTTCTTCCAAAAACAAAATTGCTGATAAAGAATTTTTACGTAGACTTTGATTTCTAGCTCCAAATGTTGAGGTTTTCTTTAGGGTCGATTGGGATTCGTCAAAGCTATGTACCAGAGTGGTTAACCGCATTGTGACGTCCCACAATAATTAATCTTTCAAAGAAAGGAGCAATAAAGTTATACTCCTCCCTCTTCCGTTCCCTATTAGACCTACAAGAAAAACTCGACTTTTTTTGAAAAATCTTTAAACACAGCGCGGACGTTTGAGTCAGGGCTTTAAACCGGCAACAATTTCGGTTCGGTTTGTGGTCTGGAATTCGCGAGCAATAGTTCACAGTTCGGTTTGGGTTCGGTTTGAACCGGTTGAGCTTTAAAAAAATATTACCTAAGAGAAGAATTTTAAACGGAAATACTTTCACATTTTCACGTTTTTATTTTCTAACTGCTCTTCTTGCTCACAATTTTTTTCGAACATCATTGACTTTTAATCCTATTTTCCTACAGCGGTTTTCGGCATCGACTGATGCATCAATTCATAAGAAGACTTATTTAGAGTCAATGATCATAGTAAGTTGAACCGCTTTTGAAAAATAGTCGAACCGGTACAAATCTGGTTCAGCCCGTTTGGTTCGGTTTGGGTAGCGGTTGAACGCATTTTCTGTGAAACGGTTTGCGGTTCAGTTCATGGTTCAGAAATTCGGTGGTAGGTTTTCGGTCCAGTTCGGCTCAAAGCCTTGGTTTGAGTATACCTAAAGAGACAACATTTTAGTTCTTCCTCTACCTAGAAAGATTATTTTGAAACGTTTTGATTTTACTGCATATACCTATAAACTTTACTTACTATTGAATGAAGTTACGGAAGAGGAAATTGGATACTTTGAAAGCAAAGATATTTTATTGAAAAGAAACGCCGTGGAAGTAAGCATGACACAGTATTAATAACAAGTTTAACAAACCCCAAAGTAATCTCCTGGGAGTCGGGAATAGTACATCACAAAAATCATGGAGCCTAGGAAAGATTACTAATAAACGCAAGATATGTTGAGTATAGACACTCATTTTACATATTATGTACAAACTGGGTACACTGGGTATACTGGGTTTCTGTCGAGATAGAAAGAAAAGTGTGCATTGAAGGCGCAAAATAAAAAGTAAAGGTGTCGGTTCGCGAATTGTGTTACTAACCCTGACAAGTTTAGTTGCACAGCTTTCAGAGACTCGCCACACATAATGGTTTTTATATGATTTAACAGCACGAACTGCCTGAGTATCCAAGTCGTGAACATTGTGCGACACTCGAAGAAAGAATCAAAAATATTCGATTGTTGCTAAAAACAATGAGCAATCTCCTTAACGTAAGTACGTTGATAATTGATAATACCTAATTCTTTCAAGCTGTAGAAAATACGGGGAAACAAACTTATAGTTGTGTAAAAAAAAAAAAAAATTCAGCCAGTAGCCCAACGAGAAATGCTCTATCTCTCTCGTTTCTCCATTAAAACATATTTTCCAGACAATGATAGATAAAGAGATAAAACCGTGTGCGGTTTATCCTCTTTCAACCAGATACTGTATTTACTACCTCTGTTTAGAAGGAGAACTGGTGTTGAATGGATCTTGTAATTATTATGATTATTACCCTTGGCTTTGGAGGCTAATGATTTGGAATCCGATTTGAATGCCAGTTTTTGACAAACAATAACGATAGTGACGCAGATATTCTCAAGAGCCCCTATGCTTCTACGATTTATACAGACAGTGATGAGGAGAGGACATTTTAGACAGACAATTAACATGTTCGACAGTTTATCAGATAGCCGATCCTTAAAAATTCTGACTTTTTGAATGGACTGGATAAGAATTGGAAACAGTCATTGGTGGAGCAGACCACGTGGTTGCCAAGCAGTGGCATAGCGTGTTTGGCAACGTTGTATTGTGTCCATTTAAACCCATGAGAAAGATCGAGCTATTGGGTGTTCGGTGAACACCTTCGCTTTCGATCTTTCACGTGGGTTTAAAATTACACGGTAAAACGTTGCCAAATTGCACGATACTGTTGCCAAGTCCAGTCAAACAAAGGAACACATGTAATTGGTTATCAGATGCTCAAAACTGTCCCGTAACAATTTTTACAAATTCAGTCTTTTGACTAGACTTGGTACCCAGGTGACCCGCCGCTCCACAAATTACCGTTTTCTATCCTTATCTTGTACACTCAAAAGTCGGGAATTTCATGTATCGGCCTCCAGGACTAGATTTCAGGTGATTCCAGAGACGGGGCGATTTAGAATCGATTAGAGTTCAATAAAGCAAGTATCTCGCAATATTTTGAATACTTCAGAAAAATTTAATCGTCTTTTCAAAGGAACACACTCAAGGAATAAGATTATGGGGCAAAACATCGATCGGGCTCAACCCGATATTAACAGTAAATGCGTATCGCAGATAGATTTGATGAATTGTTCTGTGATATACGCCTTTTGCCCGCAGTATTACCTGAAACCGAAATCGCTGAGCCTCAGGAATCACTTTAAAGACAGAAACTGTACATTTCGTATCATCATTTGAAACAGCAGATTGCTAGCCTTGCGATTGTGACGGAGCACGGGAAATTAAATTACTAGAAAGCGATAGAAACTGGAGATTGTATTGCCTTGGCGGTTTCTTTTCTTTTTTTTCCTTTATTTCCTTCTTCTTCTTCTTCTTTCTTTCTTTTTTGATTGACTGACAAAAAGTGCGGACATTTGCGAACTGAACCAGCAAGTATAAAAACCAGCAATTTCAAACCGTTTCTCGAGAAAATATTTCTGAATTTACATCTATATCGAAAGCCCGAATTAACCAATAATCATGACCACGACCACGCTAATCTTTACACCGAATTAAAAATATATTATTCGAAGTGTTTCTGAATGAAGAACTTGGAATGTTGCTCGTCTTTTTACATCCACGCCATTCGCATAAAAACATCATTTTTTTCAAGAGGGAGTCGCTGCCGCTTGCATACAACATCTAAGGCAACTTTGAACTCTTGAATAGATGGTTTTAAAGGGATGTTGCTGAGCCTCGTACAGTAACAATAATAAACAAACCCGATTAGCAAAGTTAACAAGGGCAGTGACCAGCTTCAGATTTACTGAAAATAGACCCTCTATACGACGTCACGTTATCATTAACCCGTCTAAAGATTGTTTTGACTAAAGATATTCCTAAGGCGCAAAAATCGAAACAACTTTTTAGACATAGTAAGACGTAAATACGTACCTACCTACAATCCAGATTTAAGGAAGTGTGGTGCATTTTTTACTCATGATAATTGAAAATTTAAAGCAAGTAAAAAGGCTTTTATGTCCAGTGTAAACAAAACATTTTATAGATATTCTTAAACTTGGAAATCGAAGGAACACTAGAAGTTCAGTTTGAAGAGGAAAAGGGTACACTCATTTAAAAAAAAAAAAAAAAAAAAAAAGCACAGTTTCTACTTGTTTTCAGATTTCTGCTGACTCTGAATTGAGGAGGGAAGTGGCAGCATGTTTAAAGGCATGTTTGCAAGAGAATGTTTAAATTAGAGAAAACGAGACAAAAAAGGACTACTGTGAAAGCACTGACAGCAAACTAATAGTTATTGACAATTTCTAAACTAAATGACGAGAAAATAATCACATTTTTAGTATGTTCCGCATGACAATCCCACCAGACGACAGTTTGACACATATCAGAGGAATTGCTTTGGTTGCCGCAGTCACGTGTGATAAGGTCGAGTGTGATAAGCTCAAATTAAAACACAATCAAATAAAATGACGCCGCACTCGCGAAAATTACTCTATTATGATGATAATTACCTAATATGTCATGAATATTGATAACATTTAACGACTTTTTCTTCGACCGACTGCGATTGGGGAAAGAAGGGATATCATAGATGATTACGCTGAAAGAGTTTCAGATGAATTCCGTGTTTCGTTTAACTCTTTCATGCATGCATTTCTGGATTTGATTTTGATTTTGATTTTTTTTTTAGATTTATTTAGACCGTTCAAAAGAGGACAATTTTCTAAGAATTTTGATGGATCACACAATTTTTTGTAAAATGTCTATTTAAATTCCATTTAATCCCATGGTACATGAAATGATGCACGTGTGAACCACCTCCCGTGAAAGGGTTAAAGCAATTAAAGCGGTAAAACAAAAATGAGGAGAGCTGATAATATTACGATGATGCGAAATGCTTTCGATTTGATCACACTGAAAAAAAGTGCCTACTTTGACTATTTATATTGTTAAAAGTATGGATAAGACCTAAAAAAGGTTGAGGTCAAAGTTTATCAATAGTAATATTACCTCCGTGCTGTGTTGATTTAACTGCTTTTGAACAGTGAAACTAAGTTTTTAAGTTTTGTTCATACTTTTAAGTATGCAAATAGTTAAATTAAGTTTTTTTTTTTATTTTTTTTTTTATTTTTTTTCCAGAATAGAGTGAAAATCAAAACATTTGTTTCTAGGACCGAACAACCTCCAAAGCGTGAAAATTTTGACGAGATAGTTTTTCGTTTCGCATAAACGAAAAACGTAAAGTATTGTTTTCATCGCTTTTGGACTTGGCGAAACAATAACGCAATCTTGACTAAATTTTTGCTTCTCGATTATTACCCTAAATCATAATGGCGACGCGTGCGGTTTTACAACATTGGTTTCTCCCCCATTTAAATCTTTGTAAAATAATTTATTTTCTGGAAGCAATTTCTTCCTCAAGCATAGATTACTTTACGTAGACTTATATGAAGGAAACCACCGTTGCCAAATTGCATCCTTCGCCACGGCAAATGAATCATGAGAGTGGTGCTGGAGGAGAGCTACTCATTTGGGATTGAAGAGCAAAGGCAGACGCCTTCAATCCTTCATGAGGCAATTTCGTTGAACGAAATAGGGATAAAGAAAAATGGAACGTATGTAAAAAATTCATGGATAACTGGTTGAGAGAAGAATGCGAGAACTTCTTGTTTTGGATAATTAATTTCAGCAGGCAACTTTCCTGAGGATTCACCGGCAACATCAAATGAAAATTGGATTAAAGGGGGAGAAGGGGTGGGAGGTCCTATACGATCATTCGAAAACAATGAAAGTGGATTCGCCTTATTGATGGAAGTATTTTCAATGTCTAACCGAACTAAGTTGCGCCCTGCAGTCCGAGCTGCAGACTCTCGTATTTTTTAGATTTCTCAAGCTGGCATTCTCTGAGTTGGGAGATTTGACAGTTCGCTTTAAAACCTTATGGACTAAGCCCGAGTTAACTCGTTTTTTTTCTTCTCTAGCCTTTTAAAAATTCTTCCAGTCTAGTGATTCTGAATAAACGCGACTATCGATGTAGACCCTTTCAAGATAAGATTTCGTTGGGCGCCTTCAATTTATTGTATAGGCAATTCCAACTACCCAGAGTACGAACAGTTAACTACCTTCCCTATACCTATAAACGGATGAGAAGCGATCGTACGAACTAATCTGCGGGCCGATCATTTACTTTATTGTTAAACCGATCGTTAAAACTGTCTACGAGTGATGCTATTGGTCGAAAATTGTAAAATTTGGCCGTTGCTATGGTAACCATCGTTAAAAGTCTCGTTTTATAAAGGCTATTCATGAGTAACATTTAAAAACGGACACTATAAGGATGGTTACCATAGCAATGGCTAAGTTTTACAATATTGGACCAATAGAATCACTCATACACAGTCTTAACGATCGGTTTAACGATGAAGTAAATGATCGGCCCGCTGGTCTTTAAAGGGTTAATGAGCATCGAAAAAACACGTTGGCTATAATGAGCCCTGTCGGGGACAAAGATACCTGGTCAGGTTATGCAATAAGCTACTCACCTAATACACGTGTTAAAAAGTATATTTATGTACAGTGCCCTTGCAGATAGCATACTCCGATCAGAGGTATCTTTGACCTCGATATACATTTGTTGACGGGCCACGCTGCTTTTCATTTGCTTATACATATCTAGGCAGTTTTCGTGATTTTCCGATCCAGCCGACGAGATATACCAATTGAGAGGCTGATACATGTTATAAGTCCTATCCCAAAATGCGACAGCATGGACGATTTGATTCTAGTTTGTTTGCCTCATTTTTTTTAACCTTAAATCAAGAATAGTAATCAACTCAGTGGAAATTGGTTTTTAATGAAAGTGCAAGTATTTTAGAGTAGCTTTCTTGGATACAAAATTCCAATACAACTATCCAGTTTAGATATTTTGCTTGTTTCTATCATATGTGTCAGTTTCTTCATCGTGCAAACCCTTCCACAGTATAAACAGTTACATAAGCGTGTGTGTCAAGATCACCACTCTAAAACACTTTTGTTTACAACTAAATTCCAATGAATTGATAATAATTTTTGATTTAAGGTTAAAAAAAAAGAGAGCCTGTGAGAAAATTTTCATAAGAGATATTCATCATGGCTGCCTCCTTGGTACTTCAAAATCACGTACCAAAAATCCTCCCTTTTGATATACCTCGTTGCAGGATCCATCAGCATACGCTAACCTTTGAAAACAAATCCGACGATGCATGGTGATTTTAGTGTTTTTAGGGCATAAATAACGTTGGAATGAACGGATTCGTCGAGTTCTCTCAAAAGTTCCAAATTTGCGTTCAAACGTACGCATCCAAGATGAGATTGAAACAAAAAAAAAAGTCGCCTTGAGACAATGAACATATTTAACTTGCCAACGTCACGCTGTGTGACATACAATTTCTGACTTGATGCATTTCGGACCTCATCAAAGAGAAGTGTCAAATCAAGAAACTCAAAATGCTTCAGCTCTAAGTATGATGTCTAAGCCTAGTTATGAATGAGATGTAGTTTCACAATCTTAATGAAAGGCCTACTCGATAAAAAAGTGATCCCAATCGAAGGGGAGGGGGGCGAGGGAGGTTAGAGATATATGACTTCAGCGGTGTATTATGTGTTAGGTACGATTTCAGTGTAGGTGAGGTATTGATCATCTCAGAGATCTCTCCAGTCTTCACCATTAGGGAAGACGAGCAATACAGATTATGATCTAACGGGAAAAAGGTTTGGTTTACACTATACAGTTTCCCTAAGCTTACGTCTTATTGCTTCGGCAATAGTTGGGGGGGGGGGGGAAATATCGTCAACTTTGGAGAAATTTAGACCAAAAGTTGGGGAAATATTCGACAACTAAAGAGTCTTTTCCACCTTAAAGCCTGAGTTTCTCCAAAGTTGGTAATGGTAACGCATTTTCCCAAAGTTGACACACGGAAAAAAAACTACGGTGAAATTAACCATACGATAGCTGATTTTGGCACCTGCTAGATATTATGGCAATGTTAACCAAAAATATACTATGTTTTGACTAGGTACTAGGTGATGTTACCTGATTGCATGTCGAATTTACTCAAAGTATCGGTAAATGTACCATACTTCTGGTCAAGTTTACCATAACATCTAGCAGGTGCCAAAATCAGCTATCGTATGGTTAATTTCACTAATCTTTTTTTTCCGTGCAATAATTCCTCAGGTGCAATACGACGTAAACGTTGGGGAAATAGTTCCAACTTTTGTTTCCCCTGGGGATCGATAACGGCCAACTTTGGCTACACGGTAAGAAGTTCCAGCTTTGAAGAATTTTTTTGTGATCTTTGACTGCAAAATATTTACCTCCAAAGAGGCCTATTTTCTTGCTTTTTTTTAAATGCTCCTATATGCACGGCTTGAACCGCAATGGGCCATTTTAGCATCGATAAATCTAACTCGATTCAAAGAATCTAAAGCAAACCATTCACTCGAACGGTTTAAAAGCACTTTCAAGAAAGCAGAAGGTGAAAGCTCCTAACAGCGGGTCAGAATATTAAGGAAAAATAGTAAGCAGCCATAAATTAAGGGATAAGTACAAATCTGCGTAATTTAAGAACTAGCTGCACCGCACCTTGGGTAAGAATCGCTATTATAGTCATCAATTTTAGTGGCGGCTCGTGCAAGTTGGCAACGACGTTTTTTTCTCCATTTGAGTCTATGTGCAACAATCGATTGTTGGGGAAGCGCTTTTTCACTATCGAATCGATTGTTTTACAAAGAATCAAACGGACGCAAAACATTGTCGCCAAATTGCATAAGCCACCACTGATCAATTTAGAGCAATCTGGGTTGATCTAACTACCACACGCTACTTCAAGGCTATGATCCGGTTTTGATGCTTTGAGGTTCAAATAAAAATGAGAGCAAACAAACTTCCCTACGATGACATTAGCTTGTAATAAGACCGTATATGTATACACTTGGACTCCTCTTCAATTAAATATTATTACAAGTATTGCGCGTTACGGTGTATCCAAAAAAAAAATGCATCAACCTTTAACGAAAGATGAAAATTAGGTTTTTTTTTCGAAGGTTAGGACTTTAGGTACCACAGTATTCAGCTCAAAAATTTTCTTTCCGGAGAATTAACTAGAATGCGCGAGGATTTGATACGACAAAACATGCAAACCATGCGTCAGTCGCGCGAGAGTGGAAGTATCAAACACGGGACACGGGACGCAACTCGGACGGATAATTGATCACGGGACAAATTCTCGAAAAATCAAATTGGATGGGGTTAAAAAAAATGCGAATGAGATCCCGAGGCATATTTTACCCATTTTAAAAAAATGAGAGTTACTAATGATTTGGTGGACAAAATTTACACGATCGGAAAAGACGCTAAGTAACATCAAAGGGCACTCAGAATCGGCACATTATTTTAGGTGACCCATTTGCACAGTTTTGCGGTCCGTAAAAGAAAACAAAATTGAAGGTCGCGATGCGCCGAAGCGCTGAACGTAAATGTCTACGCACAATGGTCGGCCGCTTTACATTCGTGTAAAAATGAAAAAACGTGACACATTCAAAGAAAACAAACAAACGGCAAAACTGCACGAAAATCTCGAGGGAACGAGCTTAAGCATTCTTAGCGATACGGGCACTTAGCGCATACTACAGACCTATGTACATGTGACAGGGAGAGGTAAAAACTAGTGAGGGATACTACACAAGAGCGAGAGAGAGAAAACGAGGTGAAAAGATAGAGAGAGCGAGATGATGAGGAAGAGGAAGAAGAAGAAGAAAGTAAAATGTTACGCGATTCCGATTGAACAATTAAAAATATTCGCCGGTCATTAAAAGTTTGCCAAACGCTCGAGCCAAAAAAAGCCCGGCTGAAATTACTGCAAATAGGCTTGAATTTACGGTGACCGGTGGCGGTGAGCACGAGCTCTGTAGGGACGTCTGACGTAAGAACTGGGTCCCGCGGCCGCGAACCCGAACTGTGAGCTCTAACATTTAAATTCAATCTATCAGATATCTTGCGAGATCTGGGGTTGCGTTGGTTCATTTTGAAGGGGTTTTCCGGAGAGAAAGAAAACACATCGTTTGATTCGATAGATTTGCAGCAATATAAGGTGGGCTGGGCTTTGTGCCGCATCGGTTGAGTTTCATGAGAAATAGTCTGTTGCACAATTGTGCTGTATTGTATTTAATATGATATAATGATTCATGAGAAAAAAAAAAAAAAAAAAAAAAAAAAAAACGCTGGAATAGCAATGCGAGCACATTGAAAAGTTTCACAACCAGTGGCGTCACGTAAAACTTGGCAACGTCGAATATCCTCCGTTTACACACGTGAGAAAGGTCAAACTATTGCGGGTTCACAGTGCACTCCGTTAAGTCGATATTTTACATGGGTTAAATGGACGACGTGCAACGTTGCCTTTCACACGCCGCGCCGGCCGCGCCGCGACGCCAGTGTTCCAAGCATACCTACTCGATATTTTTTTTAAAAAAAAAGCCCCTCAAAAGCGGGGTCGTCATGACTATAGGGTATACTATAGGTACTATAAGACCCGAGTATTCCTGATCAATGCTACTTATGAGAGAGCCGATTCTAACTGAAAATGGCGGCGATCAGCATATCAGGAATGTAAACATTGAGTGAGCAATCATCGCATTGCTTCAGTCGTGTCGTATTTTTCAGTAATTTTTTAGATGCGAAAATAACTGAGATTGTACATTCAAACCGGCAAAATGAGTTAATCGACATATTTTAAGTGTAGGTGAAGCAAGCCTCGTTTTATTTGAACGGCGCGCCAAGACTGTCTTCGACCGCGCAGTCGATTTGGCTAATCGAACATGGCGTCGTCGAGAATACTTGGGTCTTATAGTTTCTACATCTCAGTCGTCACTTCATCCGTCATGCTGGCAACCATAAACCAGGGACCAAAAATGTTTGGTCCCGAGCATAACTTACGCATGGTCACCGTAAGCTCTCTGATTGGTCGAAACCGCGCGCAAGCAACTCATGCAACTTGCACACACTGCCGGGACCATACATTTTTTGATCCCAGGAGGACCATCCATGGGATGGGGTCAGGGGGAAAACACCACAGACAAGTGTGTAGTGCCCGGGGAACAATTTTTATAAGAATCCTAACGCTGTATCCCTCCTGTAGGGAACCCGGCCAGGGGACTCGATTCCATTTTTTTGTCGGGGGGATCCAGGGATCCTTGGAGCGGGTCGCTCCTATTGACAAAGCAACACAGATGTATGGAGAAAAAGGCGGAGAAAGGGACAGGCTAAAGGGGAGGGGTTGGTGGGTTTGGACCCCCCTCCCCCTCAGCCCTTTTTTTAGATCGAACACTTGCTGAACGAAAGTTGAGAGTATTGAGAGTTCAGTATCGAGACGTAACCTATAGAGCATTGTGACCGACGCCTTTCGTATGTCTTTAAGACGGATTCGTAAGACGGTTTTCAAAGTTGTCTTAAAAACGTCTTTAAGACGGATTCGTAAGACGGTTTTTGAAGTTGTCTTGAAAACGTATTAAAGACGGATTCGTAAGACGTCTTCAAAGACGTGTTTGGGCGGAACTAGAGACGTCTTTAAGACGAATTAAAGACGGATTTAAGACAACTTTACTTGTCTTATCCCAGATAACAATATCAGGCTTAAAATGGGCTTTTGTAAGACGTCTTTTCATTCCGTCTTAAAGACGTCGTATGGTCGCGGATCCAAAGACGTCTTTTAAGCTTGTCTTAAATCCGTCTTTAAGTCGATTTTAGAAGACACCTTGTATTCCGTCTTAAATCCGTCTTCCAAAGTGGGTTTTAAGACGTCTTTCGATCCAGTCTTACAAGGCGTCTTTAATTCGTCTTAAATCTGTCTTCAACAGGGGCGTCGAGAGGGGGGGGCTGATGGGGCAAAATGCCCCGGGCCCCGCCCCAGAGAAAAAGAGAAAAGGAAAACAGGGAAAAAAGCGAAGAGGGGGAATATAAAGAGTGACATGGTGCTTGCAAGTGGGGTCGAAAAGGAAGAGACCACGTAATTTCACGGCCTGTGGCGAGCCGAATAAATTGGGGGCCCCCGGCCTACTTGAATTTACCTTAAAAACAAAAATGTTAAAGTTCAATCTAAAATCGGATCAGATTTGAAAGCAGGCGCGCACACGGGCCTCTGGATGCGCCCCTCCCTCTCAGGAGCAACGATTTCATGCAAGCAAAATCGAAAATATATTTGAACATTTCAATTTTACTGTAATGAAAGTACTGTAAAATTCATTCTGAAGGTCAGGAAAACTTAAAAAAATTTCCGGGGGAGGGCCCCCGGACCCCCCCCTTTTCGGTGAACCTCTCGGTGAATATTCCATGGCTCCTTCAACCACATTCCACTTGACTCTTCTCCCTCCAATTATGAGTCAAGAGCAAAGATTTAATCGAAAATATATTTCAGCATTTCAATTTTACTGCGTTCATGGAAGTACCGTAAAATTCAATTTGAAGGTAAGGAAAATTGAAAATTTTTTCCTAGGGAGGGCCCCCGAACCCCAAGCTTGTCCTGAGGGGTATTCCATACCCCCAAGACCCCCCGGAGTTTGAGTCGTACCAACCCCCCCCCCCCCCTTGGCAAATTTCTCGGTGCGCCTCTGGTTCTTGGCAAAATCTCCAGAACTTTCTCGACGTCCTAGCCAACACTTGTGAAAATGTGTTTAGCCAAGGAGGGCTGAGAAATCAAAAGTTGAAACGAATGTTTTTTTTTTATTTTCTTTATTTTTAGAAATCAAAGTCGAACGAAGAATTTTTTGTGTCGAAAATCTTCAAGTCTGTCACATCATGTGGCAAAATAAACGTCAAAAATCAAACATTCGCTATTGCTGTGATTGTTTAAAATTTTTCAGTAGAGATAGCTTAAAAATGCGTCAATTAGAAGCTTGATTTTAAAAATTTTCCGGGGGAGGACCCCCGGACCCCCCTTAAACTGGGGGTGTCCCCCCAGACGATGATATAAAAATAGGGCCCTAAATGCACAGTTTGCCCCGGGCCCCCAAAATCCTCTCGACGCCCCTGGTCTTCAAAGACGACTTGAATACCGTCTTCCAAAGTGGTTTTTAAGACGTCTTTCAATCCAGACTTATAAAGCGTCTTTAATCCGTCTTAAAGCCGTCTTCAGCCAAGATAGCTAGAAGATTGACTCCAACGTTTTCAAGTCCTTAAATATTGATAATTTGCAAAAATCACAAGTTTTTTTAAAAATTTCGAAAATTACGAAAATGTCTACAGTTCGAAAATTTGAAAATTACCAATTTTTTCATAAATTTTGAAAATTACGAAAATTTTCATTAAGTTGGAAAATTACCAAGATTTGCTCAAATTTTGAAAATTACGAAATTTTCACAAATTTTGAAAATGTTGACTATTTTTAAGCAAGCTTGGAAAGCTAGGCTTCCTCGAGACGTAACCTATAGAGCATTGTGACCGACGCCTTTCATATGTCTTTAAGACGGATTCGTAAGACGGTTTTCAAAGTTGTCTTATAAGACGTCTTTAAGACGGATTCGTAAGACGTTTTCAAAGTTGTCTTAAAATCGTCTTTAAGACGGATTCGTAAGACGGTTTTTGAAGTTGTCTTAAAAACGTCTTGAAGACGGATTCGTAAGACGTCTTCAAAGACGTGTTTGGCGGAACTAGAGACGTCTTTAAGACGGATTTAAGACAACTTTACTTGTCTTATATAAGATTTTATCAAACCTGCAAAACAGGATCAATAATCGATCAATAATATTCATATCAACCCGTGACGGATCTCCCAGAGGCCTCAAAGAAGCCTCAAATTTTGCTTTTTTTTTAACAGAAAATTGCCCACAGTAAATGCTTCTTGCGACACTTCAAATAGGTACCTCAATTAATTAACTAAGTTTAAAGGCGAACCCCCCTCAGCCAGTTTCCCCCCTCAGAAACTGGCTTAATAGATAAAAAACTAAGGATAACTACTAAGGGAAAAAATGAAGGTGCCGGTATGAATCAAAAATATAAACACAGCTATATTTAAAATTAAAAAGACTAGGCGTCTATACAAAATCAGAGACACTATTACATGAAATTTTTGTTTTGGTAAAATATAAAGAAATATTTTAGGAGAGAGTATTGAGATGCAAAACAAGTAAGAAAACAGATAGTCAAATAAAATGGTTACATAATATTCTTGGAAAATGCAAAGGGAACCAGAAACACTCCACAACTACTCTTGACCAAGTAATAAATAAAAAATACCTTCAAGGGAGGAAGGTTTAAAAATTGTGGAGGCAAACTTTTCTGGATGCCCCCCCCCCCCCCGGTGTTAAACATAAAAAGGGAGGTCTAAAAAACACTTGATATTAATAGAGGTCTAGAAACTTGTGGAACAGATTTTGATTTTTCTTCTCACTTGAACTTAAGAGTTTCCAACAATCGTTTTCTTGTATTGTTTCAGACTCATGAACATTGAACATGCTGCTAGGTGATTATTAACGAGCAAGTCAGTGTGTAGACCAAAAAGCTTCTGGACTCAATAATATTATTTGCAAGAAAGGTTTTTGATCCGATACAATTTTGATGAATCTTATCAACTCGATATAGTACAAAACTTCATCAACTCACTCAGAGACAGTTTCGATGAATCTCATGGGTTTGAATCGAAACAACTTGATTGTTCACAATTACCACCCAGGTTGGATCGAGAAAAAATTATGATGGGGGCAATGATAAAAATACAAAATCATCAATAATATAAAATTAAAATGAGAAAAAAGACAAGGCAAAAAATGGACGGATAATGTTATTCTTTGGTCGATCAGGAAACACAAGATATTAAAAAAAATTAAAAGGAAACAATCAAACATTACTAAATGCACAGATAAATGGTTAAACCTTTCTGACTATTAAAAGCCAGCCACTAAAAAAAAACAAAAAACAGCCAAATGTGAATACAAAGATAGGTCAAAAACAACATGGAGAACTGAAATAAGAACTTAAATGGATATGCAAATGTGATGAGCATCAATAATTAATTACGACACCAATAGATAGATATTCAGGCGCTAAGACACTTGTTGGCATTGATTAGTACAGACGGACTTGATAGCCATGTAAGAATGTAGAAGAATTTTGGTTTAAAATAAAAATAAAAAAAAAACATTCAGCTATACGCTGTAAAAAAATTAAATATTAAATACTTAGTTTCATACCATTAAAAATGGAACACACGTTACCTAATACCCAAAAATCATCATGCCCTGCTGATTCAGATCTAAAAATATAAAACGTCTATAAACAGTTAAGCCCTAAATTTTTACAGAGTACTTGAGCAGCAAAGAACAATGGAGTTGTTTTTAAATTTTTGCTAATGCCTCAGGAAATGGAAATATATTCTGATTAAAAATTCACAAGAAAATTGATGAGCGAACCAAAAGTACATCAAAATTCAATCTGAAACTGGATAAATCGACTGCCTACACCATCTGTGTACTTATTCAAGGTGGCAGAATTTGTAACATAACATCAAAAAGAACCTGGGTTATCCATGAAAATAATTAATAAAGGTAAAGTATATATTTCTCTGAACTGGTGTAAACAATCAAACCCGATAGAATGCCCAAGAATTTTCAAATCCTTTAAAAGATAGAAATTGTGATGATACTAATTAATTAAGAAATAATTTGTAAAAATTCTATAAAACATTTTTGATTGAACTACTCTTTTGTGCATTTAAAAGGTTGTGGGCCAGCTTTGTTGTTTCTGATGTTGCAGCATACTGAATATTGTCACAATGTATGAATGCACAGATGGCGCCTGCAATGTTTCAAGTCAATACAACTTGTTTGGGAGTAAAACTAATGTTCCTTGGTACGCTGACTGACATTTTCCAGAAATTTGTCATGAAAATACCAACACTATCGATGGGACTAAGTGAAAATGTCCAAAAATAAATGTCCAAACTAAAAATGTCCAAAAGTTGATAATGTCCAATTCCAAAAAGTGTCCAACAGGCTTTAAATGTCCTAACGAAAAACGACCAACAGCCTTAGGTAAAAAAATGTCCAACAGTCTTTTTCTTTTGTTGAAATAAAGTTGTAGTCAAAAATTCCAGCGCAAAAAAGGAGGAAGCAAAATGACCTGTGTACATCAAACAGCTGCATTTGCATCTCCTGCATCTGGTGCATCAGCGTAGATTTTGGAAAAAAATGTAATTTTGGAAAATGTGATATTGAAAAATCGTTTCCATGGACGCATTTTGACTATGATAACAGACCATGAGTTGTTTTTCCCTTTGACTTTTAATTTAACTCAACACTTGGACTTTCTTAGACACATTTCATACATTTGATAACCGCTACCCGTTGAAGCGAATATTGCCCTGTATCTCGCGCTGGTTGGTCAGGGGCGGCTCGAGCAATAAGGCAACTACCGGCTCTCTCCATTTAAACCAACATGAAAGTGTCGATCTTCAAGGGATTCAACTGAATACTTATAAATACAAATAAATACATTTGCATAGGATTAAACGGCAAAAAGCATGGTGGCCAAATTGCATGCGCCACCACTGTGGTTGGTAATTTCATTTTTAATATTTGCCTCTTGTAATTCCTGGACATTTTAATTTGTTGGTCGTTTTTTGTTTGGACATTTAAAACCAGTTGGTCATTTTTTTAATTGGACATTTTTTGGAATTGGACATTTTTAGTTTGGACATTTTTGCCTAGCCCCCTATCGACACAGAAAGCAAACCTTTGCAGCACACCATGAGAGAGAAAATCACGAAACCACACTTTTGGGAAATAAATAATTCATAAATTTTAAGGCAACACTGAACAAAAAAAAACTGACAGTTTTGTAATAATATGAATAAAAAAACCAAAAACTGTGCATAATAGACATAATATAAAATGACAGAAAATAGTTAAAAAAAAAACAGAGAAAACCCTGCAGCTGCTTTTCTGAGCTGAGATATCAAAGGCACAAGGAACAAGAGAATGATGAGTTGAATTGCTTTTGAAAAGAAAAGGCAAAAGAGATGCATGTAAAATTTTTTAAGGAAAAAATAACGGTCTTTAAGACTTCACTTATTTTTTAAACGGCAATAAAAGGCAAAAACAAAAAAATTAGAAGTAATAGTAGTAGTTGAAGTAGTCGTAGTAGTAGTAATAGTAGTAGTAACAAAAAAAAATAGTTGATCAAGGTTCCAGAGGAAGACCAGCCAATATTGTTAAGCTAATGATTAAAGTGAAATCAATGATAACAACTCTTAATTGGATATTTTTTTTTTTTCCTGATCAGATAGGATAAAACCTTATAGATTTCCTTAGTTCTAAATAGATCCTGACATTGAAATTCACAAAAGCTGGGCCAGCTATTAAAAAAATAAACTGCTTTAGTTATAAAGGTAAAAAAAACATGGAACTACTAACTACTAGATTTAAGTGGAAATGCAAGTTGGTTTGAGAGAAGTGGGACAAACATAATACCAACACCAAAAGAAAGTCCCGTTAACCAAATTCTTCTTAGGGAATTTTTCAGATAATAAATGAAGTTGTTTCTAGGTTACTCTTAGCATACTTACAGATATAGATGACACTACATTAAATACTTATGCACTCAAACGTTTTAAGATTTATCAAAATTGGCTGGGAAATGAATAACGGAATCTATGGTAGAAAGGACTTTTATTTGGCGTCAATTGTGCTTGAAATCTTCAAGAGATTTTCTTTGAGATGATTCCAGGGTTGATTAGTTTGAACAGTAGACGCCACACGCTGCTGTAAAGGTCAACAGTTTTTGGCTAAAATTGATGAAGTTACACAAAAAGTACAAAGTTGAGGAATGTCCGCACCTGCGAGCGTACTTCAGGAAGATACCCTAAAAGTTTCAAGCTGAAACACTCAAAAATAAAGCCAGGATTTAGAAAATACAAAAATTCCTATAAGTCTCAATGGGTGCGCGTGAGGCAGATGGACATAGTATCATTCGCACTCACTCCGCGTTCGGCAAAATTAATTAAAAGAAATTGAGGCATTAATTCTCCACCAATTTTGCTTGTTTCTGGCTCAAAAATCCATTCCAATAAAAAATCCATTAAAAAATTACGCAGGTGCTGACGTTCTTGGATTATACGTTCCGTCTTTGTTTTCAATTAAAATGCCAAAAACATGACTTTACCCAAAACTAGTGGCGCTATCCACCAAATAAAAATCTGGAAAATTTTTGCCTGGAATCATCTTCAATATTTTTGTGGGGACCTTTTTAGAAATCCAAATGCTACCGAATAAACTACCTCAAGGAACAAGAAACTTTGTACACATCCATTTTTCAATAATATGTGTACAGGTAGCCAATTAGATGGTAGAATTGGATTGCAGTATTAAGGTTACTGGTTTGAGTCCCATCAACAAGAGCCAGAGGGCTCTTTTTCCATACATAGAAGCTATTCATTCATAATTTACTGTCATGAATATCACCCGGTTTGTCCAGAGCTTTTTTCCGTTCTATGACAGCATTCAGTAGTTTCCTTCGTGGCCCCATTGGGATTCCAAGAGTTATTAAATCTTCGTCACTTAACATGAGCAAGGCTTCTAGGTCTATTCGCTGCTCAATAAATTTAGGCGTGTATTCACTGATGCCTGTAGCAACAAGAAACCGCTGCAGTGGAAACCATTGAGAATTGTCATTATTACTCACATTCTCTTCTAAAAAACAAAGCAAACGAAAAATACAAAAGTTAATAATAAGACAAAGCTGAGAGGAATAACAGTATGAATATCAATATCTTGTTTTTGAAACCTTCTAGTTTGTTCTGCTTCGAATTGACCTATCATGCAAATTACGCTCTGAATTTCACTATGCAAAAATTAAGTTAAGATGATTACTCAGCGACCTGTAGTGACATTCAAATCCGCCAGATTGCTATTGATACTGTTGCTTGCTCTCTGAAACCATAGGTTTGCCGCCTTTGACAGCCATTTGCAGGAACTAGAGTGAATTTTTTGAAAATGTTTGGACGTTGCGTTTGAGATCAAATTCAAAACATTTTGATACCATTCTGAACTTTCTAGCACCAATTTTTCAAACCAAAAGTATTGGCAAGAAATTGTGTTTTTAGGTGGCATACAAATTCAATCAACACCTTCAAAATTTCAAACCTCTGAATGGTATCAAAATATTACTTGGGATTTGATCTTGAATGCAACATGCAAACATTCTAAAAAAATTGACTCTAGCGTCCACAAATGAAAGTCAAAGGCAGCAAACCTATGGTTTCAGAGAGCATGTGATAGTGGCACAATCTAGCGGATTTGAATGTCACTACAGGTCGCTGAGGAATCACCTTAACAGTGCCACTGGATGACACTGACAGAGGTAGAATAGTAAACAGCATTGCAGGACAGAAAGCACCTGAAAATGCCAAAAATTTTGAATTTACAAGGAATTTGTATTTGGAAGTCAAAAATTTGTAAGTTTTCATAAAAAAAAAAAACTGTTTCAAGTCCCAGAGCATTTTTCCAAAAGTGATGTTTTACAGAAGTTTGCAGCAAAAAAAACCAACAACTCTTGCGACTATCACCCTCCTAAAAAATGTAAATGCAAATTCCTACCCCTTCTCTCCTAAACCTGTGAAAAGCAAAAATTAAAGGGTCATGACTTTTCGAGTCCTCCCCCGCCACCACCTCTTTAAAACCCACAAACCATCTATGATTGTACTTATTCACTGTTTTTGATTGTTCCAATGAATAATCTGTCCCTGCATATTCATAGTGGGACAGATTGAAATCATTCTTGAAAGTGATAAAAACTCAAGTTATAGAATCAAAATGTAACATAGGATCTCTTTTTTTCAAAACAAGTTCCAGGGCAAACGCCCTTTCCCCATCTCATGGTTTATAGCTCGAAAATCATTGATTCAAATACAGCACATAAATGATTAACAGTTGTCGAGAGGGTAACTTAAAGCAGTAAACTTCAGAGTTTTAAACTTACCATCACTGACATTAGGTTCCTCTTGCCCCCATAGCAATATATTTTCACTATTACTGCTATGCTGTTGACTTCTTTTGGCTAAACTTCCGGCACTTCCAATACTGCTATTTTCAAGTTCAGTATCTGCTCGAGGAAAAGCACTTAATGTTGCAGTAATGCTGAAAATTTAAGGGAAAAAACAAGCAAGTTTGAGAGAACCACAAAAAAAAAAAAAAAATTGTATTTGTTGTAGTAGTATTAGTAACAGTAAAAGCTAGCTGCCCAGACTTCATCAGAACAATTTTCATCAGGAAGTCAAAGTCAATATAAGAGGATTTATTGAAAACAAAGAAGACTTAAAAACGCAAAGAGCAAAATTGAGTGTTAAGTAGCTGTGGATCGAAATGGATGTCACTTGTTCATTTAACGTTCTTTATATAACTTTCTTACAGAAAACAAAACATAATTGGTGATAATCATGAGCCTCTAAAGATAGGATAATGTGACCTTGGTTGATACGTAACTGAAAGAGGGCAATATCTTGACCTCAACAGTTGAACACAATTTCAAAAAACACCATGTAGAGTCTGGGGGTGATCACAGAGGATCGGATCGTTTTGGGTATCATTATCGTTATCGTTTGCAATTTTGCATTAAATCAAATGAGCTTGCTTCTGCGCAACTTGATCGCGCAGGTGATCCCCTCCTCACCTCTTCCTACTTTAAACGGTTGAGATTGCTACAGCCTTCGACTCATCGCTTCCTTTCGTCCGTTTTAATGGGTCTGTTGCAAACTTTTGCTACAACGATAAAAAGTTATTATTCCAATGTAAAATCGCCTGAAAAGTCCATTGGTGGCATCGTTAAGTCATGAAATACAATAACAAACTCACAAGAGGCGTTTATTGAAATCCAAGATGGCGGCAAAATATCGAGGAATCTGAATGTATGCACCGTGATCATCCAAGGATTGCCAACGTTTACAACCTCATTGGAGGTAGAGGTTATGTGTTTGTTTACGTTGTGATTGGTTGTGATCGATGTTGTGAGGTTGGCTATCCTTGAATGTTCGTGGTGCATGCATACGGATTGCTCGATATTTTGCCGCCATCTTGGATTTCATTAAACGCTTCTTGTGAGTTTATTATCTCATTTCGTGGCTTTCTGATGCCACCATTGGACTTTTCAGGCGATTTTACATTAGATTACACACTCTCAATCGTTGTAGCAAAAGTTTGCAACAGACCCATTGTTATGAGGGGCTCCAAAACAATTCGATCAGTTGAGCCACCCATAAGGTTATATGTAAACGATAACGATAACGATACCAAAACAATCCGATCCTCCGTGATCAACCCCCTGTAGAGAAGAGACTCTATGGTCAATCTTAAATAGAGAAAGCTCAAAGGTTTTTGGAAAACTCTTTTCTTCCGGAAAGAATTAGAGCCGATGCAGCACTAATCATTGTGAAAACCAACGAGCTATAGCGATAGAGCGGATTTGTGGGGCGTGATATTGAAACTTCACAAAGATAGCCATGATGGAAATCTCTTATGGATGTTTTTCACGCAGGCTCGGTTTGTTTGCCTCATATTTTTTAACCTTTGAAATTTTAAATTTTCAAAAAGAAATTGCGACAAACACATTTGAAATTGGTTAAAAACGAAAGTGAAAGTATTTTAGAGTGGCCATCTGGACACAGAAATCAATATAACTGTTTCCTTTGGAAGGATTTGCACGATAAAGAAACTGACAAATAATGGAAACAAACTACCAAAACTTTCTCACCTGGATTGTTGTATTAAAATTCTGTGTCCAGATAGCCACTCTTAAACACTTGCACTTTCGTTAAAAACCAATTTCCACTGGATTAATTAAAACTTTTGATTTAAGGTTAAGAAAGGTGAGGCAAACAAACCAAATTCAGATCGCCCAGGCAGTCACACTTGGAGATAGGACTTTTAACATGTATCAGCCGTCAGCCTCTCTATCGCAATAGCTTATTGGTGAAAACACAAGATTTTATCTTGGACTGTAAGAGTCTTCTAACCAGTGGCGTACACAGGACTTTTCTTGGGAGGGGCTCACACTGATAAGCGTTTGATTGAAAATTATTCCCCGCATCCCCTCCACTCCACAAATCGGGGGTCTGGGGGGGCTTTAGCCCCCTTAGCCCCCTCCTGCATACGCCACTGCTTCTAACCCACACAAGTGATAAGCAAACAATTTTCAGAAAATGTCAATACAGAAAATATTTTATTGAAAATCGATGAGAGGCTGAGTAGAAGAATAGCTTAAATGTCCAGTCGATGAAAAATACAACTATTCGTAGTCCAAGCAAATTTTGAATTCTGTAATTTTTTTTCCTACCGCACATGATTGAGTGATACAATAATCCAATAGTTACGATGGTTGGATGTAAACTGCGTACCTTTTTCTGAACGCAACACTCCCAAATCCAGGCCTCTCAAAAATACTTCCTTGCTCTTGAAAGTGGTTACCCTCGCCCTCGCTACCATTGTTTTTTAAGTTGTTCAGATAGTCTGGTTGAGAGACAGATCTCTGAAGTTCAAATACATTGGTCAATCTTCCTCTTTTGCCTGCGAACATAATTTTGGATGCATCACATTGGTGAAAAAAATTGCTACAAAATATGCACTTGCTATCTAATGAAATAAAAGGGAAAAACACTACATACTCAAGTATTAAAAGCGTTTCTAAGTTGTAACTAGCAGGTATACTTACTGAAATCCTGACTAGAAAGACTCAAAACACAAGGAAAATTGTGATTGCGTCATTCATTGAAATCAGAACGTACACAGGTTCCTGGTATACACCCTTAAGTGCACTCCTCATTAAGTGCACTATGTACACTATCAAAAGTTTCGGCAGGCAAGAATTTGAGATAAGGGGTGAATCCTGCGTAATCAAAGCAACACTCTGAGTTCAGTACTCATTCTTGACTGTCAGAACTTTTGTGTTCGCTAGTTCTATGACCTATAAAAAAAACTCTTCTCATCGAAATTGTTCTTGTTGCCAGATCGAAGGTAAAAAGCCATATCGTCACCATTTAAATCAATGTAAAGCGTACAGCTTTTTCACCCCAATCTGGCAACACTGCATAATACATAAATTGTTTGAATAAGTTCTGAGCAAAAATAAATGAGAAAACCCGCCTCAAAGACTCCCAGGTCTGGTATCTAGGGACTACTTCCAGAAACATCGCCGATTAGGACGACACGTAGCGCAGTTGCAATGCACCGATTGGAATTTTGTGCTTGTTTGAGTGCATACCTTGCGAGAATTGTAAAATTATTTTGCTTATACGTTCACTCCAAAACTTTAACAAACACCAACAAAGGTTAAAATTATAACAATAACATGATAAATCTGAGTACTTGCCTAATTAATTACCTAATCACTATGTTTTTCCTGCAATATGTTTTAATTTCTGATGCCGAGTTTACTTTTCAACACAAAAACTAAATTTTGATTTTATCAAAAGACAGACTATCAGTACTTTCAAAAGGAGGGTGAATAGTCCTTAAAGGGATCAAAGCAAAAATGTCTACACTGTCACTTTCACTGCCGTAGTACTATGTAGTTATGATGATTTCCCTATCTCACGTAGTCTTTGCATGCTGGGCGAGCCGACAAGTGCAGCAAACACCAAGATGGACAGCTCAAGAGGTCCAGACTAGTAAAGACAGTAGTAATCAAAAAAAGTAGTAAAGTTAGTAAAAGAGAAAAAAGATGCAGACAAACCTTCTTTTTGGTTATCATAAGAATTAACATAAATTATTTGAGAGTCTCTTCTCTGTCCGGTTAAACTCCTCGTTGATTTTGTTCCATCTTCTTCAACCTGGGCAAAAAAAAGATCCAGGATTATAAACTTAACCAGTGCTTAAAAGAGAGTTCCAGCTTAGAGAGGAGAGGAGATTTTTCTAGCTATCAATTGAGGCATATAATATCAAAATCTGCAATATTCATGGCAACGGTTTTAGGACTGCACAGGTTTTGATCTAGAAGTATACTTTTAGGACGCCAACTTTGAAAAACGCTTTAATTTCTAAGGCACAGTAGATGCAAGACACTCCATAATTTTTTAACACTGAGCATAGGTCTGACAACTGAATTTCAGGTTCAGCTGTACATTTCAGGTAAAAATAAAATGGCATCATTTCATTTCCAGCCTTCTACAAACTTCAACTTCCTTTCTCAATCAGCCCCTCTTCAATTAGGTACCACGGTCTTTTAGGTCGTATGATCGAGTAAAATGCAGAAATTAACAGAAGAAAAATGTCTACAAATTTCTGGAAAATAGAAGAAGATGGTTTCTTTACAACCATCAATTTTTTTTGCAAGTATGCGTGAAATTTTGAAGAGATATTGTAAAAAAAAAGGAAAGTTAAGGACGGGACTTGTCAGCATCCCGCCTGTAACGCTCTGCTTTTTGCTGTATCTTAATGAGTGTCTTGTTAAACTCATGAGCCAATGGGCTCAAGAGACTATCTTCTACTACTTTCTGTAAGTTTTTGAGATTTTTCCAACGATAAGTATTTGAGTTACGTCAGTTTTTCAGACATAGTGTCCCGTTCATAACAAAAAGCATGGTTAAACTATAATCTTGCATAAATAGATGAATGAGTCTTACTGCAAGGTGAAAATTATACATTTGGCTGACTATAAATGAAGCCGCTATTGATGCAGTCAGATGGGTTTGGATTTAAGGCTGAGCTGGAAACCAACTTCCAAATTTGAGGGGAAGGGTGGGAAGGGGGTGTCAGCCTCCGTCAAAGGAGTCTGGACCCCCTCCCTCTTGACACCAAAATTTTCCCTAAAATAATAATAAAGTAATTTTTGTGCGTTTACTGAGAAATTTCACACAATTTTGATCTTCGGATCCTAGACCCCCCTTCTCAAAAAATTCTTAGCTACGCCACTACCAATAACTTACTACAAAAAAATATTTGCGTATTCAAAAGGACCATGAGTCTCATTAAGCTTGTCACAAATCATAATCAAGGTGAAAAAGAAGAAAACAATTTTTTACTAACTTCTCTCACTGTGAAATCACTGGAGTTTTTACTTTGGCTTCCGTTTCGCAATTTCCGATCTAAGATTTTCTTCACTCCAACCACTGCATTGGCAGGCTTCTTGGACATTGTTCCATTGCTGGAACCACCACCGACTAATTGTGTAAAGGACTGACTGCTTGTTGTGTCCGAAACTGTTCTCCTGACACTACAGAAAAAAAAGCAGCTTTAAAACTAGAGGCATGAGAACCATTCTTTGTTGGAAAAATGAACTTAAAACAATGGTTTATTCTTGATACTATTTATGAGATGCAAAAGTAAATAAATACAACGAGACATCTTTTCCCAAGATACTCCAAAAATATCTGTACCAGAAATGGGTCAAAACAAAGTTCTAACTGACTGCTTGATAATGCTATGCCTATAAGGGACAGATTTTTTCCGAAGATCTAAAGTATTTGAATTTCAGAATAATGTCTGCATAAATAAGCAAGAAACCTGCCTTGACAGAAAAGTTTTCCAGGTCTGGACAAATTTTTGATTAAAATCCACTAGTACAAGACAGAAACTAGTCAATGCCGCTCATCAAAGTTCACGAGGAGCCATCAAAAAGGGAGATTCCTCCGTCAATTCACAATGCTCACAATAATGTTGATATTGCACTTGCCTAAAGTTGATGATTTGAGGAGACGTCAACTATAACTGCTTCACTGCCAACTGTTTTTTCCCGTGAAGAAATCAAAAATTTAGGTTACTGTCGCAAAAATTGCCTACATATATTAAACACAAATTTCTCTGATTTTGAGATCACTCTGGAGGTATTGATCAACATTTTTTTACATTGGGAGAAGTTTGGCCATTGCATAAAAGTCCGTAACTTTGAAATATTCTACACCCCTGTATATCTTTAACGCAGATAATTGACAATCTCAACACTGTACCTGAGAGGTAGAGTAGGAATCGGAGTTTCATTATCTATTTTATTTCCTCCGAGTAGTTCCTTTTCAACTTTCTTTATTTGCTTCTTTTCCTTCTCTCTTTCTTTCTTCATCCTCTCTTCATACTTTTTTCTTCGGCGTTCCGCGTCCTTCAGTGCTTTCTCTTTTTTGGCTTCCACTTTTTTCCTGAAAAATGAAAGAGAGCGAAGGTGACAAAAAGAGTTTGCTTCAAAAAGAAAGAATACTGTTAGAATTTTTAAGTTCACGAGGCCTTCGTATATGATCAAACAGGTTTGATCAAACTGCTAGATAGCAAAATTTGACACTTTCAAAACGCAAAATCTTTCCAAAAAAAATTTCTGGCGTAACTGGCATTTTAAGATTGTAACAATTTACATTTGCTTAGTTGATATTTACCTAATTGGCTCTATAGCTGAATAAGGAGGGAAATGTCTCTGGCTTTCTTAGGTACTTTGAAGTTAACATTCTTCGGAGTATTTTCTTCCACGAGTTAGGCTTTCCCCGTTCAAGGGTAGTTCAGGTCCCAAATCCAAATTTTGAGAAAATCCAGCCAAAATAGCTGATTTTTAAAATGTGTCAATTAACTGTACCTTCATACAGTTGCGGCACAAAAGCAATAGTAAAGCTTCAAATAATTTACATAAAATAGTATGAAGCCTCTTAAATTGCATTATGCTCACTAAATGGACCTAATCCATGGACTTTTTCCACTTCTGTTTCAAACAGCTCAAGGGGTACTTAAGTTGAATTCAACCGTTTTTAAAATGATTAAAAGTCAGACTATTTTGTCATTCACCAAGCCTGATTCCCTATGAGGCCCAAGGCTATGCGACGGCACATTGCTGCAGAATGGAACTGTACATAAAGGATAGGATTGTTCCCAAAGCTACGTGAAAGCTTCGCGTCAGAACGCAACTTCTTGTGTCGTTGTTCAGTGGGGAGCTGAGGTCAGATCACGCTATCTACTCTTCACAACAAGCGCAAATTATTCGATGGTTGCTTTTTGAAATCCTAGAAGTAGATTATGAGATCCTTGCGCTCACTAGGAACAGTTTTTGTTCTTCCCACCTCACCACTAAAAACGTAAGAATTACAACACTACAGATCACAAGACCTTGCGCCTTATTAGAAACCAGGCTTCCGGTAAAATGAAAAATAATTAGATTGAACTTTTAAAAGGTACCAATTAGAGCTTTTTGGAACAGTCATGAAAATGTTCATCTTAACACAAAGGTAAAATGCACTGAGATTGAAAATGGGATTTGTGGTTCCTTACTTGTTGGACAATTCCTGCTTGGCTGATGTTTTATCCAGATATTCAAGGATCTCTTTTCTCCCATTAATAGCTGCCACTTCCATAGGAGTGTGCATATCATGGTCCAACGCCCATAAATTTGAATCGAAACCTACCAAAAATGAAACACAGTTCATATGACCTCTTGCTGCAGCTATGTGAAGAGCAGTTTGCCCGAAATGATAGTTAGCTTTTTCTACATTTCCACTGTAACAGAATAAAAGGTAACAATTATCGACTAATAACAAGTGAACAAAAAGTCGTTTTCCCTCTTCTTTCCTCAAAGTATATTGGAGACGACCATTGAAAACTATATTGACTATGATTATACCCAAACCCTGAGTAAAGGATTTTAGTACCATTACGTTCCGTGTATAATAAGCGGTAAGTGTACCCTCCCATGGGTGTTTTCTGACTGGGCCTGCGCGGCTACCGCTGCTTATGATTTTCTGACCTCTTTATAAAAAGAAGAGTAAATAAAGGACTATGCTCTCAAAGTAATTTACTCGTTCAGAATTCGTCATCTAGAAGTAAAAATAATAGACTGAAAATACCATATTAATGAAAAAAAATTGCAAGAAGTAGGTACAGCTCGAAAATTTGATAATTATATTTCAGGGGCAATAGAGATTGTGACACTTGACTAACCCTCTTCCAACGAGCAGACGCAAAGCTTCCAAATTTCCTTCATACGCAGCCCAAAGGGTAGGGGTCATCCCATCCTCATCTTTGGCGTTGCAATCTCTTTTTGTGGTTTCTCGTAAGACATCAAGATTCCCATCTTGGGCAGCTCTAAAATCAAAGTGGATTCACGTTGTAATTTGATTTCTAATCAATCAAAGGACTAAACAAAGCCTGATTAAAGTTACAGGAAAATAAAAAAAAATTGCCACTACTTCTTTTGATGGAAAGCAAAAAAATGTTGAAACATTGTTTGGTTCCCTTTCTTGACAAAGACCAACTATTCCTGACCAAAAGGGTATATAAGAGAAACCATTGACAAATGATAAGTAATGCTTTTAAAACGTAGGATTTATAGTCTACGAATTAAATAATGTCAGACGACTCCTTGAATTTCAGCAAGGTAGGCCACCTTCAATGCTTCAATTCATTGAGTTAAGTGTTGCATGTTGCCTACCTAAACCAAAATCGAAATAGTCGACTGACATTATTTAATTTGTTCACTGTAACAGTAGAATCGCAAGTGGACCAAAGGCAGATAGATCCAGGACCCGCAAAGTTGACTCCTAAACAGGGAAGAAAGAATTGGAGAGGCTCTGCCAACAATACAAACGATCATTTTTGCGATCCAAATTTAATTGGACAAGTAAGTAGTACAATAAATTGGACCTCTACTCCAATAGATGAACGTTGTGCTGTTGGCTATCAATCAATTGGAACTGCAATCCAATTTATTGTAGTACCACTCCAATTTAATTGGAACAGCAGAACTTATCCAAAGTGTTGAAGAGCAACTCCAATTTTTTTTTCTTCAGATATCTCTGTTCTTTTCTCACTCATTCGCTTGTGGGAGGAGAAAGAAAAAAAAATTATTGGATTTGCCTCTGATTTGAGCTAAGATGGTCTGCAAAGATTAAAACTTGGGTGCTTACTTACTTAGGTTAAATCTATGTTGAAAACTAGATTTAAAATCGAAACTACATTTTGTATTAGAGTGCAGAACGGGGGCAGAACTCATGACATGGAAAATTAAAAAACCGAAAAAGGAACAGACAATTTACTTTAGTGCCTGACTTTATTAGTACTTGGCATAGTTTCTGATTTTTTATAACGATAGTTGAAAAGAAACCAATTATTTTGATAGGTTTTGAAGAGACCTTAAACAGTAAAATTTTAAAACTAAAATGAGCAAATAAAACATAAAAATATCTCTCAAGAATTCCCCCCTCCCCTAGGATGTTTATGAGTATATGTTGCGCAGACAGGGATCAGTTGCAGATACACACGGAGTTATTTATAATAATTGAATAATGGACTCATTAGATAACCATTTTTTGAGGAAGAATAAATACTTAGATAAAAAATAAATTCAGGCAAATTGATAGCTTTCAGAGTATACCTAATACCTCTGCAGTCTGCACTGTCTCTGAGAAAAAATGGGGGATAAAATTACTTTAATTTCCCCATGGGATAGAGACAAACTCAGATCAAACAGAGGAGGGTAGTAATTTCAATGAAGCCAAAATCACAGACAAAAAGACAAGAGGAAAAAAAAGGTACTAAACAAATTAGTAGGGTACTTACAAGAGAAAATAAAAGTAATTCAGGCACAACATTCATGTGACATACAAAAACTGAACAAACAAATAATGCTCCAAAACTCAAAAATAAACTCAGAACAAACAACAGAACTACACAACAAAACATAACGGAAGAGAAAGAAAAAATTACATAATCAAAAAGTTAAAGAAAAAAACAAAAAGAGGTGAGAAAAACAAGAGGAAAGAAAAAAAAACCGTCTATATCAGAAAACAAAGCTAGATGGGAAATGCATCCAACAAATTGCAAATGAGAAATTGCTCCTTCTCATTATTGAGTGTTTTGTCAAGGCATCATTCTATCTGCATATGAGTGATAAAGCAAAGAACTAAAACCACTATGATAAGATCATAGATGCTTTTGGATGCTTCTGTGAGCATAAAAAACTGTTATTGAAGGGCTGTGAACTATAGAATAAATAAGCAGAAATAAGTAACAATGAGGAAAGAGCCGGTCGAGATTGAAAAAAATAACTGTTTCCTGTCTTGAAGAAAGTGAAAATTTAAGGAGTGAAAGGTACTGTTTGATGTAGATGGGTTGATAGGCCCAGAGCAAAAATTATACAAAATCTTTTTGAAAATGATTTTGACTTCAATATTTTAAACTGTACAGTCCCGTAGTATTAAATCAAAAGTTCCCGCGACTTTGAATCATTCGGTCTTGTGAAATTAACTCCTAAAATCCCGCAACACTGAAATATACAATCTAGATAGGTGGAATTTAATACTCTGCATTGCGTCTCTATAGTAGGTATGTATTAGTCCCCAGCCTCCCAGGGGGAAGTGGTGCAGATGAGAGATGGCTCTAAAAATTCCTATGAGCGCGGGAAGGGGAGAGTCCTCCTGTATTCATCCCTCCCTTGCCATAAAAATTTGGCCAGGCACCTTCCACTTGCACCACACTCTAGAGATGGGGACAATGCTTTCAGATCATCATCAGGGAGGTATATTTCGACAATACAGCCATGTAATCTGCAACATTGTTGCAACAGCATTTTAGTGCAGGGACCATTTTGAGTATTCGGTCAGGACAAGTAGCAATGCGTAGAGCTCGTTTCACGAAAGAAGGTAGATGACAGATCATGCGGATTGCTGCGCAAAGACGTGTTCGCGTTCCTGCACATGCGCAAAAATACAGAATCGTTTCTGCGCAGTAAACAAACCAATCTGTCATCGGCCAACTTGCGTGAAACGACCTCTACCTCTGAACTGCATCAAAACGCATTGATGAGCGGTGAGTGGTTGCTTAGCGCAGAGTTTTGTCTCGTTGCTACTTAACCGCTTGCCAATGCGCTTTGAAGCAGGCATCGCTCCTTATCAAAACCCAATACTCAAAATTGTCCTGCTCTAACCGTTGGTTTATTTGCTGTTTTGCTTGCTCCATTCCACGATGATGTTATACTTACATCACAAAATATTTTCTAAGTATCTTGTGCGGAATTTGCAGAGATAGGGTCACATCCGGTTGCTTTCAAACGAGAGTCAAAGTAAGGAATTTGCGACACAAAAGGTTCAAAATTTCAGCCGACAAAGGGCTATTGAAAAAATGGTAAAAGGAACTAAGCATTAGTCAATTGACGAGAAATCACCCGCTGGATCAGAGCGTATCTTTAAGCGGCCAAATGAGTAGGAATTGACAAGTTTAAACTCATTCCAACCTAAAGACAATGCATGTTTCACGAAAAAAGGCTAGTGACAGATGGGCTTATTCACAGCAGCAGAGACGAGTTTGTGTTTCTGGGCGCTTCAGCAGGAAAGCAAAAATGTCTTTACGCAGCAAGCCGCATAATCTGTTGTCAACCTTCTTTCGTGATACAAGCTCTACTTAAGGTGATTCTATGGCAAACTCCCGAAAATTTTAATCCGATAGATGGCGTTACTTGTCGCTGGCTCCGAAAAGAGCCGTTCTTTGACGGTTTTCGGCTGATTTCTCTGAACAGACGAATAAGAGACGAAAAATCGGAATGTCAGCACCTGCTTAATTTTTTGCTTGATTTTTTGAGCCATAAACGGGCCAAATTGGTTCTAAAATAAAGGCGAAAGTATGCAAAGAAAAAATCACGTGTAATTTGGAGTTGTATCAGTAAAGATTACAGGTTTCTGTTTCACCTGTAATCTTTACTGATACAACTCCAAATTACACAGGCTTTTTTCTTTGCATACTTTCACCTTTATTTTAGAACCAATTTGGCCCATTTATGGCTCAAAAAATCAAGCAAAAAATTAAGCAGGTGCTGACATTCCGATTTTTCGTCTCTTATTCGTATGTTCAGAGAAAACAGCCAAAAACCGTCAAAAAACGGCTCTTTTCGGAGCCAGCGACAAGTAACGCCATCTATCGGATTAAAATTTTCGGGAGTTTACCATAGAATCACCTTAAATGAAGGAGGGTGAAATGACAAGACTGAACTGGCTGGACTGTTCATGACATTGAAGTAGAAATAATATAATGAATTCAAGTTCTCATCAGTGCCCTTAATGCCAACAAATCTGACATAGGTATTTTAGTTGGCAATAGCTGTACAGTCATCTTCTTGGTGGTTTATACTAAAATATTAGAAAACAGTAATACTGGTGATTGACTTACTTGTGATAACGGGTACTCATGATATTTGTATATCGCTCGACACAGAAATTTAGAGACTGATGCAGCTTATTCCGTAATTAAGACGTTCACAAGTTTTCAGCTTGACATTGTGATCAAATGGAGGAGCAATACCTAGGGTTATTCTGTGACTAAATCCTTGAGTAAAACTTCAAAAGGCACGACTAGTTGAACTAGGATAAACACGGACCAACCATTTTATCAGGTTAGATCCTCTTAGAGTAAATAAGTAGTTCACAATGAGAGACAGTGATTAAAAGTCCAGACAAACTTTAAATGGAAAAAAGATAATAGGATAAAACTGTCATCATTAACAAAACTTTGGATGTTGAACAGACAAATCTGTTGAGAGTAAAAGTGTTATTTCAGATAACACGGGCATCATTAAAAGTACACATCGCTCTTATTAGAACTCAGTGCGGTTTACAGGAAATCGTCCGTTCCCTGGAAAGATGAGAGGATTCAACAGAAAATGTGAGAATGGCAGTTAAAAAACTAAGGAATGGAAAGTCTGATTTTAGAGATCACAAAGTCCAAACTAAACGAATCAGAAACACGCAGAAAACGGCACGGTTAAATTGCACAAAGTAGTAAATCTGACTTAGAGTACGAAGATAAGCTGTAAAAGTTTGGAAAACAAAAGATAGCTTTGAAAGTTTCAAAGAAACTCAAATAGACGCACGACACACGAAAGTTCAACGATTTTAACCGAACAAGCGGAAGAGTTTCACTCGGCACTACAAGAATTTACTGCAGTCTCCGAAAAATTTGGTTTTTCACGTGTCAATTTCTAGTAGATAGGTGCATAAAATTTCCAATTTGCTGTCAAAGATTCCAGAGGGTCCCCTCAGTTGACAGTTGAGAGTCACCTGTTGAATGTTGATACTGTTGATCTCCCGTATCACCATTGGCAACCGCGAAGCGGACCAGTGATTGGTCGATGATCAGTACGCGGCATTTATGAAATCAACGGAGAAATACCAAAGTGGCGCATCAACGCAAAATACCTCTTCGTGTAGGGTTGTAAAAAAAGACAGCCTACCCCTGTTAGAGCTCGTTTCAGAAGTGTAGGCGGACCTAGACCGATAATCTTTGGAATTTGTCAGCATTATTTCTGATATTACTCGATGAAAATGAATAAAAATGAAATCGAGTGTTCACTTTTCAATGAGGAAAACTTTAAACACAAAAGAATAAAGTCAGAGGCAAATTCGGTATTGATTTGAAAGAATAAAAGTGGAAAATTCCCCAAAGATTATGATTTTGGTCCGCCTACACTTCTGAAACGAGCTCTACACGGTTGACTGGACCATTTTTTAGGGGCTGTGGATAATTTTTCCTGCCGATGTTTGTCAAGGATTTACACTAGTCAACAATTTTCAAAGTTCGCACGGCCAAAGTTCCGTCCGATACCACCAAAATAATGTCAGTCGACTCCTAGGATCTTGACTTTTGATTCAGGTTGGGTACCCGCAATACTCATCACAATTTACGTAAACATTTCAGGTGGCCTATCTGAGCCAAAATCCTACTAGCTCATTTGCCGACATGAAAATACGACGGAAAATTCGACATCTCCATCCTGCTCCTTCAACAAAATGATCTACTTAGATTATTTTGATTTCATCAACACACAAGGCAATTAATTCATTAATTCATTATCATCGATTAATTAATCGATGGAGCTAATAGATTACCTATTATAATTGCGCGAACACTTGAGCACAGTGGCGGATCTAGGAGGGCGGTGTGTTCTAAAGGTCGCCCCCCCCCCTCCTTGACACAAAAAAAGTCCCCCGTCTATAAAGAAAGATTTATTGACTAATTCGGGCTAGTCGTTGAGAAAACAGCTGTTTTGGGCCCTCCCGAACCTTGTTCCCCCTTATTAGGCCCTTATTCTTTGATAGATTTTTAAAGCCGTATTTGCGCTTCAGCAATTATGAAAATATGAAATGAGTTCGAGAAAGTACATAGTTATTTGGTCAGTTTTGGTTTAATTTTGAGGAATATGTACATATGAACTAGGGCGTATTATTACGGCTGAAGACGCATTGATAACGCGTATAATTGCTTTAGAATGACATAGATGTACTATATGCCGCACAGATTGGTTCCTCGAAAGCTTGGAGCTAATCTGTTTGATATACTTGAAGTAAGATCATGAAGTATTGGAATATGAGCGATAAATAATCCTAAAAACAGTCCATTCATAGACGTATTTAAGTCCTCGGCTGAACGAGTTTGGTTTTAAAAATTCCATTTTTTTTCTTCTTCTTCTTTTCTACAAGATTTCGTGGAAACAAGGATTAAGAGCCGAGAGTACTTATAGATCTACAGTTATATCGACTGCAACCACTGCAAGTCACATTTAGACGAAACGCCGGCACATTCTAGTGACGCAACATCACTAGCACAAATTAACGCACCCATGCGGTTAGGTTCATCTCTCTTCATTCGATTCGATAAGAACCAAGGTTTGGAACCAGCTGCGCGCTCTATACTTTTTATCATGCTTAAAATTTTCGAGAACGCGCTATGTCACCCACAAATCAAATGTTCGCTTACACTTCACACTTAGTAAAAACACCACAGACAAACTATAAGGATTAAATGGGAACTAGACCAAGAAATAAATAAAACTTCCGAGACGTTTCGGTGCACTTACAGCACCATTATCAATCGGAAAAATAAAAATAAAATAAAAACAAAATACTACTTTTGTTTTTATTTTATTTTTATTTTTCCGATTGATAATGGTGCTGTAAGTGCACCGAAACGTCTCGGAAGTTTTATTTATTTCTTGGTCTAGTTCCCATTTAATCCTTAGTTTGTCTGTGGTGTTTTTTTGGCCGTTTAGTTTGTAATTGTTTTAATAACTTAGTAAAAACTAAAAATTTCGAGTTATCCTGGGGGGGGGGGGTTGAGTGTCATATTACCGCATTCAGTGGCAGTACCACAGGGCCAATAAATGTTTCTGTTATACACAATGAGCGCAGTTTTACCGTCTGGAGGAAGAAAAACGTTAAAACTTTAAGATTGAGTAAGTTTACAGCGTTTAGCCGCTTGCCGTATTATTTTAATTCGTTGATAAACTTTAAAAGCTTTGAAAGTTCAAAAATTTTCAAAACATATATGTAGCTACTTATTATTTTTATTTCTTTATTACTGCAATAAACGTTAAGACTTGGAAAATAATGTCTGCATCAAGTAAACACAGACTATGACTTTGGGAAAAAGTTTGAGAAATTAATTCAAACAGTCGTCGATTTGATTGAAGCAAGTTTACTAGAAGTTTATAGATAGTCATTGATTATAGGAAAGAGGAGATCTGAGTATGGTATAAAATGATGAAGAAGGGTTTGTTTAAAAGCAATCCAAGGATGGTGAAATTATCAAACTTACGTGCGCAGTTTAAAATCTTTCGAAAGCTCATGAGATGAAACGGCTGATTAGTGCTATTACACACACATTGATGCTTGCCTTATTATTCTACACATGTTTCGCAGGAAGCCATCATTGGCGGATACATGAGGGGGGTCGAAGAGGGCGATCGCCCCTCACGTTAAGGGGGAAAGAGGGGTGAGGAAGGGGGGAAGAGAAAAAAAAAACCAAAAAAAGGGGGACCCAGGGCGAAAATCCCAAGTTCGTCCCCCCCCCCCCCCCCGGTTTGCGAGGGCTGGACCCGCCAATGGAAGCCATTTGGACACCATACTAATTAACGACTTCCAATCTGCGTTAAAAGCCGTCATTTATTACGGGCTTTCAAACAAGTTTGTGATTGCAAGGTGTTTGCTCCATTTTAAACGAAAAGAGAAAACAAAATCGAACTTAGAGAAACTTTGAAAAACCCAATTGTCGACCACAGACTCTTTCGTTAGCTCATGAAAAACGAAAAGTGAAAACCAAGAACAGAAACCGATAATCAAAAAACCAAAAGCCAAAAACCAAAACCAAAAACACCGAAACCAATAAACGCATTTTGCCATATTATTCGACAGGCGATTTATCAAAATTTCGGGTAAGTTAAAACGTTCGGTAGTTTTCTGTAGTCTGTTCTGTTGTCTGACTTGCCGTGTGCGTTCTACCGAACGCTCAGACTCCATCAAGCATTAAGTAGATAGCAGTAACTATTCATACAGGAAGGTAATGGTTTTGCCTACAAGTGAAATTGAAGGAACTTTATTGCGAAGATTTGCCCTCAATTCAAACTAGCCAGCCACATTGGCTTGATAACTATTTGTTTAATCCAGGGTCTCCTGAAGGGAGTCTGTAGAGGGTGTAACAAACGTTTCTCCCCTTTTTAACGTTTCAACGGTTTTTTTTCGTAGTACGCCAAAACACGAGTACCCTCAATTTTGAGCCCATAAAAAATTGGGGAGGCATTTAAGTGGGTGGCAACGTTGTTTCCACGGAACAATGAAAACGCATATCATCACTGTAAAAATAACTACGTGAGTCGCGGTAGAAAATGTGTGCGGGGAGGGGGAGGGGTCGATTCTTGAAAATCGTAGTCATTTAACCCCCTCCGCGTCACAGCCAACCGGGCCTTTTTGTCCCAGTCCAGCCATGTCAGTGCTTCCTGGGATGAAAATTGAAAATAGAGATTTGAGGGATATGGCCAGGTTTTCGGGCGGAGATTAAGTATACATATGTAACTACCCCCCCCCCCCCCCCCCCCCCCCTCGCACTACCCAATCTACTTAGCTCTAAAGGGGGTCTTGCAAACTTTTGCTATAAGCAAATAAATAGTCCAATCTTAAGTATAGACCAGCAAAACTCACGAAAATCACACTAAGAAAGTCTAAATTTCAGTAATAAATTCACATACCTAACTGCTATAACGGTAAGATGATAATGGTGATTCGACGCAGGTTTCATGGAAGATTCCTGTCTATTATTTCACTTTCTCTATGGAAACACAGAAATATGTCTCAATTTAGATCGGAATCTCCCATGATATCTGCGTTTTTCCGCCCTTAAGCCCGATTCTGAGACTGAATTTCGTGATTTTTTAGTGTACTTATCGACATTCTTAAAGGTTTTTATGCAAGAATCAACTCTTCAATTCCCTCTATTGCAAAATTTTGCAAAAGCCCCATTGTTGAGTTTGCGAATCGTCGCGTCGTGGCTCAGCCCGAATGGAGGGGAGGAACAAAATTTCTTATCACGGTATACGTTTGTAATGCGTTTCTGCACGAAATATTTTAATTATTAGAAGAGCACTTCTGTAAACAGAGAAAAATAATCAACTATTGCACACAAGTAAACGAAAGCTGTTTATCAGTTCAAAATATCCTCTCTCTTTGACAACTATATCTTGTATATCCCATGATTTGAGATGTGCCGCCTACTTATCAATAACATTTTCGTCTGATTAGATTATTCATCACGCATCAATCAAAGCTTGCAAATATGCTATTAATTCTGCTAATGTCATTCCATCGATGAGCTGTGAGACCCTTTGTTTTGCTTTCACATCGACCATCGGTTGGATCCTTTCTCGGTTTTTGTTGATGTAATTGGCCGATCCATCGGTGAACAGTTGATTGATCGTCTCGCCAAGTTTACTATTGTCCAATAAACCGTCCAGGTGAAACTGAAAATTGTTCAGTTTAATTAAAACACCAAATTAAATAAAAACCATATTAAATATTCAAATTATAATCATAATAATATGAAGAATGAGCGAATCTCGCATACTTTGGTGTTCTTCAATCTCTCCCCTCCGTCACCATCTCTATTAGCGTTAGCACGGATTACACGATCCAGGGGCATCCCGAGGTTTCCGGAGAGGGAGGGAGGGAGGGGGCAAGATTTCAATTTTGCAATCCTCCGCGAATCGCCGCCCATCACAATTATAAATCTGATAATTCTTTTTTTGTGTGTTTTTTTGTGTGTTTTTTGTTTGTTTTTTGTTTTGTTTTTTGTTTTTTGTTTTTTGTTTTATAGCTTGCACACATCGATTTCGCCGCCTTTAGAGATAAATTTTTTAAATTTGAAAACCTTTTTTTTTTTTAACCACCCCCCCCCCCCCCCCCCCCCCGGCACGCCCCTGCCATGATCAAAACTCCCCAAATCGACTCTTTTATGTGGAGCCTTCGATGTCTCCGCCTCTTTTCTCGCTCCGTGAAATCCTAAAACCAACGACCATTATCAGAACTCGTTGAGCTCGTGTCAAACTTCCTGTAAAGAACTTCCAAAGGGGTGTACTTACAGCGTACCCTACACATTGTAAGTGCACCCAAGGAAGCTTATGATTTGTTTGAAATAAAATCGTGGAAACGCGGCTTTACCACTCGCAAGACTCTTTGTGAATTATTTAAGATTTTGAAATCCTGAAAATAAAAATACTAGTTTGAAAATCATTGGCTCTGCTTTAGCGCGTGTAGTTTCAGAGGCTCCGATGACAACGAAAATTACCTATACTACATTTTTTTAGTGAAATGCAAAAGAAACAATAATTCTTAGAGACATCGATTGGATAGTCAGTGCGCGCTTGAAATTTCGACTTAAATATGAAAAATAAGAACAATTCAAGGCTAAGTAAGTATATACCTTTTTTAAACTTTTTTTTTTTTTTTTAACTTTTTTTTTTTTTTTTTTTGTGTGTGAAAAAATATGCATTTAGTTGTTTTCGAACTTACTTTTACTTCTTGAAGATTGAATTGTACTTTCACATCTTTGACATACAGTTTTTTCAGGGTGAGACCAAAGTCCATGTGAGCTATGATGTTTAGATTTTTGATACCGTTGCTGAAAGAATGAATTTTTCGTATAGTTAAAATTAAGAACAAGATTCATTGTACGTGAAAATTCCAAAAAAAACAAAAAACAAAAAAAACCAAGGAACTTCTCTCAAGGAGTTTGAATGGGTCTGCTACAAACTTTTGCTATAGCGTTGTGAAGGGTTGATTTCTTTGTAAAATTACTTGACGATAACTTAGAGAGGATCAGAAAGTTCTCAAATTCGACGCTCAAAAACTCAGGAACATCATTTCAATTTTTCTGGAGGGGGGGGGGGGGGGGGAGGTCTGCTCTGCCGACCAAGAGAAAAAAATAAGGCCCTACCAGTTCAATGAGAATTAGTGTAAGCAGGGGGGGGGGTGTATACAGCGCCGCTCCTTCTTTTTGATAAACGTATCGATTATTTTATAATCGGGACTATTCAAGACATAATTTGACTGACGATCAAAATCTTGAGGGGGGGGGGGCTGCGTCAAAGGTAAATTTTTGCCCATTCCTAAACGCTTTCATGCAGTTTACTGCCCTTTCACTCTAAAAATGTTGTGTTTTTCGGGGTGGGTAGGGGGAGGGGGAGGACAAGCACTTTCACTCCCCCTTGAATACGCCCTTGACCTTCCACTATAGATTGGGCACTAGCATATCTGATCTGTCTAAAATGGGACTGGTGAGGGATCTATTTCAAATACTTAGAAACATTTACTTACTCAAATAGTCCATGGCCGTAAAGGACACGGACGTCTTTCATAACGTTTGCTTCAACTGCGTAAATTCCTTTCCTTTGTATCGCGTTGAACGTCAGATCTATCGTTGCTTTCAAATTAAACATGCTAGCATCAACTTTGTTGATTGTGAAATCGGATAGCCCCGTTGTTGTTACGTTGTGATTTTCCATCTTGAAACTGGAAAACAAAAGTTGGTCAAATTTTCCGTGATGAGCTGTCTCGGGGTCAACTTTGACACACTATCATTTGATGGGGAATCACTTTGGAACACAGGATGAAACCTTAAGTAAAAGATCCGTGAAATTTATCCGCTCAATGAAAGTTTACAGTGAATGGGTCTGTCTGTAGCATACTGTTGCTGCAGCAGTATGAAGGGTTGATCCCAGTGGCGTAGCGTGCAATATGGCAACGTTGAAGTTTTTCCATTCAAACCCATGAAAGAGATCGAACTATTGGGTGTTCGGTGAACACTTTCGCATTCGACCTTTAACATAGGTTTAAATGGACACAATTCAACGTTGCCAAATTGCACGCTACACCACTGGTTGATCCTGGTGCAAACCCGGGCGAAAATCACATTGAGAGCATCAAATAGTCTCAAATCTACCCTGCATGCATACACTACGAGCACCAAAATATGGCACCCCTAAGTTTATTCATTTTTGTCACTCGATCTATCATTGACTGTCAATGCTACTCGAAAAGTCGAAACTGTCAGCATTTGCAAAACAATATTCACTCTAGCGCCTTCAATTACCAGGATAGGCAAAATGAACTTCGCGAAGTAGGAATAGTTAACTATACCTGATAAATTTGACCTATTTGTCGCTTAGATATCTTCTGGTAGGTACATACTTAATGAGGCTGTTGCACACTTTTGCTATAAGTGATATACTAGTCAATTCTGCGGTGTAATAAAAGCCTCCAAAAGTAACGATGGCAGCACTAAAAATTTCCAAAATCCTCTCCTAAACTCAATGAAAGCATTTAATTGCGCGAGCCGAACGTAATGGTGGCGTAGAGGACAGTAATAATGAGAGATTCCTATCTAATAATAGGTGCTATAACTAACTCCATCAAGAAGTGACTAATAGGAGACGTCTTTCCTTTGAAACCGGTGTTACCAGGTGTTACGGTACCATTAATCGGATGTGCCATCGATCACAACTCTGGGGTCTAATTATTCTGTGAATCTTCCTTGTCAGTATAGAGATTAGAGAGAGAGGCGAAGTTAAGAAAAGAATCTCCTATTATTACTGCCCTACACCACCATTACGCTCCCACAATGAAAGTGTTTATGGTGTTTATAAGAGTGGATTTCGGTAGTCATTATAGTGCTACCATCGTTATATTTTTGGAAAGTTTTTACACCAGAATCGACTATTGAATCGCTTACAGCAGAAGTGTGCACGTAGGTATATACCCCATTATAAAAGGGTCAATGCATTTCAAAATTCTGGTTCGACGAAGGAGCTAGATCTAAGATAAAATAAGCTGAAGGAGGGAAAGAAAAAATCCAAGCTTACAGGAAAATTTCGTGAGCATCACCGAATTGGCCTTTTTCTTCAAGGGCGAATATAGGATCCAATACTGGAATATTTCTCTTAGTGTCGCCTTTCTTCATCAGTCGTCTGAATGCTTCCAAAGCTTTGCGTATTAATTGCTCAAACATCCAGTCTTTTAAACCAGCTTTTTCCACCATTCCTAAATTCCAATATAACGACAACAATACAACAATATTTAGATGTAGAGTCTGATGAGTTAGATTTGTTGAATGTAAACACTACGCGAAAATTGTGAAACTGTCCAAATCATGCTGTGGACAATTTTTTTGCTCAATTTGCGAATAGATGGTTTTAGTGATAACGCATTGACGTCATCCGGTGAAAAAGTTCGTCGAGCGTTTCAAAATTCAAACTTTCTCTCTCGCACTCTCACGGAACCCACGTGTAAAGCTTCTGCTTTCTCACTCTCATCGATTAAATAATACACAGAGACATTTTTTGTGATTTTTTCTTTTTTTTTTTTCTTTTCTTTCTTTTTTTTTCTTTTCAGAAATGAAATTCTTGAGTCATTTTGACTTTTAAAATATAATTAATTTTTTGCTCTAGATAACTGCGTTGATAGAAAATCATCCCACAAATATCCAAAAATCAGGAGGGAAAAATCTTCAGAGTAAGAAAGGATTTACTTTTTACCTATACTTTTTCATTCCAAAGTTAATTGATGCACTTCTTATTCGACTTTTCCAAGAAACGGGGTACCCACGAACCTACGCTCTTAAAAAAAAAAAAAAAAAAAAAAAAAAAAAAAAAAAAAAAAAAAAAAAAAAAAAAAACCCAAAGAAAAGTTTTCAGGGGTTGAAAATGTTTTCATCAAATTTGTTGGGGTTTATTTCAAGACGTTCGTCATTATTTGCTTCTCTTTAGCTTTTCTCGCTGAAAATATAGAGACCACAGGGACCTGAAATACCCTGTGCTTCATCGTTACATGTTATGCTGCATCATGTGCTTATAAAAACAATTACCTTCTGGAAGATGATTCACGTCCAAGTCATTTGATGGAGCTACCCGGCATGAGACTATTGTTATGCTCCCAATAAGGAAGATTGAGACGAGAAGATGTTTTAGATCCATTTTTGTGACGTTGATGTAGGCTGGCCCTAAAATTGCAAAAAATTTACTCGGAGCCCAAATATTCTTATTAATCTCTAATAAAAGTTAGTATGGCAAATACCTACTGATACCAAGCTAGTGCCCCATTTCCACTCTTTCCAAGGTAAAACTTGCGGGGTCACCGAATTCACCCCCATTATTAATTGTTTGTAGAGTGTCTCATGGAAGAACAATAATTGTTTAAAGTTAAAGCAACAATAAAATTGTAGAAATTCACAGACCGCTTCATTTAAATCACGGTTTCTGTCATGAAAACCATTAATATCACCGCGAAATCATTGGAAATAACAATAGTAGTAGAATCAGCCGGAGGTGGCGAACCTCAAAATCGTTCGTATCATATGAATCGTATACATGTGGCTCAGAGCGTTAGCAGCACCAACCTCCACGCTTAGCACACAATACAATTACAAAATCGGATTTTTTATCGGCGCGGCGCCGGTCATTATGACCGGTGTGGTAGGTATGCTGTGATGGTCAACGGATGGGGGCAAAAATTCAGCTTCATGAACCTTCGTAGCTTTGTAGCGTCCAGCTTTGTAGGATGTAATATACTTTCTTCCGATATTAGGAGAGTTCTATGCCTGAAATAAGTTACTTTCATAGCTGACGTAAAAATCAGAAATTACTTGATTTTTATTCTATTTCCGAGTTCCTGCGCGTCAGTTTAGCTCATTTTCCTCAGTACTCAACAGTCCTACGCAAGATAAAAAAAGGTATCACAAAACTTCCCTATCTGCAAATTGCATTGTTTTTAACGTAAATGGATTCATAGAGGAGTTTTGTGGAGAAAGAGAAAATTTTCAGATTTGGTTCAACTTCACAATCGCCTCGTTAAATCTGTGTATTTTCCGTTCCCTTTTAAAAATCAATTATAATAAATCAATGAATATAGATATGTTAAAAAATCAATGAATTCGAAGGAAATTTTTCGTTTTACATCATGGGCGGTTATTTAAAATTAGCTCAGATCGTTGATCATAGGCTAGTTTACTTGAATTTTTTTTTCATCGTGACGAAATCTGAGAGCCGCAGATTGACTGCGCTAGTTTTATAAAAGAACAAGGCTCGTTCTTTTATTTATAATTTACAAATAAAATGTCGACTATTTGCAATAATAATAATAATAATAATAATAACGTCCAAAATGATGCCACGAGGGACCGCATTGAGCGTGTTATATACCTATGTCATCCACCGGCTCTTTGTTGGACCGCTTTTAACCTTCCTTAACCTACATTACCTACTATCAGTGGTAGATCCAGAAAATTTTTCGGGGGGGGGCACGCCTATGAATTGCTAAATTTTAAGCGTTGCGAAGAAATTGTGGGCTATTTCCCGTGGAAAAAAGGCAAAATTTGAGGCTTTTGGAGGGAGGAAAACCTACCTGCGTGCCCCCTCCGTGGATCCGCCACTACCTGCATTACCTATAGGTATAGTTAACTTAACCTAACATAACCTAAACGACTTGCATTCAGCCCATGGGGTGTTATTTTCATTCTCAAGTTGTCGCACAGTGGAGCGAAATATAATTGGAGAGGCTGAACATAGTGTGGCGACTTTAAATGCGTACTCATATCTTTGTAAGGACGTAACTTAGAAATTTGAAAGGGATTTCATTGGATTTGTCGTAAAATTTTCTACGGAAATCACCCTTCATAGTCTGTTTTTTAGACTGTAAGAACTAAAACATTTAGTTTTGCATTTTTAAGTCATATGTTACGTGTCGTCCGACCTCTCCCGCATTGACTCACTCACTCACTCAACTGTGCGTCGATCGAGGAACTTTGTCCCGTTTTTATTCCAACGGGGCTCTCCCAAAAATGTCTTGCTTCTTCATTCCTTTATTTCCTCAACATTTTTACATTCGTCCTTTTCATCAAAAATAATTGATTTTTCAATAAAAAATAGAAATCTTGCTACGGCGAGAAAAATCCAAGGGAACATAATGTTCCCTTGGATATTTGAGGGACATAATGTCCCTCAAAATTTGATTTTCGAAAATCTCAATACTCGAGTTGAAAATATCAACACTAGCCTAAACCTATATAAAGAGGAATCTATTTAAATTGCGACTAACCTTTTCTTTCAAAATACAAAATGTAAATAAATTGAATGGCACGAAGGTATAAATAATAATATTTTAACTTGCGAGGATACGTTTCAACAGCGCACTGGTTTCGTTTTCTTTAATCAAGTAGTTTCGGCCGACAAACTAAGTGTTTTATGAATTATTGGAGATAAAATTTTCAAGTGTCATTTTCTCTTGACAGATTTCAGCTTTACGGGGCTCGTTCAAATTACATGTAATAATATAGAAAGAATAAGGATACTCATTATCAGTGGGCTCATTTCTACGTATGAGATAATTTTTTCAAGGATTACAGAACATAAAACAGCGGTCTTTCTCCCTTTCAGTTTTTTCTTCCTCTTTTTCCGGTGCTCAAATCAATGAATCATATTACTGTATCTACTTGTGTCCACTTGTATTATGTATCTTTATCGCTACCGTTATACGACAGTCATGCACTTTCGATGTATCCGCTCCTGGTCACAAAATTAAGTTTCGAGCCAAAACTTTGAATGTATTTGTCTATTTTTTAAATCATTCGATTCATTTCAGTCAGATTGAATAAATCGAAATGCTGTTGCAAAAGAATAAAAGACTTCATAAGTAGGAGGCATGAGAAAATTTTAACTTTGTCCAAGTTTTGACCTTACGTCACCGTATTACTTGAACTACAGCAGAAGTGGACTGGTTCCAAAATTCGGACCGGGACACGCACACTTTGAACCGGCCGCGATGAAGGATATGAGGAGACCCCCCCCCCCCCCCGTTTTCACAACTAAACAGATGAAAAGAAGGTCTCCTCCCCCTCATAAGTATAGTGATTACTCCACGGTCAAAAGTGCCGTTCTACATCATCAATCGAATTTAAACTTTATTAGTCGATGCTCTGACTTTTTGCCTTTTCGCAATTCAGACTAACTTTTATGTAGTTTTTTTGTTTTGTTTTGTTTTTTTTTTTTAATATATTTTGTTTGTTTTGTTCTAATCTCATGATAGGTAGGCATGATAGGTATGTCAGTAAGTCGAACTGCGGGAACTTTTGGGCGGAATATGTTTGAGGCTGATAGTTACGTGGTCGACTGGTCACTGTGTGATCGCGACGTGCGTACGGTCGTTCGTATTGACAAGTAGTTAACTATTCGTACGCGACTGTACCGTTTTTGTCTACCCTAAAAAATGAAGGCGCATTCATAAAAGTAAGACACTGTTTCTATCTTTCGAGGGAGTACTGGAATCGGTTAAAGTTAGCAGTGTGCGTTTGGAAAGTAGTTAACTGTAACGTTTTAGAAAAAGAAAAAAAAGAAGAAAATAATGAAAGGGTTTCCGATTCAAATACTCTCACCGGACGATTCAGCAATTCGATCGGGAACTTATAAGTGCTCCTTCATTTATTGAAGTAGACTAAAACGGTACAGGTACGTACGAATATAGTTAACTATACTTTCCATGTGATTTTAGAAATGGTTTACGTTTCCACCCATTTCCTTTCATAAATCAGGTGAGGCAGTGGCTCGGTCTTACTTGCCTCACCCGATGAGCTGCCACTGGGCATAACTCGAATTTTTGAAAAGGTGGTCAAATGATAGCTAGTTTTGAGAGTCCCCCCTTGTGGGCTATAGTAATTTTTCCTAAATACAGCAAGACCGGAAAATAGTGTCTTTGTCGGCTGGACCATTAATGCAATTAATATGACTTCATGAAATTATTAACTTTTCCCTCGGATTAATGTAATAATGTGTAAAAATGTATCGTCCGAGTATTTTACTGCCGAGTCTCAGTAACACTCGTGTAAGAAACGATTGATGAGTATTCAATTCATTGCGATGTATCATGTATCGTCTTTTAATTTCAGAGTTACGAAACAATAAGAGCCCCTCGAAATGCATAACTTATCAATGAATTTACCGAATTGTGAATTTCTGTAAATAAGGAAAACCTCAATTTTATAGAATTGATACAAACAGTGTTGCCATACTCTCGTCGAATACCTTGAATACGAAATAACGTGATTTTTTGAAAGAGTATATCTACCTTATAAATGATTTCAAACTACCCCCCCCCCCCGACAGATTTGAGAGATGTTTTGTTAAATCCAAAATTGCTTTTATTTAATTCTCCAAAATCGCAAAACCGCGAGATAGGAAAAATTCGAGCAGTGCTACAATATACACCTACATTGGCTTACACTGGCACTTCCAACTTTCATTGGACTGGTGCTGCAATAAATTGGAGCACAGATCCAATATGTTGGACCCAGCTGGTTGTAATGCCGGTCCAATAAATAAATTGGTCATACAAAATAGGCATGTTCTTTCTCTCGGTTAAGTTGCTATTTATGAACAGGATCTAATGAAAATTGGCGACGGTGTAGTATTTTGACTAGTGTCAAAGTTAGGAATTTGTCGAGGGTGACTCCGGAGTCAGAAAATTGTCAAGGGGGGGGGGGCGTCCAGAGGGTCAACATTTGGTGACACATTTTTCTGAAAACGCAAAAAATTACCTTTTTTAGGGCAACATTTGATGTCATATGCTAAACGTCGCTGATTCTAACTCGAGAAATATAAATCTGATCTTAGTTTTTAAAAATCCTAATATTCAGCATGAGACATGTTGAGATTTTTGAAATCAAGATCGAGCACTGATTGTGAAATTTGCTTTTCAAATGCAGATTTTCAAAGCAGCAGCAGCAGCTCAAATTTTAAAAATTTTCCAGCGAAGGCATTACGTAAATGAGGTTTGGTAGATTCACAAGAACTAGAAAAAACAGCGTCAGAGAGGCTGAAATCGTCAACACTTAATGGGCATGGAATTCCATAAAATGGGAGCTCTGGGATTGGAAGCGCAAAAGAACCTTAGAATCAGCTTTAGAAAAACCTTAATTTTCAAAATTTTCTGGGGGAGGACCCCTAGACCTCCCCTTTTTATTAATTGGGGGTATTTCGGCCCTTACACCCCTTCTTGCATTTCAAAATGGCGGCCCTGGGAGCGTTTCTGAATTCACCCCTGGCAAGAGGTATGGTCGATATACGGGTTTTACGACCTTAAAAGTATGCTTACGTACTACCAAGTTACCTATATGGAGAACAGGTATGGACAACACTCTGAGGTTGGCTCTGATTGGTTGTGAAAAAAGCGACTCCACCACCATTTTTCTGACCGCGCGATTCAAATTTAGATTTCACATCTTGAAAAGAAAAGTAAACAACGTAATTGATGATGTTCAGCCATTCTATATTCACAACATTAACATTTAAAGATAAAAATAAAGTATTAAAAATAAAAAAAAATAAAGTATTAAAAAAAAAAAAAGTATTATAAAAATAAAGTATTGCTTCAGATAAACTTCCCCTTCAAACCTAACCACAAACAACAATGCAAGATACACTGTGTAAATAGGAGACAAGATGGCGGCGAAGTCGCTTTTTCCCAAGTGGCCACGCCCCCTGAGTCGAGTGTTGTCCATACCTGTTCTCCATATACCTTGACGTACTACAAAAGAAGCAACTTTGAAATATCCGCATGTGAAAATTGCATATACTTACGTCTTACACCTTTCAGTAAACATTTGTTTGTAAGCAGGTGCCAAGGTAAAAGTCCGAGAAGAAATGTTAGATAATTTGACAGAGTTTCAGCGCGGAGATGGCAAAAATATGGGCTCTCGCGGGAACGTCATTTTTCAACATTTTCCCGGGGAAGAACCCCCGGACCCCCCCCCCCCTATACTAGAGGGTGTCCCTCTAGACCCCCCATAGGGAGTGACACTAAAGTGTTCCGCCCGGGTGCCACTGAACCTTACTACGCCACTGAAATGAGTCGTTCTATATGTTTTTTAATCCTGGTAAATTTTTCTGTCTCGTTATTATTTGTGACTATTATTGTGAATATATTACGTTTTATGTCGATTTGCCCGAATGGGGCTCTTGCAAACTTTTGCTGTGAGCAAATGAATAGTCCAATGTGATGTAGAAACCAGCGAAAATCACAAAAATCACACCGAGAAAGTCTAAAATTTAGTAATAAACTTTCATAACTGCTATAATGGTAAGTTTGTAATGGCGGCTCAACGCAGGTATCATGGGAGATTCCTGTCTATTATTTCACTTTATCTCCACAGAAACATAGAGATATGTCTCAATTTAGATAGGAACCTGCGTCTCTCCGCCAATAAGTCCGATTCTGATAATGAATTTCGTGATTTTTCAGTGAACTCATTGTCATTTTTGCAGGTTTTTATGCAAGGATCATCTCTTCAATCCCCTACAGCAAAAGTTTGCAAGAGCTCTATTCTAAAAAGGAAATGTTGAGCAAGTATACACCTACTTTACCCAACTTTACCGAATGCCTTCATTGGTCATCTTTTAGTGCTCGTGGTGCATACATAGGGTTGATTCGCCCATTCGATCGCCATCGCAAGGCTTTCCTACAGACACCTTTGGTTGGTTCATGGGAAGCTTTGGAGACTTATTGATGCTTTCAATGTGATTTTCACACGGTTTTCATGAGAATCGACGCTACATAATGCTGCAGCAAAAATTTCAACAAAACGCAAGGTCAGGACACTGGACAGACCCAAAGTCAGATATAGGGTGTTCCAAAAATGAAAAGTCCGATGGAACCCATATTGTCTCAACAACGAACTGCATGCAGTGTGTGCACTGTGCAGATTGACTCATCCACCAAGATCGTGGGCGAATCGATCCAACCGACCGACCGCGACTCAGCCGCGTCAATTTGAATTTTAGCGCCACACCATACACAGCACACCCCAGTGGCTGTTTTATGAACTACCACCAGAAATGTAAACAACAATGGTTTAGAGGTTATGTGCGTGATGAGCGAGACGTTTACCGGGGCTTGCGTGGGATCGTAGATGTAGAATAAATTACAACTTTATTTATTGAACCGGCAGATGAAAAGGAGTCTTTCGGATTCAGAAATTCTTGAAAATAAACACTCTGATCAATTTGAGTTACTTTAAAATAAAAATTGAAGTTATTTGTGCAACAAAATGAGTCAAAACACTATACAATTATACATGAACAATGTAAGTGCGTTTGTTTACCATTTATTATGTCGTTTTTGTAACTTCAGTCGGAAGTTATAGTAATTCCTTTCGTTCAAAATTTTAATTGTAGTTTCCTCCATCACGTTGGTATCCTCTTCATAGGGAAGTCGCAATCTTTCCAAGATAACTCAAAGGTTCAACAAGTAAGTATCGGATCCAGGGCTTTAGCAGAGGGCCTCCGTGATCTCATAACGAACTCTGTGAAAACTTATAGCCTTTGGATACTTGCTGATGGATAGAGCTTGTTTCACGAAAGAAGGTTGATGACAGATCATGCGACTCGCTGCGCAAAGCTGTGTTTGCGTTAAAATGCAAACTCATCTCTGCCCAGTGAACAAACCTATCTCTCGTCAGCCAACTTTTGTGAAACGCTCTATGTGCTTACTTTATGCCCGAATATGGGGAGGGAGACAGGTTGAATGTAAATTTAAAAAGAGTTGCCAGTCCATAGGCAATTCGGCACGCGTAGGATACAATCATATGGATTTTGGAGGCTCTACTTATGGAAGCATCTTCCATGCCCTGCTATAGTTCGGTGCTATTGATTGGATTTTTTTACTTCTTATCTATTTTTTAATATTCGTGCAAACAGTTAATGCTTTTATTTAGGATGATGGGGAAATATTGAAAGATGCAAAATGTTAGAGTCTGACTCTACAACTGCATTTCCCCCCCCTCATTATTATTGTTTCATTGCCTGAGTGGAATGGGTCATTAATTTCTGGCCACCAGCTACTGAACTCATTGCAAGAGTCTATTCGCTAGCGGTCCTTAGAGACGTCCTGATTGCCAACTGACTCAACTCAAACGAGAGCAAACGTATTTTGAATATTGGGCTCTGACAAGCAGCGGTGCCTACTTCAGAATTGCATCAAAACGTATCTGTGAGCACTTGGTTAGGGCAGAGTTTCAACTCCTTGCTAATCAACCACTCATCAATGCGCTTTGATCCAATTCGGTTGCAGGCACCTCTACTTGCGAGAATCTGATACTCAAAATGCTACTGCTAGCTTTGATCCTCTTGGAGGAAAATGAAGCAGCATTTATTTCTTTCTAGATGGTGACTGTTCTAAATATACTTAGGGTTGAAGCACCCTGCAGCTTTCTGCTCAAGCAAAATGTTAATTAGGTACCCTTTAACTCTTTGTACCACCAAATTAACATGGTTTTTAATGTAATTTTAAAAAAGTCACTATACACATCAAACTAAATGAGAAATATTCATTCCATTTATTGAGATTGAAAAATAATTTGTAAAAAGGGTTGGAATAGTGCCGGATTTCAAGGGTTAATAGGTCAAAGTATTTGACTCACCGTTTTTATATTTTTTAAGTTTTTCTTTGTGTGTTTACTGTGCCCTAATTTTGATTAATTTTATGTTTTTGAATTGTATTTACAGCTTGAGCCTTATATGGATGATCAGTTTCTCTTCAAAGCATTTTCATATTTTGGTGAAGTTCCGAAATACATTAAATGTTTGAATAAATATGGCGATGGTTCTGGTTTCTGTTACATCCATTTCCCCACTGAAAAGTCAGCAATAGCCTCCATGCACAAACTTAACGGGAAAGTAATACCCAATTCCAATCCGGTGAGTATTTTATTTTTAGCAAAATTTTGTCTTTTTTAAATTTTCATCATTGCTGAAAAAATTTTAGTGAAATTGCTTTGTTATTTTTTCCTCACTCTTTCACTTTTTTATCATCTTTTTTTTAAGTGTGAAAGAATGACTTAAATGTTCTTCTAGATCTACTGCCTTCTCTTTTCATGCCTTCGGGCAACACTTTGTATTGTTTAGCTGAAGGAGAACTGCCGACCTATCAAAAGGATTGAATAGTTTTTTTCAAAATTTACTCTCTGAAATGTTGATTTTCATCTACCAAGAGGAGCGTTTGTGAAGTAATGCACTCTCGTGATTATTTCTAAAACTTGACAAGATGAATCAATTTTGTAAAGCTTAACTTCAGTCAGCTGCATTCCTCCTCTATAATCATTTCAAGTACAAGTTCTATTGAGATTGGTTGAACAGTTGCAGATCTGTCCTCTTTGAAATAGAGACGAGTGAGGGCACTTTGTGAACACAAAAACAGTTATGCGTGGTATTTGAGTTTTTAGTGACAGGAAACTTCAACTCTATGGATATTCACAGTCATTTTAGGCTAGTAGCAGTCCGTGGTGGGGCTTTGGGGGCTCAAGCCCCCCACTTTTTTGGAAAAGGGCTGGAAAAAGGTAAAAACAATGGTCAAAACACCGAAAGCTCCCCCCCCATTTTTCAAGCCCTCAACCCCCCCCCCCCCCCCCCCCACTTTAGAACCGCCACTGTTTTGGACAATGTATGATGCAGAAATGATGATGAGAAAACTGCGAATCATTTGGTCCTGGAATTTTGGCGGAATTCAGCCTGGTCAAATGAAAGTTTTAGATCAGGTGCATTGTGGACAACCTCTATCCACTACTGATGAATCATATCGATTTCCTGGCAAAAATTTGATAGTCGTTAATCAATTTTCAAGTGCGCCAGCATTACTTTTTGAATGCTTTGTTTTTTTAATAATTTTAATAAACTTTTACTAAAATCAAACCTTAAATTTTTTTTTTCCTCTGCAGCCTGTAAGATTCCGACTCACAATTGCGTCCTCCTCAAGGTCTCCTTCAACCTCGGAGAAAGAAATATCTCTGTGGGTTGGGGAATTATCTTCAGATGTAGATGATTATCAGTTGTACAAAGCTTTTTCTGCCAAGTATCACACCATTCGATCCGCCAAAGGTATTTATTTCTTCACTATTAATCTTTGTATTTTGATTTTTTTTGTTCGCAACAATTTCTGTTGCTAAGAATCAAGAAAAAATTACCCTTGTTTTTCCATTTCAAAATTTTCATACCTTACCTTTTACCTTTTATCCCAAACAAGCTCTCCAAAGGTTTTGTAAACAGTTCAACAGTCAGGGAGCTGGAAACTTTAATTTCAACTGTGAAAATCTCCAATTGGTAAAATTATGAGAGTATAGGAAGTATTGGGGGGGGGGTCCAACTTTGGTATGACATGCTCTGCGTATTGTGTTAAGAAGTAAGTTTCTTCCGCATTTTTTTTTTCTTTGGAACGACTAAATCTCAGAAAACAGTGAGACACGTGTCTAGTTATATTGACCCAATATACAGGGAGACTTGTTTTTGGGAGTTGATATTTTTCCAGTTTTGCAAATCAGGGAAAGGGGTTGCACCCCAAAAAATCAGGACTTTCTTACGGTAGGCGTATTTGTTTATTTCAGCATTTGAAAGTGCATGGAAAAGGACATTTTGCACAGCCTATCATTGAGTCAATCAACTATTTTCGGTACTGCTCCCATCATAGCTTTGTTTTTCTCATTTTTGTGTTTTTGGTCGTTTAATTTCTTCAAATGTATGCAAAAATCAAGGGACAAAATCGCCTGTAACATCATGTAGGGTTGTGTACAAAAGAGAATCTTTACTGAATGTTATTACGCTCAAAGATTAGATCCCATAATATTTCTATTTTCACCCATAATTATGCACTATCAATTTGTTTCATTTCAATTCTGTTTACTTTTAATTAATTGTCTCTTGCTCTGCTCCTTATTTAATATTTATTCAAACATAACTTAATATTCTTTGTCAACAGTTGTACTTGATAGTGCTGGTTACAGCAAAGGTTACGGCTTCCTGAAGTTTGGTAGTGAAGACGAACAGAAGCACTGTCTCTCACATATGAATGGCTATACTGGACTTGGTTCAAAAGCTATCAAAGTTAGTTCTGTCAGCCCAAAAGGTGTTCGAGTATCAAAGTAAGTAAGCTTTCACTGAGTGTCTGTGCGAAATCTTTGCCAATTTTTTTTTTCCACAATTCTGAAGCAATCTCTACAAGAACCAAAAAGAAGAAACAAACAGAAAAGAAAATGCCAGTCTTGTGTTCCATATGATTCATTTCCTTTGTGCAGTACTAAGGCTCCCAAAAGAATCTTCCAAATCACGGTGAGAGGGGAAATTTTCTTACCCCTACTCTACTGCTCGAGCAGTGAGAGATAACATCTCATTGCTGAATGAATAGAAGGAGGGCGGAAACATTGAGTCCGTGTTAGCTGTGTGTGTGCAGCGAGTACTGCGGGTGTTGTTATCTAGATACAAGCAGAGGACTGAGCCATAAGCAACTTCTTTTGTTTAGTATGGGCTCCTGTAGACAGAGGACAGGTCGTCACTGATTATAGTACGTTTCATTTAAATAGAAGCTTGAGCTCGACTCTTTCCCCTATGAGTTTTACCCTCACTCTTGTACCTGTGATGACTCGAGACCTGTCCCATCGGTCGGGGATTCCGTCCGTCACAATGGACAGTCAGCTATCCCTAGTGACGGACGGAATCCCGGACAGATGGGGCAGGTCTCGAGTCATCACAGGTACGAGAGTGAGGGTAAAACTCGTAGGGGAAAGAGTCGAGCTCAAGCTTCTATTTAAGTGAAACGGACTATAGTACATCACCTCTACCGTCTTTCTTGCTTTGGAGAGGGTCAAAGTATTTCCCGTCTTACCGTGATGTGGAAGATTCTTTTGGGAGCCTTAGTAACTATAAATTGGGTCCTTCTAAAAATATCATGAAAAAATAAAGATTCAATTTAATCTACTGACCAAAGCTGTTGGATTTCTTGGAAAGAATGTCTGCATTACCCTCCCCGAGAAAAAAAAAGGGGGGGAAGTTTGACATTTTCTAAGCTGATGATTTTTAACTGTCTTTTGTCAAATCTTTCTAGGGGCGGCTAAGGTCCTAAGGGGAGAGGTGCGGCTGAAACCTACTTTTTCAGCAAAAAGCCCAACGTTTTTCCAAAAATCCCTTTAAAGATTGTAAAAAATTTTGGCCGAAGGGGGCAAGCGAAAGTCCCATTAGTCTTGCATCTGCCCCTGCCATTTGTCGTGAACTTTTGATGCAGCGTTATGGAGGGTTGATTCTAATGTAAAATTGTGTATCAAACACTCAGGAAGCATCAAAAAGTCTTAAAATCCATTCAGTAACCCTCAAAAGATTAAAATAATTTAAGGAAGATGGCCGACGATGGCATTCGGCAATGTAGGTACTTGCTCAGCGTTTCCTTCTCAGAATCTGGCCTTATCAACGCAAAGGGTGAAGAAACTGTAAACCAAAGAATATTCACCTAAGAAGCTGTAAACAATAACGAGAAAATAAAATTCACTGGAATATACACACAGAATGACAAAAAATGTAGGTTCTATGAAGGAGTGAGATGTTTGTTTTCCCCGTTTACATTCTAACCAACAACATAAATTGCCGTTGTCGGCCATATTTTGGTACTTGCAATGCATGATTGCAGGGTTGACACACATTCGACCGCCATCTTGGACTTTTGTTGAAATGCCTTTTGTGAGTCTATGAGTGGATTTAGAGACTTTTTGATCCTCTCTATGTGATTTTTATGTGATTTTTACATGATTTACGTAGGAATCGAAACCCTCCGTAAAGCTGCTGCAAAAGTTTGCCACCTATCCATGCGGAAACAAAATTAAAGTCACTACACACCTGCTCAAATTCGTGCTTTTGTTGATTTATCGTTCAACAAGTTCTTTGAAAATATGTATTTTTCAATTTGTGTTTGATTTTTCAGTTCATTGAGTTCTTCAATCACAGAGCCAGTTCCAGAATTTAAATACTGGAAGAATTATTTAGCTTGGAGTAAAAACTACTATGATATGAGTGCAACCGCAAAACATGCAGTGCACATGAACACGGCTGTTTTTCGCAATCCACACTCTGTCTCATCTCGCGGTGATGAGCTTGAACTAATAGGTAATTGGTTAAATCTTTCTATTTAAACTAGGGGGCTTCGCCCCCTTGCCGTTCCGCGGCCCGTTCCCCGGAGGCGCTTCGCGCCTACAATTCGGCGCTGCGCGTCGCCTTTTACCACAATATAAAATTGAGAAAAGATTAGGGGAGATTGGTCAGTTACGCAAGAAAAAAGAGAAGTGACCAGTTCGAAGACTGGAGGATGGGGGTAGATTCAAGGGCTCACCCTGCTTATCGGGCTGGGCGGAGCGGAGGAGTGGGGAGGCTCTGGCTCTCTCGTACATCTCGGCTCATTTACCCGCCGTCGCCACGTCGGCAATTAGTCATGGCACTTCCGGGCGCACACAAAAATGCCAGAAAATGAAAAAATCAAAGGTTTTGAGAGAAATGGGAAAAAATTGAGATTTCGGTCAGCTACTCGTTAGATTTATATTTTATGTTATGTATTTAAAAAAAAAAAATCAACCCATCAGAAACTATTGATGCAAAACTCAGATATCAAGGGTAATCAATAAAGACCTTTTGACTTGAGTAAATTTTTCGGTTACCTACTCTTTTTTTTTTTATTTTGTAGAATGGTAGCTTAAGGGTGTCCCGTAACTTACCCTCCAAAAAAAAAACAAACAAAAAAACCTCCAGTTGTTTGCTTTGAAACACAAGCATAACAAGCTATGGCTAGCAGCTGGGGCGGCTGGACTTTCTACTTCTGCTTCTACTTTTTCAAACTGTCATAACTTCATCAATTTTTGACCAAATGTGCTCATCTCAAGCTCAATTGATAGGAAATGAGTCAATCTTTCAAACTTGACCAATGTTGGATTGCTAGCTAGTTTACTTTGGAAGTTATTGCATCAGTGCTGGTACTTTTTGAAGAGCCTATGTAGTAGTGATTTCAGTAATTTTTACCTTGAATTTTTTAACTTGTTCCAGACCACACGCTTCCTATGGATGTGAGCGTCTCCAATCAGGAGTTGATGGAACGCGATTTTTGTTTTTGGGATGCACTAGAAGCATCAAAATGGCTGCCTGTTGAAAAGATAGACGATTGATCGATTTTTTGATTTTCAAAAGATTTTTTGATCTGGGTCTAGAATTTTTCATGGATGGTTGGTACAAGCTCATCTTAAGACTTATTCCATCCACTCAATCTATTCCGAAAGAGAAGGTGAACACCTGAACAGGCGCATGAAATATGACATCGGATACCCTACCCAGGTGGTTTCATCATTGTGATCTCAATCTCCTCCTCATAAGTCTACAGCTTTTTTACTTTTCAATTTTTAATGCAAAGACTGAGTAAATTCAAATTAGAAGTGTGTGTATCATTTATTTTTTTTCAAAACAGTTGTTGAATTTTTTTCTGAAGCTACAAATTCAAACTCAAATTCAAATCACTCTTAAGCAAAAGAAACAATCAACGTCTTGTGCAAATATTTCCTTGTTTTACGATAGAATCTTAATTTGATTGATTGCATTCTTATGAGCTGCACAATGGGGCTCTGGCTGTCTTTTGCTGTTTGCAATTGAATAGTTAATTATTGCGTAAAAACCAGCAAAAATGACTATGAGAACGCTTAAAAATCCCAGAATTCACTCATAAACTCACAAAATGACTTAAATGTTAAAGGCGGCATGATGGCAAAGGTACGCAGGTATCGTAAGAGATTTCTATCTAATTTGACTTTCCACTATGTGTTTCTACAGAGAGAAGGTGACGAATTAGATAGGAAGCTCCTACGATACCTTGGTAGATCTGCCATCTTTGCTCTTAAATGGCGGAACTGCGCAGGTGTCATGGGGGTTCCTGTTTAATTTGTCACTCTCTCAGTAGAAACACACGGAGGAGAGCCTCAAATTGGACAGAAATCTCTCTTGGTACCTGCATAGCTTTGCCATTATGCTTTAAACTTTAAAGTCATTTTGTGAGTTTAGAAGTGAGTTTTGTAACTTTTTAATGTGCTCATAGTAATTTTTGCTGGATTACTCTAGAATTTACTACTCAAATGCTTACAGCAGCAGTTAGTATGAGCCCCAATGGCCAAATTTTCTGGCTGATTGGAGGTAGGTTGCCTTGCTTCTATTCAGAGTCATTTTCCAGTTTTTATTGTCTACATGACAATTGTCTCAATGTACTGAGAAGATTTTTAAGGAACTGAACTTTTATATTGCAAAAATCAACCGAAATCTTGATTCTGAACCTGTGTGGATATGGATCATAAAGTTGAAATTTAGCACCTACCCAAGGTACCTATATTTAAGAGGTATACTCTACTCGCTTCCTGTGTCATCTTTATCGGCCCGAGCGAGGGGTTGTTTTCTGCTTTTGTCAGCCTTCTTGGCTGAAGTGATTTTGAACTGCGTGCCACTGAAGATGGTGCCGGAAGCGAGTCGAGCATACCTGTTAAATATAGGTACCTTGGCACCTACCTGGTTTTAAGAATGTAATATTGACAGTTTATTTAGTGTTTTTTGTATTGTTTTTATCGCAATCACTACTAACTTATTGAATAACTAAATTCTAATGAATTTAAAAAGTGCCCTGTCTTGTAAAGGGAGTGCATAGCTAGATAAATCTTTTGAAATTTATGTTGTTCGAATGAAAAGTAGAGCTAGAACTATGTAAATATTTTACGCTGTAGATTTTTTTCTACTCTTTGTAAAGAATAAACTACTTGTTGTGCATTATTTAAATTCTGAATCTTCTCAATGTTTTCTGAATCAACCAAAAATCCTACTTATTGCTCTGTTTGCCAGTGGCGGCTTGTACAATTTGGCAACTATGTTCTTCCTCTCTTGGAATCTATGTAAAACAAGTGATTGTTGTTGAAGAGCTACTTCCTATCAAATTGATTATTTTATGTGTAATCAAATGGAGGACAAACAAGCTTTATTATACGAGCCGCCACTGCATTTTGCCCACAATACAGTCAGTCTTGTACACATTGCATCAAGTTCTCCTCTAAAACTGTTGATTTTATTCTTGTTTACAAAAAATGTTAACAGTGGTGAAATTATTCATTCTTATGCCATGCCAATGGTCATTTGGTGACTTAAATCCTTATTTAAAACCGGTGGCAAAGGATGCAATTAAGCGTTGTTCCATTTTGTTTGTTTGAACCCTCGAAAAAGATCAAATTGTCTGGTCTAAGGTGATCGTCTTGGAACTTGACCTTTTGTGTGAGTTTAAATGGACAAAGCGGCACATTACTAGATACCTTGCTTCAACTCTGTTTAAAAGTGTAAGAGAAAGAATTGCCATTTGGCATCAAATCTTCTCCAGTTTTTGAAAATTATGTTGTAAAGTCTCTACAAGTTTTCAAAAACATAACTGTTTACTGGTCCTTTGCAAACCTAAATATTACTTGTTTTCCGCTGAAAAACTCCAATCTACTTTCTTTTTTTTTTTTTAATAAAGTCCTATTTGAATAATTAAAAACAGCTGTAATTTCTACGGCAACAAAGATACTTCTTTCAATGAAGGTTAGTTTTATTTTCATTAAAATTGTTGCAAGCAAATTATTTTCCCCTTCGATTCTCTTCAAAATTTTTGTTAATTGCTGTATAAAAATATGATTAATGTCCCTTGCCGAAGTGTGCCGATTTTTTTGTTGCCCCCCTTGTCCCTCCAAAATTATAAACAGTTATGCTTTTCAGCCCCCTAGTCCCACTTACTATTTAAAGAAACATTGTGATGAAAATGGAGTTGAAAAGTATAAACTTGTTTTCATCAAAAATGATTGCATTGCCCCTTCCTTCTACCTGAAAGAAGCACATTTTGGATTTGTGCGTACAAGTCGCGGCAATACAGTTGCCTATGCATATTGGAAACACCAACGAAGGGGTGCTAGATTCACGATATTATTTTCCCATGTGAACGGAGCTGATTTAGGTCAGTGCGCAAGCTTTTACCTAGACTTGTGTAATCAACTCAACTGCAATGGTATGGTCTATGATTATTCTGGCTATGGCGCTAGTTCCGGAAAACCTAAAGAGAAGAATTTGTACGCTGATATCGAAGCAGTTTATCTCCTTCTAAAGAATAAACTTGGGGTTTGTCCGAGAGACATTATTTTGTATGGTCAAAGTATTGGATCTGTTCCAACCATTGATTTAGCCTCCAAACGCCATGTTGGAGGAGTTGTCATTCATTCTGGATTCATGTCAGCTATTCGAGTTCTCTACCCGGACTGTAACCAGGCCAGCTGCTGTGATGCCTTTCCAAAGTAAGTGATTTAGATCTGACTTTTTTTTAGTTTTATTTTCCTTCTTGTTATTTAATTAAAATTTGGAGAAAATGGAGAAAGATCTGAATGATGTGAATGATCCAGAAATACTATGTTCCAAACGCAATCAAATCAAAGTGACTGTCCTCCTTTTCTCTGAGTTTTACACAGGATTTATTTTGGGCTATCTTAATAATCTATTACTTTACTCAGTTTCCATATCATTCAAAAATTTTCTGGTGAGATGACCTTATTGCTTGTGCAGCTCTGGTATCATTGCTTTTCACGCACCGACATGATATGAAAATGTACTTTCGTTCTTCTAGCGGAAACTGATTCGTCTGATGAATTAACTGCTGTATCCATTTCAACTCTGTTCTTAAAGTCAGTAGATAGGCTGCATTCTAAATTTCCGCTCTGTCAGTGTTAAAAAAAACAGGTTAAGGGCTCTTTTTTCACACCACCTATGAATTTTGTCTCAGTATCTTTAGAGTGGCCGGTGGTTTGATGCTGTTTCCACAACAATTTGGCCCAAATTCAGCAGAATTCAGTGGTTAAAATACTATTTAACTATTAGATTCACAAGAAGCACCTGTCTCCTGGGCTCAAAAATGTGTCTGTCTTATGAAAGTTCCAAATGAAATGATCTGAGCTTAAACTGAAACAAGAGAACATTGGAAAAAATCACTTTCGAGTCAGTTTTTTGGGGACAAGCTTTATGAGCTGTGGCAGTAGGTTTGCGACTACAGACTTCTGGCGTGAATGGAGAAGAGGCAGATCACATATTAGTTCGCCTTTTCCACAATTTTTGAGTTGTGTTTTAATTTGCTTTTTTTGGCGATATTTCCTACAGTAGTGAAGAGGTTGGGGGTTGTTCATTTTTTTTTTTTGCAATAGAGCATCAAAATGTTTCCAAGAACCGGCTTGCAAGGAGAGGACTTAAATTTTGACGTGGTCATTTGTCATGATACTTCCAAACTTTGACTCAAATTTCAGTTCCTTATTTAGCGGTATATATACGGTTGATAGCTGTGCTAAGAGGTTCATGTAAGTAGGTAGATTGCGTTCAACTCAAGAATCTGCAAACTGTTGTGTAAGAAATTTAAAATGGTTGGTAATTAATAGCTAAGCTCAGCTCTCTCCTATCATAGTTAATTTTTATTTTCCCGGTCGGTAAGGACAACCGGGACAACCCCCCGACACCCCCCCCCCCCTCACCTTTCGGTCAATTCATTTTGTCATATCCAAAGTTATTTTTCTCAAAATTTTCGAATAGAGGAATTTCAGGTTAGTGGCAAACTAATTAATTTACTAGTGGTTTCATCTGAACTATCCGAATGGTTAATTATCATCCTTTAGAGACCCTTAGAGGCATTAATCGGTCTTTACCGAGGTGGTTTCGCTTAATTTGAGCTTCTCGTCGTGTTCGCGGTACAAAATTGTATTTTTTTCGAGATTTCGCCCTCGATTCCTTTTATTCGTTCCTTGTCTCTCACCTGTTCCTACGCTCCGCTCCGCTTTCCATGAATTGTCAAAAAGAAAAGATTGTTTCTGTGTTGTTTTTGAAGATGTCTGCCAACTGTTCGAAGGCCCTATGAGGCCGTAATATTTTCATTTTTTAAGTTTAGTTAAATATGTTTTTTCGGTATCTTGTGAAATTTTACTGTGTTTTCTACTGCCTTGTGCTCACTTTTGATGCTATGCCGTTTTAAACTCTTGTAGTGCTCTTCATTTTTCTACGTCTTCATTAGTGTTGTTTTTATACTCATACTCCCATCAAGTATTCATCATGACAATGAGCAGATCAACTCTTAGTGAACTTTGCTGTTTATTTTGTTGGCCTCCGTGCCCATCTAAAATCGCAGCTAAAATAGCATTCCTTCCTCCTGAACCTACTTACTCTTTTCAGTCAGATGAATCTGGAGCAAAGTTCCAAGTAATATTCTCTGAAAAAGCAGAATGGCAGTACACTGATAGAGATAAAGATAAAATAGAATGTTTTTACGCTAGGACTAATCGGGGCAACAGAATAGCCTGTCTCTTTGTTCGGTGCAGTTCAAGCGCTCGATTTACCTTACTTTATTCGCATGGTAATGCAACAGATTTAGGTCAAATGGTTAGTTTCTATCTTGGACTCGGTACCAGACTCAATTGTAATATATTTAGCTATGATTATTCCGGTTACGGTGTCAGCACGGGGAAACCATCAGAGAAAAACCTGTACTCAGACATTGACGCAGCTTGGCAAACCTTAAGAACCCGGTATGGGATAAGTCCTGAAAACATCATCCTGTATGGTCAGAGTATCGGAACTGTTCCAACTGTTGACTTAGCTACACGATATGAAGTAGGAGCTGTTATTCTTCACTCACCACTAATGTCTGGATTGAGGCTGGCCTTCCCTAAAACTAATAGAACTTGGTTTTTTGACGTCTTCCCTAGGTGATTTGCTGTTCTTAGATTTGTTTATTTCCTTAATCAAATTTCCCTGTGATGATTCTTGTATCTGCCAGCTTTTGAAGTATTCCCGTAGACTTGTCCTAAAATATAGATTGTTGCCTTTGTGCATAATCTTCCTGTCCTTGTATTTTGTCAAAGCTACATTAACACTCATCTCTCCAGGGTCAAATTTAATCCATGGCCGAATTGGCTTTCTATTTCCATGTACTCTAGCTATCTCTTGAAACTTTAATTTTACAGTGAAGATTTAAACTTTGGGGAAGATTGCCTCATCTTCTTATCTACCAAATATTAGCCTAGTGTATGTGAGAGATCTCACCCTGATTCGAGTTTCAACCTGGGTCCAACTAGGATTTCTTTCTTCTTCTTCTCTGTGTTTGTGTACATTTTTGACAAAAATGGCAGCGATGCTTGGTGCGGTACAGACAAGTGCGACCGCATAAGATGTGTGTTTAACCTTGCTCGATTTGGTGACATCGATGCTGCAGGAACTCAGGTTTTGAACTCCAAGGTGTTTATGCCACCCGAGTTCAGCGAGAACCAAAGTTTTTATGCGAGCATCTGAACCCAGGTTCCGGAACCCATGTTGAGACCTCTCGTGTAAACTAGGCTATTGATAGTACAGTTATGAGAGACTCAAATATAGCTAACGATTTAGAAAACTTCTGGAGGTATAGACTTGAAAAGGCAAAGTTGATCAGGCTGTTTAACTTTTCATGTTGACTGCTATTAGCATATCCATTTCCGTCTGCATAGATTTTACTTGAGCAACCTAACATGCTTCAAAACTAAATTTATAAGAGTAAGATACTCGCTCTGTTGCGTACAAAGCTTAGTTAAAAAAAGGAGGTACATGACAGCGTAGTTTGTTCACTTCACTGTAGACATGTTTGTACGTGCTGACTTTGATGTGCAGAGACCCGATCGCACCTAAGCAGCATGAAACTGGGGAGCCGTCATCTTCCATCTTTCGTGAAGCTAGCCCACCTTTAGTTGAATAAGCTGCTTGATTGGACCAGAGCGTTGATTTTGCTCCTTTGAACGTGACGAGACGGGATAGGGAGAATTGATGAATCCTATTCGTTTGACCTGCATCACGTGACAGATTTGAAGTCATTCATGGTGTGTTCAAGACATTAACTAATTCTGAAATGAATGACTTGAATGACTCAAATTTGTCTTATGACTTTATTTAAACCAATGTTATTCATTGGTTCCCGCTATCTCATCTCGTCTCGTCTCAATCAAGCAGAATCAGAGCCCCCAGAGGCTCTTTACGATTAGTGGATGGTTGTCTATGAGTGCATTTTTTTTTTTTTCAATGAATGGATTGAAAATTTGAAATGTGATACTCGTGCAACCTGACAAAGCTGCATTTCATGTGTTGAAACCAATTGAAAATACCTACTGTTCGATAGAGTGGAGTGAGCATACTGAATTATTTGACCTTTTTCACGGGTTCAAATAGATGAATTATAATGCTGCCTAAATGCACGCCACTGGTTTTGAACTAGGTTTAACTGAGATGAAAGTGTTTCCTTTTATTCCCTTTGTTTTTTCTTTACTGATTTTATTAAACCAATTGTGTTCACTTTAAAACCATCAGAGACTGATTTAAGAGGCTTCTCTCTTTGATTTGTTTGGAGGGTCATTCCACTGAAAATGTGACACCCGTAACACTTTAAAGTAATATTTCTCAGGTACCAATAAAATTTGTTGCATTTTTGAGGCTAAGAAAGAAATGAGCTTTAGTAGAATAATTTTGATTGAATGACATTATTTTTCTTCAAACCAAAAGATGTCGATCAATAGTGTTACAGGTGTCACATGTACTGTGGAATGACCCTGGAGCCTTTCTTATTTTTCCTGCATTTTGCTTGATCCGTCTAAAGCGCCAACAGCGCCAACCTATTGGGAAGAAAATGCTGCTTATATGGTGGTCTCTATCAATCAATCTGTCACCTTGGATTGGGAGAAAATGTTATCATGTTGGTTGCTCATTAAGTTATAGACACTTTTGACAAGTGTAAAGCTCTCTTTGATAATTCAAATTGGAAAAAACTAAATGCAGTCTCATTTTACAATGTTAATGACTTCTGTTATGATCAAATTTTAAGTGCTTCTATGTTGTGTTTTATGAAAAAGTAGTTCAACTACATTTGAATGATTATTTTCATTAAGATACTTCTTGTGTATATTTAGGTTCCTGACAACTTTTTTGTTCTTTTGATCTAACATCTTTACCTATTTCTTTGAATTTTTTCAGCATCGATAAAGTACCGAAAGTAAACTCTCCTGTCTTAGTTATTCATGGAATGAATGATGATGTTATTGATGTCTCGCATGGTATAACTATCTATGAACGCTGTCCAAGAGCTGTCGAGCCCCTTTTTATCGAGGTATACTTTCATGATGAACTCTTTTTTATTTTCATTTACTAGAGCCTAAAGGCAGTGCACTCACAGCCACTAGTTAAAGAACATGGCACTCTCCTTATGGGAAATGGCTTCCAATGGGGTTTTGTTTCTTTGGTCTCAAATTAAAGCTTAGGTGATGCTGAGCAAAAGTTCCCACGGAACCAACTCAACCGTATGCTTAGTTTCAGAAATATTCGTGGTCAAAGCGAATTTGTTTGACTGAAAGTACGCCAACTCCACCAAGTTCCATCAAAATCAGGAATAGTAGAAAAAAAATTATTTTATTTCTATTGATTTGACCCGGAAAAACCCAGTTTTGCCCTGCAGTAACACGAAGTAACCCACAAAAAACTTGCTTGTGTGGTCCTTTCTTATAAAAGTTGTTTGAAACTCCTTCAGTGGCTCAGTGGTCGCTATTTTGACTTATTACTGGACTTTTCCAGTGCGATTGACTCAACTAGTTGATTTTTATTTAACCGAGCATTTCGATTGGCAAGCTCCTAATGTGAAGGTTGATGTTACTACTGCCATGATGCCCCTACTATTAGGACGGGAAAGAGAGAGAAAGAGAAGGTAGCAAAATATGACATTGTCTCTCTCTGAGAAATGAGCAGCAGTCGGACTTACCAGGCTCACGGACACCCGGGATAAAGCCAGGTTGGTTTTGGGTGCCTAGTGTGGAGAGTCTCTGATAATCTAGGGATACATATATTGATTAATCCTGCTGGCTGCATCAGAGCGTGTTCTAAATGGAGAGTGTATTTAGAGGACTCAAAGAATTTGGCTCTTAAATTTTATGAGGATTTCCAATATTATTTTTATCGATCCCTCCTGAAACTAACAGGTTTTGGAAGAGGTAGATAGTAATGCTGTGATGCCTACTATTTTATGCATGCATCAGAACGAACTTCAATCTACGTATGACTTTTCAATTTTATGAAGATTTTCAATCCTATTTTTTTCAAATCTTAGTGAAACTAATAGTTTTTGGGATAGGTAAGTAACAAAAAAGTTTGGAATGTTCTCGTACAGCCGTCAAATTTCTTGTCTGAAAAAATTGATCGATGGAAGATTGTCTCCTGAGACCTGTGTGTCTAAGAGTAACTATTCACTTCATCCTCATCTATATTGTCGTGCAATGCTATTGCGTCGACAATCGAGTGCTTGTTATTCTTATATGGATGGTGTCATTCACATTCCATTCATAGGTTCCATGCTGATATAGAAACCCTTCCATCTATCATTCAAAGGCCAAAAACTGTTAAATTTTCTTGTATGGGTTGATTTGAGACTAGAGGTGTTTGAAACCTTTTTAGGATCTAAATTCTTGTAAGGATCAAATTATTTTCCAAACTGTACGATCCTTTTGTTTGACAGGAAAACTAAACTCTTGAATACTTAATCACAACAAATGATCTTGCAGTTGTATTCTGGCTTTAATTTATCATAGATATCATAGCTCGTTTTAGAAGTGTAGGCACACCTAAACCATAATCTTTGGTGAATTTTTAACTTTAATTCCTTCAAATCAAAACCGAACTTGCCTCAAACTTTATTCTTGTGCTTTTAAAGTGCTCTTCGTTCAAAAGAATTCATTTTCATTGAGTAATATCAGAAATAATGTTAAAAAATTTCATGGATTTTAGGTCTAGGTGTGCCTACGCTTCTAAAACTATCTCTAGAATGTATTGCGGCATTCGCGTAACAAGCAGTAGCGCAACCATTCTGTATCCCTCTCTTTTCTTAATCGAAACACTCTATTTGTTAGATGAGGATGGAAAACGGGTAACCCTTGACCCCTCTTACTATCTTTTTTCAACTGATACATTCAAAGGGAAGATGAAAGAGATAGAAGAGATCCTGGTAGCGCCATCGATAACTAAGTATCGAAACAGTTGCATTGCATTGCTTTATCTTTATGTATGTAAAGAGAGCAATCATAGAATTAAAAAAAATTGAATGCAAATGGACCCACAGGTTAGAAGTAATGATGTGCTACAGACGAACAGAATTTTTTTGGGATTATGATTTTTGAACTCAGGGGCACCTGAAATGCCAAGATATGGAATAACCTCAACTTCCAAATTTCTCATGATGACAATACTTTCTCTCCTTGTGGGGGAGCAAGAAAGTAAAAACGTTGTGGTTTGTCTGAGTCTTGATGAGATTTTACAGAGCAGAGTTTGGTCAAATAATTGCAGTTAAGGGTGCTTTTTAACTTCTTTACGCACATAAGGCTTTTTTCAGCCATGAATGCATGAATAAAAATGTGGAATTCTTGTGTATTTATTCTTCTTCCTAGTAAAGAGCTTCTGTCTTTGGGGCTCTTGCAAACAGTTTTCCTTGAATGAAAAAAAGAATCTAGAGGAAAAATTGATATCTGATAACACCAAAGACTTCTGAAATCTAAATAATAAAATGACACATGTCCACGTATTTCTATTCTTTTGCTATGACTTCTGCACTGCTGTGCTAAGAAAGAACGCCGTATCTCCATTGCACATGAAATCGAGTAAAATGCGTTCAAAGTTAAACGCATGGCCCTCCCGACTGGTTTCAATTTTGGCACGTTTTCGTACATAAATCGATTATATGTATCTTCACTTGAATTTTTATTGTTGTAAAAGGGTGCCAAGTCAAATATTTTTGCTCTAAATAACAAAAGATCGAAGGAAGGTCGCAGACACGATGGACATACGGCTTTTTCCCCGTCTGGCGGGGCATGCATTGTTGTGTAAAGGGTCGCCGAGGAAGCGCCTGATACACAGGTAGAACGCCGCATCTCCACTCAGCTCGGCTGGAGATACTGCATTCTGCCCGTGTACTCAGCGTTTCTCCTGAGTAAAGGTACCGATTTTGGCGTACTTACGGCAGGCAGCCCCTCTATATCTCAGAAACTAATAGAGATAAGTGAATTCTGATTTCACCACGTGAAAGTGCATGTCAAAAATAGTACATTTCCGCGTCTAACTCAATTTTTTTATTTTTGGCTTTTACGGCGTTCGTCTTTAGCACGGCAGTGCACCTCTATTATGTATTTTAGTTTGACTAAATAACAAAACCACTCATGTTTTAACCAGTTCATATTAAATCCTAATCAGCCTCGTTCGTTTATTCTTTTCTTTTTCTTACAGGGTGCTGGACACAATGATGTGGAGCTATTTGCCCCTTACCTAGATAGACTGAAACAATTCGTATCATCAGAGTTAGAGAACTGACACATGCTTTGGCGATACAAATCTTGTGATGAAAATACTCCTATATCTACAATAAGTTCGGTCACCAATAATTCTGCCACAGAAAAACTTCTTTAACGAAGGAAATAAATAAGAGAGAACCATTCGTATGTTGTTAATATATTGTCCCCTCTAATTTATTTTATCTTTTTATTACCTTTTGTATAGGAATTTATAAATTCATATTACTTTTAAGATTTTTATTATTTTTTTTTTTTTCCAATTATATTTTTTATCAGGTTGTAAGAAAATATATTTATTTATGTAGTATCTATAAAACTGTATTATTATCTCTTCAGCAAAAATTATCATAGTTTATTTTTTAATTTAATTAAGTTTGTAAAGTTCAAAAAAGTATGTTGAAACCTATGATGTTACAATAAAAAAACAAGAAAGGTATGAACACACACAAAAAGATCTAGAAAACAATGCAAGAAAGTAGTTTTATAACAATGCGAGCTAATAAATGCTTTACAAGTTGTCAAAGCCCCAAACAAACTGTTTATTCAATGGTTTGATGAGTAATGTGTTTCAGAAAAAATCTGATTTGTAATTTATCTTTGATCTTTTTTACCTCTCAATTTTTCTTATGATCTTAAACAATAAAATACACCTCGCTGCATTTAAAGATTTTCTCCCTTTAGAATCCATTGCCTTCATCAATGAACTTCATTGAATTAGTGACCAAATTTTATTTAAAGTCAAAACCATTCAAACCATCAGTTTTAAGTTCTTGATGTTCTCAGTGATGGCTTGAGCTCATACTTCAGTTGCTTGTTTTTTCAAATATCTAATGCAGAAAATTCTCCTCTACCCTTTAATGAACAATAAAATGAGTTCTTCAAGTTAGTTCTTTATTGCTGAGTCTGAACTAGGTATTTTTAAATCAGTGCAAATCATCCAGGATGAAAAATTGCAAATGCATGAATTGGACCCATTTTAGGTTGTGGTGAGCACAAAGCCTTTCAAATCTTTCCGTTGAAAGTTCAGAATCAATGATTTTTTTCTTTTAGGGTCATTCCAGGTTTTGTGTCCGACCCGTCACATTTTAAAACTATTTTTTGTTTGTTTCAAAACTTTAAAGTTTAAACTTTTTCATTGAAGAAAAGAGTGATAATTGTCTGACATCCAACCTTTTCCATTGCTTAAACATGCAAAAATCAACGTTTGAAAGAAAAAAAAGTCATTCTCCACTGTGACGGGTGGAACAGTTAACCTGGAATGATTGTTTACTGATTGCTGCTCTGTTTCAAAAACTCTAAAAGTATCACCTAAGCAAAACTAAGCTGCTTATCTTAATTTTTTGGTGCTCCGGTACTTTTAACAATAATGTTATCTGTGCCTATTTTTCATTGTCTCCAGAAGTTAAATAACCTTGGAGTGACCATGCATTGATAAATTATCATACTTAGTCATTTTCATTTTCTTCTCACTTCCGACCAAGGAAGTTTTCTTGGTTTTTTTTTTTTTTTTTTTTCTTTCTCTCTCTTTTTTCAACATTTGTAAAAATTTATTGATCAGGCCTGGATTCTCTTTCCATTTCTTTGTCCTCTGTCTTTTCTTCCTCTTGTACCAAACTTACCAAATCTGCAAATGTTTTTTTGTACTTTACAGCGCCAGCTACCACTGTTTCTGTCCCTATCTTATCATTTAGTTAATTCCATACTTTTAATTTGTGCCCCTGTAAAGCTAAAGTTTTACCATTTTTATGTGCATTTTTCACTGTTCCAAAAATTTTACTGTAGAAAATGTTCATTATCATGACGCATTGAAGTGAGAGTCATGCTGTGTCGTAGGAACTAATTTTGCTCAAGAATGTTAAAAATCTTTAAAGCAGCCGATGGTTATAATTTCTTGTTGAAAGGAAGTGAGTCATAAAACCAGCCTTGCATGGTTAAATCTGTCATATTATGTACCCGGTTTTGATCTCGCAAGAATTGAAATCCTCTGTCGCAAGAGTTGTATGGAATGTGAATTTATTTCAAACCATAGTTGTGCGTTTGTAGGTAGGTTTTTTAGACTTCACAAATTTTATGGCTTTCAATGGAATTAAAATGGAAAATTTTGATGACCAACTTTCAGGTCCATTCATGCTTCTTCTTAATAGTTTTGCTATTATCCACCTTAGTGAATTTTCCACTTTCAGAGTAATCGATCGTCTCTACTGTTTCTCCATCAGCTACGACTCTATACTTTTGGCGTGTAGGAAAACGTTTCTTTCAAAGTCCCTGCATTTTTTTTTTTATTTTTTTTTTTTTTTAGTTGTATGTTTTTGATTCTTCTTTGTTTTTAAGTCCCTGCAAACATTGTTCTTTTCAAACGTAACTGAAGAAATTAAATGAAACTTTGTGTTCGCAGGAAATAAAATCATCTTGTGAAGTAGGAGTTGGTAATTCTACTTCCAAGTCAAAACATGTTCATTCATTTTTCAAGAGATTCTTCTCAATTCTTGTCTGTTTGCAAGCCTTGAGTTTTTTATGTGCAATTGTTTTATGTTAGGGCCAGAGAAAGACAAGTCTAGCTTTTCTCTAGCCAATTTTCTGTTTACTTTCTGTGCTGCGTTATTGAACTTTGTACCACCCGTGTACTTACTCATCTATTTTATCGTACTAAATTTCAACACGTTCTCAAAATTTGGGGCCAAATGAACGCAAAAAAAAAACCATGCACAAATCTCCAGTTCATGTGGTTGTAAGAGTGTGATTCACATTCCCTCCACTAGGGGAATTTTTGAATGAGACAATTTCCCATCTTATTTTTGGTTTTACATTTTTAAATACAAATTTTTCATCAATTGATGATGAAGCCTACTTTATTTGTCAAACAGCCTCTAGTTGAGAGTGAAACTACAATTTTTCTCACTAAGCTTGTCCTTAAGTTTTAATCTCATTTAAAATCAAATTCAAGGCTGATAGGTAAGCTTTTGACCCATTTGTCTCTTCAATACTTACTGTTAGGTTTACTATTTTATATTAAAGGATGTCCAGAAGTTTTTGATTTTGGCAAGCGGCTCAAGATCAGAGGCCTTTTCTGCTCCGTCTAAATTCTGCAGCGACCCTTTTTTATGCTGTTTTATCTCGTTAAAATTGTGTCTGATCAATTTTTCTTTTTTTTTTACCTCCTTGCAAAAAAAATTGTTCAGTCTCTTGTTAGTCATCTACGTATTTTTATTCAAATCTTTGATAAGTCAACTGAGCCACCTCAGTAAAATGCTACCATCTGCTTAAAGCATTTCGTAAAACTTTTTTAATTTTTCTTTTATCTTAAGGTTCTCTTATGTTAGAGAATTACCTAGGTAATTGCTGCCTGTACTACAAAGAATTGATCTAAAAATCAGCATATCACTCCTTCTATCGATCTTGTGAATGTCATCTAGTGTGAAATAAACACCTATTTTAAAACAATTGGAATTGATTAAATTATTTCTAAAACTTTTGAATACCATGTCTTTCCTTTCAACATAAAAGTAACAAGTGACACTGGAAAATGCTGAGAAAAAAGCACACAAAAATTAAGCCAAATCAAATCAAATCGCAGCCATTTTCAATGAATTAATTTGAAAAATTAAAAAAATAATTAAACGATAATTTCAAAATGTCGGGAGAGCCACTACTCACTACACATCGTAAGTACTGCGCAAGCAAGACCAACAAAGCTCCAATGATCAACAATGACAAAGATATGGTCTTTTGAACGGCTGCAGATAAAAAAACCTAACTTTGGGGATGTTTATAATTTAATAGGAACTACTTATGGCAATAATAGATCAAAACTGACTCACCATAGCCACCAGTTGTGGCTCCAAGGTACCATTTTTCTGAGAACGTTTAAAGGCAAAGTTCCATCAAACCAAAAAGAAAATGTATCAGAAAAATTAAATGTACAGTGAATGTTCGTTGTGTGGATTGTCCTCCAAAAGGAATTTTTTTTCAGCACCGTGTAACCTCCCATACTCTGACCGCAATTTCCTAAGTGGAATTTTTTTCGGGGCAGGACCTCGGTCCCACACAACGAACTTTCACTGTTTTAAGAAGAGTCATCATCAAAAATGGCTGGACAAGTTTTGTTAAAATTTTTGTGCACAATCTACAACCAAAGTGCATCTTGGGGGGGGGGGGGGGGGGGCTGTTAATCTACTAAACTAAAACATTCTTTTGAAGATCCACAGTTTGAAAGAAGGAGCCTAATATTGCATTCATCGGAGGAAACGCAAGAATCAATATGGATTTCAACCACCCATCAAAACTAAGGAAAAAATGGAACTCCAAGAAACAGAACAAAGAACAAATAGAATGAATGCAACTAAAAGAACAAAAACATATTGGGGTCTGGAATTACTCTAAAACCTGTTGAAAGCAACATCAGAAATTAGGAATCTCAAGTAGGCTTCAAATGATGAAGTAGGGAACTATTCCTACAGTCTCTCTACATAATTGCAAACTCTTCAGATTGAAGGCAGAATTATGTTCAGAGTTGAAAATATTTGAAATTTGAGGTGAGTCTGGGCCCTGGGGGTCTCCCCCAGAATTCTAAAGGGAGGTCTGGATGTCTCCCCCAGCATTATACTCTCTTTTCAAGTTTTATGAAAACAACTTGAGGTTGAGAGTCTTGATGAGAATGATTTACATTCCAGACAAGTAAAAAAAGACAAATCAATTGATGAAGCCGTTTTGCTAAAGTATTCCAATCCCGCTCCAGAAGTATGCAACTAATAAATCAATAGCATAATTGAACTCCTATAGGGAAGGGGACCCACTCCATATCCGTATCATTGTTGAGTAAGGTATCTTGGCTGACGAGTCACGTATTTATTTTTCCATAAAAATATTGGGGGTGCCTCTGGCCCTGTGGGGCTGGAATTGTCTGTGTTTCAGTCACTTCTCAACTCTGTAAACTGCAAACTTTGAAGATGCTCCTTTTTTCAAGCTGGAAGACTTGCTTCATTGATCGAATACGGTAGTTTTACAAATAAGTTTCTGGTATAGCTCTCTACTTGGTTACACCTCTAGGTATTTGATTGCACTCAACGAAGATGTAGCCTTGTTGGTAGCGTTCTAGAATTCAACCATTTACTGCATCCGTATAAAAAAGATTACATTGTCCTGTGATGTAGTATATCTATGTATACTGGAAAGTGCTGCTATCCATAATCTTTTCTGCATCGAGACAATGAAGGGATGAATTCTAGAACGGTACCTTTGGTACTGTCAACATTTTGGAAGAATATAATCAGTGGTGATCGCTGATCAGTGCGATTTGGCAACCACGCAATTTTTCCATTAAACTTCGGTTAAACAATCGATTCTTATAAAGAAGAAGACAACTTGACGTGCTCCAGGATAATCAGTTGTTTCATTCTAAACTGTTTGTTGTATTTAAAGGGGGGGGGGGGGGGGGTTGTTAAACAATGTTGCCACAAATTGCACGATCCGCCAGTGGAATATGTGCGTAAGTATTAGACTCAAAATATGTACATACCTAATAGCAACCCTTTTCTAAACACTAAACACTAAGCGGGCGCGCCGCTTTCGGCGTGTACGTATCACATATTGCGTCTTCGGATTTTGAAGGCGATACTATAGCAAGCAATCATACAATGTCAGCTTGCTCCCTATTTTGAAATTTTCATTTTATATACGGTGTTTTCGTCTTTGAAAGCAAAGCATCACTATGAGGAGACAGAAATGTATACATATTTAGTTACATTCAAGACATGTTAAGCTCTGACTTCAAAGATAATTTATAGCGAAAGGGTATCTCCAGTAGTTTTTGTTATTGGCGTAGCATGCAATCTGCCAACTTCATATTCGGTCCGGTCCATTTAAACAAATGAAAAAGATCGACCTGTTGGGTGTTCGATGAACACCTTCGAATTCGACCTTTCACACGGGTTTGAATTGTCCAACGTTGCCAAATTTGACGCCGCGGCGGCGCGTCCGCCGTGCCACTACCGAGGCCCAACATTATTTCTTTTTGAGCAAAAAGATTAATAAGCATTATATGGCTCACGGTTGTTTCCAGTTCATATGAATCGAGTTTTTAAATGAGGATGTAAACATGAGAGATAATAGGGGGTGTGGGAAGCTAAGCCCCCCCCCCCCCCCCCGAGGTCTACCAAGCCCCCCCCCCTCAAGAAAATTTTGGAAACAAAAAATGTTCAGCCATTTTGCCATGTGATGACACATCCCAAAATTTCTGCTCTCGTGAAGAATTCAAGGAGTGTAAAACATCGATATTTTCTAACTTGTTTTCTTCTTCCAGTTCAATTATTTTATTTTGTCAAATAAAAATGAAGTATAACTTTTACCAATCTCATTTGAAAACTTAATTTACCTAAAAATTGTATTAATTTATCTGCTACATGAAACTAAACATGAAGATTAGAGAACAGTGCGATGATAAAACCCAACAATCACCCTCATGCTAATTGCATCACTTAAAATTAAAGGAACTCTAAGTCTGGTTTTTTGTTTTTCCTTATTAAATCATCATTTAACGACAAGCGCATTCAGCTTTGGTAATAAAACACAACTTCATTTCGTCGTCAAGAGCGAAACAGGACACATGGGGGGGGGGGGGGGGTTTGCTGTTGGGTGGGGTGTGCTGTTTGGGGAGTAGGGGAGGACTGGGGCAATTGTAACACGGGACAAATGTAACAGTGCTAGTTGAGGCACTTCCAAGCGGAAAAAATTGGAACTGCGGCCATCAATATATTGTTTACTTTACTCCAACGTACCATACTAAGTTCCACGGCAATCGGTGCATAATAATTATGGTTTTTACAGGGAGTTCATGGTTTTCGCCCATTTTCGTTCATGGTTTTGGACTGCTTCACTTTCAACTAAAACCGGTTTAATAAAGTTGCTCGGTTGAACTTTTTGCATGATTTCATTCCTTATACCCTAAGGAACATTTTCGTGCAAATTTCAAATTTGTAGGTTATGTTGTTATCCAGTGAGACCTGTTTAATTAAAAAGTGCGGTTGCGGGGCAGTTGTAACACGACTGCAGGGGCAGTTGTAACACGTTGTATTGAAGGTTAGTTTATTGTATTTGTTGATAATTGTGAATGCATTGACATGGAATGATCGACTAGCGGCGGACTAGCCAGTGGCGGATCGGCCAGAGGCGGACTAGCCAGTGGCGGATCGGCCAGCGGCGGACTAACCAGTGGAGGATCAGCCATCAGCGGATTATTCAGTGGCGGATCGGCCAGCGGCGGACTAGCCAGTGGCGGACTAACCAGTGGCGGATCGGCCGGCGGCGGACTAGCCAGTGGTGGACTAACCAGTGCCGGAACGAACAGCGGCGGACTAGCCAGTGACGGATCGGCCAGCGGCGGACTACTCAGTGGCGGATCGGCCAGCAGCGGACTACTCAGTGGCGGATCGTCAGTGGTGCTGACTACTCCGTGGCGGATCGACCAGCGGTGGACCACTCAGTGGCAGGGGATGGGAGGGGGGAAGGGCGGTGAGGAGGGAGGGGGTGATGAGTGGGGGGAGGGGTGATGAGGGGGATCCTTTAAGATTGTCTTCCGCAGTTTCTATTCAATTTTTTGTCAAATGTTTCTGCACAAGAGGAGGAAGGGGATCCAGTATGAAGGGGGTGGGTGGGGGGCGGGTGGAGGGAGGGTGGAGGGAGGGGAGGGGGTGTCGATCGTAGCGGGGGGAAGGTTACGAAGGATTCTGTGAAATAGGGCAGCATTTTTCATGTGCTCCTGCACTGGTTTCTACGCTTCTGCAGGGGTGGTGGGTTGAAGGGGTTGGGTGGGGGCGGGGGCGGTGAAGGAGGAAGGGGGAGGGGTGGGTGAGTCGAAAATTGGATACACTACTCCTCTCCTACGTGAAATTAATGATAAGACTTTTTTGGAAGGGCGCAAGTCTCATAACTTGCATCTTACTCATTTGTTACAATTGCCCCACGCACTGTTACAATCGCCTACCGCGCCGCGGGGCAATTGTAACATTCGTCCGGAAGCTCGAAAAATTGTTATGAAAGCTGTAATTTTTGGAGTATGAGCTTTATAGCTAAGAATTCTTAAATTAGATAGTTTGGAGGTAATCCATGCAAAATTTCGATGTCCTAAGTGCAAAAATAAGGTCTGGAGAGCTGAAAATGTCGAAAGTCTTACAATTGCCCCAGTCCTCCCCTAGGCTGTTGGATGGGGCTTGCTGTTTGCGGCGAGGAGAGGGGGGGTAACCTAAAATTGTATAGTTTTCATCTACATCCAATAGGTTTTGTACCTTCGTAATGTACTTTCTAGGATGGAGGGGGTGGCCCCTATCCCCTTGGATCCGCCTCTGTTCGCCGTCTATAACTTTAGGATTTATTTTCTTGAAACTAAAAATATGGATCAGAGAGCTTTGTTCAATTTTCATGAATTATTGTTTTGCTTTTATGTTCTCATTAATCTCATTATATGATGAAAATGAGCAAGTCTTCAAAGGTTTGTGCAAAATTTGGAGTCTTCAACCTCCTAAAATAAAAGTGCTTGTACATGTACTCACGAATGCCGTTTCAACTCGTATTCAATGGAGTGTTGACTCTAAAATTGCTTCCGTGAAGACTGCAGAAATACTTTTTTTGCGAGTTCCTGCCTCCAATTGTTTTCAAATTTTGAATCAAGATCGCATTATTGCAGTGATTGCCTTCTCATACTTTCTATCTTCTACGATTTTCGGAGATGTGATAGACCACGCGGAGAAATAAAGTCGCGTTCGACGCAATATTATAATTTTATTTTCAGATTTCTATTCGATTTTCTAAAAACCGTAGATAAGGAATGCCAAGTCATGGAATCCCATGAACGGCCCAGGGAAAATCCGTGAAATTTTATGGAAAAATAACAATTACCTACTCGCGGAAATAATGCCCGCGGAATTTTCGGTCATGGAAATTCGTGGGACTTTTTTACCGCAGGGGAGCCCGGATCAAAATTTAGATTTTGGACGCAATTATTTCAGGATTGATTCATCAGGAGCCCACTCCCCTACAGGGAGTCATAGAAAAGTTCCCTAATGCACACTCCTCCTCCTCCTTCCTTTGCAGGAGAGTAGACGTTTTACAATAGGGCTCATGCAAACTTTTGCTATAAACAAATGAATGGTCTGATCTGATGTAAAAACCAGCGTAAATCACACAAATCGTTGAAAGAAATTCTACATTTCAGTAATAAACTCAGAAAACAGCTGTAACGGCAAGATAGTAATGGCGGTAGCTACGCAGGTAGCATAGGTATCACGGGAGATTCTTGTCTAATTTACTATCTCTATGGAAACACAGAGATATGTCTCAAATAAGAGAGGAATCTCCCGTAATACCTGCATAGCTCCGCCATTAAGCCCGATTCTGAGAGTGAATTTTGTGATATTTTAGTTTACTCATCGTCATATTTTTATAGGGTTTTAAGCAAGAATCAACTTATTTTCAATCGACTGTTGCAAAAAATTGCAAGAGCCCCATTTTATTCGTATACTTTTTTATGCATAAGATATTTTCCGTGAACGCCCATTTATATGCGTTTTGGTAATTTCGCCAAATATTGACAATTAAAAAAATCCTCACTCTCCGGTAAAAGGTAGGCACTTTCGTCGGGAGGATTACTTTGCGCCTTTTTAATGATAAATCGATGTTCTCGTGTCTAAATTGTTCATGATTCGACGAGTATATCTGAATATATATCTGAATTTGTCTCCTTTGGCAAATCACAGCCCACATTTGCATGCAAATGAGTGCCTCAGTCAAGGTTTGACCACCTTTGTGATTCCCAACCGCTAATAAAATAAAATAAAATAAAATAAAAGGGGGGGGTAGAGATGGGAGAAAAGGATCCGACCGAATTTATATCGTGGATCGCCCAGAATGGGAACTGGAAATATGGTCCAAGAATTTCCTGTCCATTTCCGGAGCTGGGAGGTCCATCGAGCTCCCCAGTTTTTGATCTGTATCGTTAGTAACTTCTTGGATTCCACTAGCCTGCTTCTTTTTTGATCTTCAGAGAAACTCTCTCGCTTATGAGAAATCGTATCTTCGACCGTGTGGCGCATATTGAATGTAGCTGTATACGTTCGTTTCAAAGTCTAGAAGATGATTATTTTTTTCAATAAATTTGAAAGAGAAAAAATATATTATCCCCCCTCTAGTGAACAGAGCAAATGTTGGTTTGTAAAGAAGGCTTAAAATTTAGTAGGAAGAAATGGAGCAACGCAAATCAACAAAGTATAACTTTTCATCCTTAGCATCAGGTGGTTCGTATGAATTTCGATGCATTGTCGGTAAACTTTTTGAAAAGAATACATTCATACAATATTCAATGGCTCAGTAATATCTCAAAAAAAATTGCGGTTTTTTTTGCTTCGAGTCAAATCAGTCAAAAATATAAGTTAAAATCATTAATCGTTTTTTTATGAGCCACCATCAACCCTTAGTCCACCAGCTTTTGATCATTTATTTAGTCCTACCACTCTCCTCAATATTGTGAAATTACGAAAACAAAAAACTCTGACTCTTCTCATTTCATTTCCGATCTCAGGAGGGATTGAATGATACAGCTCTTGTCTCAGCAGTCAACACTCAGCACTCTCCTCTGCCTTCAATCCAAGTTACCCTAGATACGTGACACAAGGAACAATCCTCCATTTTTCAAAAAAAAAAAAAAAAAAAAAAAAAAAAAAAAAAAAAAAATTATTCACGGCAGCGAGTCATAAAAATTTTGTTTTGCCTCGAGCGGCGGCGCATCCGCACTCTCATTAAAATCGGGGAGAGGGGTGGTGGAGGGGTTTGTAATGACGGTCGCGCCTTTTAACGACCTTTTTGTGACAACTGTGACTGTCCCACCGATGCCTATTACTTGTGAGAACATTAAAATGTTCTGCTATGTCGTTCAAGGAAGTTTATGTACGCGGACGACGTCAGATGTATAGGTACCTACCTACCTACCATGCATGAAAAGGATTATTCTTCAAACAAATCAACCTCTCCTTATTTCTTTCTTTCTCTATTTCCTTCTCTCTTTCTCTCTCTCCCTCCCTCTCTCTCTCTCTCTCTCTCTCTCTCCCTTACACTGTTTTGTCCCTTTTCCCTCTTTCTCTATCTTATAACCCCTTTCAGGATGCGTTGAATTTACACTCTGCGCCGCGCGAAACCAGTTTCCGGTACCAACTTCCATGTTACTCAAGCGCGGGCACCGTGACATTTAAACCTTCGGCTCAATCATCGTCTTCAACCTCCCTGTTTTACTGCGAGAGAGCATCATAATAATATTATGTTCTCGGGAGGGTAATGAGTGGATAAATCCTATACCTACCGTTATACTCGTAGTTAAATGACACTCCTCGATTACCCACTTGCATTGACCGCGATGCGATGGCACTGTAACCCTTCAGTCGCACTGCGAACTCATTATGTGTCCGACTGTTTATCACGAGTTCTTGCGGATATTCGAAAAAAAATACGTTTATGAAAAATAAATCATAAGTGAAAATGGGGCTCTTGTAAACTTTTGCTGTGAGCTAATAAATAGTTCAATCTGATGTAAAAACCGGCGGAAATTACGAATATCACACTGGAAAATGCTAAAATTTTGTAATAAACTCACAAAACTGCTATAACGACAAGATCATAATGGCGGTTGAAGGCAGGTATCATGGGAGAATCCTGTCTAATCTGTCACTTTCTCTGCGGAAACACAGAGAATTGTCCCAAATTAGATATAGAAATCTCCCGCAGGATACCTGCGTCTCTCCGCCACTAAGCTAGATTCTGAGAGAGAATTTCGTGATTTTTTAGTGTCCTCATCGTAATTTTTACTGGTTTTTATTCGCGAATCAACTCTTCAATCCCCTGCAGCAAAAGTTTGGAACTTGGAAGAGCCCCATTGTGTTCATCTCACTCATTTAAGTCATAGGGTTAAGTATGTGTTGTATGAATGGAAAGGACAAAAACTCATTAAAAGACATTAATGTGGATTAAGACTCGATTTTATTTAACGGTTTAATTACCAAGGTATTTGTTTGAGCGACGTTGATTATTATCAGGGTAGTGCCGGTAGTGGGGAAAGAGGGTTCCCGCTCGGACCCCAATTTAAAATGTAGGATTCTCGCTCTATCTGATATTTTTTAAAGTTTTTCCAGCCCATTTAATCATATTTTTTAAGTAGTCTCAGGGTCAAAAAATGTTTTTGATCATTTAATTTTTTTTTTTTTTTTTTTTTTTGCCAATTCGAAATGTTCAAACACACGATGATTCAGAGTTGTTTGTGCACTTGTAGTGTTTTATTTACTTAGAATTTAGACATTTTATTCATTATTGGTTCGAAAAATTAACTCTCACTTTTAGATGAATTCAAAGAAAGAAAGAAATTTAGTACATTACCTACCTACGGTTAATTGAGCCATCTAGTTTCAGACGGACATAACGTTCACGGCAACTCGTTTCGAAATTTTTCTTCATATTTTTTTTTTAAAAAAGAAAAAGAGTATAAAAAACTAATCTGAGGATTTAGACATTATACCTACTCCTTCGAGTTTTAAAGAATCGTGCTTAACATTTTTACGAAATCGTACAGCCATGAATCCTTAGAATTTGTTAAAAATAAAATGCTACAAGAAATTTTGACACGGCACAATAGAGTTCGAGCCATTTTAAAACGGAAGAGCTCAAGTGGTTTAAGAGATGCCTTCCAATGCTACACCAGGTGCCTGGTGCATGAGAGTTTTTATTGAAATTCAACTCATTGTCATTGCGTGATGCAGACCATAATTTTGAAGGCGTTCTAGAGCCACATTTTCTTTGAGCTTCGCAGATCGCAGCTGCTGCGAGAAACGACCGATTTTAATATTGCTTCGAAGTAACAGTAGAATGACGGTATAGCTAGGATTTTTTTTTCGGGGGCGGCTGATCTAGAATTTGGGGGGTGGGGGCTGCAGGTCTTTTCCCCACCCACCCACTCTTTTTCCTTCGTTTTCATTCCATTTTCCCTTCTTGCTATCATTTTGGAGGTGGTTGGGACGGGAGTGGTAGAAGTTGAAGATTTAATGAAAATTAATGTCAGTCAGAGTGGCACAATAAGCTGAATATCGGATAGTCAGGGTAATTAAATAGGGTAATCGGATGCTCATTCAGGGTAATTCTAGAGACTCTGTGGCGTAGCAAGGGGGTGGGGGTCCAGGGGGTCTAGACTCCCCCCCCCCTTCCCCCTTGACACCAACATTTGCCCTGAAAAAAGGTAATTTTTTGCGTTTTCAGGCAAATTTGACCAAATTAGTATCTTTGGACCCCCCCCCCCCCCCCTTAACACTTTTCGGACCCCGGACCCCCCCCCACCCCCCTAGAAAAATTCCTGGCTACGCCACTGTAGAGGCTTACCTACATTGATACGCTTATGGTTTGTCATTAGATATAGAGCTTATATCTAACTATGTTTTGAATATTTCAGAAGAAGTTTTATATTAGAATGTCACTTAGAGCCGTAGGTAGCCAGGACTTCGTCTTTTTCTCCCTTAGCCTGCATTTCGGTATTTGATCACATGTCTTGTGTTAGAGAAGGGCGGAAACAGGGGCTGTAGTCATGTGAAAGTCCCTCTCTCCATCCTTTTCTGGCATATTTATTCAAATGGGCAAAGCAGAGAGAGGAAGATAACATTCCTATGGCAATTGGCAATTGCTATGGCCGCCTATGATGTCACTTCAAGGAAACACATCGATTTTATGACTCGTTCTACATTCTGCAATACGCATTTTGACCGCGCAATTCTGTACCGTCAAACTATCAGGTCTAGCCCGATGATTTTCCGAACCAATCCTCTTTGAGTGTGTTTCTTTGAACCAAGGTTTCAAGGTTTCGAATTTTCTGAAATATTCAAAACATAGTTAGGTATAAGCTTTAAATCTATTAAAAATCATTGATCTTCAGGACGTTCACTTTAACCTCCTTGTATGGAATCGATACTTTTGCTCAGGTTCAAATAGGAGATAGATGACCATTTATTTATTGTTCACAAACCGCCATGCATCTCTTTAAGCTCTATTGTCAAGTTGACAATAATTAATTCATTTATTGCTTTTGTTGTTTCTTGGCATTTATTTATTTAAATGTTATTTTACGCCACTGAAGATGATCTTAAATCGAAAAGCATATGACTTTATACATAAGTTGAATTAATACAAGATTAGCCGATAATTGTTTTTATCTTTCTTTTTTCTTTTATTTCTATTGTCAATGGTTCATGTAGCATGAAATTCCGTTAAAAATACGTCTACAATTCAACACCGTCGATATATTCAATATCAATCTATCAATCTATGGATATTACGAGTACGTCCCCTGTTTTAATTGAAACGTTCAACAAAAGCGCTATTTGAAGGGCACAAAAATCATCAAACACTCTCCATCACTTTTATTTCTCTTTTATGCGTGTATTAGAACCAGTTTTCCGTTGATCACCATCCTGATTCCTCTTTATTTTCTATCGATAAAATCAAAGAATCGCGCTGTTGTTTCCAGGCGGAAAATATAAAAAAGAAAATGAAGTCGTGAGAACGCGTCAAGACAAACTCCAGGCTATTTTTTATTGTCCAACGCGAAATAATTTCCCTACAGAAAAACATCGCGGTAAAACCGTTTTGGAGGAGAACTCTATCATTCGATGGCGCGGTTGCTAGATTTGACTCAAAACTCGCGATCTGAGAATGCAAATCGCAGAGACACGATCGGCTTTCATTGATAACTGGCGGCTCGGCGACTTGGAATCTGTGCGCACCGGTCCAGAAAACGACCAGCCGCGACGCCCGCGCAGCGTCCGCGTCCTCTCCAACTCAACCCCCCCCCTCCCCAGATTTTGCAGTAAATGTTTTGTGACAGCTGGAATGACTTGTTAACTTAGTTCTCTCTCTCTCCCCCCCCCCTCTCTCTCTCTCTCTCTCTCTCTCTCTCTCTCTCTCTCTCTCTCTCTCTCTCTCTCTCTCCCCTTTTTTATTGTCTTTCAAATTTTATCTCCTCTCTTTGTCTTCCCATTCAAGTATATCACCGCGATCTCGTCAGACCGTTTGTCTCCATCCGATAGCTCTTCGGCGGCTAGCGGGGGTGGTAAATAGAGGGGGACGTAAGGGGGGGGGAGGGTATCTGTGTCAGTTGGTCGCTCGCCTGCCTCGGTCTCTTGTCTCCTGATCGGGGCCAATTTCCGAGTTGATCGACGGTGGTCTTCAGTGGTTTTTAAACGATTTTTGATGATCGTTGCCATCCGTCCGTTGTTTAATGGTTATCTCCGCCTCAACATGATTTCTTGCCGATTACCCGGTCATGCTCGCAGCACGTCGCGTCGTTTGATCCACGGCTGATATCAGGAAATGAGTCAAGTGTTTCTGAAAAAATCGCCAAGTTTCCAAGTTTCTTGATCTCGAGGGTTGTTTAGACAAAAATGAAACTAACTTGCTAACTTTATTTCTATCATTTACTTACCCTTTCATTACCACGCCTGAGTTTATTCGTTTTTGAAACTCTATCTTCCTCATAAAATTTAAATTTCTTATTCATAGGAAAAAACTCCAAAAATTGTTGACATTCAAAAAGATAATGTTTCGTTCGAGTGCCTTCTTTTAGAGGTATAGGCAAAATGAACACTGCGGGGTAGGAATATTTACCTACCATCTAAACTTGAGCGAGCTAGCGTTGATTTCTTTTATTGTAACCTATAGGGATAAAAAAAAGTACGGAGCGGACGGTCCTTGTCGCTATTTTTACGTCAGGTGTCCTCGTTGTTGATTGGTGGATACATACACAACTTACGCCTGATTTTACGTTATTCGGAGGACCGCCCGTACCGTACTATATTTGGGCTCATGCGCGGGAAAAAAGACTGGTAGAATTCACCATCTGCATGGCTGATTTTGGCGTCTGCTAAAAAGTTTGGTATTTTTTGGTAAAAATTTTACTATCAAATGGTAAATGCAACGTACCTTGCGTGGTGGAATGTACCAACAGGTTATCTTAATTTATCTCAAGGTACGTTGCATTTACCATACTTTTTAGCAGACACCAAAATCAGCTTTGCAGATGGTAAATTCGACCAGTCTTTTTTTCCCGTGTGTAAAGGTCATTTCAGAAGTGTAGGCGCATCTAGACTGATGATCTTCGTTGGGATTTACAAGCGTTATTTCTCATATTGCGTGATAAAACGGAACGATAATGCATTTTGAGCGTTAACTTTTCATTGCATATTACTTTTTAATCAAAAGTTAAAGTTGCAGGCATAAGTATATTGTTTTAATTTGTAGGAATGAGAATTGAAAATTCGACAAAGATTATCAGTATACACATAGGTGCGCTTACACCTCTGAAACTGATTCTAGTATGGTTAAAGACCGTGATGACATGAAGAAGTTGTACCAAAGTTCCATACTTAAGTACCACATGCACACGGAAAAAAAAACTACGGTGAAAATAACCATACGGATACCTGTGGCACCTGCTAGATGTTATGGTAATGTTGACCAGAAGTATACTATGTTTTGACTAAGTACTAGGTGATGTTACCTGATTGCATGTCGAATTTACTCAAAGTATCGGTAAATGTACCATACTTCTGGTCAAGTTTACCATAACATCTAGCAGGTGCCAAAATCAGGTATCCGTATGGTTATTTTCACTAATCTTTTTTTCCGTGCAGGTTGATCCGAGAGCGCTGGTATTATACAGACTGTGACCGGTAGGCTCTACACTATTTAAGTCTTAACCGCCCCCTATACTACCCTCTTTCGGTGCCCTGCCGGTGCTGGTTATCGCACAGTCAATAAACTTAATTCATCGGTGCAAAAGCGATGCACTGCGGACGCATTTCTTTACGGCACCCACTGACATTGGTAAACCGACCATCTCCAGATATCACACGACTTCCCAATTTGGTTGCAAAGATGGGTGATCGTTATATCAATGGGCCTTGGTACAGATGTGCATGCTGTCATCTCTCGAGAAAAAATCGTCAAACACAGAGCCAAATCTAAAAGCAAATTTTATCGTGAGGTTCGGATGAAAATCTTCACCCGAACAAGGGTTGTGCATTATTCGATCATCTCCAGTGGCGTAGCGTGCGATTCGGCAACGAGCCAGTTTGTCCGTTAAAACCCATGGAAAAGATCGAAGTGTTGAGTGTTCGGTGAGCACCTTTGCATTCGACCTTTTACATGGGTTTAATTGGACACAATAGATTGTTGCCAAATTGCACGCTACGCCACTGATCATCTCACCCGAATTGTTTGTTCGGCAACGATGAAAGACACCGATGCTGGACCCAAACCTCGGAATTTGTACCGCGCGTTTTGCGAGGCGGGGGCGAATAGATTTACTCGACTGACGGTGAGAGACGATAATAAACGTTGAAAAATGCTACTAATCGACAAGAAATTGTTTTGTTGACTTTGCCGTTCGGTTTCCACCAAAACGTTCCGAACTTTAAATCTTCACCTCAAACAGTGGCGTAGCGTGCAATTTGGAAACGTTGGACTCTGTCCATTTAAACCCCTGAAAAAGATCGAACTATTGGTCGTTCGGTGAACACCTCCGCATTCGACTTTTTACGTGAGTTTAAATGGACAGAGTACAACGTTGCCAAATTGCACGCAACGCCACTGCGCTGACCCGAACCTCACAATCAAATTCGCATATTATGGAGTTTTTGTGTGTGATATATTAGCCATATTGCTTTACTGAAGGGGTTCATCTAATTAACCACCGGTGCGGTGGAGTCATCTTTGAATTTGGGTATCCATCGGATTCACACCAAATGACAAAGGAACTCACCAATGAAAGTATACATCACGCAAAAAAAAAAAAAAAAAAAAAAAAAAAAAAAAAAATTACCCGCAAGGCGATTTCCTTCAACTCGGGAATTAATGCAAGTTTCGGGGGTGCATCAAACAATTTAGCCACTACTTGAGAAAAAAAATGAAAAAAGTTCTGACCTTTTTTTCTTTACAAACCGTTTACGATATTTCCGCCTCGTGCAGGGATGCATGATTAACTTTCACACCCTCATTTTACCCCCATCCCCAGAGCATAATGTCACCTGGTGAACGTAACTCTCACCCCCCCCCCCTTTACGCCACCGGTAGAATATGAGAAGACTCTCCATTGATCTATTCTGACGATTAGACGGAAGAGGAGGCAAATGAGTACCGAACCCTCTTCATTCATGGAGGATCAAGCTAAACCGAACGTTTGTATCCATAGGTTGTATCACTGCGCATACGGAACATTTGGAGGAAACGTCAAAATCTACCGAAGTTTACGTTTACGTGACATTAACATTTAACAGTCTTGACCGTCTGATCCAAAGAGATGGGTGTTCTGTACACCTCCCGTAAAGAATTCGGTTCAGCTTCCTTGCCTTTTTTTAACCACGCATGAGCCGGTGTTGTCAGACCTAACTTGAGACTAGAAACCCTGTGCTTATTCGTATACTAAGGATGTCGCGCCGATTTCGGACCCATTTATGATTGGCTTTAAAATCATTGGCGTATGTATTTAGGAAACTTTTCTGGAGGAGGGGGGCATCTGTCACATTCCAAATAGGTATGAAGTTGATTTTTCCTCAAAATTAAACGTTTTCCCTCTTTACTTTCTATTCATCTCCTTTCCTATCCCAGTTTTTCTTCTTTTCCAATTTTCTGGAGGGGGGGCGTGGACGCGTAGTTACGCCCATGCACATGTTTGAAAAACGCTTCAGGCAGGAAGGGTCTGATCACGTAGGATCGATTGATCGAGTCGAGTCGAGTAATTAGTGAGCTATAATCGATCGAATCGAGACAGTAACCATCTTATGGAGGTGAACCAAATCAACTCGATTGAAATGCATGCAATTTTTCTCATGAAAATCCTCACATCATATGTTACCTAACGTATTAAATGTATTGACTATAACTATCCCTAACACTTGTGACTTGGCAACGTTGCATTCAACTCCTCACCCTCAAATTATTCCCGCTCCATTTTACTGTTTTTTAATCATCGTCTTACTTCTTTCGTTCTTACTCACTACAGGTTGTTTTTTTTTTTCTCTCTCTCTTTTTTTTCCATCTTCCTTTTTTTCTTCACCCTGCTCGTTGTTATGAATGAACGTGACTTTACGGTTGACTAAAGCACCAAGTTGAGTTCAGAGAGGAGGCGGAGAGGCAACGAAGTTAAAACTCCAAAAACTCTTGGTGCATGTTTCTTCTTTTTTTTACGCGTTTGGGTCGACTGTTTGTTCTTCAATTTTCATGGGCGGACTTCTTTACATTATTACCCTCTCTTGATGGTGATGCACCGGCACCCTTGCCTGCTAGCTAAATACTTAGTCGTCACACGTCTAAACTATTTCTATCTCCCAATGGTCACCCCCAAAAAAGGCTCAATAATTGTTTCCAGTCATTGATTTTCCCAGCCGCGACTTAGAGCTCTATATTCCGTGACGTCATCCATACAAACGTCCTCTGTCTATTTTTTTCTTTCTGCAGTGTTGTTTCTACATAAAAGTTGCACCGATGAAATTTTTGTTGATCCGGACAACCCCCCCCCCCCCGCCTCCCGGAAGTTTTGAGAAAAACAAAAGTTTGTTAAAAATCGATTTAAAGTTTTCAAATAAAGTAAATTTATGAAGAACTTTCAAGAGGGTCGCTGAACCCTCTGGTTCATTTGGAAATTTCGAGGAAAAAATCCAAATTTCATTTTTTTTTTTTTCGAATTTTTAAAAAATTATCACTTTTTAACCTTTGTCGCTAAAAGTCACTCTCCTGATAAATTCACCCCGTAATATAAGGTCCCCTCTCCTGGACGTCACATATTGTATGCAAAACATTGGATTTAAACATGAAGGTATGAAGCATATTTACCTGAGGGTCGTACGACATCACTATAATATCCTCTACTTCAGCTGAATATTTACGATTACGGTTCCTATACTTATTCGTTAAATCAGAATCAGAGAATCTAGAACCTAATTAGCTTCTCTTTAATGATGATGCTCAAAGAACGCGAGGGTGGGATACTGTGGAATAATAAGAGCGCACCACCGTCAAGAGCCTTGGAATAGCGAGCCCGCCTTTTTTTCCGTTTCCTGAGACAAGACAAAGTCATCTCGGAGGAAATAGACAAAACATGAGCGAGGGAAAGAGTTAATTAAATCTCTCATCTGGGATATCGACTTCAAAATGGTCTCCCCAATGCCGTATCCTCAATATGCTGAGGAACCACGCTGTATTAGGCAGGTGAGCTGGCCGGATTACCGGAAACTCCAATTCCTTCCGTCCCGTTGAGAACGTTGAAAACTAGATTTCCAATCCATCAAAGGGGCTGTCGTTCCGCGTTGTACGCGAAGCTTGAACGCCAACAACTCGTTCTAAAACTATGTAAACTTGTACTTACAGAATAAAATAACTTGAAAGTGAATTTGAATTCTCAGCATATAGTTCCAAATCGGTCTATATGCCGAGTCGATTGGTGATATTTGAAATGTAACAGACTTCGTTTGGAAACGTGGAAACTTCGCAAGCTTCAAATTCACCTTTTTTTTTTTTTTTTTTTTTTTTCATAAATGCATTTAATGAATAAAATACCGAGAAATGACTCTGAAATCTCTGTCAGAAGCAAGATGGAAGCTTGAAAGTTTGCAGCGCTTTGCGATATCCTTTTAGACTTCAGTTTCATCAGTCTTTTTTTTCCAAATTAATTCTTGTAATATCTATCACTATCTACCGGATTTAAAGATTCCCAACATTCGGGTGGGATTGCATTGAATTTTAGAACATCAGATCGTTAAGTCCGGTAGCGCTGTAATCTTTGAGCGCTTTCCCGATTTGGGAAGATGACCCATTTGAATCAAACGGGGGGTTGAACAAATCTCGGAAACGATGTGCCGCTTTTCTATTGAGCTTATGGAACGAAACTCAGATATTTCAACGATACCGGACCAGTGGCGTAGCCAGGAATTTTTCTAGGGGAGGGGGGGGGTCCGGGGTCCAAAAATTGTCATCGGGCGGGTCCAAAGATACTAATTTGATAAAATTTGTCTGAAAACGCAAAAAAGACCTTTTTTTAGGACAAATTTTGGTGTCATGGGGGGGGGGGGGGTCCAGACCCCCGGGACCCCCCCCCCCCCCTGGCTACGCCACTGTACCGGACTGACCTGTTATTATAATGTTCACCGGACCTTATAATTCTCACTGAAACAGAGGAGAGGCTGTACTTGATTTCCAGTGTTTGAGTTTTTTTTTCAAACAAGAATTCAGAACCCAGATATTAATATCATCCGGAAAGATTTATCCCGGTAGAGCTGAAATTTGAAATAATTTTTGTTGCATCGTAAAGTATTATGTTAGGTTGGAAGTGCAGCTGTAAGGTCTGGAGAGTTTAGCCCTGACCACTGACCAGTGACCAGGTGTAACGCCCGGAGAAGGCACTTATTGTATGTTATCATGAATAAAGGCCATTTCGTATTTTCCTATTATCAGAACGTCTCCTCACAATTAATTTCTCTCTCATTTACCGATATATTATAATTTTAAATTCTGAAAAAAGCACTACCTCACTTGATGGTATATACGGTACGGAAAAAAATTGAAGTGGTCTGGAAAATGAGAGCCCATGAGACAAGAGATGGGAGCTCTACCACTGAACAATTCTGGAGACCGGCAGTAAAATTTTATTCCGTTCAATTTGGCAACATTCAGTCAGATATTCAATATTATTGATTTTTTTATTGTTATTTTTTACAGTACAATTACAAATTACCCAGTACTAGACTTACACCTACTATACATTTCAGTTTATTTATGTGCTATTGATAACTTACACCTAAATTTTTAACTTTTGTTGTTATTCCAACAACTTTATCTTTGCTGGAGTAGCAACTAACATGATTTATAGTGCTGCTCCCATTGAGGCTGGACTGTGTCTGAACCAACAAATACAAATTAAAATAAAGAATATTTAGACAAAGAAAAATAATAATAATAAATAAACTGACAATAAATAAAACGGTAAGATAAATTAATGAATAAAGAAGCAAAACAAAAAAGTACATTAAATTCATTGAGTAAATAAGTTAAATTAAAATAGTTAAAAGTCGTAAGTTAAATTAAGACATAGCATTCATATCATTTCTCAATAAATACAGTCAGTGATAGGCAAAACTCATTTTTCGAATAACCATGAATAATTAACTAAAATTATTCGCATTATTCTCATGTTATTCCTAGTAGGAAATCAAAGTTTTAACCCTACCAGTCATTCATCTTATGACAGATGAATATGCTAGTAGCGTCAAAACTTCGATTTACAAATGGGAGTAACATAAGAATAACGTGAATAATTTTAGTTAATTATTCATGGTTAATCAAAAAATGAGTTTTGCCTATTATTGAATACAGTTGAACATCTTAGTCATTTTTAACACCTAGCTGCAGCTACTACATCACGGAAAAAACTACGGTGAAAATGACCATACGGATACCTGATTTTGGCACCTGCTAGATGTTATGGTAATGTTAACCAAAAGTATACTATGTTTTGACTAGGTACTAGGTGATGTTACCTGATTGGTTGTCGAATTTACTCAAAGTATCGGTAAATGTACCATACTTCTGGTCAAGTTTACCATAACATCTAGCAGGTGCCAAAATCAGGTATCCGTATGGTTATTTTCACTAATCTTTTTTTTTCCGTGATTACTCAATATTTGCTACGATGAAGCTCTACCATTGAACGATCCTCGAAACCGACAGTAGAATTTCATGCCGTTCAATCCGGCAACATTCAGTCGGATATTCAATATTATTGAATGAGTTTATAATGACTCGTTGATTATAATTTGTGCCTCCGAAATCCTGTTTGTGTGAGAGCGAAAGATGAGAGTGTTTATGCGTATAAAAATGTGCTCTCTCATCAATGATCCATCTCATTGTTAGACTCCTCCTCTCGATCTCGGCTCTATTAAAGTCTCTTGCCCACTTACATGCTCGAACAACGGAAAGAATAAATAATAATTACTGAAATATGGCGCATAAAGAAAAGGATTTATAAGAGGAAAAATTATAATTTACACCGTAAAGGAGGTTTGATCCAACTTGTGGATACCCTCTAAGAAGCTGACTCATCTGCGGGGATATTTTCTTCGCCTCTTCTTTGGTCAGATTTATTGCATCTCTGCGCATTGGATTATTCAAGAAAGATATATGCGCGCCTGATTAAGAAAGCGGAAAGGAACTTTCCTTTTCGATTTATATCTGTTAAATGGTACTTCGATTTTGCATTCAGACCAATCCAAACTTGCCGAGCTATTCGTGGATGCTCAAAATCAGCAAAGAACTGCAGATAAGTTTACCAACAGCCAGTGCTCTATGGTCTTGAATCGTCAAAAAGTGGCCAAAAAGAGTACATTTCTCATCAATTTGTCATTTGTAAAAATTCAAGACCAATTTCAATCACAGAAAATACAATTTTCGAAAGGTAATTTAGGCCTAGAAATGTCACTGGAAAGTTTTCAATTAAGCTTAGAAGGTCGAAAACAATGATTTTTGATTACTTTTTTTCACTGATTTTTGGCCACTTTTTCACGATCTCTGCAGACCATGGTGCAGTGGCGGCTCGAGCGATTTATCGATCGTGCTTTAATGCCATTTAAACCTTTGCGAAATCATCGATTCCTTGAGGGTTCAGCACGGAAAAAAAAGATTAGTGAAATTAACCATACGATAGCTGATTTTGGCACCTGCTAGATGTTATGGCAATGTTAACCAAAAGTATACTATGTTTTGACTAGGTACTAGGTGATGTTACCTGATTGCATGTCGAATTTACTCAAAGTATCGGTAAATGTACCATACTTCTGGTCAAGTTTACCATAACATCTAGCAGGTGCCAAAATCAGCTATCGTATGGTTAATTTCACCGTAGTTTTTTTCCGTGAGTGAACCGTCTGAAGATCGATTATTTTACTCAGGATTAAATGGAGGGAATTATTGATTGCTGCCACGTTGCACGAGTTGCCACTGCAGCCCGATACTTTCAAACTTCACAAATTAATGTGAAAAAGAACTGACTGCAGACGGGTACATCTAAATTTTCGAGGAGGGGGAGAAAAAGTTTTGCATCAATGATGCATTAATGGGCACACACATTGATTGCTAGAAAATCAAAACTAATGGATTTTTTTTTTTTTTTTTTTATTCACTGCGTTGGACAAAATTTTCGCTGGGGCTCCCGTCGTAGATTACTATACCTAGTATTTATGACTGGTTTCCACCAAAGCGGTAGTGAATGCCGAAGATTTGCCCCCGAGAGATTTACATGTGGCAACGCTGAATTGGCCCTAATTATAATTTATTCATTCATAAAAAGTGAGTCTGATCTATTGCTATGGTGAATCTCTTAGAGATTTCTAGAAAAGGATAATCTGAACTACGTCTCGGCAACAAGTCAAAATATTTTGAAGTTTTTTAAATGGACCCACCGGAAGTTTCTTTAAGGGGACACTAAGTCACTCCAAAAATACCAATAGATATACTCCTCATATACTACTTAAAAAGGTAACGTATTCCAGTGTTGCCGTTTGGTGGAGTTTTCTTCGATTATACCTATCTTTATATATACCTAAATGTAAAATTTTCGAATTGCATGCCTTATTCGGCAAAACTGACGTATTCATTATAGCACAGAATACTCTAATCAGAACGGAGACTCTAATTCATTTTGAAACATTCTTCACTTCGGGTATATTCGGGTCCGCATTGTTAAAAAGTGAGCATTGCCGACAATCTTCGGTAACCACCCGAGTTCCGATTGGTTGAGCGTCAACCCTGATTGCTATTAAATATAATCTCAAAAAGCTTGCCCGCCATCTTGAGAAGTGAGCAGGCACGATTGCCAGTTTCTGCTGGTAAATCCCAAATCTTGTTTCCATCGGCTCTTATGGGAGTTTACGTTCTGATTACGTAGTCTTCTGTGATTATATAGATGTATGCTCAATAAACATGTTTATCCTTTCAGTTCTTTTACTGTCCCTCTTTGAATTTGTTTATTTTTTTACGGCGCGAGTATACGGAGCCGTAAATCTTGCAGCTATGCTGGTTGTTGTAACTCGCCATAGCTATAAATCATATCTAAGAAAACTTTCCAAGATTAATTTTATGATAAGTGAAGGTAAAAGCAAAGTTTTCATACGTTTCACTTACAATATCAGCAGTGTCAGCGGTCAGCGCACTCTATAAGTATACGAAGACGAAGGTGCTGGTTTAGTTGTTATAGTCAATTCAACACACCCTCCTACTGCATTGTTGTATAATTATGACTCAATCCTTCGAAGGTCGATATTGAATGTTTTACGCGACTAAGATAAAACACATTATCTGCACATTTTTTGTGTCAAAAAAAAAAATAGATCCCGGAGAATAGTTATGAGAACTACGTAAATGCTTATATTTGAAGATCACACTTTAAAAATAGGCATCAAACGTCGAAAACATAGCGTCGTTCGCGTCTGACGTATAGGCGTAAGTCGAACCCAACATTTCAAAATTTCCTGACTCATTTTCATTTTTTTCAACCACGATCAATCATTCAATTACTTCAATTAATATTTTTCTGTAGTTCTACATATGAAGAAAACATGGAAAAATATTAAGGCATATATTCTTACATGCAATGTCCTTCGAAAAACTTAAAACGTGGAAGATAAATCATGAAACGTTGGAATCGATTTAAGCCCATACGTCAGATAGACGTCGAATTAGTTTCAAAAATGAAACAAAAACTATCTCTTTTCATACAAATTTAAGTGCTGTATGTCTTAGTTTTAGCGTCATCGTACTGATAATGACCAGTTGACAACAGTTGACATCAACCTGATGTCAACTGATATCAAATAGTTATTTTTAGTGGGGCATGCCATTGTAATAGTTTTCTTATCAATTTTTAAGACAAATTTTTTTTATGACATCCGCCGAGATTTTCCAACGCACTCTGTATTTGCTGAGAAGCTCGAAGAAAGCCCCAAAAGTGAATTATATCTCCGTAAAGATTGAATCAATCAATAAATGGAGCTGATGACAGTTCACTTCAGCTGGCGCAAATTTGAATGTTCCAGACGAGCTGTGAAATACCTCACGATCTGATTTGTTTATTCATTCGCTGAGAAAAAAGTTCTGAAGAAAACGGCACCACGGCTAAAAAAAATGATGGTATTTTTGAACGGAAATGCATGTCCAAATTAAAAGGAAGAATTTCCCACGCCAGAAATTGTACTTGAAATCACCAGAAATTATTTTTGAACTGCAGACAAAAACTCTGGCCATTTGCATTACCATGGAAAACCACAGGCCAGAATTTCTAGCGATTTTAAAAATAATTTCTGTTTGATTTAATGCATTTGCACGGACAAATTCTAACCTTTTTGACCAGAAATACCAGAATTTTTGTCTAAATTTTCATAGTTTCTTTTCGGGGGCTATTTAATTATTTATTTTTGCACAATTTTTTTCCTTAGTGTATTTTAAGCCATTAATCGATTATCATCATCGCGATCGCCCGAAAATTGACCTGTTGATCAAAAATGCTAAGCAGGGGAAATTGTTATCTTTACTCTCTATCGGTGACGAAAATGTCCTAAACCGACCAAAAGTTTCCCACGGAATCGAGAAAACAATTCTGCGATGAAGAGAGTGTTCTCTGTGATGAATGCCCCAACTGAATTTGTGATAGATCGGAGCAGAAACTAGCTAGTGAAATCTACCATGGATCAGCAAATAATAATCGTAATCAATTTTCCACTCGCCGGTCGAGCGTTCGACGTCCGTCCATCATCCATCAATCGTTGAGCACCGAATGAGTCGTTACAATTCGGAAGACGCGCGCGCGCGCCGCACCTGGTGAGATGGTGGACGCAAAACGCCAGACCAGATGGTAAAAACCACGGAATGTTGAGCGGTTTAATGACTCTGTAAATGGCTAATGGCCGAGTGAAATTCCTCATATTCCTGCCCCACTTACCCTGCGACTGAAAAATAAAAAAAAAGAAAAAATAAAAAGAAAAAAACGAATAGATTTAACTAACAACGAGAGATATTAGATATTACAGGCACGATTAATTTTGCGGTGTGGCGGGGGAAAATAAATACCCACTTCCTACGGGTAAGTATTATATTCTTTGAATAGGATACAAGATCTGCCAATTGAACCTACCGAGAAATCGGGTCAGTCCCTCCTTCCTTTGCCGTGATGGACTGGATGACATTTTGATCGACAGAAATGTTTGTTGATGGCATCGCTTGATCTGCTTGCGTGTTAGATTTATAACATTTATAGCGTAGTTTCATGACGAGAAAAAAAAAAATACTGACAATGAGTGATTTTTTCTCTGGAAACAACTTACGGTTCCATTAAAAAGTTAAATGTCACTTTTTTTCTTAGAAGAGAGAAAAAAAATATATATCTTGGGTTTTCGTGTCAGAAGGGGCCGATTATGTAAGAAAGGTATATAAAGACAAGTTTTATTAGTATTGTTTTTTTTTGTTTTTTTTGTTTTTTTTTGCGTAACTTTTCCCAGAAGGGAATGTTTTTGAGTGCATGGCAAACGGGGCAATATATGAAAACCCGTATCTTCGGGATGTATAGACAAATATTCGTTTCATTCGTCATCAGTAAAATTTATGCACCTTGTGATGTACTATCAACGAATTAAAGATTGTCGCGAGATTTTCACGAGCTAAGTTTCGCCTTCAAGGTTCTGGTTCGGCCACTCTTCATACTCCTCACACCTTGCAGGTGAGAAGCTATATATAGTGCGGGTGGGGCGGGAAAGCCGTTACAGATCAGTCCCACATTCACATCCATGACTCGAAATGTGTGAAAATCTCACGGCAATCTTTAATTTGTCGATAGTACGTGTAGAGTGCATAGGTGAATACAGGAATTAATTTGTATTTCTCTCTCTCCTCCCATTTGAACGTATGTGTTAAAAAAGGATAGCAGAAGGCCATCATCACGTGACTTCAGTTCCTATCTTCGTCCTTTTTTAACAAACACGTTCAAGCCACAGGCTTTACTCACGGATTAACTGCATCGTCAATTTTTGCGCATTAGGTCCATTCCGGTGTCAATTAGATCTTTCTATAGTATCTATCTATTTACTTGCATCCCGTCCGGCATCCGTTGGATTACCTCAGACACCGTAAATTCCATTGGACAACTGGTGTAGGTATAATGTCATTCCGTTATGGTTGATAGACTAATCCAATCTCTCGTCGAAGACAAATTAAGGGGTTATAAAGAAAGAGGAGACCGGTGAAATAAGAGAGAAAAAATCGTGGTCGGTGTTATTTTGAAAGTGTAATTCAGGTGGGTAAGCTAATCTCAGACTCTTTTTATTTACTTTATGCATGGTGAAGTTAGTTAATACTTCAATCATACCCATGCACGTTCGGTTTTGGTTCATACTATCCTCGATCCCGATCAAAGGAATTTAATGGGGGGGGGGGGGGGGGGGGGGGAGTTGTGGCTCGTGCAATCTGGCAACTGTGCTGTTTTGCCATTAAATAATGTGTAATAAATCGATTCTAGCTGAGGCACGAATCAATTACTGTTTACGCAGGTGTAAATGGAGAACATCATTCGTTGCCAAATTTCACGAGCCGCCCTTTGGGAGAAGGGGAGACTACTTAGACTACTTAAAATACACTCACAAAACCTCGTGATGAATTCTATTGGGAAATGAAATTTACAAGTTTAAACCTTTTTATTTTCCGAGTTTATTGCGATAGGCCTTTCTGCCATATTCTCTACCTTATTCATCATATTCGTCTGTATCATTATACTATCCTGTCAGCACTGAAGATAGGTCCAAAGAGACTTTTTCCAACCGGAGAAGTTATAATTTTTAAAATTGTAGGAGAGATGGTCCTTCGCAGTCTCAGCAACCATTAGTCATTCGTCATCACCTCTGCCATATACTTTGAACCGATGACATTAGAATGGTGACACCCGCAGTCACACGATGTCATCAAAGATGAAACATCACTGATGTTCTCAGCACGAAATAACGGAGCACGGAGAGGCCTAGACCGGAGGCAAATTACTTACCGGCAATCAGGAGCTAGGCCCAGCCACTTCCGGAATTGTCCAGAAATGGGTCAAGACGCTTCTGTCGACTGTCGTTCGTCACTTGCTCGTCGTTCAAAATTAGTCCACTCCATTGTTGCCGCCCGATTTCTCCTCACTTTCTGTTTTTCACGTCTTCTGAACAGCATAGCCAGCCGTCCAGCCTCTTCGATCGACGCGACGCCGCACAGTGGAGCGAGTCTGTGGGAGTGGTCGGACATAAAATTTGTGACTGAAATTGCAAGTTTGAATGTTTTTACAGTCAAAAAACAAATTGTAAAGGGTGATTTTAGTAGTAAATTTTACACTTAAAACACTGAAATCACTTTCAAACTTTCCAGTTGCGTGCTAACAAAGATATGCGCATTCAAAGTCGCAACGCCATGTCCGGCTTCTCCCACTGCCTCCCTCCACTGTGCGCCCGCGGCCGCGGCTTTGAAAAAAAAGAAGCGTTTCGACGGTATACATAATATTGTGTGTGAATAAACATAAACACTAAACAGTCACTAACAGATTTCGGTTGCTTTCAATTAACTTTATAGTGATCCAGGGCCGGATCTAGATTTTTGAGGAGCGAGAGAGAGGGAGAGAGAGAGAGAGAGGGGAAGATGAGAGAGAAGAGAAAGAGAGATATTTACAATTTTCTTTTCTTCGAGGAAAACTTTACTAATTTCCTCTCATCTATAGGAAAAACTTGACATTTTCCTCTTTTCAAAGAAGTACTATTTTATACGTTTTGGGATTTTTTCTTTTATTTTTCTTTTTCTCTTTAATTTTCATGTTGAACGAACTACTGGGGAAAAACGAGTTAAGTCCATGAAATAGAACACACGAATCAGACGATAAAAACATGATGAGTCCATCATACTTATATAGGCCACGTGAAAATAACATGATACGTCCACTCAGTACACGGAACATTGAGTGCGAGTTGCGTCCCGCACTGGACCCTCATATGCATGTGGCAACAATGTGCCAGAATGAAAGTTAAAAAACCAAGCAGTATGTTGCGATGAAGGAATTATTTTTGTCGGAAAAAAATTCAAAAATTTCATCGTTGAGAACTGACACGTGTTCAATTTTTTGAGGTTGTTTTCTTCAATTTTTTACACGCACGTCCGCACGAACATCAAAAAAGTCACACTCAGAGAAGATAGATTACAAAAAGTAAAAGAAAAATTTAAAAAAAAATGAGATATTACTGAGAATTTTATTAGTAACGCGCATTTTAGAACTATTAGTTAATTTGATTTTTATGTGGATTACTCAGCAGCATTGGCTCACTGTGGATACTTACAAGCTATGATAAAAATGTCAACTAGGTAATTTCTTTGATTTTTCTAATCCTGCTTTCAGATTGTAGGGGACGTAGCTCGGATTAAAGGTGGGACGCAACTCGTACAAATTGGTAGGACGCAACTCGGATTTGCGGGGATGCAACTTCGACCGTCTAGGCCGCAGTTCGGACCTTGCGTTAGCCTCAGCGCGGTATAGCAATAGAGAGGTTGATATACAGGGTGTTGAAAAACTGTTCCCGAATATTTCAGGGGCGGATTTCACAGGTCAAAATAAGACCTTTTTTCCTATAAACATGTGTCCGAAAATGCCCCCCTTTTGAGCTACAGCCCCCCAAAGTTTTAAAAAATTTACGGTTTTTTTGGAATAGCGACCACTATTATGAACCAAATGTCTTAAAACTTGGTGTACTGAGGTAATTTTACGTGTAGAATCCATTACTGACCTCGAAAAATTCAGAAATTGATTCTAATTGTACTTTTCACGCAATATTGTACCTTTAACGGCGCGAATTTTATGTTACGGATTAAAATTTTGAAGAATAATTACCGAAATCAGATGCGAAAAACCCTTAGAAAGATTTTTGGTACTCCTTGTTTCTTTCGCTACGACGCATTTTAAGCGAGATAATCGCTGCACAGTGTGGAAAAGTCAGCGTTTTTACCATAGCGGCCGGCCCGTAGAAGCAGCGGAGAGGCGGGTTGCATACTCACAGCCGTTTTTCATGGTAAAAGCGCTGACTTTTCCACACTGTGCAGCGATTATCTCGCTTAAAATGCGTCGTATCGAAAGAAACAAGGAGTACCAAAAATCTTTCTAAGGGTTTTTCGCATCTGATTTCGGTAATTATTCTTCAAAATTTTAATCCGTAACATAAAATTCGCGCCGTTAAAGGTACAATATTGCGTGAAAAGTACAATTAGAATCAATTTCTGAATTTTTCGAGGTCAGTAATGGATTCTACACGTTAAATTACCTCAGTACACCAAGTTTTAAGACATTTGGTTCATAATAATGGTCGCTATTCCAAAAAAACCGTAAATTTTTTGAAACTTTGGGGGGCTGTAGCTCAAAAGGGGGGCATTTTCGGACACATGTTTATAGGAAAAAAAGGTCTTATTTTGACCTGTAAAATCCGCCCCTGAAATATTCGGGAACAGTTTTTCAACACCCTGTATATTTTAAGTCCTATCCAGTAGCGTACGCAGGAATATGTCTCTCTTTCTCTTCTCCCGTTTGAATGTATGTGCTGGAAAAGGAAAGAAATAGGGGCTGAAGTCACGTTTTAGCCCCTGTTCTTGTCCTTTTCTAACATACGTGCTCTAATGGGGCAAGAGAGAGAAAGACAAATTCCTGCGTAGGCTACTGGTCCTATCCCAAAGTGAGGCACTATGGGCGATCTGATTCTAGTTTGTTTGTCTCTTATTTTTTTTTTTTTTTTTTAGCCTTGTATCAAAAATTGCAAACCCTTTCAATACCACGCCCGAGATAATGGAATTCGTTACACTATCTTCCATTGACAGTAAAATCTACTCCAAATCGTTGGAACTTGCAAAATAATGTTTTCATCGGGTGCCTTCAATTACCAGGTTAAACAAAACGAACACCGCGGAGTACGAATATTTAACTACTCACTGAATTTGAAAGAGTTATAACTTCGAATTTCTTTTATTAACCTGAATTTCGGTGGAAATCGCGGCTTTAAACGAAAGTGCAGGTGTTTTAAAGAGGCTATCTGGACACAGAATTCCAACACAACTATCTAGGTGAGAAAATTTTGCTTGCTTCTGTCATACGTCAGTTTCTTTATCGTGTAAATCCTTCCAAATGATACAGTTATATCTATGTCACTTTAAAACGCTAGCATTTTTGTTTAAAACCAATTTCAAATGGATCTATCACAACTTTTTTTTTTTTTTTTTTTTTTTTTTTAATATTAAAGGTTCAAAAATATGAGGCAAACAAACCGGGCTTGTGTGAAAAATTTCCATAAGAGATGTCCATCATGTCTGCCTCCGTGCTGCCCCAAAAGCACGTCCTACAAAAACTCTCTATTGGTAAACCTCGTTGGTTAGCCCCAGTGGCGTATCCGGGGGTTGGGGGGAGTCGAGGGGGGTTTGGACCCCTCTCCCCCCCTACACATCAAAATTTGTCCTAAAAAAAGGTAATTTTTTGCGTTGTCAGGCAAATTTTACCAAATTAGTATCTTTGGACCCCCCTTGACAATTTTTGTACCCCCCCAACCTTGAAAAATTCCTGTCTACGCCACTGGTTAGCCCCCGCACCTCACGGGACGGATACAAATTCCGAGGTTCGGGTGCTGCATCGGTGTCATATCCATCGTTGCCGAGCAAACAGTTCGAACGAGGTATAAAAAATGCACAACCGTTTAATTTCATCCGAACCGAATAATAAAACATGCTTAAATTTCAGCGCCCGCTGAAAATTGATACCTGGTGAGCATTGTGAGCATTGAGCACCACTTATCACTTTGCTCGTACTTTGTTCGGAATTTGATCGCGTTCACAAAGGAGCGTTTAAGAGTTAAGGAGTGCTCAGGCTCAACGTTTAAGGCAAACGATCCCAAGAACCAACTGCTCGATGCGCGCGATTTATCGGTGAATCCAGTCGCGTGATTGGTTGGCGGTTGAATCGCCGTGGTTACGGAGGATTTCACTCTCATTGATCGTCGATCCGCATTTCACGATGCACACACAACGCCGCATTCCTTGGCTCCTCGCTCCTCGATCTCCTCGGTCGCGAGTTTGCGAAATGCATATCTAGAAGGTACACGTATTCACGTATTCGTATGCGTTCATCTCAACTTCAGTTTCAGCGTCTGACTGATGGACCCGTTCGCCACACGCGTTTCGTCACAAAAGCAACCGCATACGCGTGCTCGAGCATTTAGGCGCATCCACGACTGGGTGCGTGCGCAGCGCGCTAGTCACGACGTTTTGTTTCGATTAAGCTAAAGCTCGGACTCGGCCGACAGCGTTGCCGCGTTGCCCAGTGCGTTTAAGTAGAGTCCCTATATGTAGAGAGTTAAGACAAGAGGGTAGTCAACTTCTGATTGGTCGATGAATTTTAGGCTCTACGGACGCCGCCATTGGATGCGATTTTGCAATTTTGTTTTGTTTACCAACGGTCTTTTACAGATAAAAGAGTTAATTTGCGACGAATCTGTTAATTTTAATCATAATGCACCACAAGAATGTCCTTAAATCTCAAAAGAATCATTAAAAAGCGTTAATACATGTCGATCAACAAAAGCAGGGAAAGATTACATCGTTTCAAACTTAGCGGAACTGTAATCTTTGCTGTGGAGCAAAACACAACAACGGCCTCAGAATGTAAACAAATGTGCAAAATCGCATCCAATGGCGGCGCCCATGATTTCTCTTGTCTTAACTCTCTACATATAGGGACTCTACGTTTAAGCGCTAAGCGCTTAAATCACTAGAGTCCCTTGATGGAAATATTGTATAGGGAGTACCGACACGACGCTTTATGCATTTTGACAGGAGTCGATGTTGTCGACTGCGTGAACGCATTCGAAGGTTAAGTTTGACAGTGGACCAGTGGTGGACTGGCGGATTTGCCGGCATTCCGGTCCGTTCCCATACGTTCCTCTACGAATCGACTCCTTTCGTGTGGAGCCTTCGATGTCGTCGACTCCTGCTCGACTCTGTGAGAGCCTAAAACCAACGACCAATCACAACTCGTTGAGCTCGTGTCGGTAATCCCTATACAATATTTCCATCAAGGGACTCTATAAATCACGAGCACCCCGAATCTAGATCAAGAGTAGGCGTACCATATCACTGAAAAAAGTACTTGGTTAAAGTTTACTATATTGGCATAGTAAACTTTTCATGGTTAAATCGTACTATAACTATGGTAAAAGTTACAAAAAATATTGTAAATGTAAACGAGGCACATTGTAAATTTAACCACGTAAAAATAATGAATTCGAACTTTGTGGCTTTTACTATGTGTTGGTTAAAGTGTACGATGAAATGGTTACTATCTACAATGAAACTATTGTAACTTCGACACAAAAGCGCGAGATTTCCAAATCTTTGGAAAGCTCTCAAAAGCTCAAACGTATTTTTATGTGAAGTTTGATGAAGCAAAGTTCTTTGTTTGAGTGCCTCTCAGATGGTACTTTTTAAAAAAAACAAAAAACAAAAAACAAAAAAAAAAAACAAAAAAAATATTTATCGTGATAAATTTAGATAACTATTGTAATTTTAAGACCACCTCAATCTAAAGAATAAAATGTTCTACTAAATTGATGTTAATACAAGCGTTTCCTCGCTGGTGAATCTCTTCCCGAAAAAGCACCAATCTTGACATTAGTATTTAAGTAAATTTTAAGTTAAAGTTATAGCAAATCAACTCACGATACTAAATTTCTCAGGAGACACAAAAAATATTTTCAGAGCGAAATTGGTTGTTTTATAAAATGTCAAAAAATACTTCCTCTACTTTTTCGGTGGTCTTACAAAGTAGAAACATAATTACATATATTTAATTTTTTAAACCAACCTATTTGGCTTTAAATGAACCGTTTCTTTTGTTCCCTCTCTGAGACATTCAGTTTTGTGGACTCCTTGTTTTCTGCAATTAGCGATTCAAACGTGTTTGATGCGGCATGTAAGAATGGTAAGTTTCGTAATGCATGCCCCGTTCCAGTATATCTTTGTCTCCGACTGCAGTGACGGCTCGTGCTTTTTGGTAACTACGTCATTTTGCCATTTGGACCTAGATAAAAGTATCGATTTCTCAAGGATTTAGAGAATCCCCTGAATGTCGAATAGTTTACGCGGTTTAAATGGAGAGAATCCATTGTTGCCATATTGCACGAGCCGCCGCTATACACAGAAAAAAATGGACGTGCTTCAGACACAAACTTTCCGTGTTCTAGACACGAACGTACACACCAGTACGGGAACGAGTTCTGAGCGCAATCTATTTAGGTTGAGTTTGCGTCTGAAACGCATCCCGTCGTGTCCAGGACCTGAAATGTTTGTGCTCTGAGCAAGTTACGTACTGGTGTGTATATAGATCGTGTCTGGAGCACATCCTTTTTTTTCTGTGTAGTCTCCAAATAGTGCGTGTCCCTCTGTGGCGCGCACTATGGTCAGGGTGCCCGATCTAGCTTGTATAAACTCAAAATTGGCAGAAAAAACGGGGGAGGGAAGAGTAATTTGGCGTTTTCCGGGTCGCTAAACACGAATCTAAAGTACGTTTTTCGCAATTCGCAGAGCCAAGATGGCGGATTTGCTAAAACAACAAAATGACGGATTTAAAAAGTTATCGGAATCATACGTTTGTAAGTCAACTTTGATGAAGCTGCAAAATGGTTAGATTTGCCATGTGCTTCATCATCTGATGGATTCTTAAGTAAGGGGGTAGAGGGAGAGAGAAACAGTGTTGCCAGCTTGAATCGAAAAAACCCGAATATTTAACAACATTAATTTAGATAAATGAAGTGTATAAGGTTAGCTTAATGACGTCATAGAAGTCAACAGTTAGCAACTGCTTAATCGTAATATCGGACATCAGCTGTTATATTGAAATCTATAAATATGCACCGATAGCACCACCGTTGAATCCAACCGTTGAACCGTTAAATGTTGAATCCACCATGAAATTCACAGATGAATCTTGAAAAAGAATTAAAATATCGCACAGCAACCGAATTATATTATGTATATTGTATAATTTTATTATGTATATATTATGTATATTATGTATTATGTAAATATATTATGTCGCTGTTCGATATCAAATCAAGACATTCGAAGCCATTATCTCACAGAACGATTCAGATCGAATTGAAAAAAAGCTGATAGTATACTTATGTATGGAACAAAATAAAAACAATAAGGAAATAAAAAGACATTAAATTACGCATGTAAATAAAAGAGAATCTGGGAATACTGCGTAAACAATCATAACCCAAACAAGCAGGGAAGCTCCGATACATTGCATGTATTGGAAAAGCGTGCCTGTGAATTGTAAACATAAAAATCTGCGCATAAGTTGTTTCATTTGGTCTTCTGCTCTGCTGGGTTTTGCAGAAATAAGTTTTGCATAAAGGCTTACGCATACATGGTTTAAATATATTTATTATAATGTAGTTCATGGGAGAAGATTTGTCAATTTATTGTATATTATTTAAGGTATAGGAAGTGCTGTTGGAGCTTTGATTAAGAAAATATGACAATGTAAATGCATTTGAGACGTAGGTATATTTGAAAAAAATATTTTTGAGTCGTTGTTTTTGCAGTGACACATTACAATTGGTTCAGTGTTTTGTTCATTTGTGGATTACAGTTGTTTGAAATGCATCAGCAATACTTAAGGAGACATTGTAGTATGTAACTAACATATGAATTGAATAAATAGATTTATAATATACATGAATGATTCAATAATGAAAATTTGGATGAAATCACTGATTATAGAGTATTTGAAGTTTAAATGATTCTGCGTTGAATGGATGTAAAAGATTCTATTTATAATTTAATAAAATGAGAAAGAAAAGATGGGTAGCTCATGGTTTTGTTAGTGGAATATGGTGATGAAAGGTAAAAGAAGGTAATTAATAAATGTCTACATGTTGATAGAGACGAAATAGAGTCATTCCTATCAATATCTGAATTTTTAGACACAGTATTGGCCGATTTGGATCTGAAAATTAAACAATTACAATTAATGTCAATAAAAGCAATTCCTGCTATGTTTTCATTTAAGGCTTTACTGTACAGAGAAACCTTATGGTGAATACTCAAGATAAAATTAGGCTGAATCATCTACTTGGAAAAAATGCTATGATTAGCATCCAGTAAAAACATTACAGACGTACATACTAATTGAAGTATTAATAATTTATGCATCAACTTTGACATCTATAGTTAGTGTAGTCCCCTACTTCATTGCGATGCGTCCCTTCAAGCAAACAGAGTTGCTTATCAGAGTTGCAGAGTTTCTAGCCTTTCATTCGATGACATTCTATCAATGAGAAGCAAAAAAAGTTACGCATATAAAAGCTTCCACCCCCCTCTCCATACATGTGCTTATTTTACAAAATTGGCCGTATAGTGGTACCTTTGATGATTATATTTAATTTTTGGATTCTCTCAAAGAGAGCAAGTATAGTCTGGACTCAGCGCATGAGATTTCAATTATTTTACTCATCGGACAGTGATTAAATACCAGAGGACCTGAATAGAATAAAAGAAGTCTCATTTTATATACAAAGTGAGCCAGAGCATCCGTTGCTGGCATTTTTCTCGAAAATTACTGAAACAAATGATTTGAAACAAAACAATCAGACAGAAAATTGACTCCAAATTTTTCATTTCTGATATTTTCATAAGCTCCTGACAACCTCTTAGGGTGTATTCTGGGGGGTTCAAACACATTTTTCAACTTTTCTCGAAAAAACCCTCAATGCAGATGTAAAAATTCATTTATAATCTAAAAGTAGAGAAAAAAATTCGTTTTATAAGTTTGAAAAATAAGCGCAACGTAGGAATCTGAACAAAAAACTTCTGTGAAGAAAGCTGATTTTATAAGCTTTCAGATGGCGCAAACCGCGATGCCGAAAAACATTTCGTTCAAGAGTTATGACCGCGCAAAGTTTCAAATCTAGGCCAAAAATAGGGTTCCGACTTTCGATTCTACAAAAAAATTTGTTGCTCCACCAATAATCGATGAAATTCATTGAAACTTGGTGGAAGCGGGTTTTTTGGGTCGCTGAATTTATTTGTGACATAAGTTTTTCAAAATTCTCAAATCATATATGGCCGCCATAGTTTTTCGTTCAGATTCCTTCATTGCGCCTATTTTTCAAACTCAAAAAACGGATTTTTGGAAACTTCAAAAGTAAAACAAAATGCAAAAAAAGGGTCAAATATTTTTGAACTAAACACTGTAGCACATCAATCGAAAGATCTTTGAAATACGCATCTTTTGGTGCAAAGTTCACGTCAATATATATTTTCGTTCAAAAGTTATGGAGCATTGGAGGTTTTGACTTTGACCCCCTGCACTCCCGCTCCCAATTGACCAAATTCAAAAAACTGCAGATATTCTGAAAGATGATGCTTAGCTCTATCATCCCTGAAAGTTTCATCCATTTTTGAGGGGGGGCACTCCTAATGGTAGCTGGATGGACCCCTTTTCATCAAAACAAATACCATTAATTGAGCCTGTCTCGTCCTCTAAAAAAATAATACAAAAACCATAACTTCGCTTACACTTTCGAACAGGCGTTAATGTTGTAACAATTCCCGAAACTAAAAAATTAAAAGAATACTGATCTAATTTGTTTATTTTAATGAGATCCATTTTCAACCCATAAAAGATTGAATGTTAAAAATTGCGCTTAAAAAAAAAAAAAAAAAAAAAAAAAAATCATTTATCAGCTGATTAAATAAAGGCAAATAAACGTGACTACTTCATTCCGCGCTCTCTAGCGGGTTCTTCTTGAAGCTTTACTTTTGTGAGAAGGTATCCTATAAGTAAATCCATGATCTGTATCGGTTTTATTTCGCGCCTTCTATTCGAAAATATCAGCTGACTCTAGACATTCACAGAGAAAGATTATCAAATTAGTGAACAGGTGAGCCGCAGTGCAGCCAATGCAGCCAAACAATCACCGGCTGCGAAACAATAATAAATACAAAAAAAAAACATCACACAACGACTCGTTATCGGCCGCCCGTACGAAAAAACCCCGAATGTACTTTAAAATCAATTATACATTCAATAAACGTAATAAAATAACACAAAAACAATGTCCAACATAACAAATTAATCATAAAAACAAACAAAAATTTATTCATCGTAAAACCAACACAGCAGAGTAAAATTACAACAAAGTTGGCAACATAAAACGCAAAATATTACCTCACCGCACTCCACTTACCCCTCAAAAGTGGTGAGTCCGTCGTTTAATTGGAATTATAAAAAAACTAAAGCATTAAAATGAATCCAACTATTTTTGCTGCAAACTTTAGAAGGTACGATTTCATAATTGTACCATTGCAATCCTCAAAACGCAACAGACACGACAGGAAAAAATCACAAAATTCAAAAACAGCCGATTTTCAACTTTAGGCCACTCAGCATAGGAATACACGTGGAAAGCATAGGCTGCCTTATTACATTGTATACATTGTATTATATTGTTAGCAGCAAAACGATCGGAATAAGCGTGCCATGTTCCATGGGCACGCTTAAAATACGCGACACGACACAAAGAAAGGCACGTAACCCAAAATACGCAACACGACATGATAATGTGCTTACCTCTCTCCGCTGCATATGCGCAAAAAAAAAAAAATACGTTTCAGTTTGTTACTGAGCCTTTAACTTGAATCATGGATCTCTTGCTGAGCGTATTGTTTTTCGTGGTGCTCTTTCCTCAAGATTGTAAACCAATGCTGTCGAAGAGGGCGGAAAAGGCGATACGTCAGCAACAGCAGATGCAGCAAAAGCAGAGAGAGGAGAACGAGATAGCTCAGCTGAGAATGCTGACACCGCCGTCGGTAAGTTCAGGATTTTAAGGTGATACCAGGCTAAACTTTTCCAGATTTCAATCCGATAAGATAGCGCCACTATACAAGGTGTAAAAGAACTATAAGTAGTTACTTTCGGGGCGTGTTTTAAAGGTAAAAATAAGTCTTTCTCTATACCCTTTTTTTCTTCAATGAACATGTGCCCATAAATGCCCCCCTTTCGCGCTAGAGCCCCCCCCCCCAAAGTTTTGAAAAATGGACGGTTGTTTTAGAATAGCGTCCAAAAATATGAGCCAAATGTCATGAAAATTGGTTTACTCAGGCGTTTTTAGGAGTAAAATGAGAGGAGAGGGGGGACAGACCATTGATAAGGAGTCAAATATGTGTCAAACCAATATGGGTCAAAACCGAACCTCGGCCCTCGAAAATTAAAAACGAGATCGACATTTGGTTTATGCGCTAAAATGTTCGGTTTTGTGTCCCCTTTTTGATGAAAAGCAGGGGTTGTCATTTGAAAATGTTAAACTTTAGGGCCTAAACAGGGGACGTGTCTAAAATAGCCGGTATTAAAAAGTTTCCTGAGACTTTAAATTTTATTTATATTTTTAATAATGCGAAAATTGGGTTTCACAAGATATTTGCAGACCTATTTGTGAAACAGAAGTTTCTAGGGTAAACAAAAAAAAAAAAATGCAAAACTTTTTGGGAAGCTTCGGGTCTAAACGATCCCTATGTTTGGCAGACTAGGGTTAAAAGTACAATATTACCTGAAAAGTGTCATCAGACTTAATATCTGAAATTTGCGCGGCTGTTAATGAATTTTGCGTACCAATTTCCATGATATTTGGTACATATTTGCGGACGCCATTCTACTGAACCATTCATTTTTCAAAACTTTGAAGGGCTCTTGCTCGAAAAGGGGACATTTGCCGCATTTGCGGACACACGCGTTTATAAAGGAAAAAACTTCTTACTTTTATCTCCAAAACAAGCCCTGAAAGTAACTATAATGTATGTTTTGTCGGAAAAAGTCGATTTTTTGGAATTTCAAATTGATAACAAAGAAAAAAAAACGCAAAATCCAAGGAACTTTAGCATCTGCGTAATTTTTCTATAGATTTTTTAAGCCCAAAATGAGCTCAATAGATTAAGAATTACAACTGTACAGTACGAAATTCATTTCACCATAAGCTTAGTGAGTGCAAGTGAGTGCAAGTGCGGGTGAGTGCGATGATCTGTGTATGTGCCTTACTCGCACTAATTGAGGTTTATGGGAATTTGTCGTATTTCATATTATCCGGCTTTATTTTTGAGTTTTGCAGTGGCGTCACTAGACTTTTGCATTTGAGAGGGGGCATTATGTGAGATCCCCTGTGGAGGGTCCCCCCTCTCCCAGTTCCCGGGGGGTCCACTCTCGAAATTTTTTGAAAAACTGAGGTTCACAAAGGAAAATTTTACGGTATTTTGAATGAAATTTTACTCAAAATCACTGACGAAAATGCCCAAATTATCTCCGGTCTTTCCAATTGGAACAATGTAAAAAATAAGTTCAACAGAATTTCGGTCAGTACTTTTACTGTTGATGTTTCGGTTTATTTAGACATCGGTCGCGATTCAATTTTAATTGGATCTAAAATCCTATACTCTGAGATTGAAAAAAAAAAAACAAAAACAAAAACAAAAAAAAAACAAAAACAAACAAAAAACAAACAAAAAACGGAGTGTTTTCGAGCTCCCTAATATTTATTCGCAGTTAGTCAGTTACAGTCAATATTTTTTCCTTCCCCTTTCCTCCCTTAATTTTCTCCTCCTTTGTCCCCTTCTTTTGCTTTTTCTTTTTTTTCGATATCTCCCTTTCTTTTTCTCTCTTTTTCTTTCGTTTTCTTCGAAAAGAAGACTCTTCTTTTATTTCCTTTATAACTTTACTTTACTTTTTCACACGTTCTCTCTCTTCACCGTTTGGGGGGCATCAGCAGCCCCCCCCCCCCCATAGTGACGGCACTGACCGTTTGGAGTCATGAATTAATATATCAATATTCTCTCTTACTCGCTCATTTTTCAGCTTACGGAGGACTCCAAGACTTTCATCAATGCAGTAGAATCGGACCCATGTTTCCATCTGTTGCGTACGATCATTTTGCCCGATCTCCCACTTGCCAGATGTGAAAAAGCTTTCAATGCGATTAAAAACCTCGCCAGCCTTGGCCATGGAGATATCAAGCCGGAGTGTGGGACCGCGACTAAAACGAGGTGTGCACATTTTACCGGATGCTCAGCAACGGTCAAGGTCAAGAAGAGCAGGGGCTGTTGGAAACCCAAGGAAAAGATGACTGCCGTAACGTACTCGGTAAAAGACTGCAAAATAAGGCCACACGTACCTCGTACTCCTCGTAGACATAGCCAAAAAGATGAAGGAGGAAGTGATGATGACTCGTCACCGTAGACGTAGACCGCCGCGCCGCATCTTCCACCCCCAAGGAGCCCCGTGCCAAAAATCAGACCCCTCGGACCGCCCAGGGGCCAAAAATGTTGGTCCGAAATACTACACTCCTCCTAGATGCATGGTGAGGCCGTAAACTACCTACTAGCATGCTCGATCCTCACCATCCATCAATGTAGTTTGACCATTTCGGACCAACATTTTTCGGCGCCAGCGCCTAGAACAGAGCATGATAATCAAGCTTTTAACTTAGGCGCGCTTTTATATACATAGATATATTGCACGGAAAAAAGAGAAAACTAATTGGTAAAGTAAATAAAGGCACTTCTTGTTTTAGTTAACTTTTTATTTTTCTTATTACTATTTTGCACAAAACACTATCGGTTCTTGGCTTTTAGCGGAAAATGGTTATTTTTTTAGCGTTGGAACATAATTTTAAAAATTTTGAGAGCTCAAAAAATGGGCGAAAATGGGCTGGGGCAAGGAAAAAGGCTGGTGCTCATGGGTCATGGGTCTAAAGTACACTTTTCTTGAGCAATCTCGCCAAGAAAAGCTATGGAAATGCTAAGGAATTTTTTTAGCAGGTGTCTTGGTGCGCTGATTATAATTTTCAATTATTATTTTCCTGCATGCAAGAGCGAAGCGTGCAAACTGGCAACGTCGCATGTAAATTATGGTAAATTAAGTGAACTTGTTTGTACATTTTACCATCATTTAGTAAAATTTACCATACTTGGTAGCTGACACCAAAATCAACTATGCAGATAGTAAATTCTACCAGTAATTTTTTTTTGCGTACATTAAACCGTACAAAATGAGTCACATTGAATGCATAATGTCAATTTTACAAAACTCGTCCAATATTTTCGATAGACAAATGACAGCATCACTAGATTACATACAACACAGGTTCTTTGCTTTTATAGCGGAAAATTGTTTTTTGTTTTGTTTTTTTCTTAACGTTAAAGCATGATTTTAAAAAGTCAAAAACTCAAAAAATGGGCAAAAAAGGGCTGCGGCATAGGATGAGGTTGGTACCTATGGGTCTAAAGAACACTTTTCTTGAGCAATCTCGCCGAGGAAAGCTAAGGAATTTTTGGCAGGTGTCTTGGTTTAACGGTTTTTTAGCATTTTAGGCTAAATTTAAGGTCATTTTCAAAACTAAGAAAAAATATGCGTAGACTGCATAATTTTAAAGTTTGACAGGTGAAAATGCGTGTATTCATCTCTAAAATTTGCCTACAGCATCTCAAATTTGCAAAAAACGATATTTATTTAGGTTAAAAACACTTCAAGTGTCACCACTGCACAACTGAACTGCCGATTTTTATAAACAATACCCCTGATCATGCTCGCGCGCGCAACTTCGGAGGGTCATATCTCGCTTATCAGTCATCTTTTATCGGTGAAATTTTGCACGGTAGTCCCAAATAGTGGGTAGATTCATTCTACATTTTCAGATTTCCGCTTTTTCAACTTTCATTTTTTTGAGTTTGCTCATCCGGACCATAGTTTGGCGCATGGAGCGGCGCGTCGCGTACAATGTTATAACACTGTTTTTGGTAAATTTAAACGTATGAAAAAGGTCGATCTAATAGAAGTGCAAAGTGCAATTCCTTTGATTGATAGATTACATGAGTTGGAATGGATGAAATGCAACGTTAGAGATCGTTCCAGAAGTGCAAGCCCACCTTGACCGATGGTCTTTTGAATTTTTCAACATTATTTCTCACGTTTACAATTACTTGAAAACTAATAAAAATGAATTTAACCCTCTAAGGGCCTGGTTAGTTCAAACGAAATCTACTCTTCCGTTTATGTAAGAAAGGTAGTTAACTGTTCGTACTCCGGGGAGTTGGGATTGCCTATACAATGCATTGAAAGCGCCCGACACGAAACTTATAAGTGTTTTCATCGATAATCGCGTTTATGCAGAATGAAGACCGTAACAATGTGAAATGGACAATAAGGAGAAAAACGAGTACACTCGGGTTTGGTCCATAAAGGGTTAAGCGTTATCTTTTCATTGAGGAACGCTTTAAAATCAAAAGTTTTAAGTCAGAGGCCAGTTTTGTTGCTATTTGAAGGAATGAGAATAGAAAATTCACCAAATGTTATGGTCTAAATGCGCCTACACTTCTGAAACGATCTTTAGAGGTAGTTTCAGAAGTGTAGGCGGACCAAAATCATAATCTTTGGCGAATTTTCAACTTTTATTCCTTCAAATCAATACCGAATTTGCTCCTGACTTTATTCTTTTGTGTTTAAAGTTTTCCTCATTGAAAAGTGAACACTCAATTTCATTTTTATTCATTTTCATCGAGTAATATCAGAAATAATGTTGACAAATTCCAAAGATTATCGGTCTAGGTCCGCCTACACTTCTGAAACTACCTCTATAAGTCTACACACGATATAAGTCTACACACGACTAGTAACTCCGCACTTTGGGCAATCAGATGACGTTAATAATAGGATATAAAGGAGGATGCAAAATGAATCAGGTGTAGGTGTAGAGAGAATGGCCACTTTGAAGAGCAAGAAGACTATAGGATGCAATTTATTGGCAGAAAATGTACGTAATTAAGATATCCGTCTCAGCATTGAATCAGCTTGAAACGGTCTCAATTGACGGCGACTGCTGAATGGAGAGTGGTAGTGACCGGGCGATTGGCGACAAGCTGTCTGTCTCGCTGGCTCGTATTCGTATATTCGTTAGTGTGTCATTGATCGCATCTGACTATTGTTGGAAGTTGAACGGTTGTAACATATCTCCTAACCGTGCGTAGTTGCCAAAACTATAACGTCATATTTCTAATCCCCCCCCCCCCCCCCCCTGTATATTTTTAATTGACGCAACACTCCACTGCAACGTTGCGATACATCAAATTGGTTTCAATAAGATGTGCGCGTATTTTATACATACAATGTTGGGACCGATTGATCGAACAGTGATCAAACACTGAGAAAAATTTCCCGATGCCGCAACCGGACGTCTTGTTAATACTTACTTACCGGAATTCCTGTTATTTTAACAAGAAATTCCTGTTGTTTCAACAGGAATTCCAGTCGAGTAACAGAAATTCCTGTTGAAATAACAGTTTTTCCTGTTGTAAAACAGGAATTCCGGTTAAGTAAGTATTAACAAGACATCCGGTTGAATTAACCGGACAATTTTTCTCAGTGAATACGTGACACATGTGACGATCTGTGACGCCAATCCACTCCAAACCAATTACGAAACCCAATATCGCTCATCAACATAAAACTGAAGGGTTTAGTACATGCTGCTTTAGTGAGAGCGGGAAATCCAAAACTGGCCAATCAGATGTCGGTTTCACGTTTCAAAAAAAAAAAAATAATCCAAGCCCATCGGATTCCTTGATTTTAAATTTTCCGCTCTCGTCACTAAAATAGTCTTGATTTTGAGATGGTCGAATTCAAAGTTCACGAGTTAAGACGTACTCGTTAAAGATCATCAACTTTAACACGCTGTATGGCTCTGTGTCTTTACGATGTTACAGTAATCTTTTTACGCACGTGTTCGGATATTTTAGTTAGTATAAATGTCGTCTCTTATCTCAATTTTCTCAAAAATTTTATTTGTACAAACATCGCAAAGCCCCAATTTTAAAAAGGTGCTATAATTATTATATCTATATTCAACGCCGAAACCATATAAGTATACTGGAATGGTTTCGTGCGGTTTATTTGTATCTTTTTTCACCTAAACTTATTAATTAAATGTTATATATATAAATTATTAATTATTCATTAAATGCTATAACTTAATTATTAATTATTAATTAAATGCTATAACTTGAAATGCAATTCGATTCACTAATAACACCGTTTTTAAACCGAGATTAACTGGACAAGAGAATGAATATTGGATTTTCCTTCGGATATCTTTTCGCGATACAATTACATACCTACAAATAATTTGAACAGTTGAAATTTTCTGACTGGGTGGTTGAATAAACTGCTGAGTCCACTTATAAAGTTTTCAATTTGAACATTTTATTTTTAAACCCCTATTTTTCTGTGTTTAATTAATAACATTCTAAACTATCAGGTTGAGAAAATGGAGCTAACAATTTGACAACGTCTTGGAACAGTCGCTGAGGGCACTTAATGAGGATTTATGGCTCCTGCAAGGCTGCCGCAGTGACAGACTCGTTTCATCTTGAGGCACTTCTGATCTTGCGAAAATGTCATCAGACTTGTTAAAAAAAATAATATTGAATTTGGCACAATTTTATCGATGAAAAAGAGGGGATATTGGATAATATGTTTTAAATGCCACCGGGAGAAGTTTCTCGATATTGCATAAACGAATGATTATCGTTATATCGATGATCCCATGACATCATATTGAGCCGTGACTTATTTTATTCTTAGCTACAATGTACAGAACTGATTCTGAGATTTGGATGTTTTTTTATTGCTCAATGGCATATAGATTCCTGTGGCGTAGCGTGCAAATCAATAAACGTCGTGTTTTGACCATTTAAACGCATGCAAAAGGTCGAACTCGAAGATGTTCACACCAAATAGTTCGATCTTCTTCATGAGTTTAAGTAGACAAAATGCAACATAGCCTAATTTTTAATTTAGTTATAAGTCATTAGAAGATTCCTGTCGGATTTGGAAAAAACTCCAATCCAAAGACAAATACATTAGCGGATCCAGGAACCTGCCCTTCTCTCTCGTCTCCCGTTAACCCTTTCTTGGATAGTGGTACACATGTGTACCATTTTATGTAACATGTGATTCAATGGAATTTAAATGGACATTTTTCAAAAAGTTGTGTGACCCATCAAAGTTCTTAAAAAAGTGTCCTCTTTCGAACGGTCTAAATAAATCTCAAAAAAACTCAAATCCCAAAATGCGTGCATGAAAGGGTTAAAACGCGTGTGTTAGAAAAGGACTGATTAGGAGCAGTCACGAGACTTTCGCCCCCGCTTTTATCCTTCTCTAATGCAAACGATCAAATGGACAGAGAGAGAGAGAGAGAGAGAGAGAGAGAGAGAGAGAGGAGAGGAGAGAGAGGAGAGAGAGAGGGAGAGAGAGAGAGAGGAGAGGAGAGGAGAGAGGAGAGAGAGAGGGAGGGAGAGAGGGAGAGAGGGAGAGAGAGGGGAGAGGGAGAGAGGGGAGAGAGAGAGAGAGAGAGAGAGAGAGAGAGAGGAAGGGGGAGAGAGAGGGGAGAGAGAGAGGGGAGGGGGGAGGGGAGAGAAGAGGGAGAGAAGGAAGGGGAGAGAGAGAGGAGAGAGCGAAGAGGAATCCAAGGATCCGCAGTGCAGGACAAAGAGAAGAAAAGGCAAATCAGAAGAAGAGATAAGAAAGAGGGGAAAGCGAAGAGAGGAGCGAAAAGTCACGGATAAATAATAATAAAATAAAAAATGCTTGAACAAACAACAAATCAATGAAAACTCTCTTCTCTAAATTAAAAAAAAAAAAATAAAATAAAAAATAATTCGACCAACTTCAAAAAGGAAATTAAAACGAAATTTGCTTTGTAAATTTTCATATCTTTGACATACAAGAATAATATTATCTATCAGGTTGAAACATTTCGGAGTCTATGTTTCTTTTGAGCGTCTCGGACATTTTAACAAATAATTGTAGAAGGTTGTTTGCGGAACGAACGCAATTCAGTGAGTCATGTGACATTTTCAATAAAAATTTGCAAGGAGCAATATCCGGGGGGGGGGGGGGTGCTTTCGGAGGGAGACAACAATCGCAGACAAAGGAGACTAAACAAAATTCAGCCAAATAAAAGCTGGGCTTTGCTATACTTGATGCATGAAGAGGAAAGGCATGCAGACATTTTAAATTTACCAACTGCGTCTACACAAGTATTCTGAATCTGTACGGAACAACGCGTGGGTTTTCAGGTATTTTGCCTGAGGGATATAACACACGGGACGCAGTGTAGCTTACAGAACTTGAACTCTAAGCTTCTGAAAAATGCGTTACTGCTTGTCTGACATACCTATGTAATAAATTTTGTAATAGATTTCCTCATATTTTTGCTAAGATGGCTATTTAATTTGTTTTTGTTTTTGTCCTGACTAAATGCGCACACTTTTCCCGCTAGTTTTAGAACGTCTGTAAGTAGGTATATGGTGGGTTAGCTCCCTCTTCCTCCTCTTCAGATCAGGCATGTGAACAAGAAGTTCAATGAGTGTCAGTATAGCGTCGCATTTCGTCCATTTAAAGCCAGGTAAAGTATCGATTTGAGGGAGTGCACTGTGCACTTCTAGTTCCAATAGTTTGACCTTTTTCATCCCTTTAAATGGATAAAATGCAGCGTTACGTGACGTCGCTGATGAGTGTTATATTATTTCGTGAACTAAATATAGAACGTATATGTATAAGATGATTCGTATATAATAAGGTGTTAACTGTTGCCTTCCAGGTTGCATTCCAGCAGTATCGGGATTGAGGTTTCAAGATATTCCGTCCAGTCTCAGTTCCAAAAAACAAAAAAACAAAACAAAACAAAAAACAAAAAAAACAAACAAAAAACTCGTCCGTTGTAGACGTGTCCAAATTAAATTGGCCATTAATGTTGCGTCAACTTTTATAATTTGTCGATTGTACAACTTGCCCAAAGATTATTTTGCCCATTATGGAATGAGGGGGAACAGTCGTGGCCCTAAGAGGACGCAATAAGGCACAGTATACGTATCTACACAGTAACGAAACTCAATGTTAGAAAATCGGCAAATTCCCCCTGGTGGTTGGAAGGGAGAACTAACATTTTCCGTTTGATTTGCATTAGATGCTGTGGCGCACTGGCGCACCCTAGTAGTCGGAAGGTTACAACTCAATTTTCCCATTTGATTTCATTGTTAAACGACATTCGCCACCTCTTCCCTATAGAGTTTCGCTATTGTTTAAATGAGTATTCTGCGCGAAAAGACACTATAAAAGCCCTGCACTCGATCGTGTAGTCGGCTTACCTAAGAGAAGAGTGGACTAATTAAATGAACCAATCAGAACAGCGGTTCAAGAAGCTGGCTCAACGACCAGGTGTTTTGTTTGGACAACCAACTGCTCATGACGTCACCGCTGAAACTGTCCCTAGGGTTCCAATTAATTCTTTCCCACGTACTAATTCTTGCAGACTTGGATCTTTATCTCGTTTTATTTGATAGTTGCTCACGCTTATCGAGTGTTTTTTGATGAATGTACTTTAGCGCATGCTCCTGCGTTATATTCTCGAGGGTATTTTAAATACCTATCGCTACTTCGCATCGGTGCGGTGCGGTTTATGAAAGACTCTTAGAATTATTTCCTGTTAAAACCGCATAAATTCGTTTTAACTTGAGCTCTGCAATGCATGTTTTCTTGTGCGTTACAGGAAGCTTGTTAAAGTGGACTTTGGCCCTTTCCGCAGAGAATGTGATTCGTTTGTAGGTCTTGAGGCGAAAAAATTACTCATGTAAAAGCATTTCTGCGAATTGTATGCGTATGAGCTGCTGATGTAAGTGTTTTAATTCTTGATTTTCTTGTATTTTGAAAAAAACGAAAAATTCCTTATAAAGATAATCAGTGGTGCTATAAATGGGATTTTCACATTGCGACGTCAGAATCCGCACGACTTTTTGCAACTTTACTAGAGTGTATCCAAGTAGCGGCTTGTGAAATCTGGCAACATCGGATGTTCTTCATTTGAACCTATGTTAAGTAACGTGTATATTTCTTAAGAAGGTTTTAATGGCATTAATAAGCACGGGTGCCAGATTGCATGAACCGCTACTGGTAACACTGAAAAGCCTCTGTCACAGTGTCTTTGTGACATCTTCAAAGTATGTTTTGCAGCACTTTGCAGGAAGTAAGCACGAAGCTCTGAGCGGTTCCCGCCCATCACTTGATCCCAATTACCAGCTAAAATTTGTTTTGCTGACCAATCAGCGCTCATTTCCTGCGTAGATGTGAAAAAAACAAAATAGTGATACTTGTGATCAAATTTAATGCACCTTTGTTTTCAGCTCACCAAGTACTTTTTATTCAGAAAAAAACACAGACATTCAGACCCGTACGACGTACGTACTATTGAGTCCCTATTAAAAAATGAGAGTTGCCAGGGGCCGTCATTTCGAGCTCGGCGGCTTTGGGGGGGGGGGATGTGATGACCTTTTTTTTTAATGTGATGACCTTTTTTTTTAATGTGATGACTTTTTTTTTTGCTCATCAATATCATTTTATAGCCCAACAGCCCTGTATGTACTCTACATTCCAATAAAACTTGTTGATGACCACCAAATTTTCATTCGAAACTTTTTTCTTTACAAAAAAAAAAAAGTCACCACTTTTTTACTTTTAGCCGATCCTTTGAGGGGGGAAGTTGCCCCATACCCCTGCCCCTCCCCGCAAATGATGCCCCTGAGAGTTGCGCTTTGTAATGTTCTTTTTCATTGGAACTTTTCATGGAGCACTCATGCAAGAGGCAAATTGCAAATAATGGATGGCCATTTGCCTCTGCACCATTGCCACTATTTCGCTATTACTGACAGGTTAGGTTCCGATTCTTGACAATAACGGTCGTTATTGAAAGAGATAGTGTCCTTCAGAATAATATTTAAGCAGAGGAAAAATCATCGATAATTACTGCGGTCATTGGAACTGTAAATATGTATTAAAAGTGAGTGCGCGGAAAACGAACCCTCCGTCATTTGAATTTTGCCTCTTGAGCAGTGCTGCCAGATTTTGTGAAGTAGCTACGAATTTCCAATAATCTTTAATGTAAAGTTTTTATTTTTTTATTGCCAAATCTGATAGAACCGCTCTTGGGCCAGAGACAATATATAATAGAGACCACGCACTATCTATCTTGCCCATGTTTGCGCGCGGTGGCAACTTTTTTTTCGGGGTCTCAACAAAACACCGCAAACATGGACCATACGTTGACTGATGAGAAACGTCGTTGAGATTTTTGCCTAGTGAATCCGAAGCACCGAAATTTCATCAGTCAACGTATGGTCCATGTTGAATGGTGCTTCTTCATGCTCCCTATGTTTTCTTCTGTTGAGCTCCGAAAACAAAGTCAGCCACCGCGCGTACGGCTAGTGCGTGGTCTCTATTATATATTGTCTCTGGGGTATCGCGTGAGCCTAAATCTGAGAGCCAATCAGAAACGGATTTCAACATGAGGCAACTCTCATAGTTTATAGATTATGTAGGGACTCTTTGCACAGGCGGATCCAGCAATCTGGCAACAGCTCATCCCTCCCATTCGAACGTATGATAAACAAATCGATTCGATCGATTCTTGAAGGGGCTATCACCCTGTGACTAATCGATTATTTCTCATGCAATAAAATTGGAAGAACACACTGTTGCCAGATTGCTATATCCGCCAATGCTAGTATGTACCAGCAAACTCAAAAATTTTGGCAGTCTAGAACTCGAGATAAGTGGCGAATCCTTGCGTAATCAACTAACAACCCTCTGCGCTCCGTGAGCATTCTTGACTGCCGAAACTTTTGAGTTCGATAGTATATACTAGAATAAAGCCATATCCATCCAAAAAAAAAAAAAACAAAAACAAAAACAAAAACAAAAAACAAAAAAACATAGATTACCGCATTATTCAGCTGATTAAACTCAGGTGAGCCCTTTATGCACGTATGTTGACATTTTTAATCTTTGGTTGGAGTTTCATCAAATGCCATTCACTCTATGCGGTTTCTTACCCGCGCAATTAGCCAGTAAATGCTTACCTTAACATGAGACTGCGGACAAGGCTCCCCACTTCAAGGTCTCCCTCCCTCGATCTTTGCCAGACGTACGCCATCGCCAGACTGAGACTCAAGCCTCAAGCTTCAACTTCATACATATCTTTAAGATTGGTCCAAGGCGACTAACTTTCATATAATTGCGGCACAATTTATTAAACACATTCCGTAAGACATTCAAAAGCGAGAAGAAGGGCGGGGCGTGGTGGAGCGGGGAGGGGCGGGGACGGCCGCTAGGGAAAGAACACGGACACCTGTTGAAGCGTATGGGCTCTTAAGGTGAAAAAAAAAAAAAAAAAAAAAAAAAAAAAAAAAAAAGGTAAATCGCAAAAGTTGCGAGCTTGAAGCGCCAATTCATCTTCATCGGGACACTCGTTCCCTAGTTATTCTAGACTTCACAATGATAGCACGTTATTTGGCTAGGTACAAAGTTTTTTTTTTTTTTTTTTTTTTTTTTTTTTTAACAAACGTTCCTTTTTCTTAGGGGTAAACTCAAAACACTTTCAGATCCATCGGCGTAACTAGGAAATTTTTCTTGCCCTTGATAACAGACTTCATCATAATCAGTGGCGTAGCTTGCAATGCGGCACCGTTGTACTTGCCTATTTAAATTCATGTAAAAGGTCGAATTCGGGGCTGTTCACTGTTCACCGAACACTCAACGGTTCAATATATTTAATGGGTTTAAATGGAGAAAGTACAAAGTTGCCAAATTGCACGCTACGCCACTGATCATATAATATCACACAAGCTGAGGTCATATTTTGTTGATTTTTGAACAAAAATTTCTCTTCTAAGGGTTGAAGAATTTTGTCTAAGGAGAAGGGCGCATATATGAATCTATAATCCAGCTAATTTCCTCAAAATCGTATGTTTTTCTTTCTCTCTTTTGTATTCTCTTTTTTCACCCCAGTTTTTCTTATTTTCTGATTTTCCAGGGAGGACCAGCCCCCTCTCCTCCTCGGGTGCATTCAGTTCATCATCATGCATCTTCGCATCGAGCAAAGTATAGTGATCCCATATGCTATATTCGATCAAATACTCACAGCTACTGTTTTAATCAGTTTCAAAGATGACGTCACGAGTTATCAGAGGCGCCTCGTGAAAAATGTACGACAACTTTTCTCCCACTTGAATAAAATACGGAAGAGTATCGATTTTTTGAAAGTTCAATCAACCCCTTAATGCTCCATCCTTATCTACAGGTTTAAATAAAAGGAAAATCAATGAAATCGCAATTAATGAACCGTCATAGCTTAGCACGTGATACATCACAGAAGAATCATAACCAGCATAACCTACTAAAGAGTCTAATTCAGTTACTTTCTATAAATAATTCAATGGCCGCAAACACTTTTCACTTCAATAGTCGCTAACTTTAATCATAAAATATCGCCATCTCCAGTCAGCGGCGACTATTGAATCTTCGTTGCATCAACGGATAGACACGACCCCCCCCCGTCCCCCCCTCATACCTTTATGATCAAATGATGACGTAAGGACCAAATACGCTTCCAATTGTCATCGAACGATGCGGTGCGGCGCGGCGGACGTTCTGGTGGCCGTTTAAGAGAAGCTCAAGTTAACGTACGAGTGAGGACCTCATCTCCCCCCTCTCTCTTCACTCTTTCCCGAGAGCATTCTCCCCTAGCCAGTCTCCTGTCATTTAATCAATTATTTCATTATTAAATAATTCGCCCTTCTCCACACATCACACGACACACATACACGGTATGTAGTCGAGTCTAATTCGATTCTGGACGAACTTAGCTCGCGCGCTCGCAGTTCCACGCCGACGATAAGCCTGACTTGCCAGATTTCATTCACTACAAAAAAGAAAAAGAAAAAAAAAAAAAAACAAGCAGCCAGCAGATTTTGTATCGCAATCTAGCGATACAAAGATAACATGCAGTCAATCAGTGTAAGCTGCTTTGACTGTGCGTTGTTATTCTTGTAATACCGCTTTTCATTAAGGTGATTCTATGGCAAACTCCCGAAAATTTTAATCCGATAGATGGCGTTACTTGTCGCTTGCTCCGGAAATGGCCGTTTTTTGACGGTTTTCGGCTGTTTTCTCTGAACAGACGAATAATTGACGAAAAATCAGAATGTCAGCACCTGCTTAATTTTTGCTTGATTTTTTGAGCCATAAACTGGCCAAATTGGTTCTAAAATTAAGGTGAAAGTATGCAAAGAAAAATCATGTGTAATTTGGAGTTGTATCAGTAAAGATTACAGGTGAAACAGAAACCTGTAATCTTTACTGATGCAACTCCAAATTACGTATGATTTTTTCTTTGCATAGTTACGCCCAGAGACAAATAGAGACCTTGCACTATTCCTGCGCGCGGTGTCCACTTTTCTTGGTTCAATTTTGTTCGGAACTCATCGAAACAACAGCCAACATTCGCATAATGTTGACTGATGAGCACGTATTTTGCATTCGCCGAGCAAACCCTGTTTCCGTTTCCGGGACCGCGGACCAATCACAGCCTTTTGTTGAGCTTCACCATCCAACATTATGCGAAGGTTGATTGTTGAGGCCGATGAGTCCCGACAAAAGTAGTTCACGAAAAGTTGACACTGCGCGCAACCACGGGAAGAATAGGGAGTGCACGGTCTCTATTTGTCTCTGGTTACGCCTTTATTTTAGAACCAATTTGGCCCGTTTATGGCTCCAAAAATCAAGCAAAAAATTAAGCAGGTGCTGACATTCCGATTTTTCGTCTAATATTTGTCTATTCAGAGAAAACAGCCGAAAACCGTCAAAAAACGGCTCTTTTCGGAGCCAGCGACAAGTGACGCCATCTATCGGATTAAAATTTTCGGGAGTTTGCCATAGAATCACCTTAAGTTTCATAGCATATAGGGTGTCAATTAAAAAAGGAGCTAGGCCAAATATCTCGAGAACGGCTCCGGATTTTGAAAAACACTGAAACAAGTGTTCAATTACCTTGAGGGGGACATCTTTATAGGGGGTTTTTGATTTTGGGGCCATCTCTGGGGGGCCCGCAGGGCGGATACCACGTCCCTAAATTCAATACTTCAAACGAGGACCCCATATTTTATTTATTAATCGAAAAGAGGGTAAAATTATCAGACTTTTGGAGCGAATCGAAGTTCAATATCGTTTTTCGTTTTTGATACATCGAAAGTCAAAGTTCGATTTGGACCAATTTTCAAAAAATCATTACTCCTCTTTGAAGAGTCGGAATTTAAAAATCAAGGACACAAAAATACTCTAAAAAGTAAGCCCTTTTCAGAAAAAAATTCAATTATAACAAACATTTAGTCAAATTTTGGTTTTGAAGCTTCCAAAACTTTTAGACGTTTTTTCGATAGCTTTGAATACTGTCATTCAGGGTAACTTTGTGCATTGGGGTGTAACTTTGTGCATGCCTAGTTCAAGCTGTATAAAATGTGGAATCTTTCAGAAATTGGCAGCATTGAACACAAAACACTCTTTAAAGTTACTTAGGTGTGTTGAATGAAATATATCAAAAGTTGCAAAAAGTTGTCCTGAATCACAAAACGTCTTGCACAAAGTTAGACTCAAAGTGCACAAAGTTACCCTGAATGACAGTCGCCCTGTGGTGCATATTTGAGGGGGGAGGCTCAATCATATCTATTTCAAGTTTTTTTTTCAAAAAAGCTCTTTTTAAGTTATGAGAAAAGCTCGTGTCCTTGAAGTTGAGGCAATTTCCAACATTTCTGCTCCCATGGACATTTACCAAAAAACCTAAATTTTTTGAGTTACGGCGGATTTTTGGAAAAATTCTAATTGGCTTTTGTGGCCACCCTGTTGAGAATTCTTCAAGTACAAAACAGATTCTGATCAAATGGATGGAACCATTTTGATTGATGTGCCACTAGTTTGGTACTTAAAAGTGAAAAAATTAGGTGTACTTCCTTAAATTAAAATTTTGGGAAGTCTAAGTCTCAGACCATGGAATCAGTCCGATTCTGCCATTGAAGTCCCAAAATTTTGATTTGAAAAAAGACACCTTATTTTGTCTCCTCAAGTGAACACGTTGCACATCGATCGGAAGGTTTCGATACATTTTTCAGAATCTGTCAAGATTTGTGAGAAATTCTCAACTGGATAAGCACAAGGGTTGATTCAAAAATCTTCCAAGTCCCCATGGCTAAAAAAATCTGGGTGTTTTGGTAAATGTCTATGGGAGCAAAAATGTTGGCAATTGCCTCTGCTATGAGGGTATGAACTTTTTTCGTACTTTTAGAAGATACTTCTTAGAAAAAAACTTGATAAGTGTGTGAGCTTCTCCTAATATGAACGAGGAGCTGTTGAGGGCTTTTGAAAATATCAATCAGTAACAGATGTATCCCCCCCCCTCTCCTGTCTAACTTTTGAACGAGTTGAGATAAAAAGTTGCGGTTTGGACCATTCTTCATAGCTTTAGATGAACTTTATTTTTTTGGGGGTCAACCCCCCCCCCCAGGGGGGCTATTTCAAAATTTTCAAACATCAACCCCTATATTGTGATACATCGTTTGAAAGGGCATAAAATTCCAAGACTTTTGGCGCAAACTAGAGGTCGATATCGTTTTTAGTTTTTGATATATCGACTTTCAAAGTTCGATTTTCAAAAAATCAGAATTCCCATTTAAAAAGTCGGAATTAGAAAAACTAGGGGTCTAAAATGCTTTAAAAAGCAAGCACTTTTCAGAAAAAAATACGGTTCTGCCATACATTTAGTCCAACTTTGGTTTTAGAGCCCCACAACAATGTTCTAAAATATTGCTCCTCAGGGGGGCTACCTCAAAAATTCCGAGGCACGACCCTTATCGAGTGATACATCGCTCAAAAGGGCACACTAAACTGAGCATTTTTGCGCAAACCGCAGGTCCATATCGTTTTTAGGTTCCGATATATTGGAATTTGACAAAAGATGAAAATCCAACTTTGCCATTCGATATATCGAAAACTAAAAACGATATCGACCTGCGGTTTGCGCCAAAATGCTCAATTCAGTGTGACCTTTTGAGCGCTGTATCACTCGATAAGGGTCGTGCCTCGGAATTTTTGAGGTAGCCCCCCTGAGGAGCAATATTTTAGAACATTGTTGTGGGGCTCTAAAACCAAAGTTGGACTAAATGTATGGCAGAACCGTATTTTTTTCTGAAAAGTGCTTGCTTTTTAAAGCATTTTAGACCCCTAGTTTTTCTAATTCCGACTTTTTAAATGGGAATTCTGATTTTTTGAAAATCGAACTTTGAACGTCGATATATCAAAAACGAAAAACGATATCGACCTCTAGTTTGCACCAAAAGTCTTGGAATTTTATGCCCTTTCAAACGATGTATCACAAGATAGGGATTGCCATTTGAAAATTTTGAGCTAGCCCCCCTGGGGGCCCCCTAGGGGGGTGGGGGGTTTTGGCCCCCAAAAAAATTAAGTTCATCTAAAGTTATGAAGAATGGTCCAAACCGCAACTTTTTATCTCAACTCGTTCAAAAGTTAGACATAGGGGGGGGATACATCCGTTACAGCCTGTACATCATGTCTAAGTAACTAAATAAATGCGAGAAGCTCAAATCATTTTTAAGCGTTTCTCCCATCGGACTTTAGACATTTTTTTCAAATGGTAAACCTGTATCATAAAATTTGTGCTTTTAATAGTACAATATATCTTGAAACGTATAGTCAGACTTAATTTCTGAATTTCTCAATTTTATAAATGGATACTTTATGTAAAAATACTTCAGATCACCAAGTTTCAAGTCTATTTGATTTGTAACTGTGGCTATTACTGCAAAATCAAATTTTAGCAACACATGGAGGAATCGCAGTTCAAGAGGGGGGCATTTTTTTACCCACATTCATAGGGAAAACATGTTTTATTTCGGGCTCCAATATAGGGTAATTCCACTGTTACGGGTGTCACACCTTTTTAACTTTGAACTAAAAATTTAACACTTTCTGAAAGTGTAATCTAAAATTTTTTAGCAAAGGCAGAAAGAACTTTTTTTGTAGATTATTTCAGTATATCAGAAATTGTCTCCTTTTTATTTGATCCTGAAAAAAAACTAAAATGGGTGCGTTAGGGTGTCACAAAATTTGGAAGGGAAATTCGCCTCACTGAAAGTAATACGAAAACTCTGTGAATTTTACAAAGATAAAAATCTGTCCAGCTAATATGTTAAAGTAGAGGGTATGCGCTTCAATTCCTTATTATTATTTTTTTTACTTTCTGCCTCTTTCATTCTGAAAAACACAAAAACTTGCGTTACGGGTGTCACGTTACGGGTGTCACGTTACGGGTGTCACGAATTGTCCCTCTGTGCTCTCATTAATTTCTGCCCCCCTCATGGAAAAGAAACTGACCTTTTTCAATTTAATTCGTTGTGATTAGGTCAGAGAGGTGAGATTAGTCAGTTGTGAGACATATTTTATCAGAAAAAATGACAAGACCTGCAGATTACTTATTTTTTCCCCCCTTGAAAGAAAATTGCAGAAATTGTGTGAATTTTTTTTCTTCATACAAACAAAATTTTTTACATTATTGTTATTGAACGGTCAATGTCTCTAGTTTTCAGAAATATATTGGTTTTCCCCATTCTTGTTTTCTTTCTTGCATTTTCCACTCGTTTTTTTAAACCCCGTCACTCAGCCCTGACCTTGCAGTAAAAACAGTGATAGTTGGCAACACTGTTTTGTGCGTTTCCTGTCGAAAAAAAGTTTCAGGTTTCGTTGATATTTATTTAGAAAGTGACGACAGGAGGTCCTGCAAAATTTCAACTCTTGAAAGTAAGTACTTTTCCATTTACCTTACTTTTAAAACTTAGCGTAACTTTGGTGACACCCGTAACACAAAAAAGGGATTTTTCAGTATATCTCATTTTTTTTCTCCAACATTTGGAAGATATTTTTTTTCCTGTGTCTAGATGTCAAGTAAGACTTCAGAGTATTTTTTTCCAATTTTTATGTTAGCAATCAGTGAGAAAAATGTGTTACGGGTGTCACGAATGTGACTCCATGTGACACCCGTAACACATCAATGAATTGAAATCTGAAAGAATCTTATTGAAGCATCCGTCTAGATTTCACAGCGGTTCGAAAACCTGCTTTCAGCACTGCGCCAACACCATCTGCCACTCCTTTCTGGTGGCTGGTTGCCTAAAACTTCCAGGTTCTTATTGAGCATAAAGGGCATTTGATAATGTGTATCTATTTTTGAACTGGACAAATGTAGGAACAGTACCTGTTACTACATTTGTCAGTTATTCTCAGGTATTTGAGAGAGATGCGGCCTTCGCTTGAAAACCTGGGAAACTTTACCGATGGAGCCTCATCTCAGTTCAAAAATAGATACACATTATCAAATGCCCTTTATGCTCAATAAGAACCTGGAAGTTTTAGGCAACCAGCCACCAGAAAGGAGTGGCAGATGGTGTTGGCGCAGTGCTGAAAGCAGGTTTTCGAACCGCTGTGAAATCTAGACGGATGCTTCAATAAGATTCTTTCAGATTTCAATTCATTGATGTGTTACGGGTGTCACATGGAGTCACATTCGTGACACCCGTAACACATTTTTCTCACTGATTGCTAACATTAAAAATTGGAAAAAAATACTCTGAAGTCTTACTTGACATCTAGACACAGGAAAAAAAATATCTTCCAAATGTTGGAGAAAATAAATGAGATATACTGAAAAATCCCTTTTTTGTGTTACGGGTGTCACCAAAGTTACGCTAAGTTTTAAAAGTAAGGTAAATGGAAAAGTACTTACTTTCAAGAGTTGAAATTTTGCAGGACCTCCTGTCGTCACTTTCTAAATAAATATCAACAAAACCTGAAACTTTTTTTTGACAGGAAACGCACAAAACAGTGTTGCCAACTATCACTGTTTTTACTGCAAGGTCAGGGCTGAGTGACAGGGTTAAAAAACGAGTGGAAAATGCAAGAAAAAAAACAAGAATGGGGAAAAACCAATATATTTCTGAAAACTAGAGACATTGAGCCGTTCAATAATGTAAATAATTTGTTTGTTTGAAGAAAATTAAAAAAAACTCCCCTGGACTACCTAGGCGTGGAATTACCCTATACACAGTAGAAGTTTGCGCCCGGAATTTAGTTGCATTTTGCATATTCCTAATATTTTGTAGCTTGCACTTATTTAGTTATGATTCAATTAAATACTTTAATCCTGCGCACTTATAGGTGGTTGTGGCTGATATGATTAGTGGTGTTTGCAATTTATCGCTCCTCACCTACGATTGTAATCCTCGCCTTGTTGAAAGGTGCTGTTGGCATGGTCATAAATAAAATCTTTAGGATGCGAAATTCCATTGACTTTCAAAAATTAGTTGCTAGGTATGTTTGTTCTGAGTTGGGCAAAGGAGGTAGTACTTGAACACTACAAGTACTGTACTTGGCATTCGTAATTTTTTTAAATCGCATTTCAACGGTAATCAGAGTGAATTTTCAAAGAATCAAGAACTGAGTACAGGTAGACTACCCCGTTTCCCCAACTCTGGCCTTGTTGCACATTTCAGCCTCAAACCCATTTAAAAGTTATTCAACAGTACAGCAATAAGAAGTAAGTAAGTACACACATCAAAACAAAGAGACGAGTGAACTTTCGGACTACTGATTGAGGAAGAATATTGAAACAATCTCCATGTAGAGAGCCGTTTTAACATCTGATAAGCACTATACGAGGGATTAAACCTGTGTTGTATGCTAATGGATGAAAATAATGAAACAGGTTGGTTTTAATCTTACCTTAAAGCATCAAAGCTGGATCATTTCGGACAGCAACCAGGGAGGGTGTAAATATGGCGGACAACAAGCTTTTCTAAATTCAAATTATAGGTAGCCGGAATGGCTTTTAAAACATTTGAAGATTTGGAAATTGCTGCTGCCACAGACCAGTTCAAGATTGTCAATTACTTAATAGCTATATGGTACTTCTTGTAGCACCATTTATTTTTAAAAATGGTCATAAACAAAGTAAAAACCGAGCAAGTTATTCAGAAAAATTGGATGATTCACTTCAAAGACAAGTAAGTAATTCTTGAACCTTCTGATAATCCTGTAGCGTGAGAACAACACTGTAGGTGTAAAATGAATTTCTTGCAGCGTTGAAAGTGTATACTGTGTAGGAAGTAGGTACCTTTTAAGACAGGGAAATGTCCGAAAAACACCAAAATGTGGAGTTTGATGAATGATTAGCGCAGAGATGAAACGTTTGAAAGTCAATGTTTTTGGAAAAAGTAAAGTTGTATGTTTACTTTTGTTCATAAACAATGAAAACAAACCATGAGCAAACCAAATTCTGCTGTGAATTTTAAATAGAAATGCGTCAAAAATGTCTTTAATACTAGAATTTAGTCCTTCACAGCGTTCAGGTGTAATTATGGACTAATTGTAAGTGTGACCTTCTTAAAAGCCTTGACGCAGTTAGAGCCATTCGTTTACTGCCTTGTCTTACCAGAGTCCCCCCCATTTCAAAAAGAAGGTACCTTCAAGACATTTCCCCTAGAATCACTGGAAGTATTGCCTCTTGAGCTCCCAAACTGTAAAGTATTATGTTTTTCCAATGTTTGTCCATACAAGAGTTGTTCCAAAATTTAAACTGTCGCAAAAAATTTTCCTTTACCTGCTTCAGTTTGATCCTAGAAAGCTCTCACGATCATCTGTGATGTCACCGCTCTTCCTCTGTCAAAACTTGTAAGTCCTTATTTTTCTCTGACTTGGAAACTGATCACAAACAATCGATTGGACTTGGGTGAATTAAATGGACTCCTTAAATGGAATCTAAAAGAATTAGGTAGAGTCGAATAAACTTAGCCCTGTCCAATTAATTTCGCATTTTGGGCCATATGCACAATCGTTAATTACTACTTGCGATCAATAATTCTTACTTAAATGCCGCGGAAATCACATAAAGCGCTGATGCATCAAGATTTGTTCAGTTTTAACTGAGACATGGCCATTCGATAAAAACTGCTTCATGACGAATATCCTTGCCAATATTCCAGACCAATTGTACCTATGCTTGCATGACAGTTATGGAGAGCAAAACTATTCAAATGTCAATACTAACACCAAGTTCTGTGATGCACGGTGGGGTACGAATGCCTCCCCTCCACCTTTATACTTCCATCGTGGAAGAAATAATGATGCATCTGCGCTCATTGTGACATTTTCAGAATTATTTAAGAATTCATGCTCAAAAGTGGAAATTACCAGCAGAGCAACTGACTCAAATGACTGGAATGGACTTAGTCCAATAGCTTCGATTCGTCAAAGTTGACTCGATTGTTCATAATCGGCTGCCAAGAAATTACATCATGCAGAAATAGGTAAAAAGACTTACACTGCACTTACACGTTTGGACAGAAGAAGAGTGCTGATATCAAAGATGGTCATGGAGGGCTTTCTAGAATCAAACTGTAGCTGATAAATGCTGATAGTTGGAGACAGTTAAAATTTTAGAAATGCTCTTTAGCAAATGAACCAGATTTATCTCTGGAATAAACACTGGGAAAACTGAAAGGGGCAACACTTCAGTAAGGATCAGGATCACAGAGGCTTCTTTGAGAGAACAGTCATCAGAGCACTCTTTCACATGGACAGAATGATGACTTGAGTGAAACTGGCAAGTTAAGTCTTAAACAAAAATAAAAAGCTTATTATCACCTTACAAATTAGACATCAACTCAGGATTAATTCAGTAATTTTTGAAATGCTTGGAAAGTCAAAATAGTCAAGCTCTCTTGAAAAAAGAAAGATATGCATTGGCTACGCTGAGTACGCTCTGATGTTTTCTGAACGTCAAATAATAAGGTCTCTGATGAGTGCCGAAAAAACCAAACACCTTGCTCACAGTAATGTTCGGACATTTCCTTGTCTTAAAGTATAAAAATCCTGTGTGGGACAGGAAGCAAACGATTTTACAGCTTGATGGTGCTGGAGAGAAATTAAACTGGATGTAGCAGGAAGCTTGCTTTCAAATCGTGAAAACTATTATTCAACATATAATCAGCGTGGAAGGTAGTACCTAAAGGCTCCTGACAGAGTTCCTGATGAAGTTGTCTCGAGACATGGAAACTTGAGAATAGGTAATGGAGCACATGCCTTCAAGACAATTCTTGGTTTAAAGTAAATTATTTAATCAAACAATACATCCAAGGTGGTTTTTTTTTCCTTTCGGTAACTTTTCCACTGCACAAACATTTCAGAAGGATCAAGGAGCACGCTCATCGGTTAAAGAATTATCTACTTCAGATCACTCAACTTAGGAGATGGACATGAGAAAATCTGTCTCAGGAAGATAGAGTTTGCTGAGAGAGGTCAAATTACAAAATTTTTGAATAAATCACCACAAACATACCACTTTCACTCGTCAAAATGCCAAGAAAGGCGATGAGTTACGGCATTACGAGGCAATAACACGCACTGTAGAATCTGGCAAATTAAATGAAAGCTATGAAGAACTTGAGTGTTTCAATTAGTAGAAACTAAAATTAAGGCTTTGATTGACAGAAAACACGCACAGTTCATGAAGAAATTCAGATTTTAAAGTCTCTGATAGACTTCGAAAACACGCGAATATACATTGCGGAGGGAACTTCGGTTTGTTTTCACAACACAAATCTCTAACCTTAAAATCTCCGAGGCAAATTACGCATGTTTACCAAAGCCTCCGAACTAGATATAGCTCGTTGGTAGTCACAGACAAAATAATGAAACTACCAAATTTATTCATAACGGAGACAAATCCTTATGAAAAACTTACGTTCAATACTCAGTCAAAAGCTAACTCAATCATTATTCGAACATTTCAAACGGCGCACTATGGATCCAAATCGAGTCCTAAGTGGTCAAAAGTACAAAGACATGAGATATCACAAGAATTGTCGATCCATCAAATGATATTCTCCGATAAGTATGGGACAGGCCAGGAATAAAAAACGGAGCCAAATAAACCCCTTAAAATCAACTATAGTATCCATCTAAAATACTAATTTTCCAACTTTGAAAGGATCGAATTTGGACCGCCAAAGATTTGATTTCTGTCCATTGTGCGGCGGACCGAAGAATATCGCGGATTCGATACGGCGCGCGATTCGTTTAGTGACTGCTTAAAGGATAGGGAGACTTTTCGCGTTGCCGCTCCGCAATATATCGAACGAAAGGAATCCACCGAAAAGCAGTACGCGATCATTACGCGCGGAAATCTGACAACGCACGTTTGCGACCAAGCCGAAAATTGTCGATTTTTATGCAGGAAGTTTATGGCCAAAATCGATACAAAACCATAACAAAAACATGCAGTACTTACTGCATGTTAAAAAATTGGGCGATCCAATCATCAGTTTGACCTCCGCAAATTAAGCATCAGCAGCGAAAATGTGCGAAAAACCTACGATGAGCGCTTGACAACGCCAATTTAAGGGCTTTAAGAATAATCAAAGATCATATGTGTACGCGGAAATGTGTAACAAATATACTGTCGAGAGACGCGGGCCTATATCGCAGCTTTTCGATCTTTGTTATCGTTAACTAACCGAATCTTAGAGGTTCCGGGGTCAATATTAGCATTTTCAGTAGTATTCTTTCTTTCGTCTATACAAAAACAAGATGTACCAAGTTTGTGAACATAGTTCAAAGCGATACTAGTCAGAGAGTAGTAAGGACGTAAATTAGAATGATCTTTGATTTGTTACTACTCGCTAAAACCAGTGGCGGCTCGTCAGGTGAGGCAGTGCATCACCTGATTCAAAAAAGGGGGATAAAAGGGAAAAACTAAATAACCATCCCTAAAAGCACATAGAAAACTCTCTAGGATAGAACGATTAAAGTTGCAATTTTTTTTTTTAAATTTCTCGTGAGAGGACTTTTTAATCCCGTCCTCTTTTTTTCGAGATACCCCCCCCCCCCCCCCCCCCCCTAGACGGCTTGACTCCAAAATTCGAACCAAGGCGCACTCTTTTGAACTATAGCTGCGATTGAGAAAAAAACCAAACACCTCCCCTTCTTGGACACAAGTTAACTATTCGCACGCGCCTGTACCGTTTTAGTCTATCTTTAAAAATGAAGGCGCATCTTTAAAAGTGAGACTAACCGGTCGAATTGCGGTAAGTTTCGGGAGGAGTATAAGCTGCGTGAGTTGGGAAGTAGTTAATTGTTCGTACGCGCCTGTACCGTTTTAGTCTACCTTAGAAAATGAAGGCGCACCCATAAAAGTGAGACCATTTCCCGATCAAATAGTCACATCTTCCGGTAGAGGAGGGATACCTGGAGCTGTACGTGCGGCGACATTACGTACCGTATGACCCCTCTTCACCTTTTCCCTCTCTCAGATCGGGCCTCAAGGCCCGGACCAGAGACAAATAGAGACCCCGCACACCTTATGCTTCCCGTGTTAGAAAAGTGAGGCAAGTTTAGTGAACACAGTTTTGTGCGGGAGTCACCGGCTGCAACGATAAACATAGCCTACTGTTGAGTGGTGAGCTCAAAAAAAGGCTGTAATTGGTCCATGGTCCTGGAAACGGAAACAAGTTTTGGCTCATCAGTCAAAGTCAATTTTGTGGGCTGATGTTAGCTGTTGTTTCAAAGAGTTTCGACCAAATTGAGCTAGACAAGTGGACACATGTCTCAAGCTTTGTGCTGGATCTCAATTTGTCTCTGGCCCGGACTCTATTGAAGGTGGTCTATTCTATGATGTTGTCCACCTTTTCTCTATTATTATCCTTTCTTTCTTCTCCACCCACAGGGATCGATGGATCTATTCCTTAAACCTCAACATGCATGGCAATGTTTTGGCACCTATTTAGCTTGCTTGACCCTTGGCAGTGTAAAATAGGAATTCGGCACAATACTTTGGCAGGAATTACTGTCGAACAGCATCTCATTGGCAGATACAGGGGGAGGGGGGGCGAAGGGGGGAATCGCCCCCCCCGTTCGACCAAAAATGGGGGAAAGAGGGGGGAGGGGAGGTAAAAGAAGGGGAAAAGAGGAGAGTAAAATGGAAAAAGGGGTCACCGGGGAGCGAAAATCCCAAGTTTGCCCCCCCTGTTTGTGAGGGCTGGATCCGCCAATGCAGCATCTATTTGGACAGGTTGAATACTCTACAACTTGAGGACGTTTTGGTGCAATGGGGCTGCTGCAAGCATTTCTAACTGATGCATGAACTATCGATTTCAGGACAAAATCCGGAGAAATAAATGATGTTGGTCCTGAAAAAGCTCTGGAATCTACTCATTAATTCAATAAAATCTCTTCAACTTGTGACCTTAATGGCAGAGAAAGATTCTAACTTGCATCTACCTACAGAGTTTTTCATCTAAAGATCAACATTTTAGGCTGCAGCTGCTTACCTAAATTTTATAATTCTTGGATAATTTGAATAGAATAAAAAGGTTATCATGCATCGCCATTTTCGTAATTTTAACCCCGATTTTGGAGCCGTGAGCCATTGAAATTGGTTGAGAATTAGTCGTAATAAATCAAGGCAGTTTCTATCACATACTCCATGAGTGCAAGTAAGATAGAGGAGACGTAACTCTTCTCACTCGCACTCATTGAACATATGACCAAAAATGCCTCAAAAGATAACGACTTTCATTCGATACCGATTTCAAAGGTTGATAGTTTAAAAAAATCAGTAAAAACATAACAAAGGTGTCAATGCATGATAACCTTGTAATTCCACTAAAATTTTTTACGAATCATGAAATTTAGGAAAGCTAACAGAAAGTGCAAGTCAGTATCTCTTTTTACTAAAAAGGTCCCAAGTTTGAGAGTTTTCATTGAATCAATGATTAGATTAAAGAGCTTTTCTAAGCAACTATCGTTGATTCCGCTGGATTTCACTTCTGCATTGATAACTCACTTGTTTGTAGGTATGTTTGTTCTGATTTGGGCAAAGGAGGTAGTACTTGAACACTAAAAGTACTGTACTTGGCATTCGTAATTTTTTTAAATCGCATTTCAACGGTAATCAGAGTAAATTTTTCAAAGAATCAAGAACTGAGTACAGGTAGACTCCCCGTTTCCCCAACTCTGGCCTTGTTGCACATTTCAGCCTCAAACCCATTTAAAAGTTATTAAACAGTACAGAAATAAGAAGTAAGTAAGTAAACACATCAAAACAAAGAGACGAGTGAACTTTCGGACTACTGATTGAGGAAAAATATTGAAACAATCTCCATGTAGAGGGGCCGTTTTAACATCTGATAAGCACTATACGAGGGATTAAACCTGTGTTGTATGCTAATGGATGAAAATAATGAAACAGGTTGGTTTTAATCTTACCTTAAAGCATCAAAGCTGGATCATTTCGGACAGCAACCAGGGAGGGTGAAAATATGGCGGACAACAAGCTTTTCTAAATTAAAATTTAAAGGTAGCCGGAATGGCTTTTAAAACTTTGAAGATTTGGAAATTGCTGCTGCCACAGACCAGTTCAAGATTGTCAATTACTTAATAGCTATATGGTACTTTTTGTAGCACCATTTTTTTTTTAAAAAATGGTCATAAACAAAGAAAAAACCGAGCAAGTTATTCAGAAAAATTGGATGATTCACTTCAAAGACAAGTAAGTAATTCTTGAACCTTCTGATAATCCTGTAGCGTGAGAACAACACTGTAGGTGAAAAATAAATTTTCTTGCAGCGTTGAAAGTGTATACTGTGTAGGAAGTAGGTACCTTTTAAGACAGGGAAATGTCCGAAAAACACCAAAATGTGGAGTTTTGATGAATGATTAGCGCAGAGATGAAACGTTTGAAAGTCAATTTTTTTGGAAAAAGTAAAGTTGTATTTTTACTTTTGTTCATAAACAATGAAAACAAACCATGAGCAAACCAAATTCTGCTGTGAATTTTAAATAGAAATGCGTCAAAAATGTCTTTAATACTAGAATTTAGTCCTTCACAGCGTTCAGGTGTAATTATGGACTAATTGTAAGTGTGACCTTCTTAAAAGCCTTGACGCAGTTAGAGCCATTCGTTTACTGCCTTGTCTTACCAGAGCCCCCCCCCATTTCAAAAAGAAGGTACCTTCAAGACATTTCCCCTAGAATCACTGGAAGTATTGCCTCTTGAGCTCCCAAACTGTAAAGTATTATGTTTTTCCAATGTTTGTCCATACAAGAGTTGTTCCAAAATTTAAACTGTCGCAAAAAATTTTCCTTTACCTGCTTCAGTTTGATCCTAGAAAGCTCTCACGATCATCTTTTGATGTCACCGCTCTTCCTTGTCAAAACTTGTAAGTCCTTATTTTTCTCTGACTTGGAAACTGATCACAAACAATCGATTGGACTTGGGTGAATTAAATGGACTCCTTAAATGGAATCTAAAAGAATTAGGTAGAGTCGAATAAACTTAGCCCTGTCCAATTAATTTCGCATTTTGGGCCATATGCACAATCGTTAATTACTACTTGCGATCAATAATTTTATTTAAAATGCCGGGGAAAATCACATAAAGCGCTGATGCATCAAGTTTTGTTCAGTTTTAACTGAGACATGGCCATTCGATAAAAACTGCTTCATGACGAATATCCTTGCCAATATTCCAGACCAATTGTACCTATGCTTGCATGACAGTTATGGAGAGCAAAACTATTCAAATGTCAATACTAACACCAAGTTCTGTGATGCACGGTGGGGTACGAATGCCTCCCCTCCCCTTTATACTTCCATCGTGGAAGAAATAATGATGCATCTGCGCTCATTGTGACATTTTCAGAATTTATTTAAAATTCATGCTCAAAAGTGGAAATTACCAGAGGCAACTGACTCAAATGACTGGAATGGATTTAGTCCAATAGCTTCGATTCGTCAAAGTTGACTCGATTGTTCATAATCGGCTGCCAAAAAATTACATCATGCAGAAATAGGTAAAAGACTTACACTGCACTTACACGTTTGGACAGAAGAAGAGTGCTGATATCAAAGATGGTCATGGAGGGCTTTCTAGAATCAAACTGTAGCTGATAAATGCTGATAGTTGGAGACAGTTAAAATTTTAGAAATGCTCTTTAGCAAATGAACCAGATTTATCTCTGGAATAAACACGGGGAAAACTGAAAGGGGCAACACTTCAGTAAGGATCAGGATCACAGAGGCTTTTTTGAGAGAACAGTCATCAGAGCACTCTTTCACATGGACAGAATGATGACTTGAGTGAAACTGGCAAGTTAAGTCTTAAACAAAAATAAAAAGCTTATTATCACCTTACAAATTAGACATCAACTCAGGATTAATTCAGTAATTTTTGAAATGCTTGGAAAGTAAAAATAGTCAAGCTCTCTTGAAAAAAGAAAGATATGCATTGGCTACGCTGAGTACGCTCTGATGTTTTCTGAACGTCAAATAATAAGGTCTCTGATGAGGCCAAAAAAACCCAAACACCCTTGCTCACAGTAATGTTCGGACTTTTCCTTGTCTTAAAAGTATAAAAATCCTGTGTGGGACAGGAAGCAAACGATTTTACAGCTTGATGGTGCTGGAGAAAAATTTAAACTGGATGTAGCAGGAAGCTTGCTTTCAAATCGTGAAAACTATTATTCAACATATAATCAGCGTGGAAGGTAGTACCTAAAGGCTCCTGACAGAGTTCCTGATGAAGTTGTCTCGAGACATGGAAACTTGAGAATAGGTAATGGAGCACATGCCTTCAAGACAATTCTTGGTTTAAAGAAAATTATTTAATCAAACAATACATCCAAGGTGGTTTTTTTTTTCCTTTCGGTAACTTTTCCACTGCACAAACATTTCAGAAGGATCAAGGAGCACGCTCATCGGTTAAAGAATTTATCTACTTCAGATCACTCAACTTAGGAGATGGACATGAGAAAATCTGTCTCAGGAAGATAGAGTTTGCTGAGAGAGGTCAAATTAAAAAATTTTTGAATAAATCACCACAAACATACCACTTTCACTCGTCAAAATGCCAAGAAAGGCGATGAGTTACGGCATTACGAGGCAATAACACGCACTGTAGAATCTGGCAAATTAAATGAAAGCTATGAAGAACTTGAGTTTTTCAATTAGTAAAAACTAAAATTAAGGCTTTGATTGACAGAAAACACGCACAGTTCATGAAAAAATTCAGATTTTAAAGTCTCTGATAGACTTCAAAAAACACGCGAAATATACATTGCGGAGGGAACTTCGGTTTGTTTTCACAACAAAAATCTCTAACCTTAAAATCTCCGAGGCAAATTACCCCTGTTTACCAAAGCCTCCGAACTAGATATAGCTCGTTGGTAGTCACAGACAAAATAATGAAACTACCAAATTTATTCATAACGGAGACAAATCCTTATGAAAAACTTACGTTCAATACTCAGTAAAAAGCTAACTCAATCATTATTCGAACATTTCAAACGGCGCACTAGGGATCCAAATCGAGTCCTAAGTGGTCAAAAGTACAAAGACATGAGATATCACAAGAATTGTCGACCCATCAAATGATATTCTCCGATAAGTATGGGACGGGCCAGGAAAAAAAAACGGAGCCAAATAAACCCCTTAAAATCAACTATAGTATCCATCAAAAATACTAATTTTCCAACTTTGAAAGGATCGAATTTGGACCGCCAAAGATTTGATTTCTGTCCATTGTGCGGCGGACCGAAGAATATCGCGGATTCGATACGGCGCGCGATTCGTTTAGTGACTGCTTAAAGGATAGGGAGACTTTTCGCGTTGCCGCTCCGCAATATATCGAACGAAAGGAATCCACCGAAAAGCAGTACGCGATCATTACGCGCGGAAATCTGACAACGCACGTTTGCGACCAAGCCGAAAATTGTCGTTTTTTTGCAGGAAGTTTATGGCCAAAATCGATACAAAACCATAACAAAAACATGCAGTACTTACTGCATGTTAAAAACAACAACAAAAAAAGATTTTGAAAAAAATAAAAATCTGACTGTACTCTCGTGAGGCTCCTGGCAACGCAATGGTAGAATCCAAACTCGGTACTACAGCTGTGAACCCCCCCCCCTCCCCCTTCTCTCCTCACAGTTGAAAGGGCCCCAAAACCCAATGTTTTCTCCAGACCTCCAAATGTTTTCCCGGCGGTCTTACGCAAAGTTTTTCCAGAAGTAACCCTCGTGACTGTCAATAGTGGCAACAACGCATTCTCTCCATTTAAACCTGGTTAAAAAAATCTATCTTCAGGGGTTTAATCGATACTTTCGCATTAGTTTAAAAAGGCAAAAATAATTGATCGAGCCGCCGCCGCGCCGCGGCCCTGCAATCTTTGATAGCACGGTTTTGCGGTTAGTCTTGAGGTGCTATGTATTCATCAAATTGATTGAGACTTTTGAGACCCCGCGGAGATTTCGGAGTCATGGTTGTATTTGGCTTTCAATTAAAAAAGGGTTTTAAAGAACGTAAACAACGAATTTCGGTTTAAAATATGAACCAAATACGACTTTTGCTTCATTATATTGAAGGCATTCCACCGAAAAACGTTATAAGCGACAAAAAAATCGAAAGGGGGTTTTTAGCGGAAAAACGTTACATATCCAGAGCTGAATAAGGGGACTCACTCTGGTGACAAAATTCCAAACCCATAGTAGGGAAAAACGACACAAAAGTATTAAGCGAAAGACATAAGCGCGTAAGGCGTAAGTCACTAATTTTTTTCATTTCCCCGAAAGTTGTGCAAAGTGGATATGTAACGTTTTTCGATGGAGCCCTTCATATTATGCGGTGGCCTTAATGACCATCATACTAGCCGATCGAAATTTGGCCAATGTCTTGGCTAAACTCATTTAGTATAGAGGGATCAGTGTCATACCTGCTATCCCACAATAACTGCAAAAATCCCTGTGATTTTATTAGCTTTTGTATTGGTAGCATAAAATCTATGACCCATGAGTTAACGTGGGTATATGAAAGGGCTACAGCAAAAGTAGAAGTTAGGAAGGAGTGTTGATTTTTTTACGTGATGCTTCAGCTTAGATTGTATCCGACGGTGATTTCAGCCAACCTGCCATTGACGGCAATACAGCTTTATATTTTTTCTTCTTTTTTCCTCACAAGAAATCTGATTAGTTTTATGAGATGTGGCAACGCCGCTTTGTTTACTCATTCACCAGCAAGGAGTGGCGTGAATGGAGTAGCCTGCATGTCGCCTCGCATGGTCATCCGCTGCGCCGCGCCATGTTGCCAAACTGGCATTGGGTTTAAGGGAATTCCTGCAAGAGGCAATTTTTATGTGTGCTCTATAGTAAAATTCTCAGCCACTGTACAACTTCTAAAACAAATTTTTGATGTAAGTACGAACTTTAAGTTTGAATTTCTCACATTTTTGTTTATGAACTTTAAGTTTGAATTTCTCACTTTTTTGTTTTTGAACTTTAAGTTTGAATTTCTCACATTTTTGTTTTTGTTTTTGTTTTGTTTTCCTTTTTTTTTTAATTCTGAGGTTTTAAACAGGTATTTTAATGTAACACTATGTTGCCCACATTTTTTCGAAGGATGATTAAAGAACGGCTCAGAAATTATCGGCAAAAAAAATTTTTGAGAAGGAAATTTTCCTTCGAAGAGATGGCCAATGGACCAATTTCAGTCGCCAGCCTTTTTTTTTTTTAAATTCGAGGAAAAGAATAACAAGAGTAAGTTTTTAGCCCTGGTTGAAACGAGGACAAAGTTTAACGTCAACTTAAAATGAAACTCAGTTAATTCTTTGGCTTTAGAGGGCATAATTAACATCAGATAAATTTGTGTTAGCAGGACTGTTTTCCATACAGTAATGTCACATCCGCGTAATTTTATACAATTTTGGCAATGAGGATTCGATTCAAGAAAATAAACCCCATTTTTTTTTTCTCACGCATGTACCTAATAGAGCTCAGATGATTTTTATATTTCTTCCATATTATTAACTTCGGAGCAAATGAAATGAAGGGAAAAGGGCAGAAAAAACAGCGTCAAAAATCGGGGAGAAAATGAAAGGACGATTGATTTGAGCTGACTACATTATGGTCTGAAATCGTGATGAAGCATTGGACCAGCCACGATGAGCGTGATGAGGTATTTATAAAATCAGACTCGGGAGGATATTGCTACTGATGGATCCAGGACTTTGGCCTCTCTCTCTGATTTTTTCTCTTTCTCTCTCTCTCTCTCTCTCTTTCTCTCTCTCTTTTTCTCCTCTCTCTTTTCTCTCTCTCTCCCCTTCTTCTCTCTCTCCCTCCCCTATCTATCTTTCTCTTTTCCCCCGCTCTCTCTCTTTCCCCACCCAAAATTTGAAAAGCAAAGTAAGAGAAAGATAGAGGAGCAGGTACGAAAATCACAAGACGGCCCTTGATCCGTCCTGTTCTAGCTCACGCCTTCAAGTGGGTAAAGAGAGAGAAAGACAAATGTCTGCATTTGCCAGAGTGTGCATCTCCTCCGTCTCTCACGCGGCGAATCTTCTCTGCGGCCCTCTTTCCATGCACTAAGCATTAATTTCCTGCACGCTTACAACAGAACTTACAACTGACGGTAGATCGTGAATTATCTGACAATACGCCACTGTACGTAACAACCGTACAATTCCCCTCCTCCCTCCCTTCACCTTTATTCTGAAATGAAAAACTATAATCCTACCGTTTTGCCTCCCGCGTCAATCGTAATGGATAATTCCGTGATCTAGAACTTATATACAGGCAGTCGATGGAATACTCCTACTGTGTGAGTGTGTGTGAGTGTATACATATGTATACGCACTACGCAGGCATAGCCGCCTGTAGCCAGGAATTTCTCCCCTCTCTCTCCCCCCCTCTCTTTCTCCCTCCCTCTCTCCCCCCCTCTCCTCTCCCCCCCCTCCCCTCCCCTCTCCCTCCCCTCCTTTTCCCCCTCTCCTCCTCCCCTCCCCTCCTCTCTCTCCCCCCTCTCTCTTCTCCCCCTCTCCCTCTCTCCCCTCTCTCCCCCCCTTCTCTCTCTCCCCCTCTCTCTCCCCCCCCCCCCTCTCTCCTCTCTCTCCCCTCTCCTCTCTCTCTCTCTCTCTCTCTCTCTCTCTCTCCCCTTCTCTCTCTCTCTCCCTCTGCCAATTTGACTGCATGTGTTGGAAAAAAAACAGAAACGAGGGCTGAAGTCAGGTGACAGCATGTCTATCTCCATCATTTTTCAAAAAATTTGTTCTAATGTGTAAAGAAAAAGAAAGATCAATTTCAGGCTAGGGCTATGTAAGTAAGAGGGCCTTGTTAACAAATTCCGTTATTTTTTCTGGACTATATAAATACACTTGCTTTTAACCAGAGATGAAAATCTTGTTATTATTCTTATTAATCGCAATCGAAGATACTTTCATCTTGTATTTCCTGAAACGTGTTGAATTTCTGTTTTTGAAGAGTAGGAATTTTTGCCCAGAATAATCTTCGTGCGCAGAGGGGTTCAATAGAACTCCAAAATGTCTTCCAAAAGGCAATGCCGTAATACTACGATGACCTTCTATATACCCAGGGCAGCTTTGCCTTTTTTTGCTCGGCTATCACCGCCATTACAATCTCACGTTTAAAAGTATTTTATATGAGGTTGGGAGTGGATGTTGTAATGTTTTAGCGAGCTTATCGTCATTTTTGCAGGTATTTAGATCCGAACCAGCTATTAATGAGCTTGTAGCAAAAGTTTGCGACAGCTCCATTACCATTTAAAACAATGTATTTTGGGCCAAAAGTGCATCTCCAGAACTATGAAATCTTGTCGGAAATTAAAGGCATCCATGTTTTCAGCTCAACGAGTGCTTTCATTTGTTTACTAAAAACAAAACACCAAAATTCAGACCCTTGGAAACACCTCATTGCCTCGCGTAATGATGCCACGCCCCGTATCTATTCTAATACTCTAATAAATATCAAACACTTATTTAAAAGTCCATTATGTTGACGGTGAAATACCGTTGAATTGAGGACATTTGCAGAAGAATAAATCATTGGGCCCCTTCAATTAATGAAGTAGACAAAAACAAGTACCTTCGAGTAGGAATATTTATCTACCCGCATGATTTCGGATAGGCGCGCTGTGTTCTGACTCATTGACTTGGCCTTCAAAAGGGTTAAACTTTTCGAATTGGACCCAAGAAAAGAGCCATCTCGTCCACAAGAGTGGTGTCGATTCCTGAGTTATAGGAAACGCCAGTTGCAGCTTATCCGCCAGGGTCAAAATGAAGCGTTATTTTTTTTTTATTTTTATTTTTTTCTCTCGCGTGAATACTCTCGTTGATGGGCTTTGTAGCCATTTGGCGAGATTTTAATGGATATTGAAGTTCAAAAATGATTCTACACGTGAACAAAAATAAAGAACCTTTCGCAGTCAAACGATATGACATCACATAAAGATATTCCATAATCTGTATTATTTTTGCTTTCCGCGTTGAATTTGAAAAATACATTCAGCAGTTGTTTGTAGCGCGGCGCTACAAAAATAGGGTAGATAGCCATCACACTCGTTTGGTTGTTATTAGCTGTGACGCTGCTCGCGTAACAAACTATATCACTATCATTCTCTCGTTCCCATCATGTCTTGTCTGCAGTCAACTCTATTTATTGGCGAATTTTGTAGGTACACGGGGACTTTTACTAAATTAGACATTTTCTTCTCAAAATCTCATTTAAATGACTTATTGGGAAAATCATTCTTGTAAACAAAAAACAAAGAAAAATCACAAAAAATGTCTCTCTATGTACTATTTTAGTGATGAGAGTGAGATAGCATACATAGGGGTGACGTGATAGCAATAAGAGAGATAGTTTCGAATGCTCAACGAATTCTTTCACCAGATGGATGAGTCATCACTCTAAAACCGTCTATCCATACCAAACGGCAGCCCTGTTGATGGGGGGGGGGGGGGGGTTAACAATGTGGCATAGCTTCAAATTCATACCGCATATAAAATCTTTGTTTAAAACCACCTGAGTTACGTTTCTAATTCAATTTCGCTAAAACAAGACTAACAATGGACGCAACGGCTCGAATTTTCAGTGAAATTGGAGAAGAGGTCGTTTTAAGTACGTATACATATTTGGCTGATTTTCCTCGTGATAATGTAGCACGTTATTTCTAAATCAGCTCGCCAAAGATGTACTTAATCTCAGGCTCCGAGAGGCACTTTTTGGGGGGCCTCCCGATTCTGATTTCAGCCCTCATCTAATTCTCCTCGGTCAGGCGAGGTGCGGTGACCTTGGCACGTAATCAGCAGAAAAAAAGCTATGTTGCGCGTGAAGAGGGGGTAGAGGAGAGTGTCAGTCGTGTGAGTGTGTATTTTTTTTTCTTTAAATTTATTGTGGTCCGTCCGTCGCGTCTAGCTAGCTTAGTCCCCCCCCCGGTTAGTTGAAGTGTAATGCAATTATGTCTAATGGACCAGTCCATAAAAACGTTAGGTAAATAAATGGCTCGTTTGATGTGCTAACCACTTTCCATTTTTCTTTCATCCGACGCGACGCGACCCGAGTTTCCACACACAGCGCCACGCAAAAGCTGCAATGGTGTGAGTGCATGCGCTCCCCCTCGCTCTCCCCCATCAGGGATGAGGGAAAGGATGGACTCTCTCTCTCTCTCTCCTCTCTCTCTCTCTCTCTCTCTCTCTCTCTCTCTCTCTCTCTCTCTCTCTCTCTCTCTCTCTCCTCCGTAAGTAAAGTAAGTACGCGCGAAACCAGTCTGCGGTGACAAAAACACGCGTCTTGGGAAGTCTTCCTTGCGCAATTAAAGGTATCCTCCTTGATGATTTATATCCGTTCTATTCGAAATTGAGGAATCTACAAAGGTGACATGCTATCCAACCAGATGTCCAGATGATCAGCTTGGGTGTGCGACCAGGTTCATCGACCATAACTGCTATATCAGCGCACGCGTGACTTAACGGACTGAAGTGCAGGGATGGGGTACACATCTATACAACCAAAAGAGAAGTGCAAGTTTCTTTATTTTAGATGGTTTTGAGATATTAATGAAATTCTAGTGATGACGAAGCAATGGATCTATGACGAAGTTGAATATTGACCATCTAATGTGTATTATACATATACAGTGGCGGATCCAGGTAGAATGGGGCCTCCCATCAATAAGAAGCCTCAAATGTTGCCTTTTTCAACAGATATAACAGCCCATAATTACTGCCTGCGACGCTTCAAGTTTCAAATATCACATGCGTGCCCCCCCCCCCCCCATTCAATTTTTCTGGATCCGCCACACTGATTATATATCATTGCATACATATAAAAAGAGGCGACAAAGTAATTTCTCTCGGTAAAAAATCCCTTCAAAATCAGTCGACGCAAACCCAATTCACGAGCGTACGAAGAGTTATCTTATGAAACTGCTTCTTTTATTAGCTCAATCTCACCGCCGCAGCTTTAGGAGGTTCAATCGATCTGCCTTAGGAGATCGAATGTTCAAGTGTTCAATTTGAGACAAGCATGGACGCCGGCAGAAATTATAACAAGGAGGAGGGAGACCAAACCTCCAAACTAAATGCCAGGGGAGGTAAACCCGCGCGGCGCGGTGCCCATGGAGACGGCTACCATCCGAAAGCGCCAATTCCCTTAAAAGATACGCCAAAAGCGCCAAAAACATACACCAAAAGCGCCAAGGAATTTTTGAAAACGTAGTCCAAAACCGCCAATTTGTTCCGAAATCAATAGTTCAAAAGCGCTGAAAGAGTTAAAAAAAATGACCCCAAAAGCGCCAAGAAAATATTAAAGAGAGAGAGAGAGAGAGAGGAGAGAGAGAGAGAGAGAGAGAGAGAGAGAGAGAGAGAGAGAGAGAGAGAGAGAGAGAGAGAGAGAGAGAGAGAGAGAGAGTTAATTAATGAACTCACCAGTGATTTGTCGCTAGGCGACGGCAATGCAAGAAATCGATGAAAGAGGTGATTGGTTGGCAAAAAGCTCCCAAACATTGCTTCATACATGCAGCAATAAAGTGTAAGAACTTTTACCACCCTGCCCTGTGCAATAGTAAAAATTTGCGTCAGTACGATGAATCTCACATGAAGATCATACATTTATCCACACTTAGGGGGTGTAAATGGCCCCACGTCAAAAAAATGTCAATTTTAACTTAAAATGTAATTGAAAAATAAGTGATAAAAAAATGGTCAGTGTTATTTGCAATTAGGGGGTGTAAATGGCCCCACGTCAGAAAAATTTCAATGTTACCTTAAAATGTAATGGAAAAATAAGTGATAAAAAACTGTCGTGATGTTATTCGCAATTAGGGGGTGTAAATGGCCTTACGTCAAAAAATTTCAATGTTACCTTAAAATGTAATGGAAAAATAAGTGATAAAATACTGTCCGTGATGTTATTCGCACTTACGGGGTGTAAATGGCCCCACTTCAAAAAAATTTAAATGTTAACTTAAAATGTAATGGGAAAATAAGAGATCGTAGGTATGCGATCTCGATCATGCGTATTTGTTTGCTTATCCTGAACTTCTTATTTTAGTGTGAGAGGTATCTCACTCTCTCTATCTCTTCCTTTCCCCTCCTTTTCTCTGTGGCTCTAATCGTCTTCTCCAAAAGTGCTAATACGGTACATCCAAATGCGCCAATTCTGGCGGTTTTGGAGTCTCCATAAGCGCCTAAAAAAATTGGCGGTTTTGGTTTTGACCCTTTTGAGAATTGGCGCTTTTGTACTCTTCCCATGGAGACAAACCGCAGTAGAAAACCTCCAAACTCAAAATTACGACTTCAAAGCGTTGAGTATAGGTAACTTATGCAATTGGAAGTAGTACGAGGAGATAAGCAGCTGTCGCCGTGTAGGTTTTCTCATTTCTTTTTGTTTTTGTTTTTTCTGTTTTCTTTAAATATCACCGTAAAAAGATACAAATCACTAAGTAGAAATTTGTGAAATTGTTGGGCTTAGTGATTAATTTCGGTGTTCAAATGAAGCTCTCGAAGTTTGACACCCACGGAAGCTTACTGTTGCCTTGGTGTGTTAGCGTAAAACTATAAGGTTGAAACTGAAATTGTCGTTTATTTTATGAAGAATGTAGTTGAAAATTAGGGTCAAACCCTTCCTTAAATGTTAGCGGCAAACGCAAATATTTGTGAAACATTGTTTGATGCAAGGCTACGAGCTTTATTTTACATTTACTTCTTATGTCAGATTGGGCTGCCCTCCCCTATGAAAATATTGCGCTCTATCCGAAGGAGGTATGCACAATGCACAATTGACTGTAAGTACTCTACAAGTTCGTGCGTTCCTTTCCATGACTATGAAATATCGAAAGGACGATGATTTTTTTCTTTCTTTTTTTCCCGCCGAAGTAAAGCAAAAATGCTGAACGACATTATAGATCTGGGCGGTATTTTATTAGATTGCTTGGTCATGGAACAAACTTAACTTTTACTTGTGCGGTTACATCATTTTATCTTTACACCAAGAGTTGCCGGACCGATGGAACAAAATCTGCTCAGTTATCATTGACTTTGTTCTGAAGTATATAGTCTGGAGTAATGAAACTAAATCTGATTTCCTAAATTATGTAAGTAGTTATTTCTGCAGCTAAGTGACTGATCCGTGAAGACTCATCATAGAAATCGTCAATTCGGGAAAACTATAAAGTTAGGCTGTTGTTATTGTTTTTTTTGGGGGGGGGAACTTGGCAACTGCGGTGACATTGCTATTAGTTGCACTGTATGTAAGCGTAAGCGCATTCTCTGTTTACATTTTTTAGGTCCTTAAGTTTCAGAATACGCTTATGCGCTACATTGCCGTATCTTATTGTTGCCAAAGCCAAATGACATACTCTCCACATGAATTTGATACGCTGAAATCAAAGTTGATCATAATTTTTCATTAAAGTTGCATTATCTTTAACTTCGTTGATGACATTTTCAATCTTCTAAAAGCAACTGACTCATTTTTGGAGAAGAAAAGAGACATTTCTCGGGCAAGACTTCAACCATGGGCGCATACAGGAATTTGTATTTCTCTCTCTCCTCCCATTTGATAAACGCGTGTTTTAGAAAAGGAAGAAGATCGATAGGGCCTTCAGTCACGTGATGGCCCCTTCTGCTAATTTTTCTAACACATATGTGTTCAAATGGCCGAGCAGAGAGAAAGACAAATTCCTACATCCACCTGTTACTTTCAAACACCGTGTTCAAAAGTGAGAATTTGTTTTTTTTTTTTTTTCAATCTTTTGACCTGAGATAGAAAAAATTGTGGCCAAAAATTAAAATCAGTGAAAAAATTTCATGAAAAAGCATCGTTTGCGACCTTTCAAGCTTCATTTCAAAATTTCAAATGACATTCCTAAGTTTAAATTCCTTGTTTAAAGTTTTCTCAGTGTTTTAGATTGGTACATATTGAAAGTTTATAAATGATGAACTGGTTTGAAATTTACTTTCTGATTTTTGTCCGCACTTTTTGACGATCTCAGACCCAGTGTTGCCAAATTGGGGTGAAAAAGCCGTACGCTTTACATTGATTTAAATGGGGACGATACGGCTTTTTACCCTCGATCTGGCAACGCTGCTCAGACCATAGTGCAGCGTTATCATGAGAAAGAAAAACAAACAAAAAAACATAAAACCAGATTCTTTATTCACTCAATGTTAAAGCTACAGGTGTAATGGAAATATGGTAACACTGTTACAACAGGTTTTCATTTACATCATTCTTTTGCGGTTACCGCAATTAATTTTTGCTGTGATCTAACACCGGTTCCTCTTTCTCATTATTTTCTTCTCCGTGCGAACCCACATTGTATGATCTCTAACAGCCGCAAGAACAAGAAGATTTTCGACCTTGGACGCAAAGACTCGATGATCTTAACTTGATATCAGCATCAGCACAAGGTTTACGTTCACTGAAAAAACAAAGTTTAAGTAGAGCCGAAGCAGCTTTTTAAAATAGCTTTGCAGAGCAAAAGTCCTAGCTAGCTACCAGAGCAAGTTATGTGGTTGTCCTGAAGTACTACTTCGGTAGAGCTAAAGCAAGAAAAGAGGCTGTTACTCTAAAGAAGTAGTGCTTTGGTACTCCTGCAACTTTCTCCGGTACAGATTGAACTTTTGCTCTACGAAGCTATTTTAAAAAGCTGCTTTGGCTGTACATAATATTAGTTTTTTCAGTGTTACTCCTAACGTCAGTCCTCAGTCCTGAATAAAAGTGGGGCTAAATTTCTCTCGGGAAAGGTTTGACGACTGGTTCTTATACGCGTCATTTATAATTATTTTGATTAGTTATATGTGTATTTTAAAGAGAAGACAGTGTGATAGCGAACTAAATTCTGTCCGCTACAAGTATAAAGGTAAAAATATAAAATACTATCAAAAATGTGTACGCAGAAAAATTGACGTGACCGATTTCTTTCGGTTGACATGAGCTGTGCACATACCTATGTTTAGAAAATAATCCATTGAATTAGAAAAGTATACCATTTTGTGTTGCTCTTCCTTTTTCCAATTCACTCAAATATATTTGTTTGAATGAGTTATCCAGTGGCGGCCCGTGCAATGTGGCAACAACGTAATCCTTCCATTTAAACCAATATAAAACAATCGCTCTCCAGGATGTGCAATTGCACCCCCAAGATATCGATATTATTGCATAGGTTTAAATGACAAATAAGCATAGTTGCCAAATTGCACGATCCGCCACTGGAGTTATCTGAAATTAATGGCTCGAGTGGTAGAAACCGACCTTTTCTTATCTTGTTTTGTACGCAGAGATAACTCCTCCCATTTACATACGTGCATTAGAAAAGGACGGAGATAAGTGTTAAAGTGGCATGTGACGATTGATCCCCCTCTGCTATCCTTTTCTAACGCACGTTTTCTAATGGCCGAAGGGAGAGAAAAACAAAATTCCTGTATCCGTCTCCATGACTCTAAGTTTGTTCCATCGATTGATCTGTTGACAGTTAAAACTCAAATGTTTATGCGACAATTTTTTTTTTTTTTTTTTTTTTTTTTTTTTTTTTTGGCACTTATAGCGTAGAAGGAGAGAAGAAGAAGGAAAGATGAAAGAGGAAAGAATCAGATCCATGTCTTTCCGAGGTGACAAGATCTGAGGCCGTCAAATCTTGCCACCTCGGCCGATATTCGAACCCGGGACCTCTGGGTTAGCGGTCAGTTGCGCTAACCGCCAGACCTCGGAGGCCGACTACTGATATTAGAGTTGAGAAGGGATCGAAACATCCGCAATCTCAAAATAAATATAGTTGGTTTGCTTCCGCAGTCTGAAAAGCGGGCAGAATCGTTTTTTTTCGTTCAAGCATGCTTCATGCAAATGTCAGACTATGAAAAGTTGGAGGAGAAAATGGTCAACCCTTCTTGTGTTTGTCTCTCATAGTATGCGGGCCGGTGATCCCGCACGGTTGTTGTTGTTGATTTTTTTATTATTATTATTATTATTATTATTTTTTGTCAAGCGCAGAGTCTTCACGTTCCTTCATAATTCATGCAAGCGTACTTACAGCTAGCATACAGCCACAAACTTTGTTCGTTATCACCACTGACATGCGGGATTGCGGGACCTTTGAATATTTAATTACTCCACTCATTAGGTTAAACCTGTGCCTTATTCAAGCGCGCCTGAAGGATACTTTACGACAATGTTTCTGGTCGCAAAGGTTTAATTATTATTTGCTGATAGTTAAAATTGCGTACATAACCTTTGAAGTTTCTCTAACAAGTGGCAATACTAAACAACTTACCGTATTTTAATGGTACTCAAATAACGAGGGAAGTTCTGAAGATTAAAAATTCTTGCAAAATACCGAAAATATTTTGATTACACAGCTAAATACTGATACATCGTTTGAAACCATATGGTGCGGATTCTTTATAACATCTTTTTCTTATAAGTTATTGAGTTTCTAGATTGGGAGCAATGTTGTGACATCCCATTCTGTTTACTTTAAATTAATTAAATTCCTGAATTCGCAAAAACTGAGATCAAAGCATGCAAAATATTTTAATGAGAATTTTACAAAATTTGTGCTTTGCGAAAGAAAGAAGAAATGAGACGCGAAAACCGAATTCGTAATGGGAAAAAATGTTGTTTCCTTTTAACTGGTAAAGCTGACCAAATTCTGAAACAGAGAGAGAAAAAAAAAAATCTGTTTTACGTTTATAGAGCGACAAGTCCATTGACGCCACCCCAATACAGGCATTTACCTTTCTCTCTCCAGCAGCTTGTACGCTTGTGTTTAGAATAGGATAGAAGAGGGGGCCATCACGTGACTTTTGTCCAAATCTCTGTCCTTTTCTAACACTTACGCATTTAAATGGGAAGAGAGAGAGAGAGAGAGAGAGAGAGAGAGAGAGAGAGAGAGAGGGGGGGGAGAATTTTCGCGCGTGAAACGGCAACGAGCGCTTTAAGTTCCCTGACCGTAGAGATACACATTTGCACGATAAAAATGGTCAAGAAGACAGTTTGGCGTCTCGGACAGAATAATATTAACCGAATTTAATATATTGGAATCTGTTCCGATATATTCTCATGGAAATTAGAAGCCTCTCCTGAGCATCCTGATCGGCGTATTTACGAAGATGGTTAAAATGTACCGCTGCTTTAATCACTAATGGACCTGGACCCAACACTCGTCAAGCTGGTTCGGCCGCTATATATATGTATATATAAAGAGGAGGCTTATAGTCAAAGCCAAGCGGGAAGCGGACCTAGCCGAGCGAAATCGAGCTCATGAAAATGAAGCATTGCAACCCCGACACCCCCGTCTTATCTTGGGACGCCTTTCAAAGTGCACGTATCTCTTAAGTGGCGAAGCGGGGAAAAGGTGAGGAATGAGGTGAAGTTCATTTTTATGGGACGACAAAGCAACAGGAGCCAGTTTCAGTTCTATCCCGGAATATTTATTTTGTTCGCAATAGCCGGGTGCAGGAATATCTATAGCGCACTGTAAGTAAGGTGCATATTCCTATGATAAAACGAGCATTGCCATATCGACTAATCTTGATAATTTAGACAAGGAAACCGAGGCTCGCCCTCGATTTTGACTGAGGTCCCGAGAGATCCTCCGATATCCTCGAACGTATAGGAGATGTGAAAATAAATATTTTAGTGGCAACAAAAGCATCTGAATTTCCACGGTAAATATTATTGAAGAATGGAACTAACCCTTTCAAACCTGAAAATAATTTTTGTTCAGGAACGGATATTTGGCCATCATAGCTGATCTGGGAACAATTTATAAAACGATATGCATATCTTATTTTCATTTTCTCCATAAAATTCTATGTATTTCAGATGTACTATCGACGAATTAAAGATTGTCGCGAGATTTTCACACATATTCAGTTATGGGTGGGAGTGTGGGACTGATCTGCTATACGGCTTTCCCGCACCAACCGCACTGGCCTCTCGCCTGGAAGGTGTGAGGAGCATGAAGCGTGGCCGAACCGGAACCTTGAAGGCGCAACTTAGCTCGTGAAAATCTCGTGACAATCTTTAATTCGTCGATAGTACTTACATTAAAATGTACACCACGTATAAAAGGGTTAACAAGAAAGCTATACGAGTCCTTAATCTGCGTAAACTATATAAATACTGAGCAAATTTGTTTACATACATTCTTACCCACAACCATTTAATTCATTTCGCGCACCTGATGCTGAGAAACTTTTGTTTGATAAATCTAAACTTGTGGAAAATTGACCTATCTTGTAAATTATATAAGAGTTTTCTTTCTATATTTCCACAGAAAAGTCGTACGTTTTTCAGAATCGTCTATAATTCTTTGGTCCTGAATTGGTTTGTATAAAACGCCTAAATGTGGCAATCCGGCAATCTGGGAAGTATACTGGCACTTGAGTCTTGCGAGAATTAATCTTCGCATGATTCACGACCGAAAAGAACGTAATTCCAGAAAAGTAATTGAGGTATTATAATTACGAGATGTGCATTTATGTCCTTAACCCGTCCGGACAGGAGTGGCAATTTACAGAGATCCTCAACATGATCGGATACAGGAATTTGTTTTTCTCTCTCTCCTTCCATTGGAACACGTGTGCTAGAAAAGGATGGGGATAAGGGCTAAAGTCACGTGATGGCACCCTTCGCTATCTTTTTCTAACACGTGTGTTAAAATGGAAGGAGAAAGAGATAGACAAATTCCTGTAATCCACCCATGATCCTCAAACGTGTTTGTGAGATCAGTTGGATATTTATTGAAAAGTCCAAGTTATCGGGACAACGTCCAAGAGCCTCGATCCGATCGTGCGTTTGCGGTCGGGGAAATGGTCCAGACATTCTCTTTCCAAAGATGATAGAATATAAACTCCATTGGCGCGGCTTGGTGAAATGCAATGTGCCGCCATCAATTAACCCTCTGGTGCATGGTGTTACCCTCAGATAACAACAAAAATATACCTACTTGTAATCTTATGGAAATTGAAAAAGAAAGAAAGAAAGAAAGAAAGAAAGAAAGAAAGAAAGAAAGAAAGAAAGAAAGAAATCATGTCACTTGCATATCATTGGACACTGGAAAAATATTACTAACGGTACGACAATACATACAGAGATAGTACAATTATCAGAATTCTTGTGTTTGTACCATAGTTCTTGAAAATTTTAAGGAAATTCTAGTTCTATGACCATTTGACCATATTCTGGTATTAAGTACTAGACTTTCTGTCGTTCATCACATATCGTTGTGCTTCCGGTAATATGACTAGAGTCTGGTATCATAACTATATCGCTGTTTTTCAGTGGAGGAGTACCAACGTCCAGCAAGGCCGGCTTTTGGCACCTAAATTGGTCAAAATTTAAATCGGTCTAAAAGTTCGGGTTAAACGAATTCAACAAGAATTTCAATAGCATTAAGAGAGCAGTAGAGCACCAAATGGTCCATGAACAACGGCTCAGACCAGTAGGTACAGCGCTGAAATCGTTGCGCCTAATATAGTAAAAAGTGGTTCATCAATTCCCTGATTTGATTTTGTTGGGTTCCCAATCTGCATGAAGAAGATTACTGCCCTACGGGACTAGCCTGGTTTGTATGGACCAAGAAATGGATCATTTTATGAACCACCCAAGGCTGCTACTATATCTCTTCCAAAAACAATGTGTATTCATGTATGATGTATTTTCCAAAAAAACTTTACACCAAAAGTCAAGTAAAACCCGGCCAAGATTAAAAAAATGTTTCCCAACTATATTAACGATGGCTCTCTTTTCCACCGCCCAAAGGGCATTGATATTAAAGATAGCCAAGTTTAATTTCCACCGTACTCTCTTCTCTATTCTCTTCAACAGAAAAATTTAATCCTACTTATCTTTAGCAATAATAATGGCTCTTTTTCAACCGCCCAAAGGGCATGATATTAAAGATAGCCAAGTTTAATTTCCACCATACTCTCTTCTCTATTCTCTTCAACAAAAAAATTTTAACCCTGTCTCCCTTTTTGATATTTCGCCTGGTACTCATTCTTAGCGTGCATCGACATTGCATACGTTTGAAAATGAAGGAGTGACAGCACGGAAAGCCGACACCGCTTCGCAGCGCGGCTATGGAGGTTCTTGCCTTATTGTTTGATTAGTCCCTCAGATATTGCTGTTATAACACAGGGGTCTAAGCATCTGCTTAGAACGAATTATTTTTAATTCTGTTCAACGACCCGAGACCAATCAATGCCACGTCCAAATTAAGAGAGAGAAAAAATTACCGAAGAAACAATTGAAACGAAGTTTACTTCAAGAAATTGGAAGAAGATTTTGAGGAAGGAAGAAGCCAGAAATTTGGGGCCGCGACATGAGGGTATTTCACAGGGAACTTAAAGTCACATTGTGAGAAAAGTAGTTGAGTTGAATGGTGGAAAAAGAGTCGCGGCCCAAGTTTCTGGCTTCTTCCTTCCTCAAAATCTTTTTCCCAATTTCTTGAAGTAAACTTCGTTTCAATTGTTTCTTCGGAAATTTTTTTCTCTCTCTTAATTTGGACGTGGCATTGATTGGTCTCGGGTCGTTGAACAGAATTAAAAATAATTTGTTCTAAGCAGATGCTTAGACCCCTGTGTTATAACAGCAATATCTGAGGGACTAATCAAACAATAAGGCAAGAACCTCCATAGCCGCGCTGCGAAGCGGTGTCGGCTTTCCGTGCTGTCACTCCTTCATTTTCAAACGTATGCAATGTCGATGCACGCTAAGAATGAGTACCAGGCGAAATATCAAAAGGTAGACGGGGTTTAAATTTTTCTGTTGAAGAGAATAGAGAAGAGAGTATGGTGGAAATTAAACTTGGCTATCTTTAATATCATGCCCTTTGGGCGGTTGAAAAGAGAGCCATTATTATTGCTAAAGATAAGTAGGATTAAATTTTTCTGTTGAAGAGAAAGAGAAGAGAGTACGGTGGAAATTAAACTTGGCTATCTTTAATATCAATCCCCTTTGGGCGGTGGAAAAGAGAGCCATCGTTAATATAGTTGGGAAACATTTTTTAATTTTGGGCCCGGGTTTTACTTGACTTTTGGTGTAAATTTTTTTTGGAAAAAGATATCACGGTCCTTTTTGGGATACACTACTTGGATCATTCTGCGGCTTGACCATAGAAGCTGTGTTCAGATGCTAATCATGGAGGTTGATTGTAGGTAAAACAGACTGAAATTGAATATTAAGTAAATACCAGTCTCTGATCGCAACTATGCGTAAGAGTTTTTGTTTTTTTTTTTGTTTTTTTGGCGGGGAAAGTTTTTAAAACCTGACCTTTTGAAGGTTCTGTGTGGGATTCCCCCTTTACATCACCAAATTTTATAGTGGCAAACCCACTTAAACCTCTGTCGTATCGTTTCTATGCCAAAATTGCTAGCCTGGTTGAGTTATCCTTCAGGTTTCAGGTCATTGTTTTGCGTAGATACCTACTTTGATTCACTTCCATTTCTTGTTACACTCCAATTAGAGCAGAGGAAACTATGTGCACAATCACAGTGGACTCAGTGATGGCGTAGCTATGGGCTCCGCCGACCCCGCCGGGGGGGGGGGGGGCGCAATGCATCGGGGAGCGCAAAATTTTTGAGAAGCGAAAGAGGAAGAGCGAAAAGGAGAAAAGGAAAGGTAAAGGGGAAAAAAAGGAAAATAAAAAAAAGGAAAATAAACTGTAGGGAATACCTTACGAACACTTCCTCAAATCATTTTTTCTGGGGGAGCCCCCCCAGCCCCACTAAGGATTTCTGGAGGGGGCCCCCCTAACCCCCTAAAGGATTCTGGGGACCCCCCTAACCCCCCTAAAGAATTCTGGGGGGGGCCCCCCAGCCCCCCTTTAAAATTCTGGGGGAGCCCCCAGCCCCCCCTTTAGAATTCTGGAGGAGACCCCCAGACCCCCTCAGATTTCAAAATTTCACCTCTGGACATAATTCTGCATTCAATCCGAAGAGTTTGCAATTTTGTAGAAAGCTGTAGGAATAGTTGCCTACTTTGTAATTTGAAGGCTAATTGAGCCCCCTCATTTCTTTTTTTATGTTGCTTATGACAGGGTTTAGAGTAATTCCCCAGTATGTTTTATTCTTTGAGCTGTATTCATTCTATTTGTTCTTTGCTCTATTTGTGCATGGGAGTTCGTTTTTTTCCTTAGTTTTTATAGGTGGTCGAAATGTACTGATTCTTGCATTTCCTCCAATCAGTGCAATATTTTGTTCTTTCTTTCAAACTGTGGATCTTCAAAATAATTTTTAGTTTAGTAGATTAACCCCCCTCCAAAGATGTACTTAGGTTGTAGATTGTGAAAAAAAATTTCAACAAAATTCACTCAGCCAGTTTTGATCAACTTTTCTTTATAATTTTAAATTTTTCCCTTGAATATTCTATTTTTTGGTGTGTGAAACTATATTGCCTTTAAACAGCCCAGACTTAAGAGTTGTACCTATATTGTAGTTAAACATTGAAAAGAAATATCTGGCTAGGTGGTTGCAAGCTTTTTGTTGAAATTTTTCATCAAATTTAATTGAGTCATACTTGAATTTCTTTTTCCCAAATGATTATTATGTTTGTTTTTATAATTGCTTAGTTTCAAAAAATGTTGCTCGATTGCACCTATATTAGCCCTTGAAATGGTCTTAAAGGTTGATTATGGTGACTATGTATCAGAAAAATATTTTAGTAGTTGACAGTATGTTGTGTGCACAAAGTATTATCAAAATCCATCCCATTAATGATTGACTTCAAGTTTTCAAATTAATTCCTCATTTTAATTTTTTTTCCAGGTCCCATCCCCTTTTTTGCTTTTTTAATGCACTTGAGGGCTGTATACTGTAACTATAAGGGGTATTTCTTTAGGATACTAGTTACAGATTGCATGTGCTAGTTTTTATCAAAATTAATTGAACCAAACCTGAACTATCCCAAATAATAGGATCATATTTATATTTGCTAATTTTCCCAAATATTTCGCTCGATCGCACCTATATTTACCTCTTGAAATGGTTTTATCCGTTTTTTTTGGTGACATAGAGAGGAAAATATTTAAGTTTGTCGATAGTAGATTGTGTGTACAAAGTTTTATAAAAATTCATCGAGCCATTATTGATTTACTCCAAGTTTTAAGATTAATTTCTCACGATAATTCCATTTCGTGACTTGAGCGCACCTATTTGTTTTTTTTGAACAGTTTTGAGAAATGATATTGTTTTTCTTAATCTCTTTTAAAACCTGATTGGGTAAAAGGTGGTTTTGATTCCAAGACTATCATTTCGAAACTCAGTTTTACAGTTAATGCATCGATGAGACTTAGAACAGCGGAAACTACTCTTTATAATTGTAAACTTTTACTGTTGGTAGGTATGTACATACCTTGTAGTAAATTTTAATTTTCTTATCGTTGTACTTGGACTTCCTGATTACCTGTAGGTACGCACTACTATTCTAAAGAGTGCAGATAGGTACAGTGCGACAAGCACTCGACACAGTATGGAAAGTCTTTGTGTTTGTAGCAACTTATTTGACTAAGCCGTGTCAGGTAAAAAACATTTCAGCATTGTTACTGGCGAGGTTAGTAGAAGGGTCCACTGGCTTGAAAGCCATTTAGCTAAACTTAAAAACAGTGAGAATGAGTCTATAGCCACTGACATTAATTCAACTACGCCTGACAAAAAAATCTGTGCATGAAATTCATGAGTAATATCTGCAAAATTTTAATTTCCGGGCAGCTTGAGTTTGATTTTTAGTGGAATGCAAGCCTTGCCCCACATTTAAGGCTGCGACAACCTTTTCCAGTCAAGCAAAAAATAAGTTTATCACCAATGAAGAACCTGGCATGAGAAATAGGTATTGCTAGTTGCTGAGAACAATGTGTGTGTATACTGCAAACAATACCTGTATTTTTTTGGATTGATTACACGCCCATGGGCATATCATTGAACATATTGATTAATTTAAAATACAGTGAATCATTATTTTCCTTTTATTTCATTCGTATGTATTTAATATTGACAAATGTTGCACCAGAGTAACGCGTCTAGCAAACCCCTTGTAGCTCATGCCCACAAAATTTTCAACATTTAAATAAGTTTGGGTAAACTTACAGCGGTAATTGACACTGCGTAAGCTATGTAGTATCTAAAAATTTGAAGAAGTCTGCTGCTTCATGTAAATAAGAAGTTCTTACTTGCAAAGGAATAACTAAATGAAAATTTTAAAGTACCGCAAGGTTCTTACCTGCAGTGAAAGCTTGCGATTCTAAAAAAATAGTTACCGCTGTTCTAATTTTCTTCATAAATTAACTTTAAAAACTCTTTTTTATGAATGATAGTCTTGGAATCAACACCATCATTTATTTCAAATCTTGTTTCAAAAGTGAGCAAATTTTAATTGGTACTTTTTTACCACGGGGCATATACCTACCAACAGTTAAAGTTTGCAATTCCAAAAAATAGTTTCCGCTGTTCTGAGTTCCATCGATGAATTAACGTTAAAACTGAGTTTCGCGAACGGTAGTCTAAGACTCAAAACCACCATTTACTGCAAATCAAGTTTCAAAGTAGAACATAAGTTGGCTGTTTCACTAGAACACCAAGTAGTAAGTACCTACATTCTTGCTCTCCAACTGTGATTGATACTAGGTGTATACTGAAGTTACTGCAGGCCCAAAAAAACATTTAGACAGAGTGATAAACTTACCCCAGTAATTGATGCTGTAAGCTAGATACAGCTTGGACAAGTCTACTGCTTAATGAAGATAGGGAGTTGCAAAGGAATAACTTTAAAAGTAAATTTTAAGTCAACACAAGATTCTTACCGTAGGGTAGCCGTACTGGAAGCTTGCAAAATAAAAAAAATAGTTTCCGCAGCTGTAAGTTCCATCGATGAATTAACCTTGAAACTGATATTTGCAAATGATAGTCTATGAATCAAAACCAACATTTACTGCAAATCGGTTTCAAAGTAGGACACTAGGGCTCTTACACCAGCAAACCAAGAGTTATGTACTTACATGTTTTCCCTCCAACTGGAATGTGTACACTACAGATGGAGAGACAGAGTACACTGTGATTGTACACAGTTTTCCTCTGCAATAATTGGAGCGTAACAAGAAATTGAAGTAAATCAAAGTAGTACCTACACAATTAACAGGGACCTAATAGATAACTCAATCGTGCTAGAATTTCTGGCGCAGAAATGATGGGACTGCACTGAACTATCTTAGATTTCAGATAAACCTATGATTCAGGTGGGAGTGGGGTGCACCGAAGAAATAAAATACTATCGCACTTTCAAACACCATCAAAATAAGCAAAAACAAATGACAAAAGCAAGAGTACAGAGAGGTTCTCTCCTACCAAGGAGGTTAACAGAGATTGGATTGGATATCTAACTAATTAAACCAAGATTGAAACACTGTTTAGCAGCAGAGGGGAGAGAGTGAAAACAATGCCACTTGTACGTAAACTCCATCCGATCATAAGATGTGATGACCGACCTCTGGCAATTTTATCATCTCTACAGAGACTTACTTATAATGAATCCTTCTCTAAAATTAAAACGAAATGGACTCGTGACTTTTATTATGATTCGTCCGATTTAGCCGTAACGAACGGTAAAACTTGTTGGCATTCCTACCAGAGAATAGAAAAGTGTGTAGGACCGAAATAATTAACACTGTACTAAATACTAAATTGATCAGCCCCCGGGCACCGACGAATAGAGGAAAATAAAAAATAATAATAAATAACAAACAATCACTCAATCTTCATTCTTCTCCTTCCTTCCTTCGCAACGCGACAGACTCTGGCGACAGAACGCTGAACTCGCTGAACGAATCAGAGAGCAGCATGGCGGCTGAGCCGCACCGAATTCAAACATGAACTGTCGTTTTTACGATGATTTTTGATTAAAGATTTTCTCTTAATATGAAACTGATCAGATCAAACTTTGGGCCCGGATTTTAAGTTAGCTCTCTGAGAATCAATTCGTATAAAGTTTTTTAAAAATTGGATGTATCGTTTAAGCTCTAGATGCGAGCAAAATTTCCCATTTCGATGCAAAAATGAAACACTAAAATAGATGTTTTTTGGAGTTTTTTCCCTTTTTTATAATTCCGATCTTTTTGAAATTTCGAAGCGATCGATTCTGATGCAAGACGAATCGATTGATACCGGGTGGTATAGGGTTTTTAAACAGTGGAAGTAGGTCGTTTCACTGATTAAAGTTCCAAAATCACCCATATCGACGCATTTTGCTCTCATCCGTGTATAGTTACTGTCGCAGACGCCATCGTCCTCATCGGTTAGGTTAGGTTAGCTTCTTTGTCTCTTTTGTTTTCTCTCGGTCTTTTTTTTTTTAACTTGGCCGATGGCTAGCGCCATTAACGATATATTTGAACGCTTTCACCGGCTATTTTATGTGTATATGCTCCAAAAAAAAATCGTTTTCGGAAATGTCAATAAAGTCAGAGTAAAACAAAATTCTAGATAATCAGGTATTTTCAGTTCAGTTTTTAGCTAATTGCATAATTCAGTCACACACGAAAGAGTCGAGACACTTATAGAAAGATTTGAATTTGAATACTTACATTGATTAGTACCTACTGTAGAGCGGTTCTGAAAACTCCTCAACTTGCTGTGTAAAGTCTGGACCAATGATTAAAATAAAAAAAATCAATTCTCCCATTTCCCTTTCAAAAGTTCAAAATTACGGCTCACAGCTAAATTTTGAATATATTTAGAGCCATTTATTAAAGAAAGAAAGTTGGTTTGGCGCCCCCCCCCCCACCCCGTAGCTTTGTTTGGTTATGATCGTGAATCTCCTGATACTATCTCAACAATATCTGTAAAAGTTTCTCTCTTCTCTTATATGGGATATAATCCCTTCTACCCATCCCTCGGACCTGTAAGTATCATGACAGACAAATACTGTATTATGCATGTACGATTTAACTACTTTACATTTACTTATACATATGAGTAGCATACACACACAAGGGTGCAGACTTTGATATGTCAAACACATGAAGGAATAAATAATGAACTAGTCATAATACTGTCTTCTGTCTAAGTAGTATGTAAGTATCATAATGAACAGAGATTGTGTCATAAAAGCAATGTAATAGCCTGTAAACTTGTTACCATTTTCGAATAACTCACATGCCGTTAATTTGTCTCTCTCTCTCTCTCTCCTCTCTCACTCTTTTCTTTATCTTAAGAACCGGTTCCACTTTGACTCTACTCAACAGATTAATGTGAATCGAAATTTGCCTCGCAGGAAATGAATTGTTGTTATTGGATTTAGATTTCTCAACTTTAAACCAAATTCAAGGCAAAATCTGGCCCCAAGGTGATTAAGCGACTCTCCCAAAAAAGCATCATCCTTATCAACAGGTCTTTGAGAGAAAGTATGCTCGTAGTAACGGCGAATTTATGAATGAACCGCGATTGTACGCTCCAATAAATTCAAGAGCTTGAAGGAGAGGCAATACTGTCATCGTCGTTTTTTCTTTTCTTTCTTTTCTTTTATGAGTGTCTAAACTGGATTCACTTTGACATTCCAAATTTGGAAAACTTTTTGTTGGAAGTTTATTTAAATTCGTATACAGCATTTGCATTAGCTGCCATCAAAACAAACAAAGGATTGGTTCATCAAGTTTCAAAAGTTAAATCACACAAAAATATATTTTTTGAAAAACAAAAGAAAAGCGCTAAACTAAACCGCATTTATATGTAAGTACATACCTATACAAACAATTGCCTGAGCAGGGGGGGGGGGTCACTTTGTGGCAGTGGCGGATCCAGCCCTCGCGAACGGGGGGGCGAATTTTGGATTTTCGCCCCTAAATGACCCCCTTTTATTGTTTTCGCTCTCGCTTTCCCCCTTCCTCTCCCCTCTTTTCCCACTTTTTGGGCCGAACGGGGGGGGGCGATCGCCCCCTTCGCCCCCCCCTGTATCCGCCAATGCTTTGTGGTTTGCTTTCTTATTTTGCGTATTGGTATGAGCGTGAACATCAGTGGTGTCGCATGAGATCATGGCAATCCAGCAATATATTGCGTCCATTTAAGCCCGTATAAAATATCGATTTGAGTGATTGCATAGTGCACCACCTCCAATATTTCGACCTTTTACATGGGTTTAAGTGGACCCAATACAAAATTGTCAGATTGCACGTAACCGCTATAGGTGAATTAAACCGTTATTGTTTCAGTTTTGCTTCACTCTGATGAGCATAGAGGTACCTACTTCTATCCGCAGGCGGATTCAGCAATTTGGCAACTGCGCATTCTTCCCATTTTAATGTACAAGAAACAATCGATTCTTGAAGGGTTTATAGCACCGCGACAAATCGATTATTTCTCATGCAATCAAATGGGAAGAATACACTGTTGTCAAGATGTATGGATCCGCCAATGCTTCTATCCTTATTGAATCTGTTCTACCGACAGTCCTATTACGGTTATTAATCAAAACAATCGCTCTTCCAGATGATTCAGCGATGCGATGCCGATGGGAATATTTTAGGTGTGCAAACATGGCTAAGACGATTAGGCAGAGCTGTGTTGCAAACCTAGCTGATGCAACCTTAACAGCTAAATGAGCCCCCCCCCCCCCCCCCCCCCCCCCCCCCTGGGGGGAGGGCTAACCCCAGGTGGTTTCTTCGATAGAGGCCTCCTCTTATAATTTGCGCACATCTATCAGAGCCTACATATATTTGTGCGGCACATTGTTGGTTATAAAACGAAACTTCTTGCTTTAGTTAGGCTGACAACATTGGTTGACGGAGAAATTTTTCGTAAACTGTAAAATTAAAGCAACTGCGTCAACACTTTAACGCTGAAATTTGGCGTACATATAGAGTGGAGGCTCTTAGTATAGGTGGATTGACTTGAGAAGAATATAATGATTCCACTAGAGACACTTCAGTTTGCGCTATGAAAATTATACCATGATTCTCATCCAATTTGATTTGATGAGGGTTTTTCACTTCGAAATTTTATTTCTTCCGTCGCAAGTAGCAGCCAGAATGTCTATCTCGGCACTATAAAGCATATGGCTGAGATCATGCATGTTTCATTTCCTCTGCATATATCTGGTAAACATAACTTCAATCTTCTTTTTATTATTTGATTTTTCTGCTTGCTTTACAACTACAGACACGGCCAATTTTGAACATTTTGACAATTTAAGTTTCTATGAATTTATAAAATGTTCCATAAGAAACATCGATGTTTGTTGACTTTAAGGATTAGAAAAAAGGGGGGAATCTCTCGTACATCCCTGTGTAATAATTAATTGCAGAAATCAGACAAAAAAAAAATTGAAAATAATTGTATCTCATCAACTAGGTTTGAGAAAAAGAAACATGAGTGCCAGAAAACTGAGCTTTCAAGATATTTTACTTCAAACAAAAAGAAAACACATTAATGGCATTGGCGTCGAGCGCAATCTGACAACTCAGCATTCCGTCCATTTGGTCCCATGTGTGGAATATCGATTTGAGGGAGTGCATGCACTGTGCACCTCCAGTGCGAATCAACCCTTTCCATGGACTTTAATGGACTAAATAAAACGTTGCCAGATTTCACACGACGCCAGCCACTGATTAATGGAAACACGAAACACTTAGAATGACTTTAAACATACACCAACTGCGACCGTTCTAGACATCGTTAGCATGTTATAGACTCGATCTTAAATTTTTTAGAGTATTCCTAATGGAGCGAGTAATAAAACCAAAAACCAAAAAGACAAAAAATCACCGAAGTCCACAGCCGACTGCCTTTCAGAGAAGATTACCATTTTTACCAACGATCTTCATGTATACTAATGTTATTTGGATACTTGAATGTTTACCGTTCAGTGCTGCGCCGCCATTGAGCGACGCGACGGGCCCGGGTGAGTTGGTGTTTCCCAATCACCGAGGAATTTGCATACACCGACCGATACCAGACAAGTCTCAAGAGTCGACGAGTCTCGCGATTGCAACCAGAGTGAGGACCAGCGCGGCTCGGCGCACAGTGGAACGAGTCAATGGGAGAAGCCGAACATATGGTGTGACAACTTTAAATGCATATATATATTTTTTTTATACGCAACGTGGTAGTTAGAAACAGGTTTCGCTGATTTTATTGTAAACTTTACTACAAGAATCATTCCTTCTAGTTGGTTTTTTGGCGGTAAAAACATTCAAATTTGTGTTTTTATTTATAAATTCCATGTCCGACTCCTCCCACAATGACTCGCTCTACTGTGCGGCGCGGCGCAGTGGCGGTCGAGTTGTATTGCAGATGACATGATATGGTACCTATATGGTTCTCAGGACTTCGGGATAAGTGCCATGGAGTCCATGCAGATATGGACCAATACAAGCCACCAAGCACCGCACCGGAGCAGACTTGACTTAGCCGTAGCCAGGTTATTGTCTCCCTCTCTCTTAGCCCATTTGGAGGCATGTGTTAAAAAAGGATAAATATACGGGCTATCACGTGACTTTAGCCCCTGTTTCTGTCCTTTTCTAACACATGCGATTAAATGGGCTAAGAGAGAGACATACAATACTCTGGCAATCGCTATGAGACTTGACTCTCTCGACAGATCGAGGATCGGGGCACCTGATTGAGTGTGTTCACGTGTATCTGTGCCGATTCCACTTGTATCCCACTCTGCATAAATGTTGCCAAATCCGTTTGCATGTAGACATAGAGGCGCACATTGTATGGAGGAAAAAATGGGGCTCTTGCAAACTTTTGCTACAGGTGATTGAAGAGTTGATTCTTGGATAAAACCTGTAAAAATGACGATGAGTACACTAAAAAATCACAAAATTCATTCTTAGAATCGGGCTTACTGGAGGAGTTAGGCGTGTAACAGAAGATTCCTATCCAAGTTGAAACGTATCACTGTGTTTCCGTAGAGAAAATGACGAATTAGACAGGAATCTCCCATGGTACCTGCGTAGTTCCGCCAATACTATCTTGCCGTTGCAGCTGTTTTCTGGGTTTATTATTGACGGTTTTTTATTATTGACTGTGTGTTTTGTGGTTTTTACTGGTTTTTCATCAGATCACAGGCGTATCGTGGGTGTCAAAATGGCGCGGGGGGGGGGGGGGGGGGTTGAAAAATGCTGAATCCTTTTTTTTTTTGCTTGTTGGTTTTCGGGTTCTTTTAATTCAAGTCGTCACTGTTGCCACAACTTTTTTTCACGCAAGAAGAAAATGGTGGGGGGGGGCTTTTGGGGGTTGAAAAAAGAGGGGAAATTTTTGGGGCGTGAAAGAAAGTGGAGGCCCCCCCTCAAGACTATACATGGTACGCTAATGCATCAGATTTAACTATATTATATATGCATTTGCTTGCACAAGTTTGCAAGAGCACCATTCTAATGGATGAAAAGATTACCAGAAGCACAGCGACATGTCAACTGAGTAAACTTCTGCACAGCAGAAAAAGGGGGGGGGGGAATGGACGCGCTGAAAAAATCTTTGGTAGAAAAATGACCCAGCAAGAATCTTTAGTTGAGCAAACCAAATCTTCAGTTCACCCAGCAAAATCTCTTTAGTCAGGCGTAGAGACTACCTACAGAACCTTCGGATAGCTAGGTACTGAGTTCTTTTGCCGGGCCATTTTTCTACCTAATGTTTTGTTATTGCTACCAAAGCAGGGTTTTTTATGATTTTTCTATGTTTGGTTGCTGTTAACAAAATTCTTATATACATGCCATAATTCTGGAAAATTAAAAAGGAATGTTGGTATACTATGATAAGATTCTAATAGAAACGTCGGAAGTTTCTGATTTAAGGGCAAGAAAATTCCTTGATTCACATAATATTGTGCCTCTGGTAGTATTATTAGAGTTTAGGAGATTTTTCTTCTTCTTCTTCTTCTTCTTCTTCTTCTTCTTCTTCTTCTTCTTCTTCTTCTTCTTCTTCTTCTTCTTCTTCTTCTTCTTCTTCTTCTTCTTCTTCTTCTTCTTCTTCTTCTTCTTCTTCTTCTTCTTCTTCTTCTTCTTCTTCTTCCTCTTCTTCTTCCAGCGTTCGGTAAAATTTACTGGGCGGAAATTCTACTTGGGGATTATAATGCCGGTAAAGTTTCAAACAGATAAAACACACATAACACGCTCTTATATTTTTAAACGTTTTCTGGTCATCGATGACAACAAAATTATCAGGCTCATATCTGTAGCCTGAAATAAAAATCTGGTTCAGAAAAATCCGATGACGATAATACCATAAACATTTAAAAAAAAAAAAAAAAAAAAAAAAAAAAAAAAAAAAAAAAAAAAAAAAAAAAAAAAATTATCAAACATTTGTTTTCAAAGGTTGGTGACGGTCAACCCGTAAGGTTTCAAAGATCGGATTGACGCAAAATTACGCTTTATGGGGATATAGGCGGATCCAGCAATTTGGCAACCATGAATTCATCCCATTTGAACATATGAGAAACAATCGATTCTTGAGGGGGCCATGGCCCTGTTACTAATCGATTGTTTCACATGCATTCAAAGGGGAATAATACACAGTTGCAGGATTGCTGGATCCGCTTTTGGGCACATTCAACTGATTTTTCCTTTTATTCATGTATCGATTTAAGGTGATTATTGAGGCGAAACTTTTCCAGATTTTAATCCAATGGACACCACTAGTCGATTTTTGGGAATGTCGCGTTTTCGACATTTTTAACTGCAACCAAACAAAAAACAAAAAACCTAGAACGTGAGCACCTGTAAAAAATTTTGTTGGTATTTTTGAGCCCTAAATGAACAAAATTGGTTGAAAATTAACACCGTAATTTTTGAAATTAATTTCGCGTGCATGCGAGTGAGTTTGAGTGATATTTATCTATCTTTCTTACTCGTATTCATCTAAAGCTTATGGATTTTTTTTTTTTTTAATTTTTTTTTATTTCATAATTTCCGGCTTCATTTTTGAGTATTTCAGCTTGAAACTTTCAGGATAGTTTCATGCAGTAGCGGTTAGTTTGCAGATGCTGACGTTACTTAGATTTGAACTTTTGACGAAAATTCATCAATTTCAGCCCAGTGGCGTTATCCATTGGATTCAAAAATCTTGAAAAGTTAAACGTTTTGCCTGGAATCACTATAAGTAGGTAAGTGTCAATTGAGTGAATATCCTTGCGTGCGATCTCATGTGAAGATACTTGATGCAGAACGGAACTGAGAACTGAGAGAAATGCAAAAGAGCCAAAGCTAACAAAGTTAACGGAGGAAGAGGAGTCGAGGTTAGCCTCAACAGAGGGCAGTATTTTTGACCCCATAAAATATATAGGAGCTATCTTACCTGGCTTACGTTGTTACTATTACTAAGTATTACGCTGTGGTTAAAGGATGTAATGAGAATACAGCAAAAGCAACAGCTCAGGGTTCTCAGGGCTCCGTTTAATTAATGCCCGTTCCTTGAATTTTCATTTCTCACCGGCATGCACCGGTGTGGTGCGGCCGCAGCGCAGCGCGGACCGATGACGCCGCCCCGTCTTGTAAGTGAATAACTGCTGAATGAGCGCGCGTCGCGACGCTATACGCAATGTGGCGCTCTCTACAACAAGATCGGCCATTATAAATATGTTAAAGTTTAAAGCAAATGGACGCACTGTGGGAGAAAATTGGGATAAGAAGTGGAACAAAATTGTTGCGGGATATGAGGAGTTCAGCTAAGTACGCAAAGATCTGGAGCATGCGGGGCAGTTGATGCATAGGCCTTAATTTTCCAAAAGAGCGGAATCAGTCTGCTGGACACAGAAATCGACTTAACTGTTTCTTTTTGAATGATTTGCAAGATAAAGGAACTGACACATGACAGAAACAATCAAAATTTCTCCCATGGATGGTTAATCAAAATTCTGTATCCTTGTAGCTACTCTAAATCACTTGCATACTTTTGTTTAAAACCAGTTTCCTCTGAATTAATTAAGATCTCGGATTTAACCCTTAACTGCGCCATGGCACCCCTGAGGCACAAAATATATTTCCTCTATTTTGAACTCTTAAAGTTAAAATATCATTTTTTTCCACGTCGTCATCCCTCCGGCACATATCGAGGAAAAATTTCGATTTTTCACCGAAGTCTGAAAAAGCAAGGCCCCACATTGGGGGCCATCTGAGCATTAGAAAATATATTTAACCGTTTGACCTTGATTTTCTCCCTATACTGGCCCATGTTAAATTTAGTACTTTTCAGATCTCTTGGGCGCAAGAATTAATGCTAGGAATTTTTTCATTATTTTTCCCTTTCATTTTGAGTCAAAATCCATTGAAAAATCATGTTTTCGAACGAAAAAAAAAATTCGCGCAGTAAAGGGTTAACGTTAAAAAGTAAGAGGCAAAAAAACAAGAAACAAATCGCCCATGCTGTCTTACTTTTGGTTAGGACTTATAACATGGCGTAGCCCCTCTATAGCTATAGATGCATTTCTTTTCACATCTACTGCACTGATCTATCGAGAATTTAGTTGGGATCGCTTGAATTCATCTGTTTATCGGTCCATTGACGCGTTTTTGTCAATTCGTGCGATTTTGCTTAAAAAGGTTGTAGGGTTTGCCGTTTGCAATGTAAACAAAGAAGGTCTATCCATCTGTTCCCAGCGCGTCTCCTGAGGCCGCTGGAACGATGGACGGATGGAATCTATCGGGCTCCATCAGTTTTGAGAGAAATGGCTCGATGGATTCTATCCGCTGGATCGACGGTCATCGGATGGGAAAAGAAACGGGTCTTATATCTCTTTGGGGTCGATGGTTCGATAAGTGTAAAAAATGTTGCATATCTTTCAGGCCCATGTTGGGTTATATAGTTCTAGCTTTGCCGAAAATACCTTGAAGTTTACCGACAGTGCAAGTGCATCTCCTCTCTCGAAGATCTGTCAGTCTCGGCTCACTGTGCTGTGTGCGTGGTGTCGTTGTGGCGGCGGCGCGGGAAGATAAGAAATCAGCTGATTTTCTACGGATTTACCGCACGCTTACCTTGCCGCTGACCGCGCGGTGACTGGTTGACCGGTGACCAATGACCAACGGTGACCAGTCCAACTTGCCTTCCAAGAATTCTTGTCATTCGAGACATGAAATATTTGACACCTCGGCTGGGGCTCGAACTCGGATCTCGCGGATCTCGGATTCTGGTCCGAATCTAGGACGCAGTGTTGGCAGATTTTAGGGAAATATCAGTAGATTTTACGTTGATCCCTATTATATGGGAAATCTGCTGATTATTGAACCCTATAACCTGGCAACGCTGCTGCTAGGACGCAACTCTACGCGCTAGAGAGCTCATTATAAACGAGTGCTGACTCCTATTCCGCGATGCCCTCGCCGCTTGCCTTTGCGTTTGCGTTGTCACTTGTTACAACTCTTAAAACTATACTCAGTTTGAACTTGTTAAAAATGTTAAAAGACTCCTCGCTCGCGTCTGCGCGGGATACTCTGCGGTTGTGCGGTTCAAAAGGTAAACGGACCCCGGCACTCACTCCAGATTCGACTCTCCTCCTTAATCAATGTCGTGTTCCCTGTCCTGTTTCTTTCGATAAAGGGGGGAGACAGACTCCAACCCGGAATATTTTGTGTTGGCGCCTATCCGGTTTCAGGAATCCTCGTGGTTGACGTTGCGATGCATTGCGTTAGTCGCTGCTTCCGCGCGGAATCGATCCTAGGAAATAAAAATCCTCGTAACAAGAGTCCACAGTCATTAATATTTGTTGTCCGAGTTCGCTCTTACAACAGCACCCATCTGAGCCATGCTTGTTGGCAAGTTTCGAGTTGGGATGGCTATCGATACACTCGAACAATTAGTATACAGGGTGAAAATGAAAAAAAGTCCCGACTCTGAAGTTAGGACGGTTGCCGCTCGAGATATTTCGAAGGGGCTTTATATCATTTAATGGAATATTTGTACACAAATCTACAATGAAGTCTACTCGAGAGTTTTTTTTTTTTTTTTTTTTTTGCTTGGTCGCCCTGATTTTGCCGCCCTCGGAAAGTGCCGCCCGGGGACAGTATGCTCATCTGACTTTGCGCCACAAATTCAATGGCGCGCAGTTCAAAATCACTGCAGGCAAGATGGCCGACAAAATCAGAAAACCTATACTCTTTGCAGAAAACATTGGGTTGTTTTCTGCTTTCCAGCAGAGGGCAGCCTAGTGTTTTCTGCAAAGAGTATACGTTTTCTGCTTTTGTCGGCCATCTTGCCTGCTGTGATTTTGAACTGCGCGCCATTGAATTTGTGGCGCGAAGTCAGATGAGCATATCTCTTTAATCTATAACCTTGGCCCGGGGCAAGGGCGACTGTTTTGCATGGAATCAAATGGAGGGAAAACGTTTCTGCTACATTCATTGCAGGAGCCGCCGCTGGATTCCCTCCCTGCAATCAGCCTATAGTGATGTGCAGGGTTCGAAAATTTCATGAAAAATAAAATCGTGAAATTTCACGTGAAATATTTCATGAAATTTCTGAAATTTATGAAAAATACGGAAAAATACTCCGCAAATGTGTAGAACTTCCTTTCGGTTGCTTCGCCTAACCAAAAATGAGAAACAAAACTATTGGTGCTATTATCACAGAATTATGTAGCTGTTTGATGGCTTTTCTTTTAACATCGCTGCCAGCCAGTGCAAGAAAAAATAAATTAATTAATTATTTATTCTCAATTTGTAATTAGTCTAGATGCTGACGGGTCTCTAGAGATTTAACCAAGTAATTACTGTATAAAATACAATTCTGGTAAAATGAGAGTCCAAAGTCCTCATCTTTGACGGATCCAGCCCTCGCAAACGGGGGGGGGGGGGGTGTTAGAAAAAAAATGAAAATTATGCTGGGAATAAAACTCTATTGAGAACTCCAAAAAAATTTTCAACCTCTAAGTAACTGGTGCAAAATTTAGGGGTGCCGGCTACTGGGGTAGGTACCTTATGATAAAATGAACATTTACCATGATGAATTACTTATACATATAGTAATATTGTTTGGGAAGGCGTTACAAACAGATATTAATTATTTCATAGTGAAAATTAGACGAATTCCACTTCAGAGTAGAAGAGAATCATAAAAAACGACGAATGGGAGTAAATTTCAAAAATTTCATAAATTTCACAGCTTCGTGAAATTTCATGTGAAATTTCAAGGAAATTTCATAAATTTCAAATGAAATATTTCACACTTGAAACCCTGGTGATGTGGCATTTAAGCAACCAGAATGAGGTCTCGCACATCGTTCTATAGAACCTTTGGATTTTCTTTAGTAAAGTAAAGGAACGTAGATGCATGATTTAAATTCTTATGAATACAGCGAAATACGAAAGGAACAAAACAAATATACCACGGAACTAATAATTGTCGTTGTCGTTGTTGTTGTTGCTGCTGCTGTTGTTGTTTTTAATGCTCTGCGTTCAAGAGGACTGTCATGTAAGTGAATTAACAAAAAAAGTATAGAAAAGCTGAAGAACTATTGGTAAAAATTGTAATTTATAATGTTATAAATACAAACTCAAAAACAGAGCTCGGGAAAGCGGGCGTGGTAATCGACTTCGCAATCACCATAAGAATCATCGCGTATATATCTGTCGATTAGACGAATTGTGAATAAATCGTAATCAGGACTATAATTTATAAAGAGCAGAACATTATTTTCGTCGTAATTTAATCGAACATCAAACCAAAATGAACTTTAAGGGTTTTTCTTTTTAAGTAATTGGTTTGGTTAAATAAGACTTTGCGCGCAATGATAGGCGTCTGACCACGGGGCAAAATATTTTAAAGCGCAATAAGTCCCTTTTCATAAACACGCCTGAATTTTTTTAACTTGAAGTTTTAATAATACTCGATGACCGCACGTTCTCATAATAATTGTGAAAATTACTCATGTGACCTTTGATGCTCTACTAGCTATTTAAAATGAAATGCATTAAAGTTAGTTAACTATGTATGTAACCTCCAAAATACGATGGACATTTCGTGATTGAACAATCGCTATCTGCGACAGGTTGACAAATAAAACATTAATCTTCTATGTAACACTTTTGTTTCACACATCTCGTCAGTCCGTTAGAGAAATCCACGCCCCCCTTAGTGCTTGGTAATTTTTCTTATAACCCTGGTGTTAATGTTGCTATAGAATAGATCGGAACTAGACCAATTTATTTGCTGCTCAATGTTCATGAGGTAACCGACAGATCTAAAAGATGTGATTAACTCCATTCTTTTTTCACATTTGCCTATTCATATCGATGTTTGAAAGCGCATTTAAAGAAAACATTCATGCGCCCATGGTCACTCTTTTCCGCGGGGGCGCGCATCAAAAATGGTACCAATTGCTTTCTCAAAAGATTCAAGGACTGATACGTTGAGTTATGCCCTTTTTACAACAAAAGTTGACCTCGGGGTTGATTCTAATACATTGTACCACATTATATTTCTATATTATTTAGACCCGCCTGCCCGCTCCTCTCTCTCTCTCTCTCTCTCTCTCTCTCTCTCTCTCTCTCTCTCTCTCTCTCTCTCTCTCTCTCTCTCCCTCTCTCTCTCTCTCTCTCTCTCCCTTTTCCTTTCCTCCTCTTGCGCATGGTGACCTTATTTGGATCAGCCTGCAATACCTATCACTTGACCGCGTGGGACTAAATGGCATAAGCATTGCGGTGGTCAAACAAAATTGAACATCAGAGCGTAAGGTGTACGCAATGTTGCCAGATTTAGAAGGTTTTAATTGGTTCATAGTAAGTAGGTGGTGGTAATTGTTTCGAAGATCTGTTGGATCTTTACATTTTGAGAAATCAGCATTTTAGTGAATGGTGTCTGAATTTTCTCCCGTCGGAAAATTGATAGTTCTGCGTGCAGTACTCAGTGCATTCACGAATTTTGAAAGTACGGAATGCGATCTGAAATCCGTTTTTCGGTTGCCAGAAGAGAAAATGCGACGGAACTTATCGAGAAAAACCGCAAGGGTAAGGTGACGACTGACAGCGCGACGAGCCGCAGTAAAACGTTGCCAAATGGTGGTGGGAATTTAAAATGGACCAGATTGAAATTCATGTAGTTTCCGACCATATCCTGCTTTTCTGGGATGATCTTTTAAAGAACTGTTCTCGACACTCAAGAGAAGAATTCTTGAAGCTTCAGTTTGAATTGTCCATTACTATTAATATTTTTGTAAACAAGTGAAATACGACATTGTATTTATTACAATTGACGATCGCCTGCTTCGCGCTTCATCATGAACCTCCCCGCTTTCAGTACTCGGCACGATTTGGCAACGTTTTACCGGTTTGTCGCGTTATCACCGTACACTTGCGATATTTTTCGACGATGTACGCCGAATTTACGCTTCTGGTATCCAAAAAACGGATTATAGATCGCACTCCGCACTTTCAAAATTCGTGGATGCACTGAGTACTGCACGCGGAACTTTCCATTTTTCTGGCGGGAAAAAATTCAAACACTATGCACTAAACTGCTGATTTCTCGGCACACAGAGATCCAATAGACCTTCGACTGGGCACAGCTCATCTCTAGTGTATATTAGATAAGATAGCATCGTTGGTTGGTTGATATCTGTAACCGTATTTTACACAGAGACCGTGTATCTTTACTTTCTGAAATACCCTCGTGTAACTCTACAGCGAGTATAGTTATATCAAAATGCGAAGTAAAATCAAAAGTACAAATATAGGAGAGGCAGGGCCGGATCAAAGGAGGGGGGGGGAGGTCAGGTGACTGCCTTGCCTGAGGGCTCAACGCTCGAAGGGACGCCCGAGAAAATCCGGCGTTAAACTCAAAGGACGCACGAAGCGTCAAAAATAAACATAAATAGAGCGCTTGTCACTGAAAAGAATAGGTAATATAGATTTCACATCACAGCAACAAACTAACTGACTAAGAGACAAAAATATTCAACCAATGCGGTTCAGGGTCGGTTCGCAACCTATGAAAACGGACGATTTAGAACTTTTCACGGTTTATGGTTCGTTTCGGTTCAAACTCCTGATTTAAACCCACGCATATATTTTGTACATTGAGAAAAAAGTGGCTGTTAAAACTATAAGAATAGAACCATAGATGTGTTTCGCCTCATTTCAATCATAAGACCTATCATTCCAATAGTCGGCGCGCTTAAATCTACACGAATTCCGATTATTTCAATGGGAAATAAAGCGCGGGAATATCCTATCGGAAAATTCATTGAAACAATCGGAAATTATTCTCAGTGATAGGAAACGATATAGTTGCTCCCTGTCTTGCGCTGTCTCGAAAAATACGGACGTTAAATACTTATCACTGTTTTTAAATTTTACTAGATACTAGAAATACTATCAAAAATTATCAATCAATATGAAAAATAAAATGACGAATGATATTTACGGGCGCTTTCTTTGTCACATAAGAGACGAGCCATTTGGCAACAATGAGCTCCCTGAGCGGAGGCGATCGTTCGATTCCCTCAATTTGGTCAAAAGGGTTGCGCAGAGCTCATGATCAACTAATTAAAGAAACAAAATACCTAAGCAGTAAAAGAACGAGAGCTCCATGAACCAAGTGCTGCGGTTTCAGCGTGGGCTCACTCTTTGAGTAAAAGTTTCATACCCGAGCCGGGAGCGTCAACTCGAATTTCGGACAATCAATTCGACCTTATGAAAGATAAACAAAATTTAGGACACTTGGAGTGGCGTAGCTTACAGTTAGGCAACGTTGGGCAGTTCGTTCATTTAAACCCATGAAAAAATCAACTTATTGGGTGTTCAGTGAACACTTTCGCGTATTCAGCCTTTCACATGGGTTTAAATGGACAAAATTAAACGTTGCCAAATCGCACGCTACGCCACGGGACCCCTTGCTTATTCAAGTAAAAGCTCTTGAAAAAGTAAAATTGGTTGATCAACATTCAGAAAACTCTCTTTTCTCCTGACCCTAACCTTCTAATTTAAACGCAGTTGCGCGGCGGCGCGGCGGGCGCGATGGCTCAACCAATCTGGCAATAGTGTTTTTTTTTGTCATTTTAACTCATATAAAATTATTGATTCTCGGTGATGCAGCCTCAACAAGAATCGATTATTTCATGTAAGTTCAAGTGGCAGAAAACACGGTCGCCAGATTGCACGAGCCGCCACTGAATTTAGATCCTTACTAATGGCAACTTTGCTTACGCATAAGCCGCCATCAGGAACGCATGATAATTTACCGTTGGCGAGGATAGGCGGGGGGACGGAAATGAAATCAATTAGAGTAGAATTGGACTAATTGCAAACGGACAAATTGTGTAGGCTGAAAAGAGAGAGGGTGGCGTATGCGCGAAGAGAGTGGGAGAGAGAAGGATTGTGAGTGTGTAAAAGGGGGGGTAGAGAGAGAGAGAGAGAGAGAGAGAGAGAGAGAGAGAGAGAGAGAGAGAGAGAGAGAGAGAGAGAGAGAGAGAGAGAGAGAGAGAGAGAGAGAGAGAGAGAGAGAGTGAGGCGGGCTGAGAAGTGGCTGTATATTTCAAAGTATACATCTAATGATACCCACTGCGCGGGCTACTTGGACCATGGACCACGTCCATGTTGTAGATCGTAGGTTGGCCTCTTCGGATTCATGTTGAAAGAGTGCCTCGGGCATTTCCGCTGCCTGCGTCGCGGCGTCATCGCCGTCCAGTCGACGCCGCGCCGCACGGTATATTGAAACTTAGAATTTCCCGGCCATAATTTTTCGAATAAAAATGAAAATCATGAACTACACAAAACAGGACAGTGGCCTGAAAATGTGTGAAATCATTTATGTTAGTGCTTAAAATAAGAGAAGTCCTGCGTGGTTTCTGTAAGTGAAAATGTCAGCACTTGAGTGTTTTTAAAGCCTAAAAGCAACAAATGTTCATGTTCAGAAAAATCACTGTCTCAACCCTCTGTGTGCCGCGCCGTCAGTGCACCCGACCGATCGACCAACGTGTCTCCTTCGACGCTTTGTCAACTTTCATCCCCCCCTCCCCCACGACCCCAAGAAGCCCTTAATAAAATTAGCGCCTGATCCGACGATCAACCTGCTCTCCCCGACGAAAGTTCTCCATGCAGCCACGACCGAAATTTCGTGATTTCATGGAATGGGTTTGTTGCAAACTTTTGCAACCACTGGATCGGTTTTGTACGTGAAATCACGTGAAAATCACATCATAAGCGTCAACAGGACTTAAAATCCTCTCGCATGAACCCACAAAAGACGTTTTAAGAGAAATCCAAGATGGTGGTCAACTGAGCGGGTTACAATCAGAGACAGCATTTACTAGACTTGAGACCATTCACTTGCTGATTGCGCGGTGGATAACATTTTTTTCGGAGGCTCAATAGAATAACATGGAACAAATTCCAACTGGACTATACGTTGACTGAGGACCAACGACGAAACTCCGGTGATTAGTTCTCATTGGACACTGACCTCAACATCTTTGCTCATAAGTCAACGCAAGGTCCAGTGTTGGACGTTGTTTTGATCCCAGAAAAAAAGTTGCATTCTAATTTTAGAATCGGCAAGACGAATAGTATGTTCCATAATTCTTAAAAATTAAAAATCTGGTATACTGAGATTAGGTTGTGATTGAAACACCAACATTTTCTGGTAAAAGTACAAGGCATTCCCAAATTGACATAATGCTGTGCTTCTGATATTATTGTTAGGATTTCTTTATTATTTTTGCTCACCTAAGGTTAAGCTTCTTTGAGAAGGTATCTCTTCATTAAGTTTTTGTAAATGGCAAATTCTGTCAAAATGAAGCCCTCGGTCTTTTTTTTCCTGCCGCAGAAGCGAAGAAACGTGGCAATTAAACTCCTAACATTATTTGTAGAAAACAAAATATTACCTCTCAAATTGAGGTCCCCATTAACAAAGAAGATTCCAAACTTTTTGTAGCAGCTACGAGAAAAAGCATCAAGGCCATGATCAAGGGGTTAATCTACAGCACGCAATTGAGTAGAATATTTTATGCACTGATCAAAGTTTCATACGTTTTGCGTTCTTTTTTGCTTTTGTGAGGAATTTTTAACCGTCCTTCCTCAAGGATTGCTGAAAAATATACATCATTTTCCAAAAAAAAAAAAAATGGGTTGCAAAGCTTCTTGCTTAAGAAAAACTACACTTAGATGGGACTCCCTCATTGTGATCAGAGTCTCTAGTCTAATATCCACTGATCTGTATACCTCTCATTGTACTATAGGCTTGCGTATAAAGCTCCGCCATTACGCCCTAAACTTTAAAGTCATTTTGTGAGCCGGTTAGTGAATTTCTTGATTTTTAAATCTGCTCATAATTATAGTTTTTTCACTGGATTTAACTCAAGAATTAACTATATCGCCTACGGCAAAAGTTAGCAATACCCCCATTTTCACAAATGCGAATATATTATCCTTCCCTTTAGATAGCTCAACTTAATCATTTTGAAACAGCCTAGCCGTAACTGAGTGTCAGAAAAAAAAAACGGGAGTAAAAATTATTTTTCGACGGATTGACACACTATTTTCTCCGCATAGAAATTCGTGGGAGTGGCTGTTTTAAGATCAGAGGCTTTTTATTATACTTTTTAACCCGCGGGTAGTGAAGCCATGAATACAACACGAACATGATTTTCGATTCGAATCGATTTTTCTTGGCCAATGACGATTCGTTTCGGAATATGAATATTTTTCAAAAGCTCGGAATCACTAATCAGCTTGAAAGCGGTGGACCTTTAGTAACCTACTCGTATGATGTTATTGATGTTCCAACACACTCTATTCCGATCCAATGTGTGATGCGGTATGGAGTCGCAAGAAATATGAATAAAGCAAGTACTTACTCTCGCTCGCGAATAAATACATCTCTAGATGAAGTGCCGAGGATTATGCAATTAAGAGATCGGTGTTCGGTTTATTCGAAAGATGCGGAGACTAGAGAGAGAACCGGGCTCAACGCTTAACACACCAGACACCGGACAACAGGCGCAACAAGCAACAGGTTGCTCTCGAAATAAGACGGTCATAGATGCATGAGAATCATTTAAGTTGTGCATGTTCGCCAATCTTACTTGCCAGATTTCTCTAACGAGCCATATCTACATATATGCGACCCAATAGACGGCATAGTAATTCGATTTATCGATCGATGGCCGTTTCTGGCTCCAAACAAAAGCAGTTTTTATGTAATGGGTATGTTGCCAACTTTTGTTGTAAAGTAATGGAAAATGCGAACTTTAAGTTATGCTAGAAAAACAAGAGGAGCATCTACAAGTTCCAAGTGCACTCATTATAGTCCTCAACTTGAATGCTCATCTGTCTGCAGTGAGGTTCTAGCTTAAGAGATAGTGCCACAAGTCTTTTTTAGTTTGAGAATTTAACTTTGAAAGCTTGTAATTTTTATTCTAAAAGCAATAACTAAGGGGCGTGCGTCCCCTTATGAACAGCGTAATTTATTACTCACTTTTTTGAGCGAAATTTCAACAACATTTGTCGGAATTTGTCTGTAATTGACGGAAAAATCAAGCACCGGAAGTTTGTTATATTTATTCCGGAACTTTATTACGGCAAAATATTAGGCTATGTAGGTAGGGGCGTTTTATCAATGCGACATAGCTTATTATTTGGCCAAATTTCGATGCTTAGTTTCTCTATCCCTTTGAAACCAATATTGTTGAACTTTAGCTTAAAAAAGTTGAGTAAAAAACTACGCAGTTCCTTAGGGCACGCCCGTTTCAATTATTATTAATGCTTTCAGAAAAAAAATGTATAAATCTTTGAAGTCAAATCTCAAAAAGTGACTATTACGCTATATCTATCTACGTATTAAGCCAGAATCTCAATTTAGACAGGTGAGGAACTAAAACTAGAAGTGTATTGTTTTTCTAATGATCGAATGATCGTTCATTTGAATTATAAAATCAGAGTCTGATATTGATCATGATCAATGGCGTCGCCGTCGTGTAAAATATGGCATTGTTGCATTTTATCCATTCAAACCCGTGTAAAATATCGACTTTGGGTGAGTTCACTGTGTGCCCAGGACTAATCTTTTTCATGGGTTTGAATTGAAAAAATGCAACATTGATAGATCGAACTATACGGCACTGATATCAATGTATCATTCACTAAGACAGTATATTTTGAGGTGGGAATAGCCTAGCGTGAACAAAATTTTCAGAATGTCCGCTGGCGATATTTCATTTGAAAACAAAATTAGGAAGTATCGAGAAAAGAAAAACTATACACATTACACATGCAAGTTTTCTCAAGTGGTACTAGAAAATCGTTGAAAATAAACTTGGTTTGATATAAAGTCGCCCGTAAGAGTGAAAGAATAAGAAATAAAAAGTAAAAAGTATAATAAATTACTCTAAAAATTGCAAGCCGTTTCGCAAAAAAAAGGAAAAAATGAGCATCAAAATGCAAGGAGTATATAGAGGATTACCAAAATGAGCGATTCACATGCTCACTCCACATGGAGCCGCGCTGATGTATTTGGGTCTCGTGGTGAGCGAAAAAATTTAAAAAAAAAAACATACATGGACAAACTAATATGGGAGGGTCCGAGTGAGACGAAACAGAGAAAATAAAGCAGCACAATTACTTTGATACAATATCAAAGTCCAATAATTTATCAGCTGTGAGCAATAAAGACGCAGGATGACTCTTTGTTTGTTCATCGTTTCAATGATCAAATATCTTTGATTTATCTCCATGCCGCAAAAATGAGACTTGATCGGCTCGGCTGAAGTCTCAAATTTACCGAAAGCAGCAGTCTATAAGGACTCCCTACTAAATTATCACGCAACTCTGTAATTTTACGCGATTGCCTGTGAGACCGCCCGGTAATTTTTGCGTGCAAAATGATGTTAATAATCAGAATGGGCATGTAGCCAGAATCTAATTTTGGAAAAGAGTCATTCCGCAGTGAGGGGTTGAAATCGTTAGATACCTATATTGGTCCATGCTCATTGCTCATAGCACAAATGAGTAATAGAATCCTTTGTGACACCCCCCCCCCGGGCCCCTCCCACATACCTTGAGTTAGAGGGTAACTTATGATTAACGATTTAAAAAGTAAACAAATAGAAATAAATAAAAGAAATAGATATAACACTCGGATTTTCATTATGAAGATTCTTCAACTCGTATATCCATATACTGTTTGCTCGAAGAACGTCACGTCAACGAAATAGTTTGTCTCTTTTTCGTAACTCTTCATTTAGTTAGTTCTCGAAATCGTCTAGAGGATTGATTAATATGTATTTTTCTCAAATTTAAAATATAAAAATCTACATCAAGTTGTTTAGGTGTAAACGTGTAGCCAAATATGAAGTCAGATTGATAGGAATAATCTACTGGTCTCAGAGTGTTTAACCCCTTATGGGCCAAGCCCGTGTTTACTCGTTTTTCTCCTCTAGTCTATTTCACATTGTTTCAGTTTTCATTATACGGATAAACGCGATTATCCATAAAAACACTTACAAGATAAACTTTCTTCGGGCGCCTTTAACTCATCGTATAGGCAATTCCAACTCCCCCCAGTACGAACAGTTAACTACCTTCCCTTTGTCAACGGAAAAACAGCGTTCTTTTGAACTAACCTGGTCCTTAGAGGGCTAATTTGCAAAAGCTTTGTCTCTTACAATTTTGTCGTGATTAAAAAAAATTAATAAATTACTCCCAAAAAACACCGGATTTGGCAATTTACTGGAATTTTGATCCCTCAGTGTCACGAGTTAATTTTATTTTAATGAGCTGAAACTTTTTGGGGACCATTTTCTGGGTCAAACGAACGACTTCAGGGGTTTGGAGCAAAATTTTTCCGACATTGAAAAAATTTGGCCACGGCCATCCTGGTGAAGGCATTATCGGAATTTGTCGGAACGCAAATGTGTAAAAATCGTGCCCCCATTGCCCCTTCCCCATATTTTTTCGGTGAAATCGGAAGGGCATGCCAACATTACCGACGTCTAACGTGATCCTTCTTGTTAGCAATTCAGCGTCGACGGACACAATCATCAATGTTTTAAAGGGAGGGTTAATTTATATTAGTGCCTCGCTCCGGCAACAGAGCTATGCAACTTGCACAACACAAAAATAAGTTGGTCTCACAGTATTCATATAAAGGCATAACCTCTTCGTCTCTCTATACCTCCTCTCCTACCAAACTCCACTCAAGTCAAGTACCCGCACTTCTCCAATCTCCATACCTCTGCCTCCATAACCCCCCCTCCTTTCACCAGGAGATGAATTAGACGGAGACTGTGGATGGATCATCGATTGAAACATCAAACATGTTGTAAACATGGAATACATAATATTCATTTATCATATCGTGTTCTTCTGCAGCGGTTAGTTTCTCAATTGGTTGTTCCGGCATAACCGGTCGAACATTTGGTCGTCCGTTGCACTGTGGTCGTATTCTCTCCGTCCTCTCTCTCTCTCTCTCTCTCTCTGTTTCTCTCTGTCTCTGTCTCTGTCTCTGTCTCTCTGTCTCTCTCTCTGTCTCTCTCTCCCTGTCTCTCTCTCTCTCTCTCTCTCTCTCTCTCTCTCTCTCTCTCTCTCTCTCTCTCTCTCTCTCTCTCTCTCTCTCTCTCTCTCTCTCTCTCTCTCTCTCTCTCTCTCTCTCTCTCTCTCTCTCTCTGTCTCTCTGTCTCTTTCCCTCTCTCTCTTGAAAATGAGCGTTCTGTCAAACAAATCTACATCGCGCGTCCTAACAAAGTTCAATTAATCAACTTCGTTTAATTTTTTTTTCCATAAATCGAGAAACCAGGTTTCACATGCATAAAATCTAGGCGCTTCACTCCGACTATGTGACAACTGACCCCTAATGATGAGTGGGCTGACAGAGATTATCTACTGCTTCATCTAATTATGACGAAACTCGAATTTGCTCTTAGCATTAAAAGAGGTTTAGACTTCCCTCCCGACCTCCTTTCCATAGTTTTTGTTTGTGAAATCGCATATGCTTTAAACCAAGGGTATGTAGTCTCAACAGAAGTTTATGACGATTTTTAACCGACAATTCATTTTCTCCTCAACCTAAGCTGTATTTTACATTATTTAAGATTTTATATGAGAAAAGTTTGAGGAACAAATTCGTAGCGGAGAAAGAAAATAGGGTAGGTGTTTTAACTGTAGGGCAACCAAGGAAGAGGTCCTTCCAGGGTCTCGATTGTTTTGCTAAAATGTCAATTTCAATCGATATATTGGACCCACCTGCGCCCCCAAGATAAGTTTTCTGGCCTGAAATAGATTACCTAACAACTCAGAAATAGATAACTCAGTTATCTGCGAAACAAGTTTTACGATTCTTTGATCCGTGTAACTACAATTGGTTTACCTACTACTTGCAAATTGGAATTTGGAGCCGCGATTAAATTGGAAACAATTAATAGTACCTAATTTATTTTTGCAAAGATCCGACCAATTTTGAATTGTCTTTCAGCGCATTACTATCGTTTCTTCATGCTCTCCGCAACTTTCGAAAAATTAAAATCGACTTGCACATAGCAGGGCGGATAAATATGCAAATGACGGCATGACAAGAGACCCTTCATACTAACCTTTGGTGCCTTCATTTTGCATGGATGCAACCCGATTACCCAACACTATAAAGTTTGGAATAACGGAGTTGTTACACAGTGTCATGGTTTCTTGAAACTTCATTCTTTCAATCTTCCCTCACTTGGTATCAAAATTACAACGCTCAGACTGTTTCAGTGTGATAACGTTTCTAAGCTATTGGATCAGCATCGGATAATTTACACCAACCATCCGCTCGATGAACCAGCTAAACGTAAATCTACACGGAAAAAAAAGATTAGTGAAAATAACCATACGGATACCTGATTTTGGCACCTGCTAGATGTTATGGTAAACTTGATCAGAAGTATGGTACATTTATACCGATACTTTGAGTAAATTCGACATGCAATCAGGTAACATCACCTAGTACCTAGTCAAAACATAGTATACTTCTAGTTAACATTACCATAACATCTAGCAGGTGCCAAAATCAGGTATCCGTATGGTTATTTTTTGTGTACCACTTATTGAAACATCATTTGATTGGTACTATGACCTTCAAAAGAAAATCCCCTAGTAGAAACGATGTTTGATTATGTTGTCTATTATTTTCCAAAGCGTTCCAGATTTTTTAAGGCATATACTTTCAAGTGGCAATGCTGTCAGGCTCTGAAATTCCTGGAGGCTGCAAAAAATTTTTAAACTGGTCGAGGGATGGAGGAATGACAATTTCTACCAGGATACTTTCTTTTGAAAATCATAGTAAAAAACAGCCCGATTTTTGCCCTCCCCCCCCCCCCCCCAAAATATGTATATGTATAGATTCTAAATGGAACTGACTTATTCGAGAAAGAGAAAACTGTAAGCTATGTGGGCCCTAAGCCCTAATTCCGGATACTCAAAAGTGACATCAAATATGACTTTCCACCAATCAGAAGCAAGCTGTGGTGTTGTATAAAATTATCGAGTAATCAGATTTAGTTCCTTTACGACACACCGATGTCACGCTGCAAAACCAACACTAAAGGGGAAACATTACATTAGAGTTTTAACGGCACACCCCCCCCCCCCAATCTCTGCTAGAAAGCTACAATTACAATGTGATGGTACGTTGATATGTAGAATTACCACCTGCCAAAATATGAAAGTTAACTTAGTAGAATTGCACTTTGATGCCTAGTAAAGTGGCCAAAATAACCACTTATTATTGACACTAATTCCAAGACTCAAGATATCACTCTACCGTTTGACCTCCTCCTTCTCCTCCTCCTCCTCCTCCTCCTCCTCCTCCTCCTCCTCCTCCTCCTCCTCCTCCTCCTCCTCCTCCTCCTCCTCCTCCTCCTCCTCCCCCTCGGCGTTTTATCAGGTCAGGTCTCGGACAGGCAAGCGCACGGTAAAAGCGATTCGGATCTATCGGTCTTAATTAAAATATCTCTCGGGACATAAGACATCACACGAAGAACATGCTATGAACATAGCGAGCAACGAAGTGTCTCATGTCTCATCAAAGTTTCCGCGCCGCGTTGTCCATGTCCACCGAAACATTCATTAAGGATCGAGTGGTGATGATTCTGGATTCCGGAATAACCGGAACGGCGGGAGCAAACCCGAGCGGCGACTATGTCTGAACTCGGAATCTGAACCCCGACAAAGGTTACACACTACACACCGAGTGGCGCGGCGGCACGGCTGATTCAGTCCAAGTCAGATTTTATTACTATACCTTCCATCGAAGGCCCGAACAACGTCATAAAACCGCGGTTATGGTTTTTCGATGACTTCAATACCTACCTCGCTCATAATGCTGTAGTTCATCAATTTATTATTGAACGCGTCCATACGTTACAAACGACGAAACACAAAGATTGAATGCGTCAATAATCCAGATATTTATCAATATTTTGATAAGCTCACAACACATCCATTAAGCCAGGCACATCTTGGGCACTGGCGATGTCGGATCAAAGAATCTATCCTTCTCTCTCTCTTCTCTCATTAGAACGCGTGTGTTAGAAAAGGACAGTTTAGGGGCAGTCACGTGATTTTCGCCCCCTGTTCTATCCTTTTCTAACACATGCATTCTAATGGGAGAAGAGAGAGAAGGACAATATCTTGGATCCGCTAGTGATCTTGGGAGATGAGATAATGATAATGGACCTACCTCGTATCTACGTATAATAAAAGCAATATGGAAGAGCGCTGTGGATCTCCAATAATGGTTTGTCTGCGTCATCCTAGATGCGTTTCCCCTTCCCCTAAATTCCTGTCCGAATTCCCAAGTGAATGCATCTTAAATCAAATCCGAGTTATTCCAAGCATTTCTCAGTTTACCTTTGAAAATGGATCATAAGAATCCGCGGTTAGTAGTCGGTCTCCGCAGCCCAGTCGTTATGGCGCTCCTCTATAACTTTATTAAGACGCGATATGCCTTTATTTTAATCTCGCCCGTAAGGACAAGGCTGGATGATCTCAGTTTAGGACATCCGAAAAATGTGATTTGGACGAAATGATTTTTTCCCCCCGCTGATCACCTCTTTGAGGTCAAAAGAGTGCATTTCAGATCAAATCGAGACTTTTTCGAAATTTTCTGCAAATGTCCTCCGGACGTCTTGAGGACGTTGAACGCCCATTGTTCGCTTGGGTAGTATACGTGGTAGATATAGTATTGCCTTACGTGGATAAAAAAATAGCTTGAATGGTGATTCATAATAAAGAACAAAGATTCATCTACAGATGGATTTTATAGCTGTCCAAGCTGGAAAAATTAGGATTAGGGTAGTTGGAACTTTTGAATCATTCAGACTTTTAAAGTTTTTTCATATTCTATTATTGGAATAAGAACCATCAAAAGGCAGAACTATGCTGCCTCTCTCAATTTTTACCTCTTGGTATAAAACATCTGACGGTAAAATCGTTATTACTGTAGAACGAATGTTGAACTTGCTCGAATGAAATAAAAAAATCAGGTTACAGTGAGATGAGAAGGCTAAACAGGTCAAAGATCGGAAAGTGACGTTTTCAGTCCACTCAATGAATTAGATCACAGGCAACCACGCCATGCTCTCCAGTCTCCACCTCTGACAAACTGCTCTTCATTTGGCGTTGCCGATTTGAGCATGCATGAGAAAAAAAAAAACCTTCGTGGTTGAATGAAATCAGTATTCATAGACAAAATTTCAGAAGACGCCCAAAACCTAAGATCAGTGATTCTTTATCTCGGACAAAAATTGCAATATTTCGTCGAAATTTATATAGGTACAGTTCCCAACTTCACAAGAGTATAATTTCACTAGAGGAATTGTAGTGTTTGGGCCTCGAGTTTATGCGTTTTCTAAAAAAAATATATTCATCCTTTCAATTGACTTAAATGAAAGGATATCAGGCAGTTTGTTTTTTAAATTTAAAAATTAGCCCGGCGGTTTTAAAAGGACGTATTTTCGGAAAAGCCATGCTCTAAAGACTTTTTTTTCCCCCGTGGAAAATATGTAGAGGTGTGTTAAGAGCAACCAACGATGATCATCGACTCTTCTCCCTTTTAAAATACATTTAAAATAAACTATGTAGAAATGTCGTTGTTGCATTAATCGAGACACAGTAGATGCAAGAAAAATCCTTTTTCCATTTGAAATCCATTGTAGAAGTGCTGTCGTTACATAAACTGCGGTGGTTGCGACACGACTTTTCTCAAACTTAAAATACATTGTAAAATAGTCATTGTTTCACCAACTCATGCAATTAATTAATGCAAAACCGACACATCTCCCCTCGACAAAAAAGATTGTGATTTAAACGTAAATTCCATGATTTTCTTTTCTCTCGCTGCGATTACCTTTTTAAGGTCAAAGTAAGGTATTTCAGATCAATTCAAGATTTTGTCAAAATTTCCTTCGAATGTTCTTCGAACGTCCTAGAGGATGTAAAACGTCCATTATTTTGTGCCGGGGACATTTAAAATACATTGAAGGGGTTTCTCTGTTGTATCCATCGCCTTAATAACAAATGAACTAGATTTTTTTTCTCCGTGCACCAGTACCACGCCTTTGTTTACCGCACAGCGCGCAGCGCAGCGTCGGAGTTTTTATTTTTTATTTTTACTTCACCATTTTTTCAACGACACCCGGCAACAGAGCTGTCCATTGATTTGCACGACAATCGGTTCACACCAAATTCGTTCGGCGCGAGCGGTTTCACTTTCGCGCGTGAGTGTAAACATACACGAGCTCGATCGCTGCTCGTATTTGGACGCGATGCGATCGCGCGCGCGGTCCTCAATTGGGAGGTGCATGTGAAGAGGGGGAGGGGGGGCATGGTGAGGTGAGGTTAGCACTGAACCGAACACTGGCCTTGAAAGTTGGTGGTGCGGCCAACACTGACACCGACTTCGACACAGACATCAGTAACAGAATAATGGAAGGTGGCGTGGAAGGTGTACTCACTATAGTCCCGTGTATTCTGTATACTGACTGACACACACACACATTCACTCGCTTTCACAAAAACACAAGCACACACTCTCACAAATGTACTCTTGCAGACGCACACACCGACGCGTCCGTGCCGTGCTTTGCCGCAACGTATATTCGCTATTCGCGCCACCACAATGGCCAATGCCGCAAATGGCCGATTCCTTAAATTAAGGTTAAAAAATGGGATAACTCTGCCATTGACACCCGCCAGAGGCTGCCGGCCGCGGCCGCGCCACGAACGTGTCAACTCCGCCCCTTATTCACGGCTTAACTTATCTCAAGTTTGCATCGCGCTATGGGCTCGCACAGAGTTGCCACTTTTGAGGATGAATATTAAGATTTTACGATTTTAAGCTTGAAATCTGGGGTTATCCCAGATGATGGTAGAGTTTGGGAAACGGGGTAGTACTCGAGTACCACACGGAAAAAAAGACTGGTAGAATGTACCATCTGCATAGCTGATTTTGGTGTCTGCTATCAAGTATGGTAAATGCAACGTACAATGTGCATTGTGGTGAAATGTACCAACAGGTTATCATAATTTCCCACAAAGTATGTTGCATTTACCTTATGATGGTAAAATTTACCATACCTGATAGAAGTCCCCAAAATCGGCTATGCAGATGGTAAATTCTACCAGTCTGTTTTACTTTCTCACTGCCCATAGTTTTTTTCCTTGAACGAGTACCAGTACTCGGGATTTGTAAATTTTGTGTATCGTATATTACAACGGTAATCAGAGTAGATTTTTAACAAGACAAGGATCATGACTGCTGAACTTAATTATTCTAGACATGGTCATACTTTGATTCGTAAGAATCTACTCTGGTTATAGTTGAAATACAATTCAAAAAATGTACGAATCCTGAGTAGGTATACTGGTACTCGTGCACGGTACTCGAGTACTCCCCCATTTTCCCCACTCTAGTTGGTGGTTTAAGATAATGTGCCTTGAGCAGAGAAAACCTCCGAGACATTAGTACAGTCAAATTGGGTTTCTTGGTGAGGAAAAATTCAGAAAGTTTTGATACGTATATTTCAGTTATGACAAATTTACGTCCCCAAAAACCGTCACACAATAGGAATTTGTTGGTTTTTGATTAAAAGATTGGATTGCACCCCTCAAAAATAGGTAGACTCTTCGGACCTTAAATCTACTCCTTCAAGTAAGTTTATGACCACAATTTCAAAACTTCTTGAATTTTTTCCAGTCCGAAACCCTTTTTTATTTTTGTCTAATTTGACTGGACCTTATTGAATCCGCCGAAAAAAGCGTTTTTACGGTTTCAACTCATTCACAATCGGATTATCAGCCATTTTAGCAATTTTCACATCCTTTTTTTTTCATGAATGAGTTTCATTCGGAATCAACGCGTTTCCAGACTGATATCCATAGTTATGTTTTTCTTCCTCGCTTATACCTGGGTTCTTAACATGCCCCAAAGAGTGAATCATACCCTTTTTGAGTTATCTCTTTGAAACGGTCGATCGTTTTCGGGGTTCTTATATGTATACCGATACCTTAAAAAATGAAAACTGTCGAACGTGCTCTACCACGTTATGTATTGATTATTTATTTATTTATTTATTTATTTATTTATTTATTTATTTATTCATTTATTTATTTATTTATTTATTTATTTATTTATTTATTTATCTATTTATTTATTTATTTATTTATTTATTTATTTATTTATTTATTTATTTATTTATTTATTTATTTATTTATTTATTTATTTATTTATTTATTTATTTATTTATTTATTTATTTATTTATTTATTTATTTATTTATTTATTTATTTATTTATTTATTTATTTATTTATTCATTCATTTATTTTCAAATAACAGGTTATTTTGAGGGTCTTACATTTTTTATTCGTGAATTCTGGCCATTTGCTTTAGTATACCTAGCTCTCTAGATGAGTTTCTTTGCTTTGGTGCTTTTTCTAAATTGCTTTTATTTTTTGTTGCCGTGGGCTCCTTTGAAATTTTTGGTGATATTTAAAACTATCCAGGAATCTTTTGATGATTTTTGAAAACTGAAAGTAAATAAAGCAACCTCTTCTGTTCAATCTGACAACATCGATTGGCTCCGCTTCTGTCAGTTTTACTGTGTGGCAATACAAGACAGAACTGAACTGATTCACCTTTTTTTTTTTATTTTTTATTTATCCTTCCCCTTACTCCTCACTCTCTCTTTCTTTTGACGCACTTTTTTTGTTATTGCCGAAGGTGAAAATTTATCAGCTCCTCTGTGCACGAGAAGACCTCGCAACAAACAAATGAGTGTAAAAATGGTTAGAAATAGTGCAAGAGAGGAAAGAGCAAGAGCAAGGGGATGGGGGGGGGGGGTTGTTGTATCGGTCTCTTAGAAGTGTTTCGTTATATACCTCCTGCTCCACCCTAAGAAAGCGGCTGAGGGGCATTCGACATATCTTGAAAGTTTATCACTAGATGATTGCAAATTTTACCTCTGCGCAGATTGCTTTAAGGAATACTACGGACCTACAGTTCACAAATTTCAAAGGTCTACTGCTTCGTTTTCCAAAGTCCAAGTATAGGAGCAAGCGGTGGCTTTTTATAGAGAAAGCCAGTATATAGAAAAATATAACTCTTCGTTGAAGTAGATGTTGTTTTAGAGCGACGTTTTGCATGTTAATTAACTTTGTTTAACATGCTGTTCTTACAAAATTGTTATCCGTTTGGGTTTGTTTGGTTCGTAACCGCCATCAGTGGCTTAGTATGCAATTTGGCAACGTTGTGTTGGGTCCATTTAGACCCATGTAAAAATTCGAATACGAAGGTGTTCATCGAACACTCGATAGTTCGATCTCTTTCATGGATTCAAGTGGACGAACTGGAACGTTGCGAAATTGCACGCTGCGCCACTTTTTCGAGAATTCCAGTTTAGTAAAGTATTAAACCGAATTCTTCTTACGGCTGTAACCGGAAATTTTTCTTGGTGAATTTGAGAAGTGATGCCCAATTTCGAGATGGGCATACAAAATGAAGGAAAAGTAGTTTTGCTTCCATCAATGATCAATTCGAGTAAATCGTATTTGTTCTAAAATAACAAGGTTGGGACGAGTTTCCCTACAAACGACTTATAAGGGTGTGCTTGATTCTTTTACAACTACAGGAGACTCTGTTTAAGAAGTGATGTAGGTGGAACTGCTTGTAGGATCCAAGTATGACGGAAGAAAAATACTGTTAGCTGTGAATCGGAGGACACGGTGGTTTTTTGTTGGTTTTTTGGTTTTGTTTTGTTTTGTTTTGTTTTTTTTTTTTTTTTTGGTTTTTTTTTTCATTTATTTATTTATCAATTTGTTTCACCTTGATAGCAAATATCGATTTATTTACAACGCCGAAAATGAGATTAGAAGCTAGCATGCGATATTATATTGGGAATGGGAAAAGCAAATAATGATCTAGACCGCCAAGCCAGTCTGCGTGGTGGTTAATTAGCTACGCACAGAACCAACAATGGAGAAGACTCAAAACCGCATCTCGCTTAATGTTGTCATTTCGCGACACCGCCCGGCGCGTGACGAGACGCACGGTGGTCAAAAATGACTGAGAATGCGATACATCGATGTCTCTTCCGTACAAACTTATTTGGGAAATAATTGATTTACAGAACTCTCAATTGACCCCTCAAGGAATCGATACTTTCTCATAGGTTTCAATGGGAGAAAATTGAATGATGATATTAAACTTGCTGGTTTTTAGCCACCAAATCGGCGATTTTAGCTCACTTTGTGACGCGACAGTGACGCATTTAAATCACCACGGTATTGGAGAAAATTGTAGAAGGAAAAAACCAGTCACAGTCTGGCTTTGGCTAACCGCCTCAATTAGGTTCGATGACTAGATTACAGACTCCGTGGAAACGGCGCGTCGTTTATGTGCGGTTTACCATCGATTCATCATCCACGTCACCTGATGATCTCTCTGGAACTTTTTCAAAGTTCGCTCGAATCATAATAACGTAATCATCAAAAGAATTGAACGTATAAGTCATGAAAAATCTACAGTGACACATCCAAGCTACACCTAGCTTTATATTGATCTCCCAACATTTCTTCCTCTTAACCCATTGATGCCCATTGGGTCGTTAATGACTCACTTAATGTGTTTTCTTCGGACCAAATTGCAGTAAATTTAGGCCAATTTTACTCAAAAACCAATTTACAGATTTTTCAGCGCGTATCTTTTTAGCTGGACTAAAAAGTTTCACGTTTTTTCATTCGTTAATTTTTTAACTCCAAGATGGTGTTTTTATGTTTTAAAAAACCACCTAAAAATGAAATGATTCTGCGCATGTAGAAGTTAGCTTATGCCGCAGCAAATAATAAATTTTACTTTCTCACTCCGTGTAGAGAAAGTATTGTAATTTGTCTTACTTTCTATTCACAAATGTCTCAAAATGTCATTTAAATGTGTTTGTATTTTCAACATTAGTACACGGAAAAAAAAAGATTAGTGAAAATAACCATACGGATACCTGATTTTGGCACCTGCTAGATGTTATGGTAAACTTGAACAGAAGTATGGTACATTTACCGATACTTTGAGTAAATTCGACATGCAATCAGGTAACATCACCTAGTACCTAGTCAAAACATAGCATACTTCTGGTTAACATTACCATAACATCTAGCAGGTACTAAAATCAGGTATCCGTATGGTTATTTTCACCGTAGTTTTTTTTCCGTGTAATAGTAAAGATCACTCTGTTTCACCCACAATATCTATCCATGGCGGCTCCTGCTGTTTGGCAACTCTGTCATTTTGCAATTTAAACCTGTGCAAAAGTATCGATTGCTCATGGATTAAGTGAATCCTCTGAATATCGATTGTTTTACGTAGGTTTAAATGGAGAGAATCCGACACTTTACCCATAATAACATAGGTGACCTCGAAATTGTTCTTGCCCCGTAGCTCTAAGAGGAGTAGTTACGGGCCTGAAACAAAAATATATAGGCAGCCAATTTAAAAAAATTAAATTTTCGTCCTCTTATCGGCCACCGAAAGTGATTAAATTCAGCCGTTGACTAAATACGTTTGAGTACGCCATCACTCATTCAGCAGCGAGTGACCGTCCATTCATGAATGAACGTGGAGGATGAAGTAAGATTTAATCCACATCCTTTTGTGAATTCACGATGACAGATTATTATCCAGTCCCTTTTTTGTTTGACAAATGAGTATTAATATCTTGCTCGCGCAGAAATAAAGAAATGCTATTAGGCAATTTCCGCCCGATGCGAGGTCAAATCAGTCAAAAATCAAACGTACCTTTAAAGATCTTGTTTTGATCTTTTTATTTATTATTTTTTAATTTATTTATTTATTTGTTTGTCAGATTTGATGCGAACTTTAATTTCTCGTCCCTTGCCCACATTCTTGCGAAGACAAAACATTCGTGAAATTCATGAGACATCGTAACTAATAATGCCATTGTCAAATTAAACTTGGCAAAGAGGGGCAGAAACAAAGATTGTCATCTTTGTTTCATCATTTTTGTGCGGAAATTTTTGAAATAGAGGTCATGCCCGGAGTTGACCGCATGCGCATCTTATTTCAAAAGTTCGGTGAGCAAGCGGACACAGTTGCCAAAATGTTGAGGAAAATCCATCCGATATTTTACACTAAATTTAAGGAAGACAAAAACCGAAATTTCAATCGTATAATAATGAATGGTCCAACAATCAGTGTGAAGTCATCGACCAGCTACTATACCGTCGCTGATTAACAGCATGAAGAGGTTGTTTCATTTTTTGAGTCTTGAAAGTCATCATCAACTCACTAGAACTGTTCACTGGGGCCTGATCAAGTTGGAAAATAAACTAGTTCAACCAATGAGCATCAGTCAAATTTTAGTGCAGTCAACTTTCAGTGAAGCTTGAGCCACACTAACATTTGACTTGAGGATCATCGATACCGTTTGGTGAGCAAAGTGTGAGGTTTAGCTATAGCTCAAGTCAAGTCCGACTTTTTGCCAACTTGATCGGGCCCCTGGGACTATCGAGGGTAAAGATGATTGGACAAGTTATGCAACACGCCACACACAGAACACATTTCTCAGATGTTATACGTATTGCATACCCTATCCCCTAAGGCGGCTCGTGCAGTACGTGATGTATCAATATTTTTTCCCATGTTGACCTTTGTCAAGAATCGAAATTGAAATGGAGGTTACTAAATCCTATCCCAAAATTAAAGTGAGCCAGGGGTCCCTGAACAGGAATCGATACGATGTATCGCTGAGGTGCTATAAAACAGTCACTTGCGTAGGGATTGCATGAATTTTAACCTTTCGCGCTAGTACTCACGAGCCATCTAAGAAAAGAACCGTCGATCAGCAACGCTATTTGGTCTTGGACAAAGACGGTCTGGGGAGGGGCGGGCTTTGGGGGTTCAAGCTCCTCCAATTTTTTTTTTTTTTTTTTTTGGAAAAGGGCTGAAAAAAGGGAGGAAACAAAGGTTGCTGTAAGGTCAATGGAGAAGGGCGCAAGAAAATTGAGAAGCAGAAAAGAAAGGGGATTCGCATTTTTTCAAGCCCCCCCCCCTCACGGTCGAACCCAAAGACCACAACAGGTATTGAATCTGTAAAGACATTCTTCAATCGTTATTCAACCGATTCGGTTGAAACAAAGATTACATGAATATCAGTTACAACTGTACACAGCATAAAAATAATATAAACTCAAATCATCAATGATCTTTGTTTCAACCTGTTGAATCACCGATGAACTGTAAAATACCATTAAAAATCCGCGAAATGGCAATTATGGCAGTTCTGCCCAGTATTTTTGTTTCCGCTAGTACATTCAGCCTGACGCCGCCGCACTATGGTCCAGGTGACGAAATTAGCTAGACAAAAGTCAAAATTCCAAGGTTGGCAAATATGAAAACTGACCTCACTATGTGATACTATATATCTTGGAGTATCTCCTTATAAACGGGTTTGCCATGATTATCACTGATAAGGCCGTGGCGAGCTTTTTTCTGCGACCGCGCGCGGTGTGTTTATTTACGATGTTTACTGTTCTGATTGTCAGAGCGTGAAGTGGCCTACGTTGACCGTGTTTTTTTCCAGAGTTGGCCGTTTATTTCCCAATTTTTTGCATTTTGACGTTCTTCCTGAAGGTAAATTGAGTAGTTTCAGCCAGATATTTGTCAATTCCAATGAAAATTATGTCCAGTACAAGTGGTAACAGACAACAGTCAAATTTAAACGAATTTTGCCGTAATTTTTGCACTTAAAGTACGCTACGAATTGTGGAACCTATTGGGACCTCACCAAATGTGGCTGAAGTCATTCTGAAGACCCATGGCTTTGCCACCTTGCCTTCATAATTGTCGCCGATTGCCGCCGAAAGAAGTTATAAATTTTTTTTCGTCACCTCTATTGAGATAAAATCGGTGTTTTTTTACATTTCTGTATAGGGCTCTTTTTCATACCGTGTATCGCAGTAACGTCATGACAATTTGGCAGCATTGTATTTCGTGAATTTAGACCAATGAAAAAGGTCTGGGTATCGTAAGTGCACAGTGCTCTCCCCTAAATCAATATTTCATATGGGTTTAAATGGACTAAATACAGCGTTGCCAGATTACACGCTACACATCTGACATTCATGTAGGTGATTTTTGAGGTGTTCTACGTAGTTCCTGATATTCCGATTGACTTTATGGAAATTTATTTTGACGGCAGTTAAATGCATTTAAAAAGCGTTCATTTAACTTAGATTATGATGTTTTAGTTTCAATGTTATCATTGTGAATCAAAGTTAATCAGAGCTTGTATTTTAAAGAGATATGACGAGTGGATATAATTTGACGTCTTAGCTTTTCAACCATTAGAGCCCCTGGAAAAAGCCGATATGTGCAGGCTTATTGAATTACCTTGGAACCGATATTTTATGTTGGTCTAAATGGACAGAATGCAGCGTTGCCAAATCGCACAAGCATATAGGTGGATCCAGTAATCTGGCAACTGCGCGTTCCTCCCATTTGAATGTATCATTCATGATCGATTCCTAAAGGAGCCAAAGCCACGTGCCTATAATCGATCGTTTCTCATGAAATCAAATGGTAAGAAAGTACACTGTTGTCAGATTGCTGGATCCGCCAATTTTTTGGGGATAGCTTACTTTGATCTCTAACTGTAGATATTTTGTATTCTCATTTACATTGTATATTTTCTTACTCGGTCGATTTTTTTTCCCCCTTGTATTCTTGTTATTAATGAATTAAATGATTCATTATAGCAGTTGAATTTTCCATTTTTATAAAAAGTTTTAACGATAAAGCTGATTTTACGAAAATAAAAAATTGAACTTTCATTATTCCCCTCCCCCTTCATTAGAAGTAATTGCGCTTGTTACCATTTGAGTAAATATTTAATTAATTTAACTCTTATTACTTTAACTTATTTTTACCGATCAAAGAAGAGGTTTATAGCTCATACAGCAGAAAAGACTTATTTGCTTCTTTTTCTGGCGTTTACTTTGCACTATTTGTGTATGTAAAGTGACATTTATGAGGTTATATGTCACAATTTTAAAAAAGTGACATCAAAAATGGATTCAGCGACCTAAAAAACCCCCCGGTGATGTAGTTTTATCCGCGTATGTTAGCTTGAGGACTTTTGTCTAGCTAATTTTGGCGCCTGGACCATAGTGCGCCGCGCCGCCAGCTCTGGATAAATAAAGCTTCGATACCTCGATGGTGACTAAAATATTCGACTGTCAAATGTCATTGTATAGTCACGATCGAGATCTCGGATCGATATATCGCACGCCTGCCGCCGCGCCGCGCCGTCAGAATTGAGCGCATCTATTTGACAACCCTGGTCCTGGCTGGCATCGGGCACTCGCGCTTTTTTTAAGCCCAAAACAAAACACGATAATAATGATGTCGGCCGAGTGACGGCAATCGTAAAGCATTTTTTCAAAAAATGTATATCCGACGTAAATATAAATTAATGGAACGGTAAAACCTGTTATATACGGGCGAAGCTTCTCGCTAGCAGACGCGCGATCACAAAAATTCCGACCGTTGCGTTCTTTGCGGCCGAAATTTTATTGTGAGCTTTGCCATGGTCGTAGACGTATATAGACTAAATTATCGGTCGAAAAACGAACCCAAATCGTGGAAGTAGCCTTTTTTTTTCGAACAGAGTGCACTTATAAATTACACCGCGGATGCATCTTTCCGCTTTGCCCTCGGGCCCATCCGCCATTCCACATGCGGGCACCGGCACTCAGGCACCCTCTGCCTTTCCTTTTACTCATGGCGCATGGCGGTCACTGGACACGGACACTCACTGTCCTCTTTAAATTCTAGAGTTTTGGGCTAGACCCGGTTTCACGTACATCATGTGAGTTTTTAAACTACAGCTCACAAGATGCTGAATTATGCTCCTGGAACATTGGTGGATACGGGGGGGAGGGGGGGCTATCTCTCCCCTGTTCGGCCAAAAAAAGGAAAAAGAGGGGGAGGAAGAGGAAAGAAAGGGGGGAAAACAAAAAAAGGGGGTCGCCTATATAAGGGCGAAAATCCAAAGTTCGCCCTCCCCCCCCCCCCCCCGTTCAAGAGGGCTAGATCTGCCAATGTCCTGGAAATACACTTTGAGGGCCGAATTATAACAAGTTCCTCAACATTTCCTCGAGAATTCCTCGACTTGAAAAATGCCATTTGAAATACATGGAAGATGAATAGATGGTCTTGAGATTTGCGCCAAATCTTCACATATTTACCTCAATTTTAAAGCTCCATCATATATGTATCCATTCCATCTGTATCAATTTAATAACCCTTTCTCAATGTATTTCATCAGTTCCATAATCCAGTATTTTACAATTCCCCACTTTATCGCATTCGCCTTACACCTTCCTCCAGTTGGGCCTCACCCACTGTTCATTCTCCGTGTATTTCAAATGGCGCTTTTCAAGTTGAGAAAGTCTCATGGAAAAGTCAAGGAATAAAGTGTTAAAATACGGTCCTCAGAACCATATTTCAAAAGAAAATGCAAATGAAAACATTTAGAAAAAAGGGGTCTGGACCGGTTCTGTGTCCAGGAGCTGTCTCGGGTCCGAAACCCTGGTTGCGCAATAACAATCGGCAACTTTCATCTCAATTAGAACTGAAATTTAGAAATTCAAAACCTACTCTATCTAAAAGGACTATACTTTACCGCGAAAAATAAGATGGAAAACACGCACTACTCGTATATGTATGTATACCTCTTACCGTCCCCACTGTTACTCAGCATGAAATTCCGAGTAATAAGAGTGTGAATCACATCTTAGAGTGCTGCGACAAATACCAAGCAATACTATTACATACCTTTAATGATATTCAGAAACAAGGAGGTAGATAGTAAAAAAGATGGTTTTTAATATGTGATTAAGTCAGTGGTGTAACCAGGATTTCTTCTATCTCTCTTGTTTCCCTTTAAATGTATGAGTTAAAAAAAAATGCAAGGAGGGGGTTTTATTCCCCTCATCTCGTCCAGCATGTATATTCCAACTATGAGAAAAGAGAGAGATAGAGCTCCTCGATGCGCTACTAAATCAAATATGCAGAGTGTTAAGAAAGTTCTAGCTTCTCCCTGGCTAACTTTTGCACGGTTGCAGGATAAAAAAAAAAAAATAAGGTAAAAACAATATATTGAAAATGTTGTGATGGGGGCCGAAACCCGCCCTAAGAGTCGCCTCTCGGAAATTTTGGATACGCCAATAAGTATAGTCCTCATTAAGGTATTTTAACATCCACCATTAAGTTTCGTATATTGTTCGGCGACCGTTAAACCTCAACAGCTACATGGGAGGGGCGGACTTTCTGAACACACTGTATGTGCGTTCAGGTTCACTTGCATGGTATAATCGGATTAATATTCAGTAAAATCAAAATTTACATATGCTCACTCCAAATTGCAAGAAGTATGTACCTATAAGAATACGGTGCTTACTTTTCGGAGGAATCCACTAAATAAAATTCTTACCGTTACGTGGTATGTGATTGTAAGTCATAACTTCACAAGTCGCAATAAAGTTACTGAGAAGTTCGTTCTTTGTTGACATGTTTCGTTTGGGGACAGATATTGCGTAATTTTCCCTCACATGAAGAGGGGTGATCTTTCACAAGAAGTAGGTACAAAGGAAACCTCGTTCAACTAGTCGTGCCGCGCTCTTTAAATCGTGTATTTTGATATCCCCCCCCTTTTTTTACAAGCTGGCTTCATTTTGTTTCTCTCTCTCTCTCTCTCTCTCTCTCTCTCTCTCTCTCTCTCTCTCTCCCTCTCTCTCTCTCTCTCTCTCCCTCTCTCTCTCTTTTTTCTTTTCTTTGTTTGTTTTTCTCCGCTCCAGCCCCTTCTACCTCCATAATTCAGAAAGTCAAGGAAGACACCAAGAAGAAGACTGATATTATGGCATCGTGTATCCACTCCACACCTGTTAAATTTTTAGGCTGTTCATGATGTGAATCGACTGGTATCATAAACATCGCGCAAATTCACACTTGATTAATTTTTATCGAGTTTCAAAACAGGGGGGGGGGGAAGTTTTTAAAACTACATCCCTTTATTTTAGAAAGTAAGTGAAAAGTTAATGACCTGAAAAAAGTTTTAAAGTTTAACACACAAAAAAAAAGAAACTCGGCAAGGGATCTGATGCAATTTGGTCATTTTCCTACCATTAATTGCAAATTAAATTTTAGAGTCCGAAAAGAAAGAAACCATTGTGGAAAAACAAAGGCATCGGACTCTCGCATCGCATATACACAGTGTTTTTTTTTAAATCAGAAGCATAGCTCAACGAAAAATTGTGTATCCCTGTCTTTTCTCCATTGAAACATGTATGTTAGACAAGGACAGACAAGAGGATAATTTTCCCTCTTTTCCTCCTTTTTCTACTTAAATACTTTCAAAGGAAACATGAGAGGGATGAAAGATATCCTGGTTGCGCTACTGTCATAAGAATATTTTTGTTTAGATCAAGTCCGTAACCAGAGGGTTGCTAGAAGGGCCACAAGCCACAGGGGTTAAGCTCCTCAAACAAAAGTCGAGCTGACCCTGAAAAAATTGGTTTTGCCATACGTTGCATTTAAGTCGAGTCGACCTTAAATTTGCCCTTCCTGGAATTGCTCTAGCCCCCTTTCCTGGTTAATTACAGGTCTGCTTTGCATTGAAATTTCAAAATGGTGGGCAATCTATTTTTTTAATTGCCGGTGGTTGGGCGTATAATGGTCGATTTTCGAATCACTAAATCACCATTGCCGGACTTTTTACAGAATTTATAATAAGAATATAAATACAATATAGTATTTATAAATACAGAATAATAATTTTTATAAGCGGGTGAAAAAGATTCGAAATAAGAAAAAACAAACTCAATGCTTCATTGCTTCTGACTCAAACAAAAAACAATCCAAATCATCGCGCCAAATATGGAAGGTATTTTAATGCTAAATAAGTATCCCTCAATTTAAACAAAACAAAACAAAAAAAAAAAAAAAAATCACCATCATGTAAAATTCACAGAGAGTTCATAGTCAGGGCTCACTGTCAACCATCCCTTCCCACCATTTTTACAATATCGGTGTACAATCTGTTTCTGCTCTCGCCGCATCTCTATGATCATCTCTTCTCTATATCCTTCTCACTCACTCCCTCTCAATCGTTTTATCATCTACCTCTCTCCCTTCATCAGCCCTCATTACTTTCAACTTCTGCATCTTTCCCCATCGATAAAAGATCGCTGCTTAAGGGAGAGGCGAAACCAACGTTGCCAGCTTTAGGACCTGTCCTGGGCGTTTCTCTTTGAGTATAAAAATAAAACCTGGGATTCCCTCTGAATTAGAAAAACGTCGCGCCGGGTCGCCGATTTGAATTAAAATTAAATCTAAATATTTTTATTAATCGAGTACTCTTATTTGCTCAAAAAAAAAACAAAACAAAACAAAACAAAAAAACAAAAAAACAAAAAACAAAAAAACCAAAAAAAAAAAAGTCAGACCCTTTCAACTATGCTCCACTCACCTGTTTTCTTACGATAGAAATATGTTGCAACAGACTCATTATAAAAATCCTCAGATTTTCTTTTCATATTGATAGTAAAACTGCCAATGTCTGCTGACCTTTTTCCTAGGACCATTTTCAGATCATTTTTCTAGGATTTTTCGAACCAAAATTAACAGGAAACCCAAGGATTTTTACTCTAATTCTGGCAACGCAGCTTTCGATGTATTGATACCGAATATGACACAGGGAGAGAGCGTATGAAAGAGCAAGGGATAACAGCGCGCCTCGCTCTCACAACCACCCGCTGAGAAGGAGGAGAATTTAGCAGTCGAGCTGTGAGGGCTGAGTAAACACTTAAAACGCAGCTAAAGTGCCATCCCTTTGAAATCTATCCACTCATCCCCATGCACCGCGTGTATTGCATCCCTTATCGCGAGGATTGATCGGTTATCCCATTATTTTGACACGCTGACGCGGCCAATTTGAAAACAAGATCCATGACACGGTAATTTAATAAATCGAGTAAACACTGAAAGTGAGATTGGGCGGAAGAAGAGGAGGAGAGGAGTGGAGTGGAACGGAGCGGGGTGGAGCAAGGTGTTCTTTAAAAAAATGCGTGAACAATTTTTCGAATAATATCCCGCTCGCTTAAAACCTGAAATTGTTAAGTCATGCCCTCTAACTGACCATGAATAAATATCACTGATGTATGGATTTCGGATATTCGAGAAAGTGTTTTGCGGTAGATAGAGAATGGTGTAGGCTTGTCAATGGATGACCGTGATGTTGATGCGCTCTTAGACTCTCTTCTGTAATTCGACGGCGGAAACTGATTGTTTGTTCGGAAATTCCGAAGTAAACTCTATTGAAAACCATTCGAAATCGATAACTACGCAGATTAATATCACGTAGCAGCACTAAACAAATTCTTCCGACTAGAACAGAATTACTCGGTCACTTTTTATCGAGTAGATTCCGGGTCAAAACATACCAAAAAAATAAACCACGATTTTTTTTTACTGACTCGTTCGGCTAGTTCATTTTTATGTATATAGGACCACAATGGACCACATACCTTGCTCACTGAAATGAACTTAACAATAATATGTAAAGAAGAAACAACTCAGTTTGAACCTGGTTCATCTCCGTCAAAAGATGACAAACTTTGTCCTTGAAGAACTTCCAAAAATATAATTTTTTAAAAATGTGCGCGGTGGACCTTTTGAATTCAAATAATTTGAATGCTTGATCAAGAATCATAATCCTGTGAACTTCGTATTTGCATTATACAATTTAGTATAGTTTATTTTTGAGCTTCACCTGAGTCAGTGACGGCAAACTGGGGTGCAAAGCAGGCAACTGCCTCCCTTTCTTGAGCTTTACCGACCAAAGCATTAAGGACCTTTAAATTTCTACAGGGTCAACCTCCTCTTTCCAATCCTACAAAAGTAGCATATGGATAATGAAAGCTCATTGAGACTATAATGCATGGGATGAAGTTGTGCAGTTGACGTCTAGAACAGCTAAGATAACCCCTTCAGCAATTAATTAATCAGTCAAATCTTTGCTCGCTTATTCGAACCAAATGGGTAGATCAATTACCTTTCATCGCTGCAATTTTGCCTGTGGAATCAATTTGAGGCGACCAATGATACACATTATTTTGCAAAAGTTCCTGATTGAGGGTTTTTTTACTTTCAATTTTTTGGATGGAAACTGTGTGGGATAGATGAACGCATAATGACGGCGATAATACCCCAAGTCACCAGGGATTTGGATACTGGAACTTTTGAATGCCCTGCCTTCTATCGAGCATAGTTGAGGCCTTTCCAAAAACTAAAGAGGCTCGTAAAATGATGGGTATGCTCATCTGACTGAATTCGAATTGAGACTGTTAGACTTTCCTCGGAAGAAAACACACATTGTGTTTTATGAGCTCTTCCTATACGCATCTGAGCGATTTTACCTAAACGGACTATGACCATCAAAAGAAAGTCCTCTGACCAAAACGGTCCTTGATTATGCTGTTCGTTATTTTTCAAAGCGTTTTGGATTTTTTATGGCATACTTTCAAGTGGCAATACTGTTAGACTCTGAATACCTGAAATTTGCAAAAATTGTTAAAACTGGTCGATAAATGAGAATGAAAATGTCTACCAGGATAATTTCTTTTGAAATGAAAAATTCATATTGCAGTCGGCGCATTGAAAAATGTCAGCAGAGTCAAAGAATGTCAAAAGTTCACAACAGATTCTATATGAATGGGTAGTTTGCTTTTGCAAAATTTCTGAAATTTTCCGCTGCAGCGAAATTTTGAAATGTGATTCAATTGAAGACCTTTCGGTTTCTATCGAGTCCCGCCGTTCCCTTTCACCCCTAAGGCAGGAGCATGTGGATAATGGACGCTCGTTAAGATATTAATGGGTTAAAGTTGTGCGGTTGGTTGGCGTCTAGACCGACGTCCAGTGCAAAAAAGAATTGAGCCATTAAATCGTGGTTGGAAGGAGGATTTGAGTCACGAAATCTGACTCACCACACTCACCATTCACCACCACCACCACTGGGGCCGCTGATCGCTGATCGCCGGTTGCCGGTCACCGCGCGGTCATCGCATTGTGGCGTCCACTCTCCACCACTCGACTCTCAACGGGTCAAGCACACGGCGAGAGGGGATTTCAGTATTAAGGGCTCGCCAGGAAATCGGAGCAGGGTCGATTAAAGAACAGGTTACTCATTCGAACGATTATCAATGTGAATACCTTAGATCTTGATGATTATTTGGGATGATCAACGCATTTTAAGGTGATTCCTCATCCACAGTTATAAATAGAGATTCTGGCTCAATAGAAAGCGCCATCTGTCATTTTTTGAGAATTTCACTTTAAAGATGTATGCTTTTATTATGAAAGCATTAATTGAAAGTACCGTCTCCTTAGGAACTGCGTCAGTTTTTATAGCCTAATTTTTTGAGCCAAAATTCAACAATATTGGTCATAGATTGGGGGAGAATAAGCTTCAAAATTGTGGCAAAATATTGGGCTATGTCACAAAATTAAACGCCCTTACCTAAATATATACATATTTTGCAGATCGATTTCTCCGCCGTCAATCTGGGACCAATAATTTTAAAATGTAGCTAACAAAATTGAGTTGAAACCATGCAGTTCCCGGGAACGCTCCTTTTGATTTATTCTTTCAGAAAAAACATGATAATACTTCAAAGTCAAATCTCGCAAGGTGACAAGTGACGCTATCTGTTGAGCCAGAATCTCACTTTAGACTTGTGAGGAATCGCTTTAAGACAACTTGGTCTACTCAGAATCAGTTTGTTCTGAAGGATTTATGCTGAGCCCTGAAATTTCCTCTCTCGGTGTCAATTTTTTGAAGAGTCAAGTGGTGACACAATTTGAATTGATTTTAGATGGTTAAGATTGATTGTGTATACAAAAAAGTGGCTTAGGAGCTCAACTAACCATCCCCAAACCGAGATATCTCTGTAGAGGAGGAATGAATTCGTTCAGCACAAACTCATCCAAGTCATCCCTCATCTCTTGATCCGAACGAATCGATTTTATGATTCTTCTAAGAGAACGAATCATTATATATAGTTACTCATACATGCCCGTGGTCCGTGGTTATGGGAGAAAAATAAAGGCAATTTCAAAAAAGAAGGGGAGAAGAGAATGAACTTGGCAAAAATCGCTAATTATGGTGTGCCACCCACTTTCAGGAACCATTTTCATGGATGTTTCAGGAAATTCCTTTGCGATGGGATCCATATCTCTTTTCTTCGCCCTACCGGGTGGTTTTGCGTCGTCTTCCATTGAAGGCGTTTTAAGAAGGAGTAAAAATTGAAATAATCAAAGGTCATTGACAATAATTCGTTATCAAATCCCAGCAGTCCATATTAAACTGAATATTTAGCTTTTTTTCTGGGGAAGGCGCCCAGCCCCTCTCCCCCGTGATGAGACTCTTTCATTCATATGATATGTTTTTTATGGAGCCCCCAAATCGTGGCTCAAGGGGGACAGAGTTGGGCAAATGAGAGTTGTAATCGATTACACGAATACTATGAGTAATCGTAATCGTCATTTTTTCGGAGGGAGATTTTACGATAATCAGGACTGATTTTTGACAAATCACCCACCATATTACACTTAAAAAATTGGACAAGTAAATTTTTCCATTCAATGGTGCGTATATTGTACGTGTAGCAATTTTTAAGGTTAGTACTTACAGCGCGGTGGTTAAATAATACAATACTTTTCGGTAATCTTTGCAGTCATTAATACGGTTAATAATATTCACCATTCCATCACCAAATCGTTACACAAAATGCGAAAAATCTAAGGGTAAAATTTACACTTCCGCTTTTTTCAGTTCAGCTGTAGAAGAATTAGATCAAAACAGTGGTGGCGCTAGCACCCCTGCAGACCCCGCGGCGCTGCTGGGGGCCCCCAATGGTATGAAATACTACCCACACCCACCAATTATGTTCTTTGAGTGTTCGGTCGAAAGAGGGAGGGGGTTAAAAAGGCAAAATGCAAGGGAGTGGGACGATGTCTCGTCGGAAATGAGTTAAAGAAAACCATAATTAAAGGGGGCCCAACTCATTTTCTGCGGGGGGGGGGCTCAGGGTCTTTTGCCGCCACTGGATCTAATAATCAAAATGACCCTCTAATTTATTTTAAATCGGAGAAAATTACATTTAAATACCATCCAAAGGTTTGACGATTGCCGATTAATCGTAGTAACTGTGTAATAGATTTTACATCGCTTAGGGCCTTATTTGCCCAACTCTGACCGGGGGAGGGGGGATTTGCTACCACTGTTTGCGATACTCCTTTCAACTTTACCATGCTACCCCTGGGAGCTGATTCTGCTCTTTTGGACGAGACGAGACAATATAGCAGGAATCAACCAATCCCATTGGTTTAAATGTCGTCACGTGACAGATTTCGAGACATTCGTGGGACGGGGAGTCATGATGTCCAAAAATGTCACGTGACGCCGCACCGTTTTAACCAATGGGAATGATCGATTCCGGCTATCTCGTTTCGTCTCGTCCAAAAGAGCAGAATCAGCCTCCCGTCCCTGGATGAACGCTCCATGAGAATCAAGAATTTAATGAACTAATCGTACTTGAGTGAATCGAGCCACATGATTCGAATCCTTTTGACGAATATCATTTTTATTTGTTGAGCGTCCTCCGGCGCAGAATTGGCGTTGGAGTGCAGTCATCGTTTGAGCCGGCCTCTCATGTACCGGCGCTGCGGTGAGAGGCATGCCGCCCTCTTTTTAAACGCTCGTGCACAATCAGAGTCAAAGTCATTGCGCTCGCTAGGTCCAGGTACTTACAGGTGAGTCATTAATTTATGACTGTGCGTGGGTGTTCGGTGCATTTGGCCGGGGTGACAAGAGTGACAGTGTCAGAGTCGCCGCGGTGACCTTCAACCGGAGTCGCGGAGTCACACTTTAACGAGCGAAACGAACTTAAGCCTCGGCTCGGACTGTGACCACTGAGCAATGAGCAGCTTCCGAAGCGCCACATCCACTTTATACAGGGTGAGACAAAAGTTTCGCAAACTCCACTTACTGCTCTTTGCAGACAATACATTCCACTCTGAAAGAAAAGAATCCCAAAATTCCATTATAATATTACCAGAAGCACAACGAAATATCAATCAAGCAGTGACCCCACTGAAAGTGGGGAGGGCTGGTGCCCTCTCGAACATTACTCCCCCCCCCTCTCCAAACGGTAAAGAGAGAGAACGGGTGAAAAAGCAAAGGAAAGTGAAAGGAAAAGATAGAAGACAAAGGAAAAGAAAGAAGAGAAAGGAAAAGAAAGAAATATGGAAAGAAAAAGAAAAGGAGAGATGGAAAAAGAAAAAATAGAAGGAGAAAGTTATGAGGGAAACGGAAAGAAACTTAACTGTAATTGACTAAATAAATAACATTGTATTCAGAATAGCTTGAAATTTTTCCTTTTTTCAAAAGGTTGGACCCCCGCTAACTGAGGGGTACCCCCTCCAGACCCGCCACAGAGGATCTCGCATCTTGCCCCCCCTCCCCACAAATTCAGAAGTCTAGTGACACCATGCCGCTACAATAGAGGAATTTATAGTGCGAATACGAGAAAATGCCGGTGTTTCTCTACCAGAATTTGATCTTGTTATTAGAATTTCTACACAGTTTTTAAGAATTATGGTTCAAATTCTAGAGTTCGGAGAAAAGTACTAGAAATTTCATCGGTTGGCGGCCATTGATGTGTTTCTGATATTTTTTTTTTTTTTAAATTAAGGACAGGGAAGGTCAGGTTAGGGAAAGCAGAAAACAACCCAATGTTTTCCGCAAAGAGTATACGTTTTCTGCTTTTGTCGGCCATCTAGCCAGCAGTGATTTTGAACGGCACTCCACTGAATTTGTGGCCCGAAGTCAGATGAGCATACCTCTTTAATCTATAACCTTGGGTGGTAAGTCGCTTCAGGGATCAAATGTATGAGAAGCAAAAAAAAGTCATTAGATTTTTGCCCCACCCCCCTGCCAAGACTTGAAATGAAGCCATTGCATAAAATACACAGTAAAAAACCACTTATAAATTTTGAAAAAAAGGAAAACTACTTGAAACCGCGTTTACTTTGAACGGCTCGATCTATTTGTTGTTCATTATGGCTTCTCTCTGATCGTTCTTGGTTTTTTTTCCCCCCATTTTTTTTTTCTCTCTTTTTTCAGGAAAACGCTTTATAATATAATGATGGGGGGCTGTTGGCAACTTGAATTGCGCCTATTTTCTCTGCGAGCACCGAGCACAGCCACCGACAATCCACCGTACATCAATAATTCAGCGACTCAGTGTACACTTGATAAAATAGAATCACGCATGAGCGTATCGTATAGTGTTTGCAGTTGAAGCAACGACTAAGCAGCATTCACCGTTCACGTACTATTTGAAACGTTCAGCAAAATTTACTGAACCCGTTTTCGTGTTGGCATGCGATGCAATGCGATGCGATGGCGATGCACACGAGTATAGTATACCGCTTCAGTTGAGTACAGAGCGCAGGCGCATACTGATGGCGCGCACATACAAAACGGGGCTCGAATCAAGGTTGCCAACCTGTACGATATAATTATCGCACGCGTTTACAGTAATTTTGCCGGATAATTTCGAAACCGGAATGCCTCATTTTGGTGCGGTGATTTGATCGTTTTACAGATGATATTGCGGTCTGCGCACGTGTGTGATTCGAACTCTCTCGCAAGAGAGCCGAGGTTCGACAAAGAATACGAAACGCGCCTTTGCAACATTTTCGCTGCAGAGTGTGTGTTGTCATGTGGCTGGGCTGGATCTATGGCTCAGATGTCTCAATATTGTGATCCGCAACAAAAGAATGCAACTTTCAAATCGGATCCATGGTTGAAAGCCAGCGCAGCCGTTCTGAGTATTGTTCATGGAATTTTTTCAATTCACCGATGATTCTATCGTTTGAGAATAGATTACACAGTTCAGCGTATAACTGTATTGCTCGAAAACACTTTGATTTGTAATCTTTTCTCAGCCGGTGGAGTCGTCTTCAATGACTTCAAAAAACTTGCAGTTGTTTGAATAATTTAAAGGACGGCGATTACACCGATTGAGAAAAGATTACAGATGTGAGTATTTTCGTGCAGTACAGTCATACACTGAATTGGAGTGTATAATCTTTTCTCAATTTTTGTTTTTGTTTTTTTTTTTTTTTTAATGTACCTCTAGGTTTCTTCAACAACTGCTGAAATTGATGCTGCTTGAATTTGAAAGTTAAGCTGGACGTAAGATTCCAAGCACGTTCCAAACCTGCGTCAAACAGAAGTAAGTATATGGTTCCCGGAATAAAGGCACGCCATGATCCACCAGGTTGATTCTTATTGAGATGAGACGAAAACTTCCTCGACAGAATGTATCTATTATTTTTTGAGGTCTTTTATCTGGCGATTGCCGCAAGGTGATTCCACCCGAATGTTGGGGATCTTTCAATCTGCTAGATAGCGACGCGCGCCTTAGTCACTTACCGAAATTTCGTCTAGTTTTAGTGATTTAAACATGGGCATCATTTGGGAGAACCGGAACCCCCAAGGATTTGACGCATCTCAAAATTTAACGAAAATTCGGAAGGCAAATGAAAATGTTATCTTATTCACGCGTTTATAGGATAAGAAAGTTTTCGGTTTCAGGGAAGAAAGAATGTGTTCAAAATGTGTTTTTGTACAAAATTTTCCTAAATTGTAAGTGAAAATGGACAATAGGTTCAGCAAAAACCTCAATGGTGGTCAGAGCTATTTGCAGGGGTCAAACGTGCGAAGACAAAAAAATGCCGTCAGTGTTTTGCCCCCCCCCCCTCCCCAATCAAAAGTTGAAATGACGTTCCTGATGGGTTTATAAGATCTTCAACATTCGGGTGCGAGATCCATTGATTTCAATTTTCCCTCTTTAATTGTTTTTTTTCCTCTCTCTCTCTCTCTCTCTCTCTCTCTCTCTCTCTCTCTCTCTCTCTCTCTCTCTCTCTCTCTCTCTCTCTCTCTCTCTCTCTCTCTCTCTCTCTCTCTCTCTCTCTCTCTCTTTTTTTTCTTTTTCTTTTTTTTTTTCTTGTTCTTTGTCACGCGCTACAGTTGCAGAAAATATAGCATCGTTCACTGCAATAGAGAAAATAAGAATTGCAGAGTTCGAGGATTGAAGGATAAACGAGTGCGCGATCAGCTAGCGCGGCACGGCCGCGGCGGCGGCAGTGAGACGCAATGCAAGCCCGTTACTGTTACCCGTTACATATACCAGTTTTCATTCTCTGTTCATGTGTTCAACGTTCAATGTTCATTGGGCTTAGTCTCGCTTCTCGTTCAATAGCAAAAGCATCGAATTGATTCAATACTCCGCCTCACACTGACAATGAGATCCAATGGAGGTTACTGGCAACTTTATCTCTCTCCATTTAAACCTAAGTAAAATAAGCCATCTTCAAGGGATTCGCCGAATCCCTGAGAAAATCGACACTTTTATGTAGGTTTAAAAATGACAAAAAGGCATGGTTGCCAAAAAGTACTGACCGCCACTAAAGACCCTAAGTTTATCTAGTCAATAAAACAATAGCAGATTTGCTCGTCCTGAAGGATATCAAAAAGGAGAGAACGAACTCGGAATGCATTCTTTCGAAATGGCATCGCATCTCAATGCATCGCTTCGATACCTTGATTGTGAGACCAAACAAATACAATTAAGACTGATTAATCCGTCATTACATGCGTTTTTGAACATTTGTTTACATGCTGAGGGCCGTTGTTGTGTTTTGGTCCAAAGCAAAGATTTCGGTTCCATAGAGTTTCTGGCGGTGTAATGTTTCACTGCATTTTTGTTGATCGACATCTACTTGCGCTTGAAGATTATTTTGGGAATCATATAGACATTCTTGAGGTGCATCATGAATAAAGTTAACAAAGTTCATCGACAGTTATCCGTAAAATACCGCCAGACCCCTTCGATTGCAAACAAATGTATGTAAACACTTAATGTGCAAAAACGCATCCAATGGCGGCGTCTGTAGAGCCTAAAACTCATGACCAATCAGAGGTTGACTCCCCTCTTGTCTTAACTCTCTACATACAGGGACTCAAGTACTTACATTCCGGGTGCGCCACTGCGTGCATCCGAGAATCGCCTATAGAAACAATTTACATACGAACGCGGTGGCTAACTTTTTTTTTTTTTTTTGGAACTTAATAGGAATCAACATAGGAAGCAAGAAGGAGCACCGTTCAACATCGTCCATACATTGACTGATGCAATTTCGGTGATTCGGTTTGATTTGGCAAAAACCTCAACAACTTTGCTCATCAACCAACGTATGGACCTCCATTGGACCATGCTTACAGTGTTCGGTCGAGACCCCGAAAAAAAAAGAAGTTTCCATCGCGCTTAAACATGGGCACGATAGATACTGCGTGGTCTTTATTATATATTGTCATTATCGTCTCTAGAATCGCCCTCAGATTCTTGAATGTGCACCGTTAAGAATTCTACACTCGCTCCTGCACTTGCTCACAGTGGCGGATCTAACCCTCGCGAACGGGGGGGCGAATTTTGGATTTTCGCCCCTAAATGACCCCTTTTTCTTGTTTTCGCTCTTGCTTCTCGCCTTCCTCTCCCCTCTTTCCCCACTTTTTGGGTGGAACGGGGGGGCGATCGCCCCCTTCGCCCCCCCCCCCCCCCCCTGTATCCGCCAATGCTTGCTCAGTGCGCATATTTTAATGTAAAGTCCGATCGAAAGTGAGTTAAGACCATTCTAACTGAAGTAAGTGAGAAAAATCATGATTAAGATGTCACTATATGAAGTTACATGGTGACCGCAGACAAACGGTGGTTATGATATCGCAAATATTTTATTCAACATTGGCATGAGAAATGAGAAGTGAGAAGTGAGAGCCAGATCGCAAAGGCGCGAGCACGCGTCGCGCGACAGATTAATCGCTGTATCGATTCGCAGCGCTTCCTCGTTGACATCCTCACCTATTCACCGTTGACCGATGCGATGCGCGCACCAAACGACAGACGGGACGCGATGCGACGCGACGCGACGGAGGAATCGATGCGCGACCTGTGCAAGTGTGCGCGCCTCTGCCTGCATTTTACACCTGCACCTCACGATCAGTGAATCAGTGATGCACCCGCGCCATTGAAGACGCTCCTCTCGAGATCACCGCGCGCGCCGCTCAGGCACCCATCCTAGTAAATACCGCGGTTGCGCAATGGTGCCCGTCGTTGACAGATCGTGCGTTTTTACGCACGTTTTTTCAGGGCTGCCGTTTTGCGTATCATCAATGCTATTTTTCAATTCACCGATGATTCCACCGGTTGAGAAAAGATTACACAGTTCAGTTCAGTGTATGACTGTAATGCACGAAAATACTCGCGTCTGTAATCTTTCCTTAATCGGTGTAAACTCCGTTGATTAATTAAAATATCCGCAAGTTTTTTAAAGTCATCGACGACTCCATCGGTTGAGAAAAGATTACTGATACGAGTATTTTAGTTTATTACAGTCATGCACTGAACTGAACTGTGTAATCTTTTCTCAACCGGTGGAATCATCGGTGAATAGAAAAATAGCATTGATTATACCCACCGCGGCAGCCCTGCGTTTTTTGCAGTCTTTATACACCGCATTTAATAGTTGGCCAGAGCCAGAGTAAAATGTTATGAAAATATGTAAGTAAGTTATAGGTAGTATTTTTTTTTCTTTTTCGTTTTGTTTTTGCTTTTGTCTGTTTGTTTTTGTTTGTTTGTTTGTTTGTTTGTTTGTTTGTTTGTTTGTTTGTTTCATTATTATTCATCATTTAAAAGTCTGGAATGGACGAAATTCACAAATTTGTGAGGCCGTTCGTGCTCCGCTGCTCTTTGCCTCTGGGAAAGTCCGCACTGGCGGATGCAGAAATCTGTCCTTCTCTCTCTTCCCCCGTCGAAACGCGTGTGTTAGAAAAGGACAAATTAGGGATATAGTCACGTGATATTCGTCCCCTCTTCTATCCTTTTCTAACTCGTACATTCAGATGGCGAGAGAGAGAGACGGATAATTTCCTGGATTCGCTAGTAGAAAAGTCTTCTCAAATTACAAACAATGAGAGGAATTTTGTGAAGGCCATTACTAGATACCTTGCCACCTGTCGATCTGCCTTGCGTCATCTTTCACACCTTCAGTAGGTCCAGAATTTTGGTTTATCTATGACACATGTGCCGATATTTATTTATGGACGCAGTCTCGTGATTATTTCTTTTAATTTAAAAAAGATAGAATATTATTGTAATTATTTAAATGTTATTGATATTTTTTAGAAAATTAATTTTTAGTTTGTTTTGGTAGTAAAAGCAAAATATTTTTTGAGTTTCGGCATCAGGTCTATAGTCTTACTTTATTTCCTTCCCCTGGCATTCTCCCCTTAAATATAATTCATGGGTGGCTAACTACCCTTCTGGCTTATCCTTCCCGGAGCACAACTCAGCTGTCTCAGAGCTTACGCTCCTAAAGTCCCCCATGCTAAGTTGACCGGATATAGGGTCCGATCGACTTTCACATTACATTAAAACCTAGGTGAAGTAGATGAAGCACCGAACCAGCAATTGCTTAGTCCATTTAAATTAATTTAAATAATGCGTTAAATATTCCATCTAAAAAACAAGTTAAGTATTGCAGTATAACACAACCTGGCAACCATGGTATGGTCTTTCGTCTTTTTTTCTCTTTTTTTCTTCTATTTTGCGCGCGCGCTCGTAAGACTAAGTACGCTCGATGGGTTTGGTCGTCGTTCGTTGTGTGCCCCTAGGGTTCGCATAATTCAGTTGTCGACTCGTTATGGTCGTTTGATGCAAAACTGCAGAGTGCTAACTGCAGCGGAGCAGCGTGCAATGGATTAAACAACCGGATTTTTCGGCCATTAAAACGAAAAGTGTGTTTTTCTCATGCGCACATAATTTTAAGGGGTACTTAATTGGGTAAATATCGGAGAAAATGAGACATTATCGTAGCCATTTAGGCAAAGTTGTGTGTAAAGAAACTCTATTTTACGTATAGAAATCAGCATTAACCCGCCGATCATGAAATGGAGCCGGAGCCCCGAAGGGCCCTATGACCTTGAAAAATTTAATTAATATAAAGTTTATATAAAAACTTTTTCCGTTGTGTACCTTTGGATGACATTTCAAACCAACAGTTTGCGAAGTTTGAACTCTTTTCCACCGTTTATAAAACACAAGCAAAATGTGTAAGTCAATTGATGGAGTAGGTATCTCGGGCCTTATAGCCGTAGATAGGATATTTTTATTCTCTCTCTTAGCTCATTTAAACGCATTTGTTAGAAAAGGATGACCAAAGGGGCTGTCACATGACTTCGGCCCCTGTTTATGTCCTTTTCTAGCTAACACGTGAGTTTAAATGAGCTAAGAGAGAGAAATACAATCTCCTGTCAACAGTTATGTCGGGCCTCACATGGTGAATGCCAAAAATGAAGACTGGAAAGTGCAGTAGGTATTACTTGAAAACAAAAGATATCGGTCATAACATGACACTGAACAAAAAAATCAGAACAAGCTGATATCGGTCATAACATGACACTGAACAAAAAAATCAGAACAAGCTGTTTCGAAATGTGCATTACTATACAGTCAACTTTTCTATGTAATGTTGAGTCTGTGAGATCATTATTCCAGCATGTTTTAATTGTTATGAAAGAGCTCAGATGATCCTAAAATTCAGGATAAGAATCAATTTCTTCTAAAAATTTATTAGACAAATCCTAATAATTATTAGTATCTTATAAGATGCATGTGGCAGGCTCCCGTAGCTGTTCGGGGTTTTTTTTTTTTTTTTTACAGTCGCAATTAGAAAACTTGTCTGGCACAAAAGAGTCAGGCTCCTACTCTTGTAGTGAAAGAACAATAAATAAACTAGACCTCTCGAGGTACATTCATTGAACATAAGTGACTCTCAGATATTAAATGATGAATGGGATAATGATATTAACAAATCATTAAATTTCTATATCCCTCGCTTAATGGAGCTGTTGCAAACTTTTACTACCGGCTCATTAATAGTCGATTCGGGTGTAAACCCCTGTAAAAATTGCGATAAGCTAAATAAATAGTCACGAAATGCACTCCCAAACTCATGAAATGCTTCCGAACGCGAGATTCCAATGGCGGTGATAGCCGCCTAAATCTTATGGCGAGTGTATGCTTCTTCTTCTTCTTCTTGTGTGGTGTCGCGAGAACACCTCGTGACGATGGAGCTTAATGAGATAGGGGAACCCGGTGTAAAAGGCGGCTATCATCGCCATTGCGATCTCGCGTTTGAACGCAATTTATAAGTTTGGGGGTGGATTTTGTTATTTTTTAGTGCGCTTATCGTAACTTATGCAGGAGTTTACATCCGAACCAACTATTAATAAGAGCCTGTAGCAAAAGTTAGAAACAGCTCCATTCTCCATTATTTTCTAATATACCGAATGTGAATTTTCTTAGTTTTTGTAGAAATTGTCATAACCATAAATTGGATTTTATGTGGCAGATCAACAGAAATTGCTTATCATAATCTTTTGAATATTTATACTATAATTAGTTTATTTTACACTAAAAAATCAAATAAAATATAATAAGCACGTGAGTAAAAGAGAGTCTTTGTCCTTAAACTTACTGAAATCGTCTCACTGTGAGCAACTTTCTGACTGAATCCCTTTCTCGCCTTTCGATTCGACAGTATGGGATGGGTGCAAGCGTTGCATTTACAGCATGTCCCAGAACTCCTTACCAGGTTCAAATTGAATAACAATTGTGTCTCATTTCTATATACAGCGGGTCTGCTCTTCACTTGTGGAATGTGGTTCGCAGAATTTTTTCTCATATGATCAATTGACGGTTCTGCTGAGCAACAAGTAACAAAGCAGGCGTGATGTTTATGGAAATGAGGCAATTAATTTTTCGACTCGGGCAAGGTAAGAACTTCTAGGACACACTGTAGGTAAGTAAAGGTATCGGGACCGCACTCTTCCGCGTTTGTGTAATCGAGACCCCGGCCCATCGGATGACGTAACCATCCTGATAAAATTCTTATTGAAATTGCAAACTTTTCAATCGATACATTGATACGCGCCTTTGAACTCCCTTACGGCTGAAACGAATTCCTTTGCCCTTTGTTGCCAAATTTGTGGTTAAAATGATAAAATTTACTCTTCGGCCATTTTAAACGTAAAAATTAGACCGTCTGCCTCACAGGGTTGCAGTTTGGTGAGGATTTAATTGCGAAACTACCGTACTTAGCAGTGATTCTATCGATGCACTATGGTCTGATTGTGAGATCGAAAAACGTGTCCAAGAATCAGTGGGGGGGGGGGGGGGGGGGAGTCATAAAAATCATCTATTTTGACCTTTTAAGCAAAATTTAAAACATTCTCGTAAAATTTTTAAGGTGTAAATAAATTCTTTCAATTAACTTAATTAAATTAATTTAATTAATTGATGAGAAATTAACTTTCTGATTTTTGGCCACTTTTTGACGATCTCAGACCGAAGTGCAATGGACTAAACTATTACAAATTAGAGTATTCAGATGATAGGGTTCTGATGCTATACGAACTGAACTGTTTGGTCTTTTTGTTGAATTAGGGAATTTTATTATACTTACCTATGCAAAACGGCAATCCCGATGTTTTCGCTCTGTTGCAGACAGTTTTATAGCGCTCTACCTGAATATGTCATGCAAGAGGCAAAAATTACTGTCAGTATATTCATACATATCCTTTTAGAAATATTTATCGCAAAATACATCGGATACTGGGAAAAAAAAACCTCAATATATTACGTCCCCCCCCCAAGTTCGCCGTTCACCGCCCTCTCAGGTGAGTCAGTCCGGGCCTGATTCTTGAGGCAATCTTTTTCGAAAAGAGTAAGTCAAATATTTTGAATATAAGTGTGCATAGAAAGTAGGTAGCGCACTAGAATTCATCCCTTTAATGTCTCAATGCAGAAAAGATTATGCATAGCAGCACTTTTCAATATACATAGATATACTAAACCACATAGGATAATGTAATCTTTTCTTCATGGATGCAGTAAATCGATAAATTCTAGAACGCTACCGTAGAGGGACTAGGGTGAACAGAAAGTCTGCTTTCAAAGCTCGATTATTTGACTTAAAAACAAACAAACGAATAAAGCTTATTTATACTTTTTTGCAATAATGACGTGAATTCTTAAAATGAGAAATCTTGAGATATATCTAGGCATTTGCCTTTAAACGATTCGTTGAATAATATTATAAGCCTCTTTACTTGCAGACAAATCCTTATCGTGACAAATAATTACGTCAATTAGAAAATTTAAGGCGAAGATCTTTGTTTTGCATCAGGTTTTATCAAGAGGTGATTTGCAGTAACAATCGAAAAGCTTATTGCACTTTTTGCATCGCAGGCTTTATTAGTGACAGGTGATTCCAATAACATACGAAAAGCTTCTTGTCGTTTTGCCAATAGAGGAAAATGTTCATGAAAGCGATGCGAATCAAATACGCAAATAACAGCTCAAAGCACCCACAGCGCATCTAAATTTCGCAGCAAAGTTTCTAAATCACCCACTTTCACGAACAATCCTACAAAAAATAAGAATGTTAAGAAAAGAAAATAACGGTTTTAAGGCGAAACTGAGATAATGTTGGGAGCAAGAGAAAAAGAAGAAGAAAAACGAAACGAGCTATCGGTCTCAGACTGGCATATTATCTCGTCATAGGAATCTAGTAGGAATCGTAAACAAGGCTGTGAAACCCACTTTTATACAGCAAACCACACACTTGCAGTTTTAAACCATGTCAGTTTTGAGGTGTTTGAACTGTCACACCAATTAAAAAATGCGGAACAGGGGAAAGAATTAACAGACGCCAGTAACTTGTCATTTCCACAAAAATTGAATTATTACCTACGGTCTAACATCTCAAGAAGAATTTACGCATACTTCCACCGAACTCTAGCAACTAGCAGAGACTGGCTTTTTAAATTGTATTTCTTCTCTCTTACATCTCTTTCTCTTCCGTTTCTCATTCGCCTTGTTCTTTAATCGACGCACACAGAATTGAAACGTGGATTTTACGTTGTTGTTTTCTTGTTGTTATCATGCTTTGAAAACATTTTAGTTTTGAAAGTATCTTGCAAAAACCAAATTACTTGACTCATTCCAAGTTTTAAAATGAATAAATTCACCCATTCACTAGTTATCTGACAGTTTATTGTTCATAATCATTTATTTATTATCGGCAAAAGTATGTCCGGAAAATTCCATGCTCCAATCCACTGTGTGACGGAACACACCTAATTCGCTCTTTCATATGTACGGTGCGGCGTACGCTCTGCACTCGTTAAGGTGCGAGAACTAAGGTTCAGGTTCAAAGTCCATTTTTACTTTCGGAAGTAATTTTAAGAATGAAAATAGTTCGTTTGTGTTTTTCAAATGGTAAAACGATCCAATGAATCGTTCATTTCCTATCGTAAAATGGTCAAAATTTACGTTCATTTGAGTATCTCATAGTAAAACGATCGAATGAATTGTTCATTTGTCATATTTCATTATAAAACAATAGAATGAATCGTTAATTTGGGTGTCTCATGCTAAAATGGTCGAATGAAGCGTTCATTTGAGTCCCTCGTAGTAAAAAGGCCTAATGAAACATCCATTTGATTATCTCATAGTAAAGTGGTTGAATGAATTATTTATTTGTCATAATAAAACAATCAAATGAATCGTTCATTTTAGTGTCTCGTGGTGAAATGGTTGAAAGAATTGTTCGTTTGAGTGTCTCATGGTAAAATGTTCAAAGTTAATACGTTGAGTGTCTCGTGGTAAAATGGTCGAATGAATTGTTCATTTGTCATGTCTCATGATAAAACAATCGAATGAATCGCTCATTTGAGTGTCTCGTGGTAAAATGGTCGAATGAATCGTTCATTTGGAGTCCCTCACAGTAAAACAGTCGAATGAATCGTAAGTCTCAATCTACAGAATGTTTCTCAAATTTTAGAATAAACGGAGCGAGTCGTTCGATTTCACCGAATTTTCAGACCCTTATTTGATCAAGTCAAGTCTTTTTGAGCAATTTTTAAGTCGCTCGTCTCGGAGGTTTCAACCAAAATTTCGAACGAACGAGCTGATCCTAGCAAAAGTATGATTTAAGTTCGTGAGTCATTTGAACAAGTCTTTAAAAGAAGCTATATTGAAATTAACGAATCTTTAAATAAAAACCTATTACAGAGTTCATTCGCTCCACTCTCGCACTCGGGAGAGACGTTCCTAATTGCGAAATGAGTGGTGTCAGTAAGAGGTTAAGGCCACTAGCGGCTAGGGGCCAAGTGCGCAGAATCAATTTTCTTGGCCGTATAAAATGGAGTAATGGAGTAATGGAGGTAGAGGAGGCTGGAAGTTGAGGAGTAATGGTTGGAACGCGAAAAATGTCTCCGCTTTTCCGCTGTTCGAGTCTGACTGAGCCGCAATTTTATGCGCGTGCCACGGATTTTGCAAGCTCTCTTTCTCAAGGCACTTGAATAGAATCTAAAGAGCAGAGAGCGATAACCAAACCTCCCTATCTCCTCTCCTCTTCTTTCTTCTCCCTTAAAATTTTAATTTAAAAATTTTAAGAATCAAAATACATTTGCCTTTTCTCGGTTAGATTTTTACAGCGTGAAGATTTAAGGATCGTCCAAGTCCTATCTATAAATATACTGAAAAGTAAAACCCGTTTTATTACCCCTTAATCACTATCGATCATAATAAAATGCTATGCGTTTCCTTTTAATTCCGAGCAGCATCTTGATGGAGTTTTCTCCGCATGATGATTACGTTTTGAGGGTGATGGTCGAAATTACCGCATCTTTAATGACATTTTAAAAATAGCTTGATCGACGCATTTAATTGGAAACAATTTCTGGCCGTTGCGTTAAATGTGATTACTCTGTATCAGTTGCGTAGCCCCCCCCCCCTCGGGGTCAGTGGCCAATTTCGGGTTATTTTCACCAGAACCCCCCTCTCCCTCCCGAGGAAGGTTTCCTGATTGCGATTCAGTGTATGAGTCGTCTACTTGCAAAACTAGCTATCGAACCGAAAAATTAAAATTGAAATATATTGGCGCGATTATGAAAAATAATTCTACACTCCCTGATATCAAGTTTAGATGATTTGGAAAAATGATCCTGTTAAGAAACATCACTAAGAAGGATGTCATTCTACAAGAGTTGTCATATCAGTTCTCGCCTGCAACCAATACAATAGGGAGACAAAGGTAATTATAATATTCATGGCTCGTTGAGTGAATGGTCCACTTGTGTATTTACTGTATATGGTCATTGATTTTTGAATTTAAGTACTTTTTACGACTTGTGATTAAAAAACCTTTAATTCGGTGGAGGGGAATATTTTGAGTAAGTATATACCTTACCCTGGTTGGTAAGTATTATGCAAACGTAGCTAAGTGATACGTATTTAAAAATGCTGTATGAAGGATTTTGAAGGAAGTGAACTGACGTGATTAAAACGAAGACCTTCTTTGAACTTAGTCATATGTATATAACAATACCGAGAAATTTATATCATGGATGTATGTCCCCTCATGTAAAGAAGGGAGATTTGAACACTAAACCAAAAACTCGACTATGTACAATGTACACAATATACATTAGTGCTGGCAATGTTGCATTTCGTCAATTTAAACCCATGTAAAATATCAATTCGGGAGAGTGTATTGTGCATCCCCAATATTTCAACTTCTTACATGAAATTAAATGGACTAAGTGTGACGTTGCTAGATGGCACACGCCACGCCACCACTAACTTGGTATAAAGGTGACCCGACTCTTTGTTCTCCCCTTCAATTTGTCGGTAAGAGTTACAAATCATTTCTGTGTAGCCAAAGACTGACCTATTGAAAATTGGCGAGACAAAATAAAGATCTATCACAGTCGGTCAGACAGCTAATGTGGCGCAGTGCGCACGGCCTACAAGACCGGAAAAATGATTCATGAAAAAAATAAAAATAAAAATAAAAATAAAAAAAAGAAGAGAGGAGAGGGGAAAAAACCTCATATGATTCCGTAGAGATTTGAGGTCGAAGGGCACGCGGTAAAGGCTGGGGTGAGGTGCTTTAACGGTAATTGCCCCCCAGGCAATCAGCTAGGCATGGGGCACGGGCACGGGGCATGGGCAGGCAGCAGCGCGGCGCGATAACTGAAAGACGAAAGTGGGTCTTGTGAAAAATATTGTACTGATGCTCATTGTTTATTGATGTATACGCGTGCACTATACACCGTTCCATCGCTCAGTGAGAAGTCTTAAGGTGGATCCTCAGCGTTTAGTTCCATATTCTGCCACCAGAGAAAGATACGATCTTTAAATGGAAAAAAATAATGGTAAACGCAAAAAAATGAAGAAAATGGCTTCGATGGAGCCTCGGAAGCAATCTATTGAACATTTTAGTACAAACCGTATGCTAAAATGTTACGAAATAAGCGAGAAACTATTGAATTTCGTAAACCCCCTAATGGCGTCCTAAATAGAATTGGACGCCATTAGGGGGTTTACGAAATTCAATAGTTTCTCGCTTATTTCGTAACATTTTAGCATACGGTTTGTACTAAAATGTTCCTTAGATTGCTACCGAGGCTCCATCGAAGCCCTTTTTTTCATTTTTTTGCGTTTACCATTATTTTTTTCCATTTAACGAACGAATTTTTTCTGGTGGCAGAATATGGAACTAAACGCTGAGGATCCACCTTAAAGACAACTTTGAACACCACATATTTATTTGTATGCAACTCAGTTGCGTACAGCATTTTGCCCATTTAAACACCACGGTAAATATCGATTTCGAGCATGTTCACCGCACCCAACAGTTTAATAATTTCCATGGGTTTAAATCGACAAAATACAAAATACTTTCAGTTTTAATTTTTTGTTTTTTTTTTATTTTGTTTTTTTTTTTTTAAAGTTGTTTTCTCAATCCAAATTTCCCACTGTCCCATTTTAAGGAATTATTGATCCAACTAAACGAAGATTTAGGGGAGGGGTGGTTATTGAACGCTGAAAAAAAATGAATTCAATAAAAGCATGCGGGTCATCCGTTTTGACAAATTTCAATTTACAGTAGAGTTCTGATATTATTAAATTTGATTCTTCCAAAAACATCACGAATTTGAAACCAGCAAATATGATTGACATCATACATATCTTACGCGGAAAAATGTCTGAATATTAAGTTTGATGTAAACCCTTAGTTTATAACTCATGAGCTGCGATGTTTCAAATTTTGTTGTCCTTATTCATTTAAAAATATATTTAAACCTTTGGAAAATAATAAACTCTTAAGAGGTTCAATTGGGCCTATCAAATCCATCGATGCTTTTGCATCGGTTAAAATTAAATGAAACCGAATTAGTTATTCGTACGTTCTAATTTAAGGCTAAAACTTTTTGTCTGCGGATTTATTTGTGGAGCGGAATTTTGAATCTGGAATGAGTTGCTCTTCCGAGGAAACTTCGGCTAAAAATATAAACGTTGGTAGCGTTCTAGAGTTCATCCCTTTACTGTTTCGATGCAGAAAAGATTATGCATAGCAGTACTTTCCAATATACATAGATATACTACATCACAGGATAATGTAATCTTTTCTACACGAATGCAGTAAACCGCTGAATTCCAAAACGCTATCGTTGCTATCGTGTAATATTTCCACCCTTCGCAATTCGGTCGCTCTGTTCACCAACTTGTTGGCGTGGGTGGCTGCTACCGCTTCGCAAATGAATAAATAAATTTAAAAAAAACAACGACGACAACAACAACAACAACAACGCCAACGCCAACAACGCCAACAACGCCAACAACGCCAACGCCAACAACGCCAACAACGCCAACAACAACAGCAACAACAACAACAACAACAACATCAGCAGCAGCAGCAAAAACAACAAAATAAAAAGCAAAAAAGCTTTTTAGAGTGTAACTACATTTGAGGCTTTCCCGAAAAAGGGCTCATAAAACAAGAGGTGCACTCTTTAGGCAAAGGTATCCATCCAATCACAATGCTGCTTCTTTAGATAGAGCGAACGCGTAGTTTTATTGTTTTATGAGCCCTTTTTCCGGAAATGGCCTCATTAGCACATTGTTTAAAAATTTGTTAAAACATCAATCATAAATCAATCAGTTAATGGATAAAAAGCGAGGGACATCAATATTTTTCTCGCTGAAGAATGTCACAAATCTCCCTACTGTGCGCTATTTTGTATCGTGCTGCAGAAGACGAATTTCCGGACGCGCTGCAACGTAAACGCGTGTAAAGGGGGCGCGGATTTCGAACCGATCACCAGTTGTACAAGTACAATTCTCTGAAGCCTCGATGTAATTAATTTTCAAGTGCACCGAATTGAATGACAGTAACGTATAGGATGGCGGCGCGACGATGGCGTGGTACAGCGGTGTCCAGTTTCACACCGATTCAATGCAAATCCGTTCATTTATTTCATTCTCAATCAGCAAGCTAATGTTATTTCCGGGCTTTCCTTCCGGCTTATTCCGTCGTTTCCGGTCACTCTGTGATGCATTTATCTTCTCATGACTCACATTCTGCACTTTCCTTTTCGTTCACGCTTACACTCTTACCTCTTTGTTTATAATGGGGTTCTTGCGAACTTTTGCTACGGGTGATTGAAGACTTGATTCTTGCATGAAAGCCTGTAAAAATGACGATAAGTACACTAAAAAAACACAAAATTCACTCTCAGAGTCAGGCCTAGTGGCAAAGCTACGAATCAATGCAAAGCAATCGATTCTATAGTGAAACAGCGCTTTACCTGCAATCAATTGTTGAATATAGATTCAAATGGAGGGAAAACATTGTCGCCAAATTTCACGAGCCGCCATTGTTGGGATCAGCCATTACAGAGCATGGGCGGATACAAGAACTTGTCTATCTCTCTCTCTCTCTATCTCTCTCTCTATCTCTCTCTCTCTCTTTCTCTTTCTCTCTCTCTCTCTCTCTCTCTCTCTCTCTTTCTCTTTCTCTCTCTCTCTCTCTCTCTCTCTCTCTCTCTCCCCCTCTCTCTCTCTCTCTCTCTCTCTCTTCTCTCTCTCTCTCTCTCTCTCTCTCTCTCTCTCTCTCTCTCTCTCTCTCTCTCTCTCTCTCTCTCTCTCTCTCTCTCTCTCTCTCTCTCTCTCTCTCTCTCTCTCTCCTCTCTCTCTCTCTCTCTCTCTCTCTCTCTCTCTCTCTCTCTCTCTCTCTCTCTCTCTCTCTCTCTCTCTCTCTCTCTCTCTCTCTCTCTCTCTCTCTCTCTCTCTCTCTCTCTCTCTCTCTCTCTCTCTCTCCACTCTCCAGCCATTTGAACGCATGTATTATAAAAGAATATAAAAGGGAGTCACGTATTCATTCAATTTGTTGGAGACAGAGAGAAAGACCAACTCCTGTATCAGCCCATGCTGTAGAGACTTAAACGCACGTACAAAAACAAATGCGGGAACGCGGAACGCCGGAACACCAGCAAATTCTTTTTTTGCCCTCAAATTCTCTGTCCTTCGAGGGATAAATCATTCTTTTTCCTTTGATCAAACTTTCCAAAAGTTGATTTCAACTATTCAGAATATTTTTTGCACAAACAAATACAAAGGTGCTTTCAAAACACTGCGTTACTCGGCAGCGAGAACCGTAATTCACGAACGACTTGAACGCACGGGTAGAAACATATACATGCCCATACGAGATATTTGTCACGTAGGTAGTAGTATGATACAGCAGTAGTCAGAGCCATTGCCTAGAATTTGTTTACTCTATTTTTGCCTATTTGAGCACATATGTTAGAAGAGGGGAGAGGGGTGGGGGTGCAGATGCGATTGCACATGTAATCTTTTCTCAACCGGTGGAGTCGTCTGTGTGGTCACCGTTTCGAATATTTTCATAATTCAACGACGATTGCACCGACTACGATTAAGAAAAGATCACAGATCAGAGTATTTTCGCGTATTTCAGTCATACACTGAACTGAACTGTGTAATATTTTCTCAACCGGTGGAATCATTGGTGAATTGAAAAAATGTCATTAGTTATACGCAAAACAGCAGCTCTGCTCCAATCGAGGAACAAGTCATCCTCCTACCGTCCCCATGTGAGGGTTTTATTCGTAGAATCAGGAATCGGAGTTAGAGAATATGAAGGAGTCAGGTGTGATATCTCATGCTGATCTGACTAATAAGAGTTGCAGGATGCTGAGTCGCTCATCCCCTCTATTTCTCTCCCACTAATGGCCGAGTTTTTCATTTATTGATAACTCGCCAGAATCGACGTCGAATCCGCTCAGGATATCATAACCACTCGGTTGTGATCACTGCCAAACGGCCTTAAACCACGATATCACACCACACACACTGCACCGCGATCATATTTGCCGGATCAGGCAAAAAAAAAAAAAAAAAATCCTATCCATTCTTAATAGAGAGTCTGGTTGTATTTATGGCAAATCTGGCAACTATGACCATGGTAGGTTAAGTAGAGGGATATACCACCACTACCCTCTACCCTCCGCTTCATCCACACCAAACTACATCTCAGTAATACGTTTTGTTTTGCCGAACAGGGTTGCCAAGGTTTGACTTGTTTATTTGCTCATTCTACAAACACTCGGAAAAGACGAATGAAAGCGAAGGAGGGTATAGAGCACAGAGCTGCCTTTTTGCTGCATTAATAACATTTTTCAATTCACCGATGATTTCACCGGTTGAAAAAAGATTACACAGTTCAGTTCAGCGTCTGACTGTAATGCATGAAAATACTCGCATCAGTAATCTTTTCTAAACCGGTGGAGTCCTCGATGACTTTAAAAAAACTAGCGGATACTTGAATAGATTAACGGCATTTCCATCGATTGAGAAAAGGTTACAGGTCAGAGTATTTTCGTGCAGCACAGTCATACTCTGAACTGAACTATGTAATCTCTTCTCAGCCGGAGTGGAATCATCGGTGAATAGAAAAATGTCATTAATTACACGCAAAGCAGCAGGTCTGGTAGAGCGAGGTATAGCTATAAATACTCAAAGTAAGTTGCTTGCTTGGAGAAAGAAATTGTTTATCTTAATCCCAGAGGCATTAGAACATTACGCAACGTATCAGGTCTGGTGCGTTTTCTGAAAATTAAAACATCATATGAGTGACTAATGAACTATAGACTGTAGATCCCACATACACCTCTTCAGAGCCCGTCGATGGAAATATTGTTAGTGAGTACCAACACGAGCTCAACAAGTTGTGATTGGTCGATGGTTTTAGGCTTTTTCAGAGGCGAGGAGGAGTCAACGACATCGAAGGCTCCACACAAAAGACGATTTGTTTGTTTATAGATTTGCCCTTTTAATAGCAGAAACGTCTATAAACATCAACGATTTATTTTGGGAAGGGGGCTAAATCCGAGGCAATGGCTGGATAATTTTTGTTCACTTTAGAGATAAAAGCAATAAATCAGTATATCTACTACCATACTTCTGATACGAATGGCAGTATCAAACATACGCATATCTAAGTGTATCTAAGTTTTAAGCCCTTGCTTGGCCAAGAAGGAAAGAAAAGTCATCACTTTCAAGCTTTCCCCCAGTTTTGACCCGCAAAAGCGTCCACGTCTATCAGTGGCGAGGCGAGGCGTGCCATTTGGCAACGTTCCTTTTTCCCATTTAAACACATTAGAAAGGTCGAAATGCCTGGTCATCGCCGATGACTGAAGCGATTGACTTTTTTGGTAAATTTAAATGGAGCAAATACATTGTTGCCAAATTTCACGCTTCGCCACTGACGTCTATCGATACCATTAAAGTTCTTATTTCAATGTACTCTGAGATTCCTTGGTTGGTGTTACTGGTGGTATGCTAAAGATAGTTTTATTTCGTAAGTTTCAGGCAGTACCTATTCCTCAACTAGAATTTTCCAATCCTTATTTTTTGTCTAATTATATTGTTTGTCAATTTTTGGAAATACTGTTCAATAAGGTGCGCACAGAGCTTTGGAGTCGCCCAGTGAAAAAAAAAAAAAGTCGTGATCACATCGTGCGAGAATTACTTCAATCGCTCAATAAAACTATCAAATTACCTTTACGATATGGCTACATTACCACGAATTATTTTTTTTCTTCTTGTTCCTTTTTTTACTCTCTACCCCCCCCTCCTCTTCTTCGTATACCTCAGTCTCATAAGAGGCGTCATTTGCGGCAACCCTGAAGACAATCATGGAAAGCCTTTTCAGTCACTTCTCTTTCATTTCGCGCATTATTAACCTTGCGCGCTTGAATTTAATTTATCAGACGTTCATAAAGCATCTCTGCGTGCGTTGCTCATTTGCGGCCTCCAAAGGTCTGTCTTTCACTTGAACTTTATGACCTCTTCATACCTACCTTTCATCCACGCGCGGCGGAGTCCCTCCTTCCTTTTTCCTATGAGCTGTATTGTTTCCTTCCAATCGCGTGCCTTTTCCAGCTTTTCAAGGGGTCTAAAAATATCGGCTACAGCTTTGTAATAATTCCTCAACTTTCAAGAGGCCATAACGCACAGCGTAAATTTATGGTAAAATATACTTTATGTCTGTTTTCTGACTTATTAGCAGTTGGCCATCGGCCATGAACCAATAGACGTGCAATTAAGTTGTTAGCATGAGTCTTAACTGATTCGAGGGATCCAATGACTCGTGTTGTCCATCTCATGGTTTTCCAAATAAAAAACCAAAATAAATTAAAAAAAAAACAAAACAAAACAAAACAAAAAAAAAACAAAACAAAACAAAACAAAAAACAAAAAATTGACCACCCTTTTTTTTTTCAATAAATCGATGAAATAATTTCGGATATTTGAAACAGCCTCAACATTTTCCTTCGACTCCCAAGAATTCAGAGAAAATATTTTTAGCCCCCTAAAACTACCCCTTAAGTATTATTTAGGGGGTGGGTACCTTCATCTCAAAAAAATCAAATGGAGGGGGAATGTTTCGACGTTGGAATCTAATACGGCATAAAGAAATAAAAGTTTTTTACTCTTTAGTTTCCCTTAAAATATCCGACCAATATTGTATTTTTCTCAATTCAGACCTTCTCCTTTAAACGTGAGAGATCAGAAGAATAATTTTCGCTCGAGTTTCATCTATCAACCCGTTTGTTTCCTCCATTTTGTCGCGGTCAAGTAGTAAGGAGTAACCGGTCTGTCAATAGATACGGTCATTCATTCTTATTTCTAATTCATATCCTTCCCTCCTCCCGTCCATGGGACAAGAGCGCATAGAGCTGAGAACCACTCTACTTTGCAGACAGTGCACTGCTAACTGCAACTGCAAGAGCAGAAGGATGCCAAGTCTCTCATTCACCGTTTTTTCTTCCATTCGCACAAAGTTTCATTCACCTTTCACAGCGATCAAAGTTAGAATCGTTAACAAGATCATCATTTTGTGTTTTTTATCTGTTGTGGTCAGTGTTATCGATTCTTGAGTCTCGTTTGTGCAGCCATCGGCGGGCACGTGCTAAAATTTAATAGCCTGTTTGTTTTTGTTTTTGTTTTTGTTTTTGTTTTTGTTTTTGTTTTTGTTTTTGTTTTTGTTTTTGTTTTTGTTTTTGTTTTTGTTTTTGTTTTTGTTTTTGTTTTTGTTTTTGTTTTTGTTTTTGTTTTTGTTTTTGTTTTTGTTTTTGTTTTTGTTTTTGTTTTTGTTTTTGTTTTTGTTTTTGATTTTGTTTTTGTTTTGTTTTTGTTTTTGTTTTTGTTTTTGTTTTTTTTTGTTTTTGTTTTTTTGTTTGTTTCTTTGCACATGAGAGTCAATAACATAATCCCTCTACGAATACATTACCTCATTGCATTTATTTCTTGAGTTTTTGATGTCTTCAACACCTTTTTGCCTACGTGAAATTCTAAAATCAGCAACCAATCAGAACTTTTGGAGCAAATGTCTATACACACCCCATTAAATTTTTCCTCAAGGCAGTGATGTAACTGGGAGAGGGGTGGAGGATCCAGGGGGTCTGCCCCACCTCGCATCGAAATTCTCTCAAAATATTTGTACTTTTTCGCGTTTTCCAGGGAATTTTGACAAATTTTAAATCCTGCCCCCCCCCTTTTGACTGATCTTAAACCCTGGACTCCCTCCCTTCTTGCTGCTTTAGGGGGCTCAACCTCTAACGATCTTTCTTGTGAGCGCGCGAGTTTCATCCCGGGGAAAGAAAAATTGGGTCCAAAAGTCCGATGGACATCCAGGGGGCTGATTTAAGCAAATTTTCAAAATGTTTACGAACTTCGTCATGCAAAATTATGTCAAACAAATTGAAGGGAGAAAAAAGATTATAAATATTGAAAATGCCTTTCTCTGTCAGGAGGGTGATCATATGGATGTTCGAATCGTTATTCGATCGACTCGATAATGTTAATCCTCATGGTAGTCGTATTTTACATTTCTATTGAAAAAAGCCTAAAAGAAAACTTGCGCAACTCTCTCAAGTACTAACATTATCTAGAATTCTCGACTGAATCTGATTTCCATTCGATTCATAATCAACCTCCAGGATGATTTTTACAGTGCCAACTTACCGGCTTACTCCTTAAGAGCAAGTAATTTGTCGATCTATATTTCATGTAAGTACCTACTCTGCGCATTAAGGCTAATAGAAATGTAAAGCTGATTTATACCTATACCTAAACTGAAAGAAAATAATTCTTAAACTCTAATACATTACTGGAGGCAGAAAGATGAGTCAACCGAGGCATATTTAGTATTTTTTACCAGAAATTTCTGGTGGTTCTATCATTAGCTGGGTTCCAGTATCAGAACTTCTTCCAAATTTTCAAGAACCATATAGTACGAAAACCAAATCCTGGTTACAGTATCAGTATTGCCTTGATTGACAGATTTTTGTGCTTCTGATTTTTTTTTTTTTTCCTTTTTTTTTTTCTTTTTTTTTTTTCTTTTTTTTTGCAGTGTATTCTATTTCCATCAACTCTCTAATAGCCATTTTCATCATACTTATAGAGTCCCTGTAAGTAGAGAGTTAAGACAAGTTAACCCTTTCAAACCTAAAAACACTTTTTACTCCGGAACAGATTTTTGGACATCATAGCTGATCTGGGCACAATTTTCTCATATAAAACGATATGCAGATCATATTTTCATTTTCTCCATAAAATTCTATGTTATTAAGATGTACATTGAAATATACACTAGGCATGAAAGAGTTAAACCATAGGCGCGGCCATTGGATGCGTTTTCGCACATTTGTTTACATTCTGAGAGCCGTTTTTGTGTTTTGGTCCAATTGGAAGCTTATTGTGCCGCAAAGTTTCAAACGGTGACATCTTTCACTGCTTTTGTTGATCGACGCAACTATTTGCGGGTTTTAAGATTATTTTGGGAATGGCAGTTACAAGGGTCTGAAATATTGTGTTTTTTATGAAGAAATTGAAAGTACTTGATGAGCTGAGGACAAAGATGCCTTTGGTTTCTAATTAAGTCCCATTGTTCCAGAGATGAGATTTTGGCCCGAAATACATGTTTTAAATGAGAATTCCGCGTAGTGGCGTCACCACGCACTCGATTTCTTACAACTTTACACGTGTACAGTGGCGCACCGAGAACTTTAGTTTGGTGGGGGTTTCACCGCAAATTGTCAATTTTCTGAGGCCTCAAGGGGGGGGGGGGGTTTGAAAGCAATTTTGGCCGAAGATGACCTTTTTTAGGGCAAAATCTTGATGCTTGGGGGGGAGGGGGGGTGACCCTAAAACCACCCCCTTCGGTGCGCCACTGCACGTGTGTAATGTGTATCTCTAACATCGCACTGGCACACTTGTTCTCAGCTCATCAAGTACTATCATTTGCTTTATAGAAAACAAAACACTTCAGACTCTTGCAACTGCCCCATTATAGACATTTTTGAAGTGCATCATAAAAAGTTCATCTAAGTATACAATAATCAATTCATTTTTCTGTAAAATACTGTTGGACCTCTTCGTTCGTAAACAAATGTATGAACAAAATAAATTTGAAAAAACACATCCAATGGCGGAGCCCGTAGGGCGTAGAGCCTAAAAGTCATGACCAATCAGAGGTTGACAACCCTATTGTCTTAACTCTCAACATACAGGGACTCTAATCGTACCCAGAGGTTTGGCAACCTCGTTTGCGAGGATATTTGACTTCTATTTAACAATACGAGCCTCTGCGTCTGCATCAACGACATCCGCGTCGAGTTGTCAAGCTTCGCTACGTGCTCTGAGTGATAACTCGGTCGGTGTGGCGCGGCGCGCACTAAACAATGTTGCCAAACCGTCGCTAAAAATTCGAAGCTATTTGACTAGAACTAAATTCAAGATCTCGGCTAAATTTTCGTGTTGATTTTGCAACCGTGTGTCCGCAAGCAACCGATCGATCAGGCGCAGTGAGGCACAGTGTGCACTGTGCAGCCAGGAGTGGAGTGCGATCCGCTTCAAAATGACCGGGCAACGCATCGGATCGAACCAGCCAACGCGACCAACGCACGCGCACGCATCGATGAACCGGTCCGCCGTCCGGTCGCGACTGTCCCCGCGCGTCATATATACGTGCGGCGCGACGAACGCGCCGTGGCTTGGCGACCCTATGCAGTACATGCATTCGTCCGATCTAGGATACGATCGATTGTTCACAAATCACAATTTCGATATTATCAATTTCAAATGGTTGAGGTGAAGGTTCCCCTCCATACTGCCTCCTTTAAACCTTATTCACCAACTTGCAATAGAATTGTTTACAATTTTTCATGTTCACTTCTTAGAAAATTTTAAAAATTCGGACTTGGTAAAAGTTAACCCTTAATGGCACCTTTTTTTTTAACCACATAGTATTATTCAGTACCATAGTATGGGGTGCTCAGTGGCGAGGCGTGACTTTTGGCAACAATGTATATTCTTCATTTAAATTCACCAAAAAAGTCGAACGCTTCAGTCATCGGCGATGATCAGGCATTTCGACCTTTCTAATGTGTTTAAATGGGGAAAAGTGAAGTTGCCAAACCGCACGCTTCGGCCACTGGGGGTGCTAAAATAAGGATAAATATAATGGCGGGGGGAAGTCGTTGTTTTTCATTATGATGAGAGACTGAAAATGAATTATTCCAGATATTAACCTAACGTGCATATTCCTATACGTTTAAATAAATACACTTTGAAATAATTATCTATTCCAGATCTGTCATTCACAATGCTTATAAGGGTTAAAAAAAATCAAATTCGCGATTTCAACAGTGGCGGCTCGTGCAGCTTGGCAACCATGCTTTTCGCCATTTAATCCAGTGCAAAAGTATCGATTTTTTGCGGGTGCAATAAACTGCCGAAAGATGTATTATTTCATGTATCTATAGGTTTTTTGAAAAGAAACTGACTTCGTGTAAATGAAACTATTGGCCTCATCATTCTGAGTATATGAAAGAGGCAATACGATCACGATCTCATAAACTCGTTATACATTAAAATACCCTCTAATGAATTCATGTTTAATGTAAGTACATATCAAACCCATAGAAGAAACAATCACAATCGAAGACTTCTCCCGAGAAAGGGCCCATAAAACAATGGGTATGCTCTTCCTGAAAATTGCGAAGAGTGTGAAAATGGAGGATTTTAGCTGACAAGCACGCCGGTTGTTTCATGGACCATTCTTTGGGAAATGTCCTCCATTGTATTAGGGTACTATGACCTACAAAAGAAAGTATACTCTGGTCGAAATTTTTACTCCTTTCAAATATCGGTAAGCTTTGAGCAATTTTGTGACTTCCAAGTGATCAAGGACTCGGCGGAATGCCCATTCTCGAAAAATCGTGAATTATATTGAAGACAACGGAAAAATTTAACAATTATAATTTCGACCAGAGTACTTTCTTTTGAAAGTCATGATACAATTCAGAAAAACATCACAAAATGAGATATCTCAAGTAATGGCTCGTCGGATTTTTTTTCTTACCAACAAAATAAGTTTCAACTTGGTAACCTCAAGAACTTTGCTTGCAGTTCAATGCGTCAATGCTTTCTTGAGTGAGGCGTGTTTGCTGACGTTCAACGCGCAAATTTGTATCGTAATAATGGTGCCGCGTGCCATGAACGAGGCATCATCAAGGGCCGCGAACGCGTGGTTGATCAGCTAAGCACTCCGTTCACGCGTTTATTAGCACAAACAGTGGCGTGCGTAGGATTTTTGTTGGTGAGGGCTTGCACTGATGAGCGTTTGATAGAAAATTATTCCCCTCTCCTCTTCTATGGTGGTTTGTCGGGTGAAGCAATAGAGGCGGCGCCTCACCAGTTTCAGGAAAGAAAAGAAGAAAAAAAGAAAAAACTCATATCCACAGTAATTCAAAGATGACATTTTTTTGGCATTTTTTCTGTCGCTTAAGGTTTCGAAATCCACGCGAACCATCGTGTAGAAAAGACTGCCAAAACATTGCTGCCAAAGAAAGCAGGAAATTAAAAAAAAATGAGCATAGAGTTAAATGAGAAAATGAGGGTGAACCCACGCAAAACGGCAGTACTGCGAGTGTGAAAAGCCTGTATAGAATCAATCGATTTAACCTAATTGTATTCAAACTTTTCGGGAGGAGGGCCCTCAGATCACCTTTCTTTAGGGAGGTTTTACCTATTCCCCATACCACCCCCCCCCCTTGACAGACTTATTGTTTTTCGCTTCACCTGTACTAACGTTCACGAGCCGCCACTACCCTCCGTTCCTAAAAATCGGAGGTCTGGGGGGGGGGGGCTAAAAAAAAATCAAAGGCTAAATTTAAAGGCTAAATCCCCCCCCCAAACAGTTAACTTTCCGCGAACCAAAGATTTGGTTGGCTAAACGAAAAATTTTTGCTAGGCCATTTTTCTTCCAATGGGGCAGTTGCAAGGGTCTGAAATGTTGCGTTTTTACATAGAAAATGAAAGTCCTTGATGAGCTGAGAACAAAAATGCCTTTGGTTTCTAATTTAGTCGCATTGTTCCGGAGATGAGATTTTGGCCCAAAATACATTGTTTTAAATGGGAATTCTGCGTAGTGACGTCACTACGCCCACGATTTTGCACAACTTTGAACGTGAGTATCTCCAAAACCGGGGCACTTACGAAAAAACCAAAGGCACCATTGTTCTCAGCTCAACAAGTACTATCATTTTCTTTATAAAAAAACACAACATTTCAGACCCTTGCAACTGCCCCATTAAAGGTTTTGTGAGCGCTGCCAAAGTGTTTCCCCCTTTATTTCTGTCCACCGTTTATAGTGACAGCTTAGAGAAGTTTATCTCCTTTTTCGGGGTGACTTTAAAATCAAGCGAGGAAGTACGTTGTACTCATGTTTATGAGGATTTTCACTTCACTTGACCACACGTATGAACTTCTTTCAGACGACTCGGCGACGCGACGCGACGCTCTAACTTAAATTGGGGGCATTTTTCATATTTTTCTCAACCACTTCCTTATCCTACTGATCTGTGGAGAAGCGATTATCTCCCCGAGGCTGTACCTCCGCATAATGAATTTGCGATGACTTATATCCAACGTCAAGGTTTTTCTTAAGCGCGCTTGGAGCGCAGGTTATTTCAGATGATAATAAGTATTCACCAACACTTTTTGACGCCCTAATTATCTGCTCAAAGCGACAGACTGAGGTTTAATGCTGCACCAAATCTTAATGCATATCATATTCGTTCAATCAAGGCCCTTTTTTTTGACACATTTCTTTTGACGGGTCAAAACTTGTAAACTCATAAATCAGAAAATATGTATAACCTAACGACCTCTGAATAATTACCTCGTCGTACGGAAAGAAACGATCTTTCAGTTATAGTAAGGAAAATTCGGAGCAGTTGGCCTTCAACTATGACGGACAAAAATCAACGCCTAAGAATTCGCAAAGTTGATCAAGAATTCAAAAGTCTCGACCGTGAACATAATAAAGGCTTCCTCAAAATCCTAATTGCTTAGATGCCGGTCTCTCATCGTGTTTTGTACGCTTTCCAAACAGTAAGTCTAAATTTTGATATTGATCTTTAAAACGATCCACCACAGGCCACGCAGGTCGCAGGTCGTCTAAAATTTGTCAGGCTTCCTGAAAGAGGACAAGTCAGACATAAAATTTTTGACAGAAGTATACATCACAAGGGTAGTTATCATAAGATGCGAATCGGTTATAGGAATAATGATTGAAGCTCAGGCATGGGCGCTTAAACTCGTTTTCAAACGAGGAATAAGAAGAAAAGGAAAAACCGATGAAATACGATAAGTGACTTTTATGATAAAACATTTTATTTCGAAATTCAGTGTTAAGTCACCCTCTCTCCTCCTACACTTCTTAAATTGATTAGATTTTGTGCGAACCGACTTTTGTTTGAATTAAAATCAATTATACTCTCGAGAGGACCTTGAAGGAATAAGGGAACAAATCGATAATTTACCGAAGCTCATTAACTTCAACTGAATGTTTTCTGACCATTTTTTCATGGACCACGCCCACACTTTGTACGAAACGTGTATAATTGCGTTAAAAAACACAGCACTCGTCGTTTCCTCCGAATTTTTTCGTTCCGTGTTTGAAATGCCATCACCATCCTGGAAACACAAAATCACCATACTGAAAAACCAAGTGATTTAGGACGAAAGAATGAGGAAAATGTGTTTCCGAAAAGTGCCTTTGAAAAGAAGCACAAAAAAACCCAGGGTTTTCAGGGGCTGAAACGAACCCGCGTTGAACCCCACCCCCTTCTAAAATACCTAGTTCTAGTCCTAATTCTGTTTTTCTTTAGTGGATTGCACTGACTCAACCCGGCACCTTGCACCGATTTTCAAATGCAGTGAATATTTGACGATATTCTATGTCCCATCTATAAGCGCAGTTTTCTAATCTGAGAAAACTGGTTCATCATAAAAGAAAAGAAAAAAATGGGGCTGTCGTTAGGGTCTGAAATTGTGTGTTTTTTATAAAGGAGATGAAAGTACAATCAGAGCCATAAGTCCTGTGTCGACGATTCGACGCAACCCGCACTACACGTAGCCGGAACCTTGCTTGGTCTTGAGAAAACAAAAGAAAAGAAAGATAAGAGCGTTAATTTTACGTGTAGTGCGGGTTGCGTCGAATCGTCGACGCAGGACTTATGGCTCTGATTGTACTTGGTGAGCTGAGAACAAATATGCCTTTTGTTTCAAGTAAAGTCCCATTGTTCCTGAAATGAGATTTTGGCCCAAAATATATTGTTTTAAATAGGAATTCCACGTAGTGACGTCACTACGCACACGATGTTTCACAACATCACACGTGCGTAGCTCCAAAACTGGGACACTGAAAGGAAAAAAACCAAAGGCACCGGTGTTTTTAGCTCATCAAGAACTATCATTTACTTTATAAAAAACACATAATTTCAGACCTTTGCAACTGCTTCATTGCAAAGAAAAACTGCAAAAAAAGAAAGCTGCAATTAGACGGAGCTCCCGCATTGGAACCCGCTCATTCGACCGCCATTTTTGACGTTTTTCAACGCATTAATTGAGTTCGTGAGAGAATTTTGAGACTTTGGGATGCTCTCAATGTGATTTTCACGTGATTTAACACGTGAAGACTCGACCCTCTGTAAACGCTGAAGCAAAAGTTTACAGCAGACCCATTACCTCCTTACGCTTCAAATTTCAAAGGCACCCCACAAATAACTATCTAGATCCGCCACTGTATAGTTAATTCACTTTTGTATACAGCCGTTCCACTTCTTTCGCACGCCTAGTCACGGGATGGTAAATGTGAGCGTGAGTATATGCGACATCCGTGTGAACGCAGGGGGAGCAAAAAAAAATTACGAATAAAAGGAAAAACAGAACAAAATAAGAAAGGCGGAAAAATTGATCAAACTGCTGTGGGGGATTGAGGAAAGTGGTAAGCAAAGAGGGGAGAATGAGGTGGGGGGATGCTGTCGATGAGGGGGGGTTAATAAAACGCATTAAAAAAGAGGAGGGAGAGGAGAGTAACTGGAACAAGTTGCGAGCTAAGAGGATCGTAAGTTAAACTGTCTAAGCTTCGGCTTCGGCGTAGATAGGGGTCGGACTTGTGAGGGTGTGGAAGGATAAAGGGGGGGAGGGGGTCGAGACAAGCCCAGTCAGGGGGCCGGGGGCGAAGACCCATGATGAGGGACGCGACGCGACTGCGTTAGCTGCTCACGGTGAAAAAAAAAAAAAAACCTCAGCGAATTCACCGTTGCCAAATTTTGAGTGCGGAAAACTTTTTGGTTTTTCGATAGAAATGGTTGATTCTTGAATCAGTGATCCAGGCTTTGGTTTTTTTAGACGTTTGTTATTTGAAATCCTTGATTCAATTTCCTCGTGGTGATTGAAGACTGATATTTTAAAAATTATCAATGCGCAAACTCTTCGGGGAAATTTCGAGGAACTTTACTCGTTGTTTAGCCGAATTCAATTTGAGCTCAAGGGAGTCCATTTTTCCGATGGTTTTTCATCGTGTGAAGTCGTTAGGGAATCGAACTCAAATATGGACAATCACTAGGGCATATTCATGTAGGGCTCCTCGAGATCCCAGCATTTTGGAGGTCTAGGTCTCGTACATTTTCTCACCAAGCGTCACTGATGCCTGAATCTATACATTCAGAAAAAAATTTTAGTTGATTTGCAATCCAACAATTTTGGAGGACACAACAAGCAGTCAATTGTAAAGTACTCTAAAAATATTCTAGAATGACCCTCAGCTTAAAAAGGGGTGGATTTAAAAAAAAAAAAAAAAAAAAAAAAAAAAAAAAAAAAAAAAAAAAAAAAAAAATCGTAACGTACAAAAAAGTATCATTATATATATAAAGCTGTCGTCCCTCCTAAATGTTTTTTCTATTTCCCGAAAATTGGCCGAAGCGATTTCCCTCAAATTTGACACGATGATTCCTTAGGGTATTTAGAAAAAATCTGTCCGAACAGTTTTTGAAAAAATCGTCTGTGAGCGCCGCAAAATGAATTTTAAAATAAGAGTGAAAACTCATTTTCGCACGACTAGAGTCCCTATATGTAGAGAGTTAAGACAAGAGAAATCATGGGCGCCGCCATTGGATGCGATTTTGCACATTTGTTTACATTCTGAGGCCGTTGTTGTGTTTTGCTCCACAGCAAAGATTACAGTTCCGCTAAGTTTGAAACGATGTAATCTTTCCCTGCTTTTGTTGATCGACATGTATTAACGCTTTTTAATGATTCTTTTGAGATTTTTGGACATTCTTGTGGTGCATTATGATTAAAATTAACAGTTTCGTCGCAAATTAACTCTTTTATCTGTAAAAGACCGTTGGTAAACAAAACAAAAGTGCCAAATCGCATCCAATGGCGGCGTCTGTAGAGCCTAAAATTCATCGACCAATCAGAAGTTGACTACCCTCTTGTCTTAACTCTCTACATATAGGGACTCTACGCACGACGCACTATGTGGTATTTGACCAAAAAAGCTGGCATAAACTCAAAAAAAAAAAAGTCGCAATTGGGAAAAACTGTTGTAATATTCGGAATCTACATAGATTTTTGCATTAGAAACTTGTATTTAGCGGGTCTAAACTAGATTAATTTAACTAGAATCCACCAGGGGAAAAATCAGTTTTACCACCATTAAATTTAGCCTCAGCACGAGACTATAATCAAAGTAAAAAAAAAGTTTTTCAAATGAAGTCAGAACAAAATTTTTGTACATGGATCGTCTTCCTGAAGGTATTTACAATCAGTTTATGCCAATTTTATCCAATTTTAATTTGAATTTGATATTTTTTTGCTATTTCAAAGTTTTTAGCTAAAAACGTAAATTTTCCGATTTTCAAGAGAACTTAAGTTCAATTATCCTGCCACATCCCGCAGGTATATGTATGAGAAATGGTAGTCCTTAGTGCGTACTAATAGGCCTTGAAGTCAGAAGTTGCGGAAAAATGCGGCTTTTCCGGGAAAATTAGTTCGAATTTTGCGTTTTTGCACGAAACTCTCGTTTTTACGTGTTGTAAGGGCTACATCGCTACAAGAGTGAAATTTGGCAACACCGTCCAAATGACTTGAAACTCAGCATCCAAGGGTACTTTTTGACGCTGAATTCATATTTTGCATCAGTTTTTCAAAATTCGAAAATCCAAGATGGCTGCCGACCGATTAGCCAAAAAATTTGTCGGCGGCCATCTTGGATTTTCAAATTTTGAAAAACTGATGTGAAATTTGAATTCAGCGTTAAAAAGTACCCCCGAATACCAAATTTCAAGTTCTTTAGACAGTAGAAACAGTTTATGCCAACTTTTTCGGTCAAATACCACATAGTGCGACGCACGGACAGCGAGGTGACGCGATGCTCCGCGCCATCGCCTGAGCTGGATTCTCTGATCTGCCCCTCCCCTCCACTCTACGCTCGGCAGAGTCTCACCTTATCAGTTGACGAGTCAGTGCAGCGAGAGCGGTGGAGGGGGGAGGTTCGTTCGTCGCTCATCTCTTGCGCACTGATTACTTCGTTCTTTCTCCAAAATTTTTCTGTCGCTCGCCCGCACCCGCAACCTTCTCTCTCATTCCTTACGGACGCTCGCGCTCATCTCTCTCGACTAACGCACTCCCATTCTTCGTATTAACCATTCGTTTGCCTTTCTTCTTCTTTCCTCTCTTTTCATTTTATTCTTTAAATTTTTATCATTTCGACTTATATCACTCGGGATCGTTGAATAACGTTCCCAATATTTTGCAGTATGCTCTTGATTTAATTTTTAAGTAGATTCCATGAATCTACTTATTGCGGAGGGTGCGATGTTGGATTTTTCGGGAAATTTTATCAAATGAGCACGTTTCATGGTCCCCTGAGTGAGAAAATACCACTCGTTGAAAATTGTATATATATATATATATATATATATATATATATATATATATATATATATCTTTATATGTATGTTTCAGCCAGTTTTACCGTTTTTATGTCCCACGATCCTGTTCGTAATTTTTGGTTTTTATTTTTGAAATTTGTCTCATCTATTCGTTGAGTTTAATTCTTGGATGAGTTCGAAGATGGTGTAAATCCGACAGTTAGTTTTCGCGTTATGGGCCGTGTTTGAGTCGTAAAATGTGTTTTTGAGGTTTATTTTTAGGAGTGTTTGTTTTGAGTATTTTTTTTTGGGAAATTTATGTTAGCCGTTTTGATACGCAACTTTTTTACTCGAGTCATTTTTTCGTTTTTTGCGTTGTAAGCGAGTTATAGTGATGTGTTTTTCGGGTTTTTTGGCAGTGTTTTTATATGAAGAAATTGTTTTTTTGGTTCAAAAATTTTAGTATATATCGTGGAGGATGTTTTTAGTTCATATGCTCCATTTCTTAAATTTTCCTTGTGTTTTACGTGTTTTACGAGCTATTTAGTTTCTTATGGAATTTTACATGTGAAAGACAAGGATAGTGTATTGGTATAATTGCTCGTTCTTTGTTTTACACGTGCAATGTTGCTTAGGTACGTTATTTATTTATTTTCTTGTTTGATCAGCTGCTCTTATTCAGATTTATTCCTAATTAGCGTTACAAAGATTACACATTTTTCTATCTTGGTACTATAATCTTTTTCTCATGGGTATTTTTATTTAAATGTTGAACAGCTGATAAAAAAAAAATTGAATAATTCAAAGAAAATCATAACATAACCTATTTATTGAAATTTGTGAAAAACTTATATAACCTAGCTTTTATTTCTCACTTGCATTGAAAAGATTACACATTTCTCTATTGGTAATATAATCTTTTTCACAATAATATTTGGATTTTGAGCAGCTGATGAAATAAAAAAAAAAATTTAACGAAAATTATAACCTATATTTAAATTTTTGAAAAAATGATGTAACCAAGCATGGAATCTACTTCGTCTTACCGGCCTGCCGGGAGGCATTTTTTTTTTTTTTTTTTTTTTTTTTTTTTAAAGAAAACATTCTTAGCGCATTGTGCATTTATTTTTTCCGTGGATTGTCACCGTTATAAGTAACCTTTAAGCACTCGCTTCTCTTTTATAATTCCTCTTCGATTTTCAACGCTTTTATTTTGGTATCCTCCGCGTCTTATTAGTTCTTTTTACGCATTGCCCGGCAATATCTTTTTTTTTTTATTTATTTAATACAAGAAAGTGCAAGCGCTTTGCGCTCACATTCTTACATTTTCATCTCTTTAATTCTCAGCACCAATACTCCGTTTCATTTTATCATTTTTTACCAACTACCAACTAGCCCGTAACCCTAAAATGCTGGCCGTGGAGGGCGCCCGTAGGGTGCTTGGAACGGCTAGTTTGTTATAAATGCTTTTCAAATTTGAAGTTAATTCATACACAATCCACTTGACTTTTGCGATATTTGCGATACTTTCTGGGTATCCACACCCTAAAAAAACAACAACAAAAGTTGGTGTTATGGGTGTACAGGGAGTACCAACAAGACGCTTTATGCATTTTGACAGGAGTCGATATAGTCGACCGCCTGAACGAATTCGAAGGTTAAGTTCGACCGTGGACCAATGGTGGACAGGCGGACTTGCCGGAATTCCGGTCCGTTCCCATACGTTCCTCTACGAATCGACTCCTTTCGTGTGGAGCCTTCGATGTCGTTGACTCCTGCTCGATTCCGTGAGAGCCTAAAACCAACGACCAATCAGCACTCGTTGAGCTCGTGTCGGTACTCCCTATACAATATTCCCATCAAGAGGCTCTAGTCACACCGAGAAATTCCCATTTAAAATCATGCATTTTGGCGGGAATGTTATCTCATGGAACGAGGTAACCTACGAAAAAACCAAAGACTTACATGTTTCCAGCTCACCGAGTACTTTCATTTTTATCTTAAAAAACAGCAGACCCTATTAGCTCGTTTGCACACTTTCAACCAGAAACCTTAGATGTGCTATTGAAGAAGATAGCCGGTGCGAAAATTGGGTGTTCGAAAATCGGCAACACCTAGCTCGAAAGGTGACGGAAAGAGATTAATCGGATTAAGGAAAAAAAGGTTAGTCATTCGTGTTTTTCTCCGAACTGCCGAGTCCTGCGCTCCGAACGCTCTGCCGCACTAAGGTGTGCGATCGAAAAATAAGTGGCCAAAAATTATTGAAACAAAGTTATCCATAATCATCTTTTTTTACTTTGTAAGCTTCACTTCAAACTTTCCAATGATGATATTTCTAGGTTTAAATTTCTTGTATCGTGTATTCTTTTAAATAAGTATTGGTCTTGAAAGCTTACAAATGATGAATTTACTTTCTTATTTTTGGCCACTTTTTGATGATCAGAGACCATAGTGCGCCGCGCCGATCAGAGGTTGAGAGAAGTCTGATGCTGATTCCAAGCCGCCGCGCCGACCAAATTTCTGTTCAACTCTGCCGGAATGAAATTGCTCATACATAAATGAAACACTCTGATTCTATAAGCACCGTTTTAGACGCCCGGGAGTCGCATGCCCCCCTTCTTCCGAAGAACTAGCGATGACCTAATAATAAAATTAATCTTGTTTTTTGCTATGGATGTCAAGCTGACGCACTCCGAACTCGATGACTAATGAGGAATTTGACGAGAGGTGATCCTCGTCAAATTTACTATTTTCACTTGTTGACTCACGATTGACCTAAGGCCTATCGTCGCTGCACTGTGTCAATCCTTAGGCATTACATCGCGAGGAGGTATCAAAGTCGTTTAGTTCTGAATTGACGATGGTCTTACATGACTAATCTGTTCGTCATTATCATTGATTATGATTTGAATGCCTAAATTGAAAGTTTTATGTAATCCTCGTATTCAAAACTATCTTTGGTTCTTCTGCTTTAAATTTCAAAGATGTTGAACTTTGAACATGCTCTTGTTCAAAACAGTCACTGTTTGAGCTTTTGACTTAAATTTAGTCATTTTAGAAGCCACTCCTAAGCAAAGAAAAAATTCCCAGCAATTTTCTTTATCCTTTTACGGATTAACAGTTTTCTTTGATTTGGACAAATCACATTTTTCTATTTCATAATCGATTACTTTCCAACAGTAATCCAGGTGGATTCTATCAGGAATCAGGCGAGGCAATTTCGGTGTAATCTAATAGTAATTGATAAACCACAATTTTATCACAACACGTTGTTCAAGTTGAAAAGGGTACTTTAGATTACTTTTGAAATGTGATCGATTCCCGTTTGCTCAACTCTGGTTACAATGTATCGTTCCTATGAAAAAAAAATTGTTTTAAATGTTTAGGATCGTACATTCAATGCCTTAAAACTCCTCTTCGAATGAACGCATGATTTTTGTCTCAAATAAAACACTGAATAGTGTCTGTATTTGACACAACAAATTGTCACTTGAAATTTTCAAAAAACCAAAGGCATTTTCGCATTAATTTTGTTCGGCGTCCACGCTTTGATCCTTCAGTCAAGCCGTTTTGATTTAATTTGACGACGAATATTTCCACTCCACGACCCAAAAATGCATCGCAAAAATCTGAACCTATATGATTACTTCTCTCATACTTATTCTTGATTATTTTTCTCCTGATTTAAAAAAAAAAAAAAAAAAACTTTCAAGCAAACTTTTACGCCGGTTGGGGTCTTATTGATGCGAAGCAAATCCCTGTCCTTTACAGACATAGTTGTCCGCAAAAACCACCAATCATCAGTTTTAAATATTTAAGAAAATAACTTTCCACAAAGCTTATTATTCCTATCGGAAATGTGTCTCACTGGACGGAAGTAAGTACAGGATATCAAATGGAAAGTCTGTTCGTCTCAAGCCAGTTTAAATTTTGCGTAGTTGTTAAAACAAAAAAAAAAACAAAACAAAAAACAAAACAAAAAACAAAACAAGATGTAAAGAAAAATGGATGCTAAATATTTTAAGATGAGATAATTATACTTTTGCTTACATTTTTCAATCAAATCTATGCTGAATATAACAATTGTGAAAAATATTTACAATTTCATACAACTAAAGGCCAAAATTAAAATTGATGGACCCATTTGATAATATTGAGGCTCTCACGATTACATGAGAGGGACAACTGTGTCCAATTCCCTTGGTGTACATTGACTTTCAAGAACATCCATGTCTGCGGAGCGCAAAAATCGTCCTGTTGACATTAAATAAGTCTCAAGCTGCCGATGTTTGATGGTACCAAGAAGTATTGACCAGAGAGAGACGGTGGGAAAAAGTAAGTTTTATGATGATCGTGTGACGGTGCTGGAAATTCAGAATACAGGTACCATAGATAAAGGTAAGAAAAAAATTGTTTGAAAATTGTGAGTGCTCGGTGACAATTTTCCTTTTTCAGACAACAGGTCGTATTACATTATACAACAAATGTACAATCCTTTGGAAATTTATTCCGCGCGTAGAAGTGGATTCCATTCCCACAGGATAACTTTCCCCCCACTCCCGATTCCCATTCAATTGATCATTCGGCTAGATCAAGCTCTCCTTTCCCTTCCTCGCCACACTCGTCCCGACCACCACCTCCTTTCCGATCAAACGGCTTCTTGTAAGAACCGCGACCATCGGTTGCAGGCAAACGGCAAGAGGAGTATCGGGACAGTTGCCGTTGGTTGCAGTTGTTGGATCCTTTTTTTTCCGTTCCGTTCGACAACGCGACACGATGCCTCGGCTGCAGAAAATCGCAACTTCTAGATACCTCTACGTTGCCAAGCCTGGATTTGAGTCCCTTGAAGGAAATTTTGTTAGGGAGTACCGGCACGAGCTCATCGAGTTCTGATTGGCTTTTGATTTCACAGGGTTACTCCATCAGATCACGCCATTTGCATAGGCGGACCGTGACCCAAAAAAAAGTGGGGGGGGGGGCTAAAGAGTGATGGCTTTTTTTTAAGGGGCTTCTCGTCTCTCAAAGGGATGTTTAAAATTATGTTAAATAGCCCCTGATATGGTCCGCCTATAGCCATTTAGCGGCGATTCCTGGAGACAAGAGGAGTTGATCTGCTATCTTACCAATGTTAATTTTTCGACTTCTCTGGAGCTCCATGAAGCGTCGTGTCGGTTCTTCCTAGTCAAACCATCAAGAGACTCTAGCATGGATGGTTATCTCAAGAATTTCCGTGGCTTTCGTTGTGACACTCACAAAAAATGGTGCGAAGCACGCCTTCAACGCCAACACAGGCAACATTTGTGACCCCTTAGTTTCACTCTAGCTGCATTCCACCGTATGTGTATAACCTACAAAATTTTGTCATAATCTCTTGGATAATGCATTTGTGAGTTTTTAATACATTAAATATCTGATTGCATGTGTATTCATAGCACCAAACTGAACTTTTTTCAAAATTTGTTTATTTCCAACATTAATGACATCTAATGACTCATGATCAGCTGTTCATTTCAAAATTTAAACGAGAGCTCTGCGATTAGCCTAAATAAACTTGGGTCAGTGATAGTGGTAAGTCCTTTTATAGGGACCCTAAAGTGATGGTCCTTGAAAGGTGAAAAGGTCCTTGAAAAGTGATGGTCCGCAATTTACGGCGAGTTTCGCCTCGACTAGAGTCCCTTCAGACTATGAGAGTTGCACCATGTCGGAATCCGTTTCTGATTGGCTCTAAGATGGCTCACACGGAATTTTCAAGATACAATAAATGCAATTGGCGGAGGGTTTGTTTACTTTTCCGCGCATTCGCTTTTATTAGACATTTACACAATACCGGTGACTGCGGTAATTATTGGTGATTTTTCCTCTGCTTAAATTTTATTCAGGAGGATAGTAAATCTCTTTCAATAACGACCCTTATTGTCAAGAATCTGAATCCAACCTATTAGAAATAGTGAAATAGCGGCAACAGCGCAGAGGAAAATGACCATCCGCCATTTTGCTATTTGCCTCTTGAGCGCTCCGTGAACAGTCTCTTCTTCTTCATTTTTGATGAAGAAGAACGTGACATGGCGCAACTCTCATAGAAACTAGGGACTCTAGTCAGGATTCACAACTTGCAGGTGACTATAACGAAGAGTCCGAAGGCCAACAATTTACGGTCCCTGGAGATTTTCAGAACTGATTGAAAAACAGGGATTTTTAGGGATCTCTATGGTTACTGGGTTATCCTGAAAGCTTGGATATTTCTCTTCCGCAGAACTTGACAACACTGTCTTGGTGGAAGTCGCGCTCAGTCCCAGTATTCTCTGATTCCGCTCTGCTTATTCCTCCCGTAATTGGACCAATCCGAAGCTGCGGAATGGAGCGGAGCAGAAAACGATAGCGGAATAACGATAAGAGACGTTATCTGCCGGCACAACTTTAAACATGGAGAGAGAACCTAATCCCTCGTCCTGCTCTTGTGTGAGATAATATGAGTCCGTGTGCGAGTAAGTGAATGAGTGTATGTTTGTATATGTTTGTGTAGCCGTATAGAGTTTGTGGTGGTGAGCATATGTGTATATGCTTATACGGACGAGCGCGCGTAAGTGTGTGTGAGTGTGCGTATGTGTGTGTGTATGTGCTAATTACCGCGAGTTGAGCTCCTCGAGAGGATTTCCATTAGGGCTTACTTCGCCTCCTCTTCATCTCAATTCCGCAACGATGCCAGATATACCAGAAGCATTGAGGGTGACGTCATATCGTAATACTCCACTTCGATGTCTCGCTTGTGGCCTACTCAAAAGAAAATATAATTTCCAAATCAGTTTTTTGAAAGCAGACAATCCAAATTAGTTTCACTGCCTGCTCTCAAACCAACGAGTCGATTTAGAAGTAATGTGTTCCTTTGCTTGGTCAAAGTCTAGACATCGAAGCGATATTTTGAAAATATGATGTCAGCACCAGGGATGAGAACCGAACTGGAATCCGGAGCCCGGAACCCGCAGAACACCAGAACCGGAACCGGAACCAGAATGATGAAATTCGAGGAACCGAAACTGGATCCAGAACCAGAATGACGCTGCTCAGAACCGGGTTCCGAATCGGTCTCCATATCAAATGAGTCTAACGGTGCATCTCACTCCTCTGGTCAATCTAAATTTAAATTTCAAAATTCAAAGAGACAATCTCATTAAATTTTGAAAAACTTAAAATTTATATTCATAATAATTATAACCTACTATTATTTCATTCTTATTAATCAAAAAATTGCTTCTGAATAAACATTAAAGTGCGGTGTCAAAGAAACTTGTTTTCTTACCATCAAATCTTAAAATTTGATTTTCACTTCCCAACGAATAATCGTACCAAGAAACCTGTCCAAAATCGGAACCCGAATCTTTGAACCACTGAAACCGGTACCAGAACCAGAGCCTTAGGATCATCAGAACTGGAACCAGAACCTTAGAACTACTGCAACCGGAACTAGAACCTTAGAACTACTGCAACCGAAACTAGAACCTTTTTGAAAATTCAATCGGAATCCCATCCCAGGCCAGCACTCGGTGCTTTTGGAGTCATAGTTTTTTAGATGACCTCACAAAGGCCCCTCAACCCTCAATCTGGAATACTTACAATTTACAAGAGCTTTGGGAAGAGCAATCTTGGGCGACGGCGACGTCATATTGATGACAACTTTGGACGCAAAGATACATGAAAGGACCATCCATGCGAGGCAAAGATTACTGAGCTGCATACTTCGTGGTGAAGGAATAAATCAAAGCATATATCAGGAGTCATGAGCACCACTCCATACTTGGAGACGATTTTGAACGTACAGGAACATCTTAGGATACCGACTATATCTGCAAGGGAAATGACAGAAATGTAGACCTCGTAAACAGAAAACAAGTCAAAACGATGAACTATTTATCGAATTTATCGGAATTTATCGGAAATTTATCGAACCAACACATGCATACGGTGGCACTATACTTATTTGAACTGAAGTTGACATTATTTTTCCGTGAAAGTTTGCAACAGTGTCGAAGCTCGAATCTTTGCCCGGGAGACTTAGACGCTCGGTGAATAAAGACAAGATGAGAGCAAACCGCGTGCTTGTTAAACCCGATTCCGCGTCTTGCGACCGCCCGCCAGCGTGCGCGTGGTCCATTCATTCCAACCCGAGGAACGTGCCCGAAACATTGAAACTTTTGAAACGGAGGATTGGAACAATCCAGATGAATGCTCGAGGCAAATTGCTTATCTAGGTACTCCATGGCTCCATGGAAGCTCCAACTGGAAGAAAATTTCGAATGACTTTTTTTTTATTATTTATTTTTTTTTTCTCTCTCTCTCTCTGAAACCACTTTCGTGCGTAAAAAAACACAAGAAAGGGGCACTTGTCGGCCTCCGTGGTCTGGTGGTTAGTGCAAGTGACCGCTAACCTAGAGGTTCCGGGCTCGAATCTCGGCCGGGGCGACAGATCTTGTTACCTCGGAAGGACATGGGTAGGATTCTTTTTACTTTCATCTTTCCTTCTTCTTCTCTCTTCCATCTTCGTCCATGGGGCTGGGGCTTTAATGGCGTGTGACGAACGCTTAAACTGCTTAACCCTTTCAAACCTAAAAATACCTTTTGTTCAGGAACGGATATTGACCATCATAGCGAGCTGATCTGGGCACAATTTTCTCATATAAAACTCTATGCATATCACATTCATTTTCTCCATAAGATTCTATGTTATTCAGATGTACATCGAAATGTACACCACGTATGAAAGGGTTAAAAGAAAAGTGCATAGTGTCTATTGCAGAAGAAAGGGAAAAAAGGATGTTGGCAAAAACTAGGAGAAACTGCCCTATAGTGCCACAAAGCCTCCCCAGCTCACCGAAAAAAACTGCTTGTTGAATGTTGAATTGTTGATTGCAGTAAAACTTCGGCAATGGATTAAAATTACATAATCTATTATTGGCTTTTGTTTCTGAAGTGAAACTTTGGACATTTGTTTTAACTCCCACTTCCAGCCAAAAAGTCTAAGATAATGGAAATTTGATCACGAAAAAAAAGTTTTACGGTCGCAACAACTTTGAAGAAAAAGGAAAACTTGTATACAGGGTGTCCCAGACCACCCGTGTAGGTACTTTTTCTCAAAAACGGCTGAGAGTAGAGAGCTGAAACAAAAAAGTCAGATAGGGAATTGACCCCAAAGAATTCAATGAAAATATTTTCAAAGCCCCCCGAGGCCCCCCAGGGGGATTTTGGGGGGGGGTTTGAAACACATTTTTCCATTTTTGGCGGGAAAAAGCCTATAAAAGGTACAAAAATAAGTTCAGATTCTGAAAGAGCAACTCATTGCCGACATTTTTACTCCAGTAACTTTTCCCAGAAAACCCCAATTTTTGGGGTTATGGGCCCTTTTGGGGGGAAATTTTCATTCGGCCACTGTGACCACACTATTCAATATTTTTCAAAAAACTGAAATCCATCTGAAAGAAGAGATCAAGACCTTTCGATTGATGTGCCACATAATACCTAAAAGTGAAAAATTAAGGCCCCCGCGAAGATTCCAAAATTTGGGGGTCTTTGGGCCCCCCCACGTAAAAAAAGTCAAATAGCAAGGTATAGCTTGTGATACATCGATCAAAAGCTCTCAAAGAGTAGAATAAGATGACGCAATTCAAAATCGTCTACAATCATTACTTTCAAAATGGCGGCCATTTGAAAATTTTGGGTGTTCAAAGGAAAGTCCTGGGAAAGGAGTCCAAAGATGAACGATACATAAATTAAAAGGCCTTAAAAAAAGCAAACGAATGGCGCAAACCGCAAATCAATCCGCCTCTTCAATCAAAAGTTATGACCGATTGAAATTTAAGCAGCCTTAAATAGGCCTCATTGAGCCCTTTAAGTTTCAATCGGTCATAACTTTTGATTGAAGAGGCGGATTGATTTGCGGTTTGCGCCATTCGTTTGCTTTTTTAAGGCCTTTTAATTTATGTATCGTTCATCTTTGGACTCCTTTCCCAGGACTTTCCTTTGAACACCCAAAATTTTCAAATGGCCGCCATTTTGAAAGTAATGATTGTAGACGATTTTGAATTGCGTCATCTTATTCTACTCTTTGAGAGCTTTCGATCGATGTATCACAAGCTATACCTTGCTATTTGACTTTTTTTACGTGGGGGGGCCCAAAGACCCCCAAATTTTGGAATCTTCGCGGGGGCCTTAATTTTTCACTTTTAGGTATTATGTGGCACATCAATCGAAAGGTCTTGATCTCTTCTTTCAGATGGATTTCAGTGTTTTGAAAAATATTGAATAGTGTGGTCACAGTGGCCGAATGAAAATTTCCCCCCAAAAGGGCCCATAACCCCAAAAATTGGGGTTTTCTGGGAAAAGTTACTGGAGTAAAAATGTTGGCAATGAGTTGCTCTTTCAGAATCTGAACTTATTTTTGTACCTTTTATAGGCTTTTTCCCGCCAAAAATGGAAAAATGTGTTTCAAACCCCCCCAAAACCCCCCTGGGGGGCCTCGGGGGGCTTTGAAAATATTTTCATTGAATTCTTTGGGGTCAATTCCCTATCTGACTTTTTTGTTTCAGCTCTCTACTCTCAGCCGTTTTTGAGAAAAAGTACCTACACGGGTGGTCTGGGACACCCTGTATACGTTGAACAAATGCGACCCCTGTCCTATTCTGAAGGGGGAGGCTCCAGGATTTAACAAGACCTGCGCTAATGCTACTTTTTGGCAAAGGATCATTCCAAATTCCTTAAGTTTCTGAAAAAAAAATCCTCTTGAAATTGTTGGAATCATTATTCATGAAAAAATTCTTGATTCTCGCCGAAAAAAACTACTGGAATTGCAGTGTGGAGACTGCTAGAATTTTTTTAATTCTTTGTCATGTTCAGAATTTTCTAAAGCGCAAAAATACTAGAACTACTGCAAATTTCAAAGGTACGAATCACCCTCCGGCCTTCCTCCTCCCTAGGAGCGTAGCTGGGGGTCGAAAAGAGGAGGGGGCCTGAAATGAATGACCTTTTTTTTCTTTTCTTTTTTTACTTATCAGAAGCAAGTAACGCTTTTTTTGGTCTCCCCCCCCCCAAAAAAAACGGTTTTGCAGTTACAAAAAGTGAGGAGGGGCTTAAGCCCCCTCCAGTCCTTTAGCAGATACGCCACTGCCCCTCCCGATCATCGTGTTTGTTAAGTACTTGTGTGTACTAAATAAAGTTTTAAAGTTTCATTGAAATGATTCTTCTCAACTAAATAAAAAAGCATACATCAGATCATATCTTTACGTCAAAAATCAGACATGTAAGTTTTACCATTATAGATGGTTCCTATATTTTGTAACGATAAATAAGACGGTTGGAAAATAATCGAATATTAACCGCCTGACTGAAAAAAAAAATACTGAATAGTTCTGTATGATTTAAGCATCGTGCAGTAATTTTATTAGTACACAAAACCATCACAAAACCTTTACACTTATCCATTAAAAAAAAAAAAAAAAACTTTTTTTTCTGTGGATTAAACTGATTCGTGACGTGCGCTCCTGAACCAGAAACTCAATACACCTATTTCCAGCGAGAGTTACGCATCCCCCGTTCGCCGAATCACCCGCCAGTTTGGCATTACTCATATATACCTGGGATAAAACGAAAATTGTGCAAGAGTTGAGAGGCTGGACTCTGATGGAGAGCAGCAGACTTGAGGAGTCATCTTCAGTCGTGGAAGACCCATAAATTACCATTTACTCATTTCGTTCCGTTTATAATACTTCTCGACCCCGAGGTAGTAGATGATAATCCGATATCCCCTCCCGGAGTCGCGACCCCCCCCCTCTTTCTTTTGCGCGCGCGTTGCCCATTACCGCCCTCAACAGGACGCGACATCGGAGCAAGCGCCCCGCCCGCGCCCTCCGCGCGTCGCGTCGCGACGCTTTGTGTTTAATCATGACCACGGAATATTTCCGGGTCATGCGGTATACAGAGCGCGGTATGCGGTAAACATCGCGATATTTTACCGATGATCCTACTCTCGTAGACTCCGTGTCGAAGTTCATAGGTCCCACTCCTACCTAACTCTCACTTGTTATTTTCCTTCCTCTCCTTTGTTTATTGCAAACAGTGGCGTCGCGTGCCATCTGGCAACAATGCAACTGCTCCATTTAAACTCATAAAATATATCGAATTTTCCTTGTGCACTGTGAATCTCCTTAATTCGATATTTTACATGAGTTTAAATGGATAGAATACATTGTTGCCAAATTGCACGCGACGCCACTGATTGCAAAGCTGCCGCTTTGTGTTTATTTAATAATGGCTTTTTTTCAATTCACCAGTGATTCCACCAGTTAATCGAAAGATCACATAGTAAGCAAATTTTCGCAACAAATATATCCAACAGAATTATATAAAATCATTGCCGACCTACACAACCTATTAAATAAACACAAAGCTGCCGCTTTGTGTTTATTTAATAATGGCTTTTTTTCAATTCACCAGTGATTCCACCAGTTAATCGAAAGATCACATAGTAAGCACATTTTCGCAACAAATATATCCAACAGAATTATATAAAATCATTGCCGACCTACGCATGACAACCAATGAGCTATAACTTTAGAGTGGCAGCGGGCTGGTCCACCTTGTGCCACACAGGGTAGAAGGAATCCCGGGAAAAAGCGGAATTTGGACGGCAGATTCCAAGGTTTGAGGTTAAATTTTGTAGGTCGTTCGGAATTTGGCGGGAATTTGGACGGCAGATTCCAAGGTTTGAGGTTAAATTTTGAAGGTCGTTTCCGGCGATGCCCGAGTTTGTTTACGAAACGACCGGAAACAACCTACAAAACTTAACCTCAAAATCGATTTTTACGGCAAGATGGCGGCGCCCTAGGTGACAACAATGAACCAGCGGAACGTTCCTTGATGTGCCACTCTAAAGTTATAGCTCATTGATGACAACAGTAGATGGCACACAGCTGTATCGTATCTGTCGAACTTTTTCGGTGTTTTCTGGCATCGATGGCAGCAATTCGATTTTGAAATCAAGTCCGTAAGTGAACTCAAAATCTAATTGGTGCCATCGATGCCCCCGGAAACACCTAAAAACACAATTGAGTTTCCTCCAATATGTAGGTTAGGTTGGTATCTATTGTTTGTTAGTCATATTCGATCGCGAAAATTTGCCGAGTGTTTTTCTTTTTTGGTTTTTATTTTGGAAGTTTAAGGGGAGTCGGACATTGCACCCTTCACTATGTTAATTTCCTGAACTTTAGTGTACTTTTTCTTAGGGCCTACTTCGTCAATTTTCTCAAACTTTGGCTCATTTTAATCCTTACACTCTTCTCTTTTCATTTTAAAACAGGCTTTGGAGTTTTTTTAAAATTGCCGACAGGACCAATTCTTTAAATTTTATACAAAATAACAGCAAATTTTTTGGTGGTATTTCTAGCATAAAATGGTGACAGTAAATAATTTTGGATAACCCGTAATAAAGTGAAGAGGGTAGTGTAAGGATTCAAACGAGCCAACGTTTTTGAAAATCGCTTAAGTGATCCTGAGAAAAGGTACATTTTGTGTGAAGATAAATAAATTCGGGAAAAACACAATTTAAAAATTCCGGAAAAAAATAACACTTTAAATGCTAAATGGCATTATTCATGCAAAGTAGACTATTCATCAGAAATAAGTGACATTGGTCTTAAATTAGAGTCATAGCTATAGGGAACAAAGTTAGCTGAAAAAACGGATTTTATCAAAATCCATGTCCGACTCCCCTCAAGGTGATTCTTCGCCTGTCTGAAATGAGATACAGGCTCAATCGATAGCATTCACTTGTCTTTTTTAGAATATTAGAGTCGAAGTACAGTAGCCTTCATTTTTATCGAGTAATTTGAACGAAATAGCAAGCATTGATCAACCAGTTTCCAAAATGTCATCCATATAGAGAAAAATGTTCTCCTTAAAAGGCCAGAATTAGAATGAAAAGTTCCCTAGAAGAAATTCTGATAGTTTTGACCGTAGTTCTAGTTTTTATGGTCGGTAATTCTGGAATTTTTCCTCCGATCCAATTTGGCCATAATTCCAGTTGAAGATACAGCAATTCTCCTAAAAAGTGCCAGAATTTCCTTTCAAGAACGTATTATCAGAACTATTATTATCAGAATTATTATTATTATTTTCATTTATCCTTCGTCTTTTTCCTTCAAAATTGAATCAGGAGCAGAGGTCTTGCGTTCTTTTTCCGAGTCTTTGATATTTTTTTTTTTTTAAGAGAAACGATTAAAAAAATGAGCACTGCTTACAAGAAACCTTGAATTTTTCTATTTTCTGAAATACATTTAGAGTGTGTTTTTTGCTGCATAAACAGTCAGCAGCTCTATTCAAAGTCCTCCATACACATGAGCGGTGCTAATTTCTACTGTCTGAGACGTGAGAGGAAAATTGAACGAAGGGAAAAGGGTTTTTTTCTTTCTTCTTTAAAAAAAAACATACTCCTATAACTGTTCAAATGTTACGTATAAAGATGGTTTGTTCGTATTTTTTTTTTTTTCTTTTTTCTTTCTTTCTTTTCGTGGCGGAAAAAGGATTACAGCTCAGGAAGTAGAGCGACTGAGTGCATCGTAACTATTTTTGACTCACCAATTTCAGCAAAAAAAGTTGCTCCGCTCGACATTTCTCTCTGTTGCGGTGTTGTTTCGCACCAAGAAATTAAATTGGAGAAGAAGAAAAAAATGCAACCGTACCTACTTTGCTGACTGAATGAAAAAATATGTCTGAGAAGAATAAATTAGTTGACAGGGGCACTCAAAGTTAAATAACGCGCGAATTTAAAATGTATATTCTTGCACACACACTGCACTTGCTTTTAATTTTTTACTTGTCTATAATCTACTGATTTAAAATTTTCTTGTCAAAGCTTAGTGCTACTCAAGGAATATCCAAAGAGGGCTTCTCTTTTTTCCCTACAATGCCTTTTATGTAATAATTTTTTTTTTCTTATTTCTCTTTTTTTCTTTTTTTTCTTTTAAGTCGATTGAACCGTTATAAGACCCCTCGGCCCTCGTTTCCAGCATGAAGTCATTTAGTCTTCCCTCCGCAGTAACTAAATCGAAGAAAAACGAATAAAACCTATACTGTTGCCAGAAAAACAGCAGTGAACCAGATTTTAATCACATAGGTCCGTACCTTCAAAAAAAAATTTCGCTGAACGTACCAATTATGAACTTCACTTTTCAAATGGAACTTACCAGAAACGTCTGTTGAATTCTAAATCATCGTCAGCGACTAAATTATGCCTACCGTGAAAAGAAGAAATTTGCTGACCAAATTTACCATCATAACTGTAAAATTAATGCGTGTAGCTTATATAGAGAGTAAAATTTTTCATTTTTTTTCTTTCTTTTAATGAGTAGAAACAGAAAATATTAACTCTCTTGGAATTCGCTGAATTATCTCTGGACCAGAGTCATTATACATGGATTTCAAACTAATAGAACTTTCTTCATAAAATTGGAGCATTGCAGTCAAAGCTCGGTACGGTAAATTCTAGAAGGGGGATTTAATACTTGAAAATATTATAAATGAGATACGAACTTCAGGTGCATTTGTAATTAATGGGGCAGTTGCAAGGGTCTAAAATTGCGTGTTTTCTACAATGAAAATGATAGTACTTGATAAGCTGAAAACAATGGTGCCTTTGGTTTTTTTCTAAGTGTTTCGGTTTTGGAGATACAATCGTATAAAGTTGCAAAAAATCGTGGGTGTAGTGACGTCACTACGCGGAATTCCCATTTAAAACAATGTATTTTGGGCATAAATCTCATCTCCGTAAAAGTGGGATTTAATTAGAAACCAAAGGCATCTTTTTTCTCAGCTCATCTAGTACTTTCATTTTCTCTATAAAAAACTGAACATTTGAGACCCTTGCAACTGCCCCATTGTCAATAGTTAACTAACGACATTTTTGTCCCGTACCACCTTGCCGCATACTTGACATGACGACTGTCAACTGTCGGTCCAAAAAACGCGGAAAATATTTCTATTGAAATTTTCGCTCGTTACTTTTATTTTAATAATTGTGACAGGTATCGCGTGTACATGTATTTTTCTTTTTCCCTTTATTATTTTTCTGCTTTCTCAGCAGATATTCAACCAAAGTTAGAGGAGGCCTCGCAAAGTTCAATTGATGACCTTTCTCCTGGACACTATCATGAGGTAAGCAAAGCTCGATATTTACTAGCGACGAAGAAGAAAGGTCTAAAAGGGCATCGGTACTCATTAAACAGCGCAACACAACCGTTTCCACTCTTTGTTCGAGTTTCCCCATTCCCTCTCTGCAATGTAGGTTGACTTTACCGAGACAATTAAAACTGACTTAAAATTCGTATCATTTCTCGCTACGTAATTTATAGATAGATTTAAAATACTTTTGTAAATAACGAGAGAAAATGTAAAAAAAAAAAAAAAAAAAAACCTTCTTTGGAGATAAGCTTGGATCAGTAAATTTTTAAATGTAAATCTCAAGGCGTGGCCAAGTTTTGGACACGAAACGGGAGGTAGTTTATTTCTGAGGTAAGGATTTATAAAACTCCGGAATACAACCGGTATAATCTCTGAACATGCAAGCATTAGCATAGTTACCTATCGGGATAATTTGCGGAATAATTGCTGGGATCGCTACAAAAGCCGAGGGGCTCTAGATCTGAAAAAAGTATCTAAAGGGAAATGAGCTTAAAAATCAATGAGGATCTAAACCATTTAAAATGGTTCTAACTAACAAGCTCCAGTAGTGGAGCGTACAATTTGGAAACGTTGCATTTAGTCCATTCAAATCCTTGTAAAATATCGATTCGAGGGAGTGCTATGTATTTTCCCAATATTTCGACCTATATTTCATGACTCTAATCACTAATGACACATTTCACTCTGTCGATGTGCTTGGAAAGACGGCTATAACTGGCCACCAGAGAAGTGATAACAGCCAACTAATGGTACACCGGTGCTAACGAAAAGTTGTGTCTCATAGGCCATTTCTTGATGGAGTGACAGTGTTATTAGATGGGAATCTCCCATTATTAGTTCTCAATACTGTCATCACTATCGCACGTTGGAAAACAACTTATAAGTAAAGGAATGGATTTCGTAAGTTTTTACTACCAACATCGTTATTTGCGGAGGTTTTCACAACTGGATCGACCCTTAAATCACCTGTGGCAAAAGTTTTCAACATCCCTATTTATTGTCCTTTGCCTCAGCGGCAGCGCGAGCAAACTGATAACGTTACATTTAGCAAGCCATTTAAAGCCACAAAAAAGGTCGAAAAATTGGGTGCACAGTGCACTTCAGCAAATCGATGTGTTACATACGTTTAAATTGACGATATGCAACGTTACCAAATTGCACACGCCGACACTGCTTTGTCTGCAGCAAATCCTTACAAGAGATTCATGAATGACTGAATGAATGGGGCTCTTGCAAACTTTTGCTATAAGCAAATAAATAGTACAATCTGATGTAAAGACAGGGAAAATCTCGAAAATCACACTAAGGAAGTCTAAAATTCAGTATTAAACTCACATAACTGCTCTAACGGCAATATCGTAATGGCGCTTCAACGCAGGTATCATGGGAGATTCCTGTCTATTATGTCACTTTCTCGACGGAACCACAGCAAGTTAGATAGGAATCTCCTATGATACTTGCGTCTATCCGCCATTAAGCCCGATTCTGAGAGTGAATTTCGTGATTTTTTAGTGTACTCATCGTCATTTTTACTCGTTTCTATGCAAGAATCAACTCTTCAGTTCCCTAAGAATAGCAAAAGTTTGCAAGAGCTCCATTAAGAAAATCTATGATTTGGCAACGGTGGTAACCGAAGATGACTATTGGAGAAATGCAAGGATCGGTTACGGACGATCGAGCTGGTATAGCAGATCCGGAGTTTTGCACCCGGAAACAATACCAATAACCAAACCGCACTAACACTGCAGTCCGCGGTCCACATGATTTTCCCGTCGTCTGATGGCAGTTCTACATCCAAAGATCCTTCCTTCTCATCTCAGTCTGTTCCGTTCCATTCCGTTCCGTTCCGCTGTCCACACATTGTCAGTCGACAACGAACTCGACAAGCCTCTCTGGGCACTGCACTGGTCTGTGAATCTGTCGTCGGTTTTACTGCAAAGTCGGCGCTACCGCATCCTTGCCGTCGCTTGCTGACCATAGTGACCAATCCTCTCTTCACTTTTTATATTCCTGTGATGCTGAGTATGATGCCAACGTTGCCAACAATCATTTAGAAGGCAATGCCTGTCTCCAGTGGCGGACCCAGAACTTTGTTCTGGAGGGAGGGGACGCCCATGAATTTTTAAAGTTCAAGCGTTGCGGTAAGAAATTTTGGGCAATTTTGTATAGAAAAAAGGCAAAATTTGAGGCTTCTAGGGAAGGGGTGGAGGCAAAAGCCCCCCGCTGGATCCACCATGGCCTGTCTGCATGCCGTGAACGTACAGGTTAAAAATTATCTCATCAGGAGAGATTGATCATCAGCGGACAGCACAATGGGGCAGTTGCAAGGGTCTGAAATGTTGTGTTTTTTTTATAAAGAAAATGAAAGTCCTTGATGAGCTGAGAACAAAAATGCTTTTGGTTTCTAGTTAAGTCCCGTTGTTACGGAGATGAGATTTTGGACCAAAATACATCGTTTTAAATGGGAATTCCGCGTAGTGACGTCACTACGCCCACGATTTTTTACAGCTTTGAACGTGTGTATCTCCAAAACCGGGACACTTACGAAAAAACCAAAGGCACCATTGTTCTCAGCTCAACAAGTACTATCATTTTCTTTATAAAAAACACAACATTTTAGACCCTTGCAACTGCCCCATTCAGGCATTTACTATCAAAAAATTGTAAAAAATCGCTTTTCAAAATTCGTGCAGTTTGAAAAAAATTATACCTACTTACTTTCGGAACGAACCTCATAATTTCATGTGCATTGAAATTTTATAGGCATCTATGTTAACAGAACTTTGTCTATGTGAGACTATGGATCGAACAAGTTAAACTTCTTGAGGTAGAACTTCGAATTGGTCGGATAACCCGGCAACGGAGGAACGTTTGACAGCAATTTCCGTTTGCGCGTGTTGCGAGTGCGGAAGAATTTTCAGGCGAATTCCGCACCACATCGGTCGGGAAAGCCTCACCTCACACCAGTCACCACTCACCACTCAACAACAGTCTCCAGCACCAATCACCATCAGCGGTCATTCTAAGAGCGTCCAGCATCCCAGCATCCCAGCCTCCATCTTACCTCTCCTCGTTTCATTCAGAACGTGTGAAAGTGAATTGCCCGACGCTCCATCCTGCGATGCGTTCACTTCATGATGAAGTATTCTCATGCGTGCGAGTTTGCGAGCTGCAAGTCGCCACTTATCTCATTGGGGGGATTGGGAGGGGGAAGTCATCTGTTTTTCTCGCAATAAATCGGGAACAGTAACGCACACACAAGGTTCGTGTGTTCCTGGAGAAATGCACCGGCCAGTTTGTTACTCGTTCGACTTTTAAAAAGACAAAGTCAAAATATTTCTCGAATATATATTCTGATTTCTGATCACGAATTGTGACTGAATATATTGACCTGTCAGATCGACCCTTCCTCGAAATCGATATCTCTCGAAAAAACACCTTATGCTAAATAAATATATTTTCGGATTTTTACAAATGGTGTGCCTCCCCCCCCCCATTTGGAATTGAACTTTAGGTTCACTTACCATATTTTGGCTTTGGACAAATGAGCATGCACGGTCTTTTGACCGATCCTCTTCGGTAACTTGCCCCAATTTTGGTTAAAAAATTACCTGCGAGGAGGAACCACACCATCAGGTGTTTTATAAGCTTATACTTTCATTATCATTGCTTCTATTGACTGTGCGTAACGAATCCTCTCGCCAAAAATCAGAAAATGTGTAGTCATGAAAATTGCCTCCAGCCAAAAACAAGCAAACAAACAATTGGTAATACCGTAAACATAAATGATTGACATTCCGTCCCATAAGCGCAAGACGATTTATAACTTGGTTATTCAAAATAATAAGTCCCATTGTGATTTTTTCCAGAAATATTCTTGGGTACCAAATATGAGTAATTACTTCTCAACATAAAATAATAAAAATATATCACGATCCGAAGTGTCTTTGCTTGCTCCGTATCAAAATGATACGACGCGGTGAAAACTTTGTGGCTTTTTTTCTCTAAACGCAAAAATGGCACTATCGCCCCTCCCTTCTCCCACTCCCAATCGTATCCACTCCTTCTGTTCATATCCTATTCACCTTATATACAATCTTGAATGCATCACAATTTCGTGGAGTTAAACATTTCTGAGATCAATCGCAGAGCTTGGAAGAAGAAGCAACACCAAGGATACATTAATGAAACACTTAAAACCTTAAATCAGCAAATGGCATAATCACAAACGTAGAGGATACCCGTTCGGCATATAGCTTAGAGCGCGTTACATAATAAGGCTTTTTCAACTGTTAACTATTACCCTATCTAATATCTACCTCTATACCATTACTATTCACAGTTAATTCACGCAGAAGCAGCAATGCAGTTCACTGAGTGCATCCGCGTATATAGGTGCCTCACAGTGAGAAATGTTTCGTGAATTTATCGTCGAAAACTTGTGAGCATTAGCGTCAATGTAGCCGTTGCCGTAAAATAAATATGAGGTGAAGTTTGTAACTCGACAACTTTTTTACATTCAATTACAAATTTGTTTGTCTCTCGAATAATTAAATATCGAGCGAATCGTCACCTGAACTTTTTTTTTTCGGTTCGATGTCTAAAAATCTTGATACTTCGGTCTATTGTGTGCCGGAGTGCCCCACGTCCATATTCTGGGGCCATTCCCTTCCGGCTCACCATAATATTATGCTGTTAAAATATACTTCTTTTGACTTTATCAAGATGGAAGTAAAACAGTTACGATTCAAGTCGTGGCTTCCGTTAAGGTCCTTACTCTCCAATTAGCGAGCAAATACAGAAACAGAAAACAGGTTCAAATTACTTCACCTCCCCAGCCAAACAAACATTTACACGCATCACACACATGCACCTCTGCACCGGTGCACCGGGGTTCTACGCATACAACGAGGTACCACCCTAGAGACACCGTTCATCGGTGAGGTGGGCGGTGACGCCCTCGGACGTGGACCAGTTCATCGACGCGCGAAAGAAAGCGCGTCTAGTCGAGAATTGAAGAGTCCGACCGTTAGTCGATCGATGGTCGCATGGAAAAGCTTCAATTCATCGTTTTCAAGAGAAGTTGCTGAGCTTATGTAACCAAACTTAATCGACTAAAAAAAACTGAGCCAGTTTGTGATTGGTGGAGAGGCCTCCTTTGTACGTCATTATTAAAACTGTCTATTAAAGAGAGAGTTAGAGAAATATTCTTTGGCTAAAATGGTTGAAAATTAGACCAAATTAAACCATGGCGATAGATTGATTAATTAAAGTTCGGTCTCACAATAACGAACTAATATGCGATACTTTCTCCTAAGGAAAAGCCTGGGTGGAGGCAAACAATTAATTGCCTCACCACAAAAAAAAAAAAAAAAAAAAAAAAAAAAAAATCTGTATGAATCTTAATAATGACTAATGATCAAAATTTACGAAAAAGAATTAGTTGGATATGCATGGTTTACTGAGTTAGTAAATTTCCTATCCCTGCTTTTGAAAAAGAAAAAAACAAGTAATTTTTGATGCTTCGCGTAGAAGTAAAATTAGGATGAGCCTACTTTGAAACGGAGTGCCTCATATTTTACCCGCACTCACTAGGTTGGGTCGATGGTAGCGCACTCTCTGCCAGTGGCGTAAAATTTTTCCGATTGGGGGGGGGGGGGGGGGGGGTTAATTCCTGTTCCAGAGTCTGAAGGCAGTCTAGGGAGGGAGAGGAGATTCAAAGTACAAAGTATTGTTAAAATTCCTTAGAGAACGCGAGTTTCCTTCTTACCTACACCTTCTCCTTTCTCCTTCATAAGGATGTTTATACCGACTTAGCAATGGTAATCAAGAGTCCTTCAAGGGAATTCAAAACCAAGAGTCATTCAGGATGCAGGGGAATTCAAAACAACATAGATATGGATCCAATGTCTATATCATTTCTTTATTATGATTATAAGTAGATTTCATGAAAGCTCAAACGGTTGAGTGATCAATAGGAAAAGAATGGTGGAGGGGAGTTTACCTGGTGCATTATTGAATCCAATTAGATTATTATTATAGGTGTGCAAGTAGACACTATCAACGTCGAAAGAAAGTCCCCCAGCAAAACGATTCTGTCGGAATTTTTTAGATAGTGTATACATAAAAATTGTTATTTGTCTTCCAGTGTGCTCAAAGATGATGCAACACTGAACACTTTAATGTTTGAAAAATGTCGACATGGTTAAAAACTGGCTGAGGAATCAAAGAACGAAACTTTCAAAGAGAGGACTTTCTTTTAGCATTGATAGTACAAATTGTTGGAGGTTGTATAATTTAGTTTTCGGATAAACACAAAATGGCAGCGTTGGATGGAAGAAAGAAAAAGTTCGGGGAGGAAAAGAACTCACGATGGATATTAGTTAGAGTCGAATGTTGCAGGCTTGCTTGCAGCTCAACATTCATGATTCAACCAGTCCGATTCCATTAGCACCTCAGCGCTTTGCGAGATAATGATCTGCTAAAGTCCTCCTCGCACTTTTACGACTCAAAAATTGTCCGAATGCGTCTCTGAAAGAGATCCAAAATCTTCAGATGTTATACGGAGTGGGAATTAGTGTCCAGAAATTCTTTCTTATAGACAAGGGCCGTCTGTCTGCCAGAGCTGTCGTTCCGTGTATACATGCCTTTTCAATCCACCGATGATTTCACCGATTGAGAAAAGATTACACTGTTTGGTTCAGTGAATAAAACTGTAATGCACGAAAAGACTCGCTCCTGTAATCTTCTCTCAATATGTTTGCCTCATATTTTTTAACCTTAAAAATTGTGACAAATTCATTTTAAAGTGGATTTAAAAAAAAAAAAAAGTGAAAGTGTTTTAGAGTTGCTATCTGGACACAGAAATCGATATAACTGTTTCTTTTGGAAGGATTTGCACGATGAAGAAACGGTCACATGACAAAAACAAGCAACATTTTCTCACCAGAGGGCCGATCATTTACTTCATCGTTAAACCGATCGATAAAACTGTCTACGAGTGATGCTATTGGTCGAAAATTGTAAAACTTGGCTGTTGCTATGGTAACCATCGTTGAGAGTCTCGTTTTATAAAGGCTATTCATGAGTAACCTTTAAAAAACGGACACTATAACGATGGTTACCATAGCAACAGCCAAGTTTTACAATATTCGACCAACAGAATAACTCATAGACAGTCTTATCGATCGGTTTAACGATGAAGTAAATGATCGGCTCTCTGGATAGTTGTATTGGATTTATGTGTCCAGATAGCCACTCTAAAACACTTGCACTTTTGTTTCCAACCAAACCAATTTCCACAGGATTAATTACAATTTTTGAGTTCAGGTGAAAAAATATGAGGCAAATTAACCAGAATCAGATCACCCATGCATGCCTCACTTTTGGGATAGGACTTATAACCGCCTGGTTAGGTTAGGTTTCTTTAGGATCCTAGAGTAGTAGAGTTAAAATAGAAAGCTATAAAATAAAAATATACCATGAGTATGAATAATAAGCACTTGATGTGTCATCAACTTAAAACTGATCCATTTGAACTTACATTACCTATAATGGCGTCAAAACTAACTAAATAACGTGGCACGTAACAAATTAAATTGATATTGATCGCATCGATGACGTGATCTAGACAAAGGGCTTATAAAACATGAGATGTGCTCTTAAAGATGATTGATTATGAAAACAGGGCTAGGATCTCGACGAAAGAGCACGCTTGTTACATTATGAGCGTTTATTCCAAACCGCATCATTTGCGCGCTAGCTACTTGCTCGTGAGAAGGTTTCCACAAATTTGGTGTTTCGTTGCGCAGTGGATCGGAACATGGACTTTTCGAGACATAATTTTACGAACGATCTATACATTTATCTAGAGTGGCAGTCTAATAGAAAATCTGTGTAACCGCTGTGGAGGATTTTTAGGTTAGGTTCAAGATGTAATAGTGTCAATTTATTCCCATGTATTTTGATGCAACAAGCAGATGCTTGCACCAGAGACAAATAGAGACGGAGCACTAACTGGCTGCCGCAGAGGCATTCTGAATTCTCGCGGATTCAACAAAACAACAGTCAACGTCGCATGGCGTTGAATGGTGAGCACCCTCCTCTTCACTTCCCGCCTATCCCCCCCGTGTTTTCCGAATGTCACCGTTCAACACCATGCGACATCGCAAGGTGTTGACTGTTGGTTTACATGTTATTTTGTTGAATCCCCAAAAATTCAGAGTGCGTCAAATCTTTCCTATGTATTCTAGCGTAGTGCTCCGTCTCTATTTGTCTCTGGCTTGAACATGTTTTGATCTTTGTGCGGTTGCGCTAAAATACATGGGAAGAAAAGGACAAAATTACACCTTAAACCTAACCTAAAAATCCTCAATGGTGGTTACGCAGTACGCCACTCTAGATAAATGTATTGCTCGTTGAATTTTGCGAATAAAAATATTATAAACAATAAACAATGAGATAACTTGACAGTGAAATCATTCAGTTTAAAGCTTAAAAAGAGTAAAATGACATGGATTTTACAAGACAATATAGACACTTAAATGTATCAAATAAAAAACTAGTTTCATAGAATCTACTTCAAAACAATAACTTTGATTGTTCATAAAAAAAACTATGTTTCGATCCAGTGAGCGTTGGCAGGTTCGAGGGGAGGCTTTTTAATTCTTTTTTCCACGTCCGATGGCGGACCAACTTCGGTAGGAACTCAACATACTGACACTAAAAAACACGCCGGAGCGAGATTTACCGCATCAATTTGTGAAGTAGAGGCAATAAACAAATGAAGGCACGGAGGGCCACGAAAATAAGGCAGTTTAACTGCGATAAACGATAATTACAGTCGCAGGAGCCTGTTTAAGAGGGGCCGTCACTTTATGATTGTTTATGGTTAAATAATGGAACGCAACGCGTGGAATGGTAACCCTCTACCTGACCGATTGATTACCTTATCTCCAAACTCCACCCCCCCCCTTCTGCGGTTCCTCTATTCCTTCAACTTTTTAAAGTTTTTAGCGTCCGTTCGGAGTTCAATGCATTAATCGACGACTCTTCAATATATCTTCACATCAAACTCACCGACTGTTTTTGCTAAGCAAATCGATGCATTATTGGTTTAATCGGCGTAGATTCTTTCGAAAATCAGCGTATTGAATTTGTTCCCAGTTTTCATGCACTCGAGATCTAGCTTTGGCTCCCTGATAGTGTAAAATGGGCCAGCCAATCGCCAACCTATAAAATTATCCCAATTCTCGTAGTGAATGGATATCCTAGGTCTATCCGCCACCATATTTAACCTTCGATTTCGTTCATGAGTCAGAGTTCGGCTACCTTACGCATATCCCTGAAAGCAAAATGGCTGCACACTCTGTAGAGTACCCCGTTCCTGCAGAGGAACTCCAACGGTGTAAATCAGTGACTATAGTTGAGATTTCCTTGACTTGGCTCTAGTTCAGAAATACTGAAACCGAGTCAAGTCGACTGAGAAAAACTGCAATTCAGAGACGCCCCCCCCCATGCACAAACCAGCAATGCTTGATGAATAACGAGTTGGTTGACTTCTTAAAATTATGTCCTAGAGATTTTCTTTCAGTGCTTTACTATGAATTTCTGGATTGTCTCGGAATTACAAATTCGTGGCTCAATCTCACTTGAAAATCCCATGAAACAGTCTCGAGAAATATCAGGCATTTTGGTTCTAAGTGCGTATTCCTGAATTACGAATTGAATCCTGCCTGACGGTTCAGCCCAAGCCAAGTCAAGAAAATCTCCGAATTGCAAGAGAAAGTCTCTGAATAGCACCCTGAGGATGGCTACTCTCTTAACCCTCTAAGGACCAGGTTAGAAAGAGACGCCAATCCTCTATTTAAATAGGGAAGGTAGTTAACTGTTCGTACTCGGGGGAGTTGAAATTGCATATACGACGCATTGAAGGCGCCGTATCTTGTAAGAGTTTTTATCGTTAATCGCATTTATCCGGAATGCAGACTGAATCAATATGAAATAGATCAGAAGAGAAAAACGAGTAGAATCGGGCTTGGTTCATAAAGGGTTAACCCAAATCACAATCAGTGGAGCATCCAGTCGAAAGTTTTTCATGGGAGCATCTCTATGAAATTTGAAACAAGGGTTTCAAGACGAATTTTTGTGTTCTTTTCTGATTAATAGTGGTAATTTAAGAAGTCTGAAAGAATAGGGACTCTACTCCCCCCCCAACAACCCCCAGAAGCCTCAAATTATGATTTTTATCAACAGCAAAGCGTTGCCAATGTGGGCAACAATTGATTCTTGAATCACCAAGCCCTAAATTGCTTTCTCCGACGCTTCAAATTGAAAGAGCTTGATTCAAAATGGGGGTTTTTCTCCCCCCCCCCCACCGATTTTCCTGAAATTTTGTATTTCGATAGTACTTGATAAAAGTAGTCTTTTTTTTTCAAATAAAATTTTTCCAAAAATAATTAGGGGGGAGTTACAGTGTTGCAAAGTCGCACCTTTCAAAAATTCATAACTTTCGCGTAAATCATCCGATTGAAACGCGGTTTTCACCAAAAGATGCGGATTGTAAAGCGCTTTCATGCCATTTAAACGGAATTCAATTTCAATAATTTTTGACTTAGTTATCGTCATTTTTGTGATTTTTAGGCCACTCAAAATCTACTTCAAGTGAAATAAAAAAAAAAATGGTATTTTTTGATTTTGACCGGGTTGGAATATGTTATTTCTCTTTAAATTCTGCGTAAAATGAGCCCAAGCAGAATGCAGGGCGATTTTTTGTTTCGGAGTTATGCATTTTTTAGTAAGCGAAAAACGAGTTTTTTAGGGTGCCCATGAGCGTTCGAGACAGAGGCTCAAGTCAAATAAATGGAAACGGTATTTTTTTGATTTTGATCGAATTAAAATATGTTATTCCTACTTAAATTCTGCGTAAAATGAGCCCAAGCAGAATGTGGGGCGATTTTTTGCTGCGGAGCTATGCGCGTTTTAGTAAACGAAAGTCGAGTGGTTGCGGCTACCCGGGCTACCCACGTCTTTGAGCCTCTCAATAGAACGCTCGACTTTCGTTTACTAAAACGCGCGTAGCTCCGCAGCAAAAAATCGCCCCACATTCTGCTTGGGCTCATTTTACGCAGAATTTAAGTAGGAATAACATATTTTAATTCGATCAAAATCAAAAAAATACCGTTTCCATTTATTTGACTTGAGCCTCTGTCTCGAACGCTCATGGGCACCCTAAAAAACTCGTTTTTCGCTTACTAAAAAATGCATAACTCCGGAACAAAAAATCGCCCTGCATTCTGCTTGGGCTCATTTTACGCAGAATTTAAAGAGAAATGACATATTCCAACCCGGTCAAAATTAAAAAATACCATTTTTTTTTTATTTCACTTGAAGTAGATTTTGAGTGGCCTAAAAATCACAAAAATGACGATAACTAAGTCAAAAATTATTGAAATTGAATTCCGTTTAAATGGCATGAAAGCGCTTTACAATCCGCATCTTTTGGTGAAAACCGCGTTTCAATCGGATGATTTACGCGAAAGTTATGAATTTTTGAAAGGTGCGACTTTGCAACACTGTAACTCCCCCCCTAATTATTTTTGGAAAAATTTTATTTGAAAAAAAAAGACTACTTTTATCAAGTACTATCGAAATACAAAGTTTCAGGAAAATCGGTGGGGGGGGAGAAAAACCCCCATTTTGAATCAAGCTCTTTTTATAGGAACCTTGACGCCCCCACAAAAATTTTCTAGATATCCCACTGCCCACCACTATCGATCTGCCATTGGTCCAACTCTTGAAGTATACTAGAGTCCCTTGAAAGAAATTTTGTTAGGGAGTCTCGACACGCGCTCAACGAGTTCTGATTGACTATGTTAATTTAACATCGGTAGAAGATCTACAGTGACTGGATTAACCACAGTGCGGCCATTTGCCCTCCACCCCTCAATGGTGCATCCACTTTAACATGAGCAGCATGGGGAGTATGATTGTTTTTGGGTTACGGAATGACATCTACCCCCTGTCTGAAAAAGTCATTCATGCTATGTATAAACCATTTTTAGGGCGGGGGGTGGCGATATTTGTTGCGAGTAACTCAGGAACACACTTCCTCCCAATGGCACTCGTGTTAAGTTGGGTGCACATCCGCGGTGGGCCAGTTACGGGGAATCGTTGATTTCTCTTAATTTTGTGAACCTATATGTTCCAAATTTGACAGAAAACCTTCAGTCATGTCTAACTTGCGTCCAAGAACCCTATAATACCGTAAACATAATTCAAAATGCTCAAATTCGCGATCTAAGGAATCCGACTAATCAGGGAGACGACCGAAATGGCCCCATAAGACGACGCCATCTAGCGGCGACTCCTGCAGACCAGATGAGTCGATTTGCTATCTTGCCAATGATAATTTTTCGACTCCTCTGGAGCTCCATTAACTGCACTCCCTAACCAAATTTCCATCAAATGACTCTTGTACTAGTTTGCTCTATCTAGCTAGTCTTTATGAAAATATTGTTAGGGAGTACCGACACGACACTTTATTCACTTGAGAGGAGTCGACCGCGTGAACGCATTTGAAGGTTAAGTCCGATAGTGATAGTGGACCAGTGGTGGACATGCGGATTGCCGGTACTCCTATCCGTTCCCATACGTCCCTCATCTCTTTTCTCTCATCGACTCTTTTGTGTGGAGCCTCGATGTCGTCGAATGCTCGCCTCGGTAAAAGCCCATAAGACCAACGTCCAATCACAACTCGTTGAGCTCGTGTCTGTACTATCTAACAATATTTCCATAGGTCCAATAAAGACCACTCTTTCATGTTCGACGAGTAAGTCGACGTATGATTGGTAAGGAGCACAGTAAAATTCGAAACGACCAAGAGACAGAGTGGGTGAAGGGTGAAGGGGCGAAAGGGCGAAGGAGTGAAGGGGCGAATGGGTGAAGGGGTGAAGGGGTGAAGGGGTGAAGGGGTGAGGGGGTGAGGGGACGAAGGGGTGAATGGGTGAAGGGGTGAGGGGGTGAGGGGGTGAGGGGGCGAAGGGGCGAAAGGGCGAAAGGGTGAAGGGGTGAAGTGGTGAAGGGGCACTGGATACTGGGTAGCTCGCTTGGAGTCTGACCGTAGCATCGTATCCATCCGTCGTCCAGGAGCCTTCGAGTAGCCGATTTGTTGTTCCGACGTGATCGCATATACGGGATAAGTCGGATACGCGTCCGTGTCGGCGCGCTCACACGACTGCCGTGCACATTGCGTGCGCGAGTGCGTGCGTTGTATTTATGGTGTTGACGCTTCCTCTTCTACTATACGCCGCACCGCACCGCACTGCGGATCGGCCCGCGAACTCGATTGACAGCGACGCGGAGTGCGCCATGCGCGATGGGATGAAGAGTTGATGTGTCTGGTCTTTCGAGGCGCGAGTGAGGGAAAAGGGCGGACGATGAGAGGGGGGGCGAAGAGCAGGGAAAAAGCAGAGACGAGAGGACACGAAAACCCGTTCTGATGGTACTTAGGTCAGCGAACCGCGGATAACCTCCTCTCCCCCCTCCACCGCCACCCCCTGCCCGCTTGATCCCCGCCCGACTAGCACCGCACCGCGCGCGTCTTTTACTCGAGCAAAATCGCACAGTAAGAATGAGTTACGTAAATGTCCGGATATTACGGCGAGGTAGCGAGGTAATAGGTGATAACTCGATTTGAATATCGTATGCACGGAATCCTGGTTATTGCGGTGCACAACCCCTCCATAGAGATTAGAGAAGACACAGGCGCCGGGAAACAATTTTCTGAAGGAAGGGGGAACTTAAACTCAGAACCCAAATTTCGAGGGGAGAGAGCACACACCAGATTTTTTTTTTTTTTCTGTTCTATGACTCGTTGTTCAGAAAAATTGACGTAAATCGGAATTTTCCAATTTTCCAGTCCTCCCCTTACCCCCTCTGTCGGCGTCCTTGAGGGCAGAATAACAGCGGGCGGTCAGCTGTTGATGTAGGGGTCATCCCGACAAAAAGAACGACTTTCTAAACAAAGTTTGACAAAAAAATTGAAACCGTTCCCGTTGCTGTAAAAAAGTCATCGACTTTACTCTGGCAAATTGTCTTTATTGCCCTAGATAACTACTAATTCACTAATTGACAACTTGACAACTAGGGAAAAAAACTTTTCGATCAACCAGCGCCGGGTTATTATTCTAAGCCTCATTTAAAGAGCTTCAAGTGAGCTTTGTGAACTTTGATGCCCATCTCCAAACTACGAAAAAAACAACAAAATATTCTTTCAGCTACAGGGGCAACTATGAAATTGACATTCATCTCACAAAATTAAATGTTTCAGAACCAGGAATATAACTAGGTTTAGGGATTCAAGATTTTGCCGCACCTTGAGGAGAAAAATTACTTAACAAATCAAAAGTGTCTAACAACAAGTGTCTGGACCCTTTTTTTAATTGACATGGATATCGCCACCCCTCGATAGCCCTCTTTATAAAGGATTTTAGGGCGCATGCTCCTCTCCTTACACTAGCATATACTTCAGCCTCCTTGCAGAGTTTGGAGAACCTCTGATCACGGCTGTAGGAGAGGAACTATTCGGTTAGTAAAGGGCAAAAAATGAACGTATTTTTCTACGAATCTGTGGCGAAAAAATCTTGTCCTAAAAGATCTGTAAGCTTGTCTACTGTGATCCACTCCGCCAAACCAACGACCGCTCTTATGAGCAGATCTCGAGATCAAACCAAAGTACGAGTGTTTCGCAGCCACTAAATACGCTAAGCTCTGCTCTGGCTCTGTCCGATGCGTGAGCGTTGGTGAGAACGTGAGCGGTCAACCTTTTGACGCCCCCCCTTCCCTCCCCCAATTAGTCGTTAATTGTCCGTCCCTCGTACGTCAAAAAAAAATAAATAAAAAATAAATAAATGAGTTCATAAGATTAAGGAAAATGTACGAGTACAGAATGATGCATCGATGCAGTTGATCGGTTGTGCAGGAGAGCAAGGCTGGCGGTCGATGCAAATCTGAACTATATATATATCTATTCGAAACCCTTTCAGGTGCGCTATCAGTTATAGGCTTTTAACCATTCGAAACTTGTTTCGTTCCGTCGATAGAGCACGAGTTATTAAGAGGTTTGATGGGTCACTCGAATTTATGTGATTTTCCGATTAATTCCCTTGTTTAACAAGTTGTACAACAGTTGTAAGAACTAAGAAGGTACTACTGCGATTGGAAAAGGTTAAACGATAAGAGGCTCGGTACATTTTAGAGGCGTAGTTGCAACCCGCCCCAACGATTCCGTTCCTACGAGCATTAGCCGTAGCCAGGAATTTATCTTTCTCTCTCTTTGCCCATTTGAACGCATGTGTTAGAAATCGACAGAGATAAGAGCAGAAGTCACTTGACAGCCCCTGCCTCCATCCTTTTCTAACACATGAGTTTATATGGGCGGAGAAAAAGAAAGACGAACTCCTGGCAACGGCGCTGCCGCCGAGCATTAATGACGATCGCAATCATTCGTTCGGTTTACTTTAGACTTTAGTAATTTAATCCACTTGTCATGACATCAGTTCACATGGATACGACGAGGCTTTATCATCAATCGAGAGGACATTATTGTAACGAGTAAAACCTTGTAGCTCACGCGTCATAAGACAGATTTCAGCCATGGCCAGTTTGATATCGGTTCTATTTCTATAGACGTAAACTCTATACCTTTGTGAGTATTAGTAGTGCGGTAATTCTGCGGTGATGCTACGATTGGTGGCGCGTCGTCGAAGTGGCTCCACCAATCAAGGCCCGAACCATGAGTTCGACTTGCTTAACTGTTCTTAGAAAGCTTTCATATTTAGAAGTGTTTTAACAAGGAAGCAAAACCGTTCTCAACGACAGAAAATGATTGATACCGTCTGTTACAGCTCGAATGTCACTTTAGCGCAAACAGAAAATCACTTCGAGAGAGGTTTTTCTTAACAAGCAAACAAAAAAAAAACAAAACAAAAACTCCCAGGTGTGTATTTTGACTGAGCCTGTGCTGCTACCGCCGGTCGTTTTTATCGGCATATGATCCCAACTTAACCTTGGAGGGTGACGGGTTAACCCCTTTGGCAAAAAGTTTGAGGGTCTACGAGACAACCCCCTCCTATTTCTTTGTATTGATGGGAAAACTGATGCGTTATTGAGTTCGTGAGACATTCTTGGAACTTTTTGATGCATCTAACGTTGTTATCTGGTGATGTTACATTAGAATAAACGGGTTTAAGGATGGATTTGTGATAACGTCATCCGGTAATGACCGTTCCGCAAACAAAGAGAAACTGTCTCTATCGCTCTCACGTAACTCCCATGTATTTCTATCTCACTCTCATTTCAAAAATCGTACAAATAGAGACATCTAGTGCAATTTTTTGACAGAAATGAATTCCTCGAGGCATTTTAATGTGATTATGATAATAATATGTCTTTAAACAAGACCCTGTATACGAATTTCGAAGCTAGAAAGAGATAGATGTACATGGGGTTCACGGGAGAGTGAGTGAAATAGTATGGATAACGCTACGCGAGTTTTGTCACAACCGCGATTGCGATCGATGAGTGCTTTGTTGTGATTGATGGCAAACAGTTGATTTCGCACTAAAACTGTCTATTTCACTCTATTAGCCTTCTTCACTGCTGTAGCAAAAGTTTAAAACAGACCAACTGACAATATGGCAACTAAAGTGTAAAAACAAAGACGAAAAAAAAACCGGGAAAAAAACGGGGAAGTTGAGTAAAAGTTTAAGGAAAGACTATGGAATTGCGACGGTTCGACTCCAGTCCATCAAGCACGCATCGCGGGCGGTGTTAAATTGATGTTCATTGTTTTCAAATTTGATGACTTTTTCACGTGATTCGGATTTAGGAAATACTCGGACGATAAGTTGGAATGCGCTCACCCATTGTTTTTACTTCTCTCTCTCTCTCTCTCTCTCTCTCTCTCTCTCTCTCTCTCTCTCTCTCTCTCTCTCTCTCTCTCTCTCTCTCTCTCTCCCTCTCACTCTCTCTGTCTTCTCTTCTCCACTTCATTCTACAAACAAAACTTGTTGCAGTGATTTTTCTTTTCCCTTCTTTTCTCACAAACAAGATAATTTTTTCCATTAGTTCGCCACCTCTCCACTCCCCGCTCTACCCATCACGATCTCTTTTTCCCTCGATCACGAATGAATTAACGAGGTGAGTAATTTGTGCTCGATTGCTGATTGATGTTGCTTTTTTTTTGCTTTTTCTTCTTCTTCCTTGCCATATTTTCTTAACGACTCGATTCAATTTGTCTGCCTCATCAACCAGCAATGCCAAATCAGGCTATTATAATGTGCTCAGGACCCTCGAAATATTCTGGATTTATTTTCAAAGTTGAAAAGTGCGTGGACTTCTTCTCTCTACAAGGGACTCCTTCCTCCTCCAATTATGTAAATTAAAAACCTTCGTCAAATTTGGAGAATTTTTAAATGTAAATTTTAACTGTGCTAGGCTGAAATGGGATAAAAAAAAATCTCATGAATAATGAAATTTTGTATCGGTTCTACATGATTCCTTTAATGTAAAGACAAACAACTTGATTTCTCCATCATTTGAACCCACTCAAATTTTATCATCGTAGAAACTTGTACGCATATACGTGCAAACGTACTTAAAACATATAGCTTTAATTCTGCGACGTTTTCAAATTCTTCTCTCTTGGTAAAACAACAAAAATGACACATACTCACAAGGAAAAATAAATGTAAATCCAACAGATTGAACCTTGATTTTTTTACTTCTTACTCCTACGTTGAGAGACCATCCCGAGCTTTAAGAGGCTATAGTTGATGGTTTCGTTCGTCGAAATTTATTTAATAGTCAGAAAAATTGACCAAATAATAATAAATATAATGAATGTGCCCGATGATTTCCAAAAGCTGTTTGACTTTGAAATTATTAGAGGGTTCAAGGTAACTAATATGCTAACAGTGAGGCGTAGTGTGAAATTTGGCAACGTCGCACTTTGTTCATTTAAACCGATGTAGTAGATCGAATCCAGGGTTGTTCGCGCCACCCTAGAGTTTCCATACTTTACTCTGTACCACTTTTGGTACTTAGTATACCTATCCAATAAAGCTCTTGTCCGATATTTTATCAAACATCAATGTGATTCTATGCCACCTACTTCAACTATCGTGCATTGAGAATCAATCGATCAACTGCAAAAATCTCGTAACTTAATTTTATTTTTAAAAATATAGAAATATTGAACTTCCATCATGGTTATGAACAAATCTCCAAAAAATCCTGTTTAAAAGCTCAAAATTATACTTGTAGGAAGGTATCTAAAATCGATTATACTATGCTGCACTACTTGGTGCCGGATGTTGGTCCCTTGATCGGCGATTTTCAGAGTTTTAGGACAAGCTCTTTTCGCTAACACTGTGCAATCTATTCTTAACTGTGCGGCAACATGACGGTTCTCATCAAGTTCTTAATTTTACCCCTCCCCCCCCCCAGAAATTAAGTTTCTAGCTGAGTGCGCTACTCGAGGAGAAAGTAGTCAACTTGACAGCGCTGTCGCAAAAATGATCACCGGGCGTTTTCCTTTAAAAATGCAGCTTTATGATTTTTTAGATTTATTCGTGTGGCGCGCTTCATGCCGCAAAATGTGCAAGTCAACGAACAAATTTTGGATTGAGAAATTTTTCCTTGCACTGCTTAGTGACTATCTTCATTCAGTGTATTTTTGCATACTTACTACAATAAGTGAGACGCAATTTTTTCTTAGCTTATTTTTATGGGCAGCCGGCTAGCGCTAACCGCGTATACATGTTTGAAGGGCTGTTGTGTTCGGCAATGAAAGTATTGATGTAAAAAAGCTGATGACAGGTTACGAAAAATACAAGCTTTTCGTTTGGAGATTGAAATGAATTTTTTGTGATATTTTATTATGTCCACTTATCGCACTGTTAAAAATCATTTGAATCGTCGGCGCAGGTGCAGAGCCGTGAACGGTAAGAGTTAAAAGTGTCACTCTTTCTAAGAAAGGCGACCACGTTCGTCCGCATAATTTCTAGGGACTAAGTGAGTCTCACTCCAAAGAGTATTATATCAATTAATTTACTCGATTTCTCTCTCACTTGTGACTTGAGTAGCTTTTTTGAGCGTGCGTGCCAGTACGTGTGTGTGTCAATTGGCAATCCCAGCGAGGCTCACCTCATAATTTTCAACAGGGCGTGTTTAAAACGTGGATGAGTTGTTTAAGACCGATTGCATATTGATTCAGAACACTTTATCCTTAAAGGTCGGCAGAAGAAGCGCAGACAAACCACCTCACTGATGACATATTAATCGAAGATGAGGCTAATAACATTTCGTAGTCCTTCTATTGATAATGCTCGTCGCTGATAACACTTGAGACTTTGAAGAATTGAAACGTTTACACTTTTAAATTGAAGATACTACATCTTAACAACTCTCCATCAGTGGCGTAGCGTGCGATTTGGCAACGTTGCATTGTTTCCATTTAAACCCATATTAATGATCGATTGCGAAGGTGTTCACCGAACGCCCAATAGTTCGATATTTTTCATGGGTTTAAATGAACGAACTGCAACATTGCCAAATAGTACGCAAGGCCATACTGCTCTCTATGATGAGGTGTCCCTAAACATTCGTGGTCCGCAGACTACTTGTCACTAATCTCAGTTGGAGGCAGTGGCGCACCGAAGGGGGTGGTTTTAGGGTCAAAACCCCCCCTAAGCATCAAGATTTTGCCCTAAAAAAGGTCATCTTCGGCCAAAATTGCTCTCAAAACCCCCCCTAAGACCTCAGAAAATGGAAAATTTGCGATGAAACCCCCACCAAACTAAAGTTCTCGGTGCGCCACTGGTTGGAGGAATAAGGCTCCAGAGGACGGAGGCAAAACTGGTGAGAAAGTGAAACCGTTGATACACTGACTAAAATTTAGACAATTTTAGAGTATCCTTATGATATATCCGGGGGAGAGAGAGAGGGAGAGAGGGGAGAGAGAGAGGAAGAGAGGGGAGAGAGAGGAAGAGAGGGGAGAGAGAGAAAGAGAGAGAGAGAGAGAGAGGGGAGAGAGAGAAAGAGAGAGAGAAAGAGGGGGGAAGAGAGGGGAGAGAGAGAGAGAGAGAGAGAGAGAGAGAGAGAGAGAGAGAGAGAGAGAGAGAGACGATGAGGCCTCGAGAGATTCTCCACCACCATCATTACTCCAAGTGCTAAAGGGAGAGGGGTGTCAACTTTTCGTGATGAAGTAGCAAAGTTGCATACTTACTAAAAACTCACAACTTAAAAAGCTAGATTTGGCTTTGAGAAACGGGTAGAACTGACACTGCAAGCTGGTCGTTCATAAAAAGTTAAGATTGATTCCGCTAAACTTTAGACGACGCTGAATAAACTGCCTTGCAAGATTGATCTGACTCAATTCTGTATTTTGGAAAGTATTATAAAACCTGCATAGATACGAATCAGTTAACACCGGACTCTTTTTCGTCACCTCTCATGGAGATTTGTATATATGTACTACACTACTACTTCCAGATATCCTATCTACATCTTGACAAGTTTCGAAATTAAACCAGAATGTGGCAAAGCTACACAACGAACTATCACAAAGTTTGTTTCATGTTTCTAAAAAAAAAATTCTTGGAGTATATATAGATATATTCTGCGCAGCCAAACCTCTTCGTGATGAAAAAATCCGGTGTGGAATACTATATATGTAGTACATCATTCTAGATTTTCGAAAAGTATTCATCTGTAACAAAGAATCCCTCCGCTGCATTTGATAATCGAAATGCTGCTTTGAACAAGGGTTTAGCTTTTAGAATGTAACGAAGGTTTACTTAGTTACAGAACTCTATTTTTTGATACACGCTTTAGAGGAACCAATTGAATCTTCCATTCAGCCAGTCTACCAGTCTTATCCCATAATTTCAAAGATCGGCCAGCACAGGTTACTAAAATAAATTAACGCTGGCTCGCCCTTTGGAGGGTAGTAAAATATTCCTACTCCGCAGTGTTCATTTTGCCTATCCATCAATTTGAAGGACCTAGACGGACACACTATCTCACTCACTCTCCCATGACTCCCATTCACACTCATCTCTCTCTAATTTCAAAATTCATAAACAGGGCCTTGTTTTACGTTATATTATGATCAAAATTGCGTTTAAATTTCACAAAAAGATGTCTCTATACATGATTTTTGAAATGAGAGTGAGATAGCAGTACATGGGGGTTACATAAGAGCGAGAGAGAAAGTTTGTCTTTGTTTGGAGCGTTCATCGCCGAATGACGTCATCACTGAAACCGTCTATATATACTCGGGCATGGTGGTATTGAAAGGGTTAATTTTCGACGCATTTCTATTAACTCTTTTACTTTCTGCCCACCGATCATCTTCATAGCATCCATCGAAGAGTTGGTGAGGTTTTACGCCTCACTTTTGCGCACTCTGAGACTCTGAAAGTAGTTTTATAATCGGCTTTGAGTTCCTTCGTTTTTCTTCTCTGCTTTCTTCTTTTTCTTTTCGGATCAGTCTCTCGAAAAAATTTAAATCATCCCCGCCGTGTCGTCCCCTTTGCTCGTCACTTCTGCCAAGTTTTTATTACCGCGGAAAATGGCCGACTCTAATATCTTATTTGCCGCATCAAACGGCCCAATCATTACCTTAGCTGTCGTAAATAACGGAATTATTCGTCTTCTTCCAATTCCCAGGATTAAAAGAAATAAACGAAGAAGGTTTTTGCGCTCTTTATACTCCTTGGTCCTTCTTCCAGTGTTGCCAGATTTGAGGTTAAAATCCGTATATTTTACATTGAGTCTTATGCGAAATGTACAGCCTAAAGTCTGCGTTCATGTGGCAACACTGCCTCTTTCTTACCCCCACTAACACTATACGCTTTGCTTTTCTCACCTCCACCCCACATTCGCAACTTAAAACAAATTTTAAAGGATACATTAACCTATCGTGAAGTTATTACACGACGCGCATTTGGTGTAACTAATCCTTACAAGTTTTATAGTTAGAAAATTACCTTAGCTTATTAAGTTTATTTTTTTTTTATTATTGTTATTATTATTGACTCGCGCCATGCACTAGTATATTTAGGGTACCTGCTCAAAGTTTATGTGAGAAAAAGCATTAAAGAATTGAACCATGAAAAAGGGTGCTTCTCAAATGTGCGCATAAGATCTTTTGTTTGAAACCGCATGTTGTCTTGTAGGGTACGATTCAGAAACTTAACCTGAGATCTACTTGAGTTCAGTAGGCTTGAGGAAATCTCAAGAAGTGTCGAATGCTTGACAGTTATAAAGTTTAGTTCAAAATTTGTAACAAACACTGAGAAAAAAAAAACCCCCGGTGAATTAATCAAACACGGTTGGTGATCATATGCAGCAACACGGCCCAATTAATGTATCAAATTTCATTTTCCCATTGATTTTCTTATTAATCTATTCATAATTATATCAATGGTATCAATAAGTAATTGGGCGGTACGATGGAATTAATAGGGCCTTGCGGTGATCATATACAGCAACACGGCCCGATTAATGTATCGGGGTTTTTTTTTTTTTTCAGTGAACTACCTTGAAATAAACTCCTCGATAAATTGGTCCCCGGACGTTTGCCCTAAAAGTTTTGATCTACTAACAGATAACCTACTAGTTTTTTACCTAAAGAAAGTTACCCTAACGATTTTCACCTAAAAAGCAATTTACCTAAAACACCTTTTTACCGAAAATCTTTAAGGCAAAAATCCTCAAAAAGCCATTTTCAGCAGGAAGGATAGCCGTTGTTACCTTTGCACGTTAGAGGGTGATTTGTATCCTACTGCCCTTAAACATTCATCAAGTGTGTTCTCGTCACAAATCTTGACATGCTGTTTTTACCTTTTGTAGATTTGACAAATTTCGCCATTGTAAAAAAGTGAACAAAAAACCAAAAGAAACAAAGCCATAGGGCACACAATAATTTTGACAGACACGAGATTCCATCAGAAAAATTTTCATTTCTTAATAGGTTAGGTGTGACAATCAATTATTTACAGTTTACTCTCTTTCCTCACCAATAGCAACAATTTCATGAGAGGAAGCGTACATGGCAGCCAAAATTTTAGACAAAGAAACATTTAGATAAAATATTTAGAACAAATTGTGGAGAGCAACTGCTTTTAGACAAAAAACCTGCAGGTAATCTGCATTTAGGTCAAATATTTCAGGGCAAGTGACCCGGGATCGATAAATTTATTATCTTCAGCGGAAAACTGTGTGTTTACAAAGCCTCTTTGAACTACCAATTCATGCTTGGTTTTTATTTGAAAATCCCTTGAAACTTCCTCGAGAAACCTCAATGCGTTTTGGTTCAAGGTCAGTTTTAGGATTAAGTATAACCTGAATCTGAAGGAAATTTCAAGTTCGAATCAAGTCAAATAGATCTCAATGAAACCCTCTGAATGGTATCCAGATCACAATAATGAGGAGCAGTAAAAAGTTCTTACTATAAGTGTTCTCTAATTTTCTTACTAAGAACATTTTAAGTTCTTTAAGTTTAAGATCTTGTGACTTAGTGTTGGGAAAAACTTAACTTTTGAATAGTCATGAATAATTAGCTAAAATTATTCACATTATTCTCATGTTATTCCGATTAGTAAATCGAGGTTTTGACACCACTAGTCAATAATCTTATTACTGACTGATGAATATACTTGGTAGTGTTAAAACTTCGATTTACTGATAAAAGTAGTATGCTAATAATGTGAATAATTTTGATTAATTATTCATTATTATTCAAAAGTTAAGTTTTACTCAACAATGTAAATGTGACTAACTATATTTGCGGCCTGAAAGGTCATATCGTTTTCATGAGTTTATAAGATTTTTATGAATTTTTAAAACTTTATAACTTATTTTTTTTTTATATATTAATATTTATAAATGTGCAACGTTTCCACGCAACGGCACTGATCAATAGACTGCTCAAACAAGTCATGTTATTCACCTGGAGCCACATTCATGCGTTATTCGTTTCCCATGACCAATGTAAGATTAGAGCTGCAGAACAGCGAGATTGCACTTCTGTCTGGGAGTTTGCCGCATGCATATACAACTTCAACTGTTTTTGATTTTGTGAAGCGTCACGAAAGTTCAGTCACTGAATCAATGCCTGAGCCACTATTAGATACGCTGATACCTACTCTGATGGGCTGAATTTTAATAAGGCCAACTCCTGATTCGCTTCTTCTTTGACGTCACACATTGAAGCCGTCTGCTTATTTTGATCGCTGATTTTTGGTTTGGATCAAGAAATGCAATCCGATCCTTATTTCGCACCACCGTTAGAATGACGGCCGCACCTGAGGAAGTAGTGAATTGGATAAGCGTAGCATAAAATTATATTTGCTCTAATGAGAACAGTGTTGCTAAATAGAACAACTTTTTCGCGGGTTTAGCAACAGCACACCAACAAACGTCGATCTACCTGTCTTCAATTGTTTTAATTTTTCATTTTTCATTGGTCTGTTATGTACTTTTGCTACAACAATATAGAACCTTGCTTCTCACGTAAAATTCGGCAAAAATTACGATGCGCGGATTAAAAACGTTCAACAGCCCGCGCTAGACTAGACACAATTTGCACGGGCAAACTATTACATAGACGAAACTAGAGTCCCTTGATGGAAATATTGTATAGGGAGTACCGACACGAGCTCAACGAGTTGTGATTGGTCGTTGGTTTTAGGCTCTCACGGAGTCGAGTAGGAGTCGACGACATCGAAGGCTCCACACGAAAGGAGTCGATTCGTTGAGGAACGTACGGGAACGGACCGGAATGCCGGCAAATCCGCCTGTCCACCACTGGTCCACTGTCAAACTTACCATCGAATTCGTTCAGGCGATCTACTAAATCGACTCCTGTCAAAATGCATAAAGCGTCGAGCACAATTTCCCTATACAATTTTCCATCAAGGGACTCTAAACGAAACGACTGCGTGTATGTGTAAATGACATCGTAACCACAAAATGACACTAATTTCCTTCTAAATACATGAAATATTGGCTTCATATGCTGTCTGGTCTTTTCATGCGCATATCAAAGATTGCAAATTAATACAAAGAAATATACGCATCCAAACGAAACATTTAAATGTTTGTAAGTTCCGTTGATGTTTACATAAACGGTTCCGTCTTTGTATATATGTATGTATGTCGGTAGTAATTCAGTGTCTAGTGTAGCGCGTATTGTTTGAAATGTAAGTGATTTTAAACACTTGCATAGACGGGGGAAAAAAGACTGGTAGAATTTACCATATGCATAGCTGATTTTAGCGTCTGCTAGCAAGTATGGTGAATTTCATCATCATATGGTAAATGCAACATACTTTGTGGTAAATTAAGGTAAAATGCTGGTACATTTTACCTTAATCTAATAAAATTTACCATACTTCCTAGCAGACTCTAAAATCAGCTATGCAGGTGATAAATGTTATCAGTCTTTTTTTGTCCGGCGTGTACGTTTTATTTTTAGGTGCTGTTTACTAAATCCGGGAAACGTGGTGGTTTTCGCGGACAATCTGGCAACATGGATATTGAAAGATTCATGCGAATCTACTGGCAGACTGCCTACGGAATAGCTGGAGTGGAGATGAAGCCCCTCATAAGAACACTCTTTAGCTGAGAGGTAATAATCACCTAGCGTGCTAGCTCTGGTGCTCCGGTGCGGATACGGGGATTTAGCCTAAAAAATGTTCCACCAGCAACCGTTGTGTCGGAAACATGAAAAAAGTGTTTATTAGGTACCATCAGGTGTAAAGGACTCCTGTCACGCATACTGAAATGTAAGAGCGGGCGCACTGTCGGATCCAGACATTCATCTTTCTCTCTCTTTTACCATTAGAATACGCATGTGTTGGAGAAGGATAGATCAGGGGCAGTTACGTGATTTTCGCCTCTTCATATATCCTTTTCTAACACATGCGTTCTAAAGGGGGAAAAAGAGAGAAAAATAATAACTTGGATCCACAAGTGGAGCGGCATACGACCGTTATACCTATAGCAGCGGAGATTTAAACGACTGTTAAAAAGAAATTTTAGACTTGGATGGCTGGGCGACACTCTGATTCTGTAATTAATGGAGAGGGGAGGGGGTCGATCTTCAAAGCTCAATTGAATCATGACGTCTATAAAACTTGCATGGATCCACTTTCCCATAGTATCGGAAACCCAAACAAAAACTTGCCATTTTTTCTTCTCTGCGCGATGTATTTTCTTTCAACCAAGATCGTTAAAAAAAAGCTAAAAATGCCAAGGCATGATCAATATATAGTTAATATTGAAAGGTGCATCAGATTTTCTGTCATTTAAAAGTCAATATTGATCCATCCAGTTTTGAACCTATTTTCTATTCAAAACACACATGCATGGATTCTTCAAGATTTAATCAGAACAAAATTTTCGGAAGATCGTAAAGAAAACAACAAAAAACCAATAAAAGTTTTAAATTGTCAAATAGAGGATTTGTAATAATTACAATTCATTGTAATTATTACAATTCTTATGATCCTATATAGATATACTCTTCTTATGAGGGCCTATCTCATGGTTTGGTGATATTTCCTTCCAGTAATGCGTGTAGCTAACATATTTTTCTTGGCGGAGCGGCGCGGCGCACTATGGTCCAGAAGTCCGGTTTAGGAAGACAATAGTTTGCATTAAAATCGCCCAATATCTTGAAAACGGCTCATCTGACATCAAAAATGGCTATCACAAAAAAGTTAAAACGGTTTACGTTCTATCTTTTTTGTAATTACCAGTTTTGGTGTCAGATGAGCCGTTTTCAAGATATTGGGCGATTTTAATGCAAACTAATGTCTTCCTAAATCGGACTTCTGGACCACAGTGCGACGGGGCGGTGCAGTGTTATAGTTTCTTTTTCATATCATTAATCAACTGTTAATCACTCTTCTGGGGACTCGTTACTTTGTGAAAGCATATGTTTTCTTTTCTTTTTTATCATTTTCTACCCCTGTTTTACTTCTTTTGCGATTTCCTGGGAGGGCATCCCCCGTAAGGACGCGCGTGACTCCATTATTCTAAACCCACACCATTCGTCTCTATATCTTATCTCTCTAGGTTGGTGAATGCTAAAACCCAACGGGACATGAATCTGCGAGTAAAAATTTACTGTACGTTTTATATTACGAGGATATAGAAAAGAGCGTTTCCGGAGTCTCGCTGAAGAAAGCTTTGGGATTCCTAGAAAATTGAATACAGTAATTTTGAATAGAGTCTGATGGCTGGATGCCCGCTGAATTTAACTGGGCTTATTTTCCGCCACAACCATGAAAGCAGGACATAAAATACAGTGAGCTTGCGGTAGGTATATGAAAATAATGAATATCCTACTCCTATGACTCCGGTCACCGGAACTTATACATTGATGCAACGCACGCCGCGCCAGCCGTACGCGGGCACGGGCACGGCTAACAGTTCAACTAAACTTTTCAAAGTTATCACCGCGTCGCAAGTTGTGATACTCAATTGCCATCAAATAAAATGCCGGGAAACGATCCCCAAGAGAACTTATGAATCTAAATTGAAGAAACTACAAGTTATATACGGTAGAGAAGCCAAATGAGCCAGTGGCGGCTCAAGAATTGCATCGATATTGCCTCATATAAACTGATGAAGAAGAATCGATCCTTTAGGGATCAATCGAGCCTCCAAAGAATCGATACGTAGCATATATTCAAGTGGGAGAGAGCCGATAATCGATTCTTCGTGAGCCGCCTCTGAAATAAAGCCGCCCAGACTTGAAAAACTGCATAAATTATGTGTAAAATCGAAGAGTCATGATTTTTGCACACTTTTGTGCGATGCACATTTCGTTTCCGTCAAGCGATAAATTTTGAAACGCATGCGAACTTGTTTATGCTGAAAAGACATTTTTAGCTGAAAATATTTTGTTCGCGTGACCTTATTTACAACACAGAACCGCGTATCCCCTAAGGAGACCGGTTTCGTAAAAAAAAAAAAAAAAAAACGCCTCAGCCAAAAAAGGCTCATTCGTGTTAGCGATAAAAATTGCTGCAAAAAAATTGTTTAAAATGCTATTCGAGCTATAAACTCTGCTGCCTGTATTGATTTACATTTGTATCGGGCCTTAATGCCCATAATTAACCGTTAATTATTTCTTCCTCACTTTTTAAAGACTCTCACTTTTTAGGCGTTGCGTGCTCATAGAATTTTTCAAGGTCGTAGGGACACTGGCGGCACTGGCCGTTACCACAAATTCTTTCCATAGAGGTCGGCTTGAGTCCCATGATGGCAAATTTTTTAAGGAAGTACTGACATGAGCTCAAAGAGTTCTGATTGGTCGTTGGTTTTTTGCTTTCACGTAGGCGAGGAGAAGTCGAAGACGTTGAAGACCACACAAAAGAGTCGATGGTTGATTCGATGAGGGAAAGCGAGGAAGAGGAACGGTCCGGAATGCCGGCAATCCGCCCGTCCACCGCTGCATTGGTCCGCTGTTGAACTTAACCTCCAAATTTGCTCAGGCGGCTGACTCCTTTCAAATGCACAAAGCATCGTGTCGCTACTCCCAGGACATTCCTGAGACTGCAAGGTCGGCTACATATTATCTTACCATATTCATAGGATAAACTCTTTGGTATCGCTGACAACCTTTAGAAGAAAAATGACCCAGCAAAAGATTCCTGTAGAGCTTATCAAAGATTTCTTACGCCTAACTGTAGAGATTTTGCTGAGTGAACCAAAAATTTGGTTGGCTCAACTAAAGTATTTTGCTGGGTCAATTTTTTTTTATCAAAGGTTTCGTCAGAATAACCAAAGTGTTTTTTTTTTTCTTTTTTTTTCTGTGTTGTGGTCAAGCCAGAATTTACTTTCATCGTTTCCCGGCCAAACATGAGACAGCTCATCAATACTGTTTAAGCTTTTCATAGCAAAAAAAAAAAAAAACAACAAAAAAAAAAACAATAGACAAATTGTCAGTGCCACTATCTATTCAATGGCGATTTGGAATAACTGAGTTTGGTACGTTTAAACCAATGAAAATCTATTATACAGAATGTTCCAGAAGTCCTTATCAGGAATAATCTTGAGAAATACTTCTCATTTCGATAAACCATGGTTCTGCTCGTCAACTTGAGGTTCCCTGTATCTCTCATAAGAATCAACAGACGATTCTGCCGACGTTCAACTAAAAAACAGATGCTGTCTGATATCCTTCCTATCCTCGACCGTACGCGTGCTTTTCAACTTTAGCCGGGTCAGGACTGCTGGAACATGCCGTATAATCCTCACTGCTGTTTTTTAAGAAGTATGGGGGATTAAATATTTTTAACCGGTTGCTTATAATATTCACATTTCACAGATCTCGCTGTAATAATTTTTTACAACACACCGAGCTTTTAAAACCGACTATTTCCTGCGGTGCAAAAGTTCCTCGCGGTATGTAGGTATAGGTACTTTAGGTAGGTTACCGCGTGGAGAGATGTGCTTTTTACCCCTTCTGAAGATGCCGTTTTGAAACCCATATCCCTGTTTTATAAATTACCTGGGGGCATCAGAGCTTTCTTAGGTGTCAATACCTTGCAAGTAATACTGCGCACTCCACTTCTGAGAATAATAATAAAAGTTGGGAGGGGATGGAAGGGGGGAGGGGGGATAGAGAGAGAGGCAAAGGGAACCTGGCAACGTGACAAGATAGGCTAAGAGCAATGAAGAAGTTACAAACTAACCAGCGAACATCTATTAACGTCTAAATCAACAGGTTTTCAGTCCTAATATGTTTTCTTAATGCCTCCCCCTGCTCCCTCCTCCCTCACTTCTCCTTTCCCCTCCCCCGGTCATCTTAGCACCACTACACAGCGACCGTCGGCGTCGCGTCGCGGCCGCTCTTCTCTTGCTCTTCCCTACGCAACCAGATTCGAACTTCGCGTCGGTCGTAATGTCGGCTTGGGTGGTCGTTCATTGGTTAAGGTTTTGGTTTGACATCCTGTGGTTTCCTGGTTCAAATCCTGCGGGAGAATTGTTTCCATTGCTTGCGACTGTCTTTTTTGCAGTCAACCGGAGTTGGTGACCGGGCGCTCATGCCCTCCGTACCCCTCGTGGCCTTCGTATGGCGGAAAGTTGTCTCCGCATCTCCGATATCGATTCGCATTTTCAGACGAGCTTTGGATTTAATTTTTTTTTTTTTTTTTTTTTTTTTTTTTTAAATACCTAACCTAACCTCCTGATTCAACTTCCGCCATCCAAGGCGCATAGAGGCTCGTGAATGGGTAAGTTGCACTTTAGTTAGGAGCCACTATAAATGCGAGAATCTGATTGATTTTTGTTTTCTTTCTTTCTTTCTTTCTTTCTAAGAAGCGGTGGTCTGTCAATTAGTAAACGCGTAACAAAGTTTTCCGTTGCGTAGTAACAAGAGAGAGTAGACGGTAAGACGTAAAGTCCCTATGGTATAGAGTTCTAGATTGGGAATGTTGCAAACGTTTGCTATAAGCAACTGAAGAATGACATATGTTGTAAAAACCAGCGAAAATCGCAAAAATCACGAAAATCACTCTGAAAAAGTCTAAAATTTAGTAATAAATTCAGAACATAGCTGTTACGGCGTAATGGACGTAGGTTTCATGGGACCTGTCTAATTTGTCACTTTTTCTAAACAATAAACAAAGAGATGTGTCTCAAATTAGATATGAATCGTCCATGATATACCTGCGTTGCTGTGTAGCTCCACCATTAAGCCCAATTCTGAGAGTGAATTTTGTGATTATCTAGTGTACTCGTCATTTTTGCAGGTTTTTATGCGATAATGAACACTTCAATCACGAGTATATAGCAAAAGTTTAGAAAAGCCGTAGTCTCCGGAGAAATTCATCTGGTGAGTAAAGGTTACACAGTTGTACTTTTCGATACATATACACTGAAAATATTGGAATTTAAAATCTATACCTCCCAGATGAATCCCCCCCCCCCCCCGTGAATGCTAGAACTCTGTATACACCCACAGTTGGGGAAGAAAAGAATGGAATACGAGTCCTGGAGGTAAGCTACCCTCAATACTTACTTCAATGAATTTAAGCATTTCAGGGAGCCTACCTACCTAAGCCAAAACCAAAGGAGTCTCGATTTCTTTGTGTCCCCGACTGTAAGTAGGTCTTGACGTCTGAAGAAGGTAGACAGCTTCTGATCAGCGATATACTTCGGCTACCACGGGAGACGCTGTTGGAGGCGACATTGAACTTACTTTCGTGCATTTGACGCATAAAAACGACACTCGGCAAGAAAAATTTGTGCTTTAGACGTTGAGTCCATGAAAGATTTTTTTATTTCTCCCGATTACATTTTTAAGGTAAAAACAAGGCATTTGATCAGTTAAGAAAAAGTTTTTCAGTTTCAGTTTCAGTTCATCTCACAGAGGAATAGAGAGGAACAGAGAGGAAAAGAGAGAAAAAGAGAGAAAAAGAGAGAAAAAGAGAGAAAAAGGAGACTTCATTATTAAAAAGGCAAAAGGATTAAATAACTAATGACTTTACTGAGGAAAAAACAGTTTAAAACTAAATGTCAATACCTACCTTGTTTCTTATTAAAAAAAAAAAAAAAAAACATGTAGGGGGAGAACCCCCGAACCCCTCTTTATTCTGGTGGATGCCTTCAGGGCATCCTACGGGCATCCTACCCTTTTTCTTTGGGGGCCTCAAATTCAAAATTGCGTAGGGCCCCAAGAGATGTAAATCTGCCCCTGCCTATGCTCAAATCCCGGTAACAGCGTTAGATTTTTCGCTTGAATGCCGCTCGAACTCCGTGAAGGTGGGAGTCCAAAGAAGAGAATCCAAGCGCTTAAAAGATGATATCAAACCCAAAAGTTTTTGACTGTCGAGCCTCCGCGGCGGATGTTCAATCCTCGTGTAATCAAAGCGCGCTTGAAGTCAGCACACTTCATTAGTCTACGTCTCTAGCGACTCTAGCATAGCTTTGCTTCGCGTACGATGCGATGAACAAACTCGGTTTAAAAACGATCAATCGTAAAAATTCGTTTTGTTTCAATCAGTCAGTCTTGGCAAAACGAATCCTCGAGTAAACTGGTTCTCCTTAAATCAAAGAAATGATTGACAGCGCGCGCAACTCGCAAGTAAGGATCGAGAACCTTGTCAGAAGTGGGACATCGAAATGTCAAGTAAGTTTACGCACTGATATATCCATCCACCCCCCCCCCTCCTCCCCCTCCTACCATCACCATAATATTGGCTTGGTATCGTGGTAGCAGAGCAGCAGTCTACGTTCACTCCGTGATCGGCGTTTATTTTGTGTTGGGGCGTCGTATTTGTGTAGTATCATACTTATCCATGCTCTGTATTTACTTACTCACTTACACGGAGAAGATACCACCGAAAGATAACGATTAAGTTGTACCGACGAAATTGCGAGGATGGAGTTTGGGGGAGAGGAAGGGGGGCGCTTGCTGGCGCACAGTGGCTTCGTAAGAAACAGGTGAACTTCTTTGCGTCGCGCTAAACGCTGCCGTTTTGCGTGCCTACCTCTAAACAATGACATTTTTCAATTCACCGATGATTTCGCTGGTTGAGAAAAGATTGCACGGTTCAATTCAGTTCATGACTGTAATACATAAAAACACTCGCGCCGGTAATCTTTTCTCTCAACCGGTGGAGTCGTCGATGACTTTAAGAACCTTGCAGATATTTTAATAATTAGATGCCGATTTCACCGATTGAGAAAAGATTAGAGATCAGAGTATTTTTGTGCAGTATACAAAGTCAAACAATGAACTGAGCTGTGTAATCTTTTCCAACCCGGTGGAATCATCTGTGAATTGAAAAAATACTATTAATTTTACGCAAAAAGGCAGATCTGGATCTTTGGTTTCTATCAGTAGCGTAGCGTGCTATTTGGCAACGTTGTCGTTCGTCCATTTAAACCTATGAAAAAGGTCGAATGATAGGGTGTTCGGTGAACACCTTTGCATTCAACCTTTTACACGGGTTTAAACGGACACAATACAGCGTTGCCAAATTGCACGCTACGCCACTGGTTTCTATAGTGTTCATGAATCCCATGAAAGGGAGTCTATGCCGACGATCTGAAATAAACGACAAATTCGCCGGCCTGCCTCGGAGATTCGTACTATTTTGTGAACAGTGAGGGGGGCAGGGGGACCCCCCTTTTTAAATAAATTTAAAACAACCAATTCTCCAGGAGGCTTCAACGCTTACTCCATTGTTTTACCTAAGTTTTACAGGAAAAATTCCATAGTTTCCGCCGCCATCGTTGAACTTTGCCTTTGTATTCGTTCATAAATCCAACTTTTTTGGCTGTTTCCAAGCCGTACGGAGTGCGAAGTGGATAGTGGCGTTCCGTGTAATTTGGCAAGGCTGCATTTTATCCATATAAACCCATACAAAATATCGATTTGAGGGAGTTCATAGTTCACCTCAAATTGTTCAACCTTTTTTGTGCGTTTAAAAGGACAAAATTCAGCGGTGCCAGATTGCACGCGACGCCATTGAAGATGGATATACAAACAATTTTTTTTCTTCGAGGGACTCTACACCAGCCAAAAGCTGAGATATGGTCCAAAATCTATTGTTGATTCAAATTGCAATGATCTTCGGAGCATAATTAATTAGAACTCTCCTATGGATTCGTTGCAGCATTGTGGAGGGTTGATTCCTAAGTAAAATTACGTTGAAAGCATCCACATCTACAAGACTCAAAAACCACTGACAAACTTCATAAAATGGCGGTAGAATGAGCGAGTCAAAATGGGGGAGTCCCGTCTAAAGCATCTTTCTATGATTAGGAAAGTGATTCGTCATATAGAGAAAGCTGCTTCATTGTGATGTGCTCATTCGACCGCCATCTTCGAATTTTGTTAAAAGCTTTTAGTGATTTGTGAAAGTATTTTTAAAGACTTTCCAAGTTTTCAATGTAATTTTCACGTGATGTTTCAAAAAATCGAGCTTCCTTAATGACGTAGCAAAAGTTTGCAACAGGCCCATTCTTTGGTTGACGAATTCCAAAGAAAATTAGGAAATTTTTCAGACTGTTGAGGAGTATTAACGAGCTAGTTCTAAGCATGGGCGGACAGTGGCGTCGCGTGCAATCTGGCAACACTGTATTCTACCCATTTAAAATCATGTAATAGGTCGAATTCAGGGGGTGCACAGTGCACACGGTAAATTCGATACATTGAATGCTTTTATATGTAGGTGGCACATTGTTGCCAGATGACACGTGACGCCACTGTGGGCGGATACAGACATTTATTTGTCCTCCTCTCTCTCTCGTTTCATTTGAAGACATTTATTCAAAAAGGATAGCCGAGGGGACCATAACGTGACTTTAGCCCCAATCTCCGTCCTTTTCTATAACGCACACGTTCAAATGGGAGAGAGAGAGAGAGAGAGAGAGAGAGAGAGAGAGAGAGAGAGAGAGAGAGAGAGAGAGAGAGAGAGAGAGAGAGAGACAAATGCCTACATCCGCCCATTACAAAATGGCCTGTGGTCGGAAAAAATGGCCGAAAATCGGTGTCTATCTATTACATTTATTAGGTTACATCTAGGTTCTAGGTTACATCTATTGGGTTATCGGTTACATCTAGGTTTGAATTATACTTCTCAATAGTGTTATCTGTGATTAAAGGTGTTGAAAGATTAAAAACGACGAATTTATGAGAAATTTGCTTTCTCATTTTTTTGCCACTATTTGACAATCTCAGATCATAGTACATTGTACTAAGTGGATTTTTGGATGAATATACAGAGAACTCATTATAGTCTTAGAATCAGTAAACTGTGCGCTGGTCCTTAAACCTATAAGACTTTGCCGTCTCCCGACACAATGCTACGCGAAGCAACGCTGCTCTTTGTCAGGGCGCTCTGTGCCTGCCCAACATTCAACGTAAAAAATATAATTAGGCTGAATTCAAAGCCGAGCATTTCTGGAATTACGTTTGTTTGTGTTACGGCTCGTTGCCTCGTATAAAAACATGGGCACGACGACAACGCGACGGGACGCGACGCGACGACGATCTCGCGAAATGAAACACGGGCACAAACACACAAACAGACAAACAAAGACTATATATACAGGGGACTGGACCACGTTTCGCTTCGGGAGGCGAATTTGGCCCATCTAGTCTGCTTCCTCTGCGCATGATCAGTCCTTTTATATCGAGGTCTCAATTCACGCAGCAATCGGAACACAGTTTGCATTGGGTGGAATCTTGACAGAGAAAAATCACTCGTTGAGTAAGGATAGGACTACATGGTTGGCAGATTTTGCCCAAAATAATATTAATAAAAAAAATAAAATAAAATCACTAGAATTTTCATCAGAGACAATACACATGTGGCTGTTGCAAGCTTTTGCTATAAGCGATCTAAGCCTTAAAGGTCGATTCAGAGATAAAAACCAGCGAAATAACGACTGGAGAAGCAACAATTTACGAAACCAGCTCTTTTAAACTCTCAAAATACGTGTGCATACAGGTTGCTCGATATTCTACCGCCATCTTGGATTTCAGGTAAATGCCTCTTGTGAGTTTGTTATTGCATTTCATGACTTTCTGCTGCCACCAATAGACTTTTCACGCGATTTTATATGAGATTGATCACTCTATAGCGCTGTAGCAAAAGTTTGCAACAGACCCTTTACGCTCGCACTTTTAATAGCATTTTTTGAATTTACGCTTATACATAGCAAAAGCTTCCAACAGACCCGTTCTGGTGAGTGACTTAGGTGCCCAATCTGACAACTGCGGATGGAAGTGTGGATTTAGCTGTCAGATCTAGCAGTATTTTCAAGATGCTCTTAAAGCATCTCCAGCATTAAGTCATTCCTCTTGGTAACACAAAAAAAATCCTGCAGACAAAGAGAGAAGCCCTGATTCTACTCTACTTTACTTTTCCGTTCTGATCTTTGCGAAACAGAGCTTAGTCAATCAATAACGTTGCTTCATAGCCTGTATTTTGTTGAATGGATTGACGATGCGACCTGAAATAAATGTGTTTATCCCACGTTCGATTTAACACGTGCGTGTGTAGGACCGAATTTCGAGGCATTCCTTGAAATCTTTTCGACTTCACGTACTGACGTATACTGTCCCCGTAGCCTTTTTTACTCCAGATCCATTTGATACCAAATTGAGAAACGTGTCCCGAATGTTCTACCTAATAACCTCCCGATTGATTTGAGGAAATCCGGAGTAATATCTCAAACATACCTCGTATTGAGAAGGCTCTTTCAGAATCCGTAAAGTAAATGAGTCTAATAACCCTTAAAAAAATGGCATCTGTCTTTTTCTTACAGACCAAAGTTCTGATGGGATTTCTCGGATTCAAATTATAACTTCTGATCACAACTTCATGGCACTCAAGAAACATCACCAACGTCCGTGCCGATTCCCAAGATTTTTGGACAACAATTATGGATGTTTCTGGGCTTCTCGTGTTTTTATTAGGCTTTTTAGGCTTCCTATACTTAATTTTGTATTAGAAAGCGGTTCAATAGTTGATTTTTAGAACTAAATTTCTTTTGGATCGGTGGTTCAATTCTTCAAATTTTAATGGCAAATAAATAACGATAAAAAACAAGAAATTTAAAAAAAAAAAAAAAAAAAAAAAAAAAAAAAAAAAAAAACTTTTTTTTTAAAACATGAAGCACATGACCGATAACCTGTTTCTCAATTCGGACGAACCTTGCCGGGAGATCTCTTTATACGATTTTAGAGATGATAAGTGATTTTAGTGATTTTTCACCGCAGAAGACACCATCACTAAAACAATCCATCCGCAACCAACTCGCGTTCCGATGTTAATAAACTCATTAGAGAGATGTTTTACCGCTCATGCGCTCAGCTGTTGATTCGATTTTTCACAAATAAAATCCGTCGAATGGCTCAGTCCCGTAATGAATCATGAATTTCTATTATCTGGCAACGGTGGTGTGATTCCCGCTCTTCGTAATTAATGGAAAATTCTACGCGAAAGGAAATAAAAGTCCGTATTGAAATTAACACCATTCAGGAACGATCGGTGAAGGGAAAACTTGAGCCATGAGATTTCTCGAATTCGGATTCTGAGTTCTGATTATGGAGCAACGTGGCCCCGCGAGGAGAAGGAGGAGGAGGAGGCGGTGAGGAATCCCTCGATTCCTATTCGCGCTCCACCAAACATCTTTTAACGAGCCACGAGGGAGCACCAAGCACCGAAGGTACAGTCTTAGCCGCAGCCAGGAATTCGTCTTCCTCTCTCTTTGCCCATTTGATCGCATGTGTTAGAAAAGGACCGGAACAGGGGCTGAAGTCATGAGACAGTCCCTATCTCCATCCTTTTCTAACACATAAGTTCAAATGTACAGCTATCGGAGTATCGCTCGGTTTTAACAAAATGCGCTGGAATTTGAGCTATTTTAAAGTCGGAAGAGCCATTAATAAAGCTTAAAGGTGGGAAAATGTGCAACTCCCCTGCCCGCATAAATAGTTTCCATTTCGGTGGCAGAGGCTGCTGGCTGCTAGCTCACTTTCAACAGTTGAACGGCTTTGTGCAGAAAAGGACTAACTGCAAAGGAAATCAATAGCCTAGTTGGTTCCTTTCTACATAAAAGCCGGCCAGTTCGTCGTCTCATTCTCTCACTGGGGACTGGATGAAGCCAAATACCTAACAAACCTAAAACGCTGTTGTCAAATTGAACGCGGAAGGAGAGCCATTCTAGTGACCCGTTCATACCATGAGTGGATACAAACATTTGTCTATCTCTTTCTCCTCCCATTTTAATACGTATACATTAGAATTGGACGGAGATATGGGGGTAAAGTCCCGCAATTACCCCCTCTGCTATCCTTTTCTAGCACACGTGTCCAAATTTGAGGAGAGAGAGACAGACAAATTCCTGTATCCGCCCATGTTCCATACAGCGCGTTTCTCCAATACCGCTTACGAGTCCAGGAAGAATTGTAGAAAATACTTGGAAAGTAATGCGAGGAAAGAACTTTCCTTTTTTAATTAACCTTTTAACCCTTTTTGATACCACGCCCGAGTATGCATGCTAGCGTGTTTTTGCGACTCAAATCTGCCCCGCATAATTTAAAATCCTCATTGTTAGAAAAACTGATGACCTAGAATGTTGAAATTTGCAAAATAGTTTTTATGTTGCTGAAATAATCAATCCAGATGGATCAGCCGAGAAATTTTCGAAGTTTTATTTCAAAGGCAACCATCAGAATTTGGATTGTTCAAGAACACCGAAGGGTTCTCAGGAGGAAAACAGAATAAAAATCGGTAATATTCTCTGAAAAATAAGCGCAATCGTGATACCCCTGTTGAAAGTGTTCAATGAAGTTCCATGACCGAAATTTCGTGTGCCATTATTTCCGTGGGTAATTATTAATATTTGTCGGTGAAATTATATGGAAAATCTCATAAAACCCCGTGACCATCTCACGGAATTCCATGAAATTTTATGGAAAAATAATAATTGCCCACGGAATTTTGGTCAAGGGACTTTAAACGGAACACTTTTACCAGGGAGTTATTTAATTTTCAGTCTAGCTGCATCAGTGATGAATTTAGAAACACATCTAGATTTAGATGATCAGGCTGATAATAAACGATCGTATTGTAATGCCATCGAGTCGATGATGGAGTACGAGTTATTCTTATGGGTGGTGTAATTCCGATAGAAACCCTTCCATCTCTGTGGAAATTCACCGATGACTCATAAGCTATCGGCGAATTTCCGCAGAGATGGAAGGGTCTCTATCGGAACGGAACCAATTGGAATGACACCACTCATATAAGAAGAACTCGTACTCGATGGCATTACGATACGATCGTTCATAATCAGTCTGCTGACGAGTAATGAAGCAAAAGCAAAATCACAACACATTATCGAGGTGCTCCAACTGGCACCTACGCATGTAATTCTGCTGTTTCTCACGTAAAAGCATTTACCCTATGTGTGAAAGGTGATTGAAGAGGGGGGGGGGGGGGAGTTGGCCATGGGCCGGAGTGTCCTAATGGTCTCATCGCGAGGGGTCTGTCAGCCAAGCCGTCAGCCTTCAGTCGACACAATCGTCAGGTGAGCTGTTACCAAGCACACCTCAAATCCCTTAAATGATTGCGGGGACATGCACGAGATACACGCAACGCACAAACAGACACAAACACGCGTAGAGGCACCCAATAAAAACGCACATTCCATTAACTTGACCAGAAAAATGCTATCTGGGTTTTCCATTCCAGAATATAAAGAAAAATATAAATGTGTTTATGCGTTTTTTTACCCCCCATTCTTTAAAAGACTGAGAAAAAGAGGATGGAATTCTTGTTATGTCTACCTCTTTCTTTGGGCATTTCTGACGAGCTTCATACCACGACGCGACGGAGGCTTTGACATCTGAAACAGCGAGTTTTGAGGCAGACTGTGAGTGCGGTGAAGGGGGGGGGGGAGGAGCGGGGTGTCCGAAAATTTGTCACACTCTCTGTGGGATTCTTCGATGTTCGGTGCACTGAAAGATATTTTGTTGTCACGTGATATGAAACATTCCAATGACTTGTTCGTAGCAAAAAGTACCGAAGTATTTTTTTTTATTAATATTTTTTTCTTAGGGTTAACATCACCCAATTCCTACTTTTGCCTCATTTTTTCTAATCTGTCTGATATAATACCTATAGTTTTTCAAATGCGTTTCAATATGAGAAATTATTGACTTAAAAAGAGTTGCATATTGTATATTTTGATGTCAAGCAGTGGCAGATCTACCGGGGTGGGGGAGGGCTCAAATTTTCCCTTTTCCCAAAAGAAAATAGCCCAAAATTTCTTACTTCAACGCTTGAAATTTACAGATTCGAGGGCGTACCCCCCCCCCCCTCCCAAGAAAAATTTTCTGTATCCACCTGTGATGTCACGTGATATGAAACATTCCAATGACCTGCTTGTAGCAAAAAGTATTTTTTATTTTTTTACGGTTAACATCACCCAATTCCTACTTTTGCCTCATTTTGATAATGATAGTACCTAAAGTCTAAACATCGTCAATTAAAATATCGTCTACGAGAACCTGAATTTTCAAATTTTTCCGGGGGAGGACCTTCGGACCCCCATACAGTGCATCTACTGAGAAGCCCCCCCCCCCCCCCACTCCCAATAAAAAATGTCAAGTTTTCGCTGCTGACCGTCGCGCTGCCTTGCTGCATGCCGTGACGTTAGCGCAATAAACAACGGATCCATTCTCGTTTTTCTTTTCCGTTTCTCGGTCAAAAGTGGAGCTGGAGCTGCAGTTACTTACAGGTGCAACTTGCGAGTAGTCGAAGCGGACAGTCAGCCGAGAGATCGCTCTCGGTTGGTGGGAAATTTAACGGTCCATTCATCCTATTCATCGGCTAAACGACTCGACTCGACTCGACGCGCGCGACGCAACACAAAACGACGCGTAAAACGCAGCGTTCCATCAAACCTCTGGATCGATGCGTCGCGTCGCGCGCTATTGCTCCGTCATCGGTGTGCGACCAGTGAAAAACGCGGAACTTGCCAACGATGATTTGCAAAATACGCCCTTTACCACGGTGCGGTTTCATGGCTTCCATAAATCCGGATGGTCTTGGTGTTTCTTTTTTCTGTTGTCATTGATAATGTTGTTCTCTCGTTGGTGCTGTTGTTGTTGTTGTTGTTGTTGTTTTTGTTTTTTTTTGCTATTCGAAAGAGGCAACTCAGGCACGGGTGCCGCATGGCATGAGACCAGAGACCCGATTCACACAGCCGTCGTAATTGTATGCAATTAGCTCCGTTGTCCCGGTGGGGTGGGGGGGGGGGGGGGGGGGGGGAGTTTAAAATGAAACTCGGCTGAAATCCGTTGAATCGTAAAGTAGGTTTTTGCAGGTTGCACTCCCCCGAATCGGGTCAGGATCATCAAGGCCTTGGTCTCCGAAGGGGGCCAGAACCTGCGGGACCGCGGAGTTCTGCGAAACTCAAAGCTCATGCTTCGTTCGAGAATGAATTCGCTGTCAATGAATTCTTTCCTGTTCGAGATAGTTATTACAGGAAGAAAACGCACTCTCTATCGGAGAAAAAAATCGCCGAAAATGCTGAGGTATCCTCGGGTACTGAGCCACAACAAGATGCGAGTAACTTGCCGAACAGAGTTGTATTTTCACTGACCGGTTTAGTAAATTAATTTGTCAATGAAACACACTTGCTGAGCGAATCAATAAGAGACGTATTTAAATCTCTCATTCTCTCGTTGAATCAGTATGATCAAACTCCGCAAGACTCAATGTATGCCGACGTTTCAGTATTCTTTGAGGTGTCTGGTCTCTGTATTTAATAAAAGTATACCTTAGTCAAAGTGACCTGTTGAGCTTGGTGGTGATGAGAACATTGCTGCCAAATTTCGCAATAAAATACACTTTTTATTAAATTTTATGGGAGGTTGGTGTTTTTTTTTTTTTACCAAATCTGGCAGCACTGGATGAGAAAGATCAACGGCTCCACTGACCCTTTACTGTGGCCGGTCCTCCTGCTCATTGTCAGTGCTCATCCAATAAATTTGATGGCTTGTCATGTATGCGTTTCCGAAATCGTCGGTCACTCCCTTTGATCGAAATAATTTGATTTTGTGCACCTTCTTCAAATTGAATTGGATGCAAGAAAAAAAAAAAACAAGCCAACAAAAAAACCCATCATGCGAGTATAGTAATGCTTCCATTAACTTTCAGATAGGTTTATTTACGTTCGCCTTAAATTGTCAAAGAATGCATGAAAAATCTAAGAGCGAAACGTAATCCTTGACGTAATATAGATCTAGGTTGGTACATATGGGAGGTGCAAAAAGTTTGAAAAGTCCGGTGAAAAATCCGCTGAAGCCTCTGTATTAGTCACTATTAGGATATAAAAAAAATACAGGACTCCTCCTCCGTTAGGCAAATACCCAAGTAACTTTTCTGGATGCGTATTGTGCATGGCTTGAATTCTGATGAGAAGTTTGCGAAAAGGAACTCTGGCATTTTCGACGAGAATTCTGGTGGGTTTAAAAAGAATTCTGACCGTTTTGCCATAGAAATTCTGAATTTTTTAACGTTTAATGCGCGTACCTACCTAACAGCATTTCTGCTCAGAATAATGTAGAACTCTGGTTAAAAATACTATAATTTTTATCGGGGCACCCATAGCTTTTCTTTTCTGGAACTTTTCAATAGGATTCTGGCCATTTTCAGGAGAACGCCTCTCTTCGTAAGTATGAGCCTCAAGTTTTCGGATTGAGATCTATTCCGAACTTACTTAGAAAATAGGACGCAGAGCGTGCGCGCCATTTGTTCGGTCTCTTTTTGGCGGACGAGCTAAAAGAACAAATATGCGGTTTGTATCAGTGAATCGTTTTGAACCAAAAAATCAGCTCTCCCCCCCCCCCCCCCCCACGCTTGCTTGTCCAATGTCCACTCCCAGACATGGAAACGGCGCAATTTCTTTCTCATAAGTCATCAACTCACTAGAAGAAGGGTAGAATAGCACAAGGGGTGAATTTTTTACAAAATCATCATTTTATTTTAAGACGGATTACTATCGGAGCCAATACATTGTCCTTCTCTCGCTCAGCTCATTTGAATGCATGTGTTAGAAAAGGTTGGAGGATAAGGTGCAATTACCATGATTGCCCGTCATGCTGTCTTTTTCTAACGCACGTGTTCAGATGGGCGAAGAGAGAAAAGGACAATTAGAAGAGCAAAGCACATACCTCATAATCCTTTGACCCCTCTTTCAGAGTCCTCCTCAATTATTTCGATATTTATGTGAATGATACTCCCGCATAAAATCATCCATCTTTGATGGTCTAAACCTCACAGTTGAATTAGTTGCACCCAAGCGGCCAAGAGGATGAACCTTATACTTTCATTTCGACGAACGATAGCTATTTCTGGAACGTTGCACCTATACGAGTACACACAGAGCCGTAGCAAGGAGTTCCTTTCTTTCTCATACAGCCAGTTTAATCACATGTGTTAGGAAAGGACAGAAACAGGGGGTTGTGGTCACGTGACAGCCGTTATTTCCATCTCTTTCCAACATATGCATTTGAATGGGCAAAGAAAGAGAGAGAGAGAGAGAGAGAGAGAGAGAGAGAGAGAGAGAGAGAGAGAGAAAGAGAGAGAGAGAGATAAAATTCCTGGCAACTGCTATGCTTATGAGTATAGATGCGCATGTGCCCCTCGATGACTTCTCTTAGAACTTCGTGCAGCAAACTTTAATAGTCGAGGGAAATTTTCAATTAAATACCTCCTTCCTCTCTTTCTGGGGCACATAAATTTCAGCTAAAATTGATTTCTTAATCACGGGACACCTGACTCTGACATGCGACCTTAGAGCTGCATTTGTTTATTTATTTTGAAGAGGAGTCCGCCTCACGCCTTAACCTCACGTATATCTCATATCTGTATTTTAATCAGTCGATGCTAGAAATCATCCTAATATATCACTCTCCCCTTCTCTGCTCCCTATGCCTTTTTGCCCGCACTTATTTTAATGAAGCAACTTTTTTTTCTCTTTTTTTTAGCAGCGCTGCTATAGGTAGGTATACATATACGCTATATCATGGATCCTAACCACCTCTCTATATGTCTCACTCTGCAGCTTCGTAACGCTCCTCGAATGCTAATGTGCCCTCATCTTTCACCTCTGCATCATCAACGTTGCAAAATTTATCTTCAATCGATATTAAATTAATTAATTAATTAATCTTACGGATTTATCAAATCAGTAGATTTGATCTGCTGCTGAAGTATCCTCACAGAGGACCACGCGCATTAATTATCCCTTTCGATCACCGCTGCATGCCCTGATAAGTGGACGATGGACATCCTTTCAACACGGAGTCTAATAAAATTGCAATCGTGAAATTATATGAAAAACAGTAATCCTATTTACTAGTATTAATCTTAGACCGGTGAAACTTCTCTTTCATAATTCGTGATTGAAAGGGTTAGTCCTTACTACATTCGCAGCTAGCATAGCGCGGAATTTGTCTTCCTCTCTGTTTCCCCATTTGAACGCAAGTGTTAGAAAAGGATGGAGATTTGGGCTGTCACGTGATTTCAGCCCCTGTTTCTGTCCTTTTCTAACACATCAGTCAAATGGACAAAGAGACAGAAAGACAAATTCCTGGCTATACGGTCATGGCAGCTAGTATAAAACGCATTGACGCTGGCTTCTCACACGGAGTGCAGCTTTCCTCTGAGCTCCAACAAAAGAACATAATGCCTGAAGTAATACGTAGAAATTGCGATATCCTGCATTATTTTCGGTTTTACCAGATTTTAACCCTCTCAGTACCACGCCCGAACATATTCGGTTCTAAGACTAGATCTGCCTCACACAAGGTCAGTTTTGTACACGGAAACAAAACTATTGTGAAAATAACCATACGGATACCTGATTTTGGCACCTGCTAGATGTTATGGTAATGTTAACCAGAAGTATACTATGTTTTGACTTGGAACGAGGTGATGTTACTTGATTGCATGTCGAATTTACTCAAAGTATCAGTAAATGTACCATACTTCTGGTCAAGCTTACCATAAAATCTAGCAGGTGCCAAAATCAGGTATCCGTATGATTATTTTCACTAATCTTTTTTTTCCTTGTTTTCACAATAGTTGAGGCACCAAATCGTTGAGATTTGAAAAACAATGTTTCCTATAGAGCGCCTTCAATGCATAGTGTATGCAAAATCAGCGCTGCGGTGTAGGAATATTTAACTACCCACATAATTTGAGCGAGCGAACACTGATTTGGTCATCGCAATCGACGCATCCTGAAAGTATAGGGGATAGTACGAAATCAACTAGGTAACCGTAAATCTATTTTAAAATTGATGCATTACAAGTCCCATTGATCGGAACAGAGGTGGATCCAAGAATCAGGTATTTCTTCCTCTTAGCCCATTTGAGCGCAAGATTTAGAGAAGGACAGAGACATTCTCGCAAGGGCCGAAGTCATGGTGACCCCTCACTCCATATCTCTTCTTATTTCATAATTATTGTGTTCAAGAAGAGAGAGTGAACGAATTTCTGGATCCGCTTGTGGATTGTTACATGTAGTCCCTCAATAATTCATGATGACTACAGTCCTCAAAATACCCCACCCTAAAAAAAATATCCCCTAATAACAATAATTGTATGCACCAGCATGATCAATCTTTAGTTTTAAAATAGCACCATCTGGCACCGTGTGTGGCTTCCCGCCTCCCCTCCACTCTTACCCGTTTCTGCATTCGCGATGCACTGAAACACTCTCAAGATGATAGCCATCCTAACCTAAATTTTTCATCTTGCATCTAGATCTACAAACCACGACCATTCATTTTAAATACACCTCCCTCTTTCTATGTCTCTCTTTCGTCGCAACTAGAAACCGGCTCATGCGGTGTAAATTTTCAATTGATTTTTAAATTACGTGCCGCGTATTTTTTACACTTTTTCTGAGAGGGTGAGGGAGTGAGGGGCTTGCCGCTTGAGGGATGGTTTACGTCAAATACTTTTCCTCTGACGGTTTGTGTGTTAACTGTTGAAGCAGATGTAATTTAATGCTACCACCTACTTTCTAGTGAAATCAGCCCAAAGTATTGATATTAATTCATTCTCTAGAACTTGGATCATGAAATGTTATCGTGAACTGGCAAGTCTTTGGAACCGGTGCAAGAAAAGGCGCATAGCGACATCATAGAATGGGGTTCTTTCTTGGACTATAACTTTCGCTATAAGCATGCAATTAAATGGTTAATTCTTGTGCAAAAACCAGCAAAAATTGCGAAGCTCACATTAAAAAATGACGAAATTCACTCAGCTACTCACAAAATTACTGTTTGGTTTAAAGTATAATGGCGGAGATACCATGGGAGATTCCTCCCTCATTTGAGGCTTCCGTTTGTGTGTTTCAACAAAGAGAAGGACAAATTGGACAGGGATATCCCATGCAACATGTGTAGCTCCGCCATTTAAGAGCAAAGATGGCGGAGCTATGCAGGCATCATAGGAGATTCTTATCTAATTTGCCATTCTCTCTACAGAAACACACAGCGGAAAGGCTCAAATTAGTTAGAATTCTCTCAAGGTACCTACGTAGGTTTGCCATTATGCCTTATACTTGAAAGTCATTTTGTGAATCTCTGAGTTGACTTCATGGTTTTTCAGTGTAATCATAGTCATTCAGAGGCGGACTGGCCCACCGGGACACCGGGAAATTTCCCGGTGGGCCGCGGCCACTTAGGGCCGGTTGGATCGTGAGAGGGGAAAAAAAAATATGAAAAAAAGAGAAAAAAAAGGAAGAAAAAAAGGAAGAAAGGAAGAAAAAAGGAAAAAAGAAGAGAGAGAGGAAGAAAAAAGAAGGAAAACACCAGAGACAAAGATAAAAGTGAGGCCGTGCATGTATGTATACTTGGTAAATTTGGGCTGCGGGCCAGTCATTCGATTTTTTAGGGACGGACGGGGCCGATCATTCGAATAGGGCCGGACCGGGCCGATCATTCATTCGATTTTTTAGGGCCGATCCGATCAGTCGATACTTCAGGGCCGGGCTGGGCCGATCATTCGATACGTCAGGGCCGGGCCGGGCCGGTTACTCAATACGTTTTGGACGGGCCGGGCCGGGCCAGGCCTGTCATTCGATAAATTCGGGTCGGGCCGGGGCGGGCTATATTCATTCAATTTATGTGGGTCTGACCGGGCCGGGCCGATTATTCGCTTCATTAGGGCTGGTTTTGTGTGGATCTGACCAGGCCGGGCCGATCATTCGCTTCATTAGGGCTGGAACGAAAGCAGAGAGGAAATATTTCAGAATGTTTAGGTAGCCCTGAAAAGGGCTTTTCTTTTTATTTACTTTTTTTATATTTAATATATTTAAGATAAAATGACAGTCTCTACCCTGCAAAAACGCAGAGAGTCAGCGATCATATAATAATGAAATTGATGACCCAAACATGCTTCAGATTGTTGTTTTTGACTGTGAAAATACCAAAATTTTCTCTCTTTTTCAGGTTAGGTTAGGTTAGGTTTTCTATCGTCACTAAGATGAGATGGCAGTCTCTACACTGCAAAAACGCAGAGAGTCAGCGATCAAATAATATTGAAATTGATGACCCAAACATGCTTCAGATTGTTGTTTTTGACTGTGAAAATACCAAAATTTTCTCGGGGGGCAGACCCCTCAAACCCCCCCTAGGTGGGGGGTGTCCCCCCACACCCCCATATGGGCCGGTCCAAAGTTGGTTTCCCGGTCCGAATTTGGGGGCCAGTCCGCCTCTGTAGTCATTTATCTCTTTCTTACGCAAGAATTAACCATTTAATCGCATGTAGCAAAAATTAGCAAACCCGTCATTGTGCTGTATTTTAGCAATAACTGTGCAATATACTTAAATAAATTAAAAGGAAGAGAAAAAGTGCGCAAGTAATTTTTGATTCTGCGCGGTGATATAGAAAAAACGAAATATTACGAATCAGTTTATTGTAAATAATATTCGATTTGGTCCATGAAAGGGTGCATCTCCCGGTTTTTACATGAAGCTAGTTAGTAATAGAAGTAAGATCGTTTTACTTATAGTGTATATTTTATTAGTAGCGCAAGGAGATTGAAAGTCCCTTTTTCCCTGATCTTCCAAACTTTTACTCAAAGGGTCAATTCCTGACTATTTTCACCTATAACAGCAGCCTGCTGCCCGTGATTATTGAGTTGAATACATTTTAGGGCACCTCTCCCCCAATCCCCCTTCGCCAAAAAGATTTTCTAGTTGCCTTACTGGTCCTACTACTCTATGGAAATATCAACTATTTTTCAATCCAGACATGATTATTTTCTTGCAAAGAATAGATCACTTTTTCTTTTCGTTCAAAAGTTACAAAAGAGTCGCAAATCGACCTCCCCCCCTCCCAGGATTAGCCACTATCCAGGGATGTAAAAGTGAAGCTTGTGATTCTTTTATCTCTAGCGATTTGGCGACAAAACTTATCAAAAATTGTCTACAGCTGAACCAATCTCATAAGAGATGTCACTTTGGTCTCTATCTGCCTCTCTCTCCCTCTCTCTTTCTCTTTTTCTCGCTCTCTCTCTCTCTCTCTCTCTCTCTCTCTCTCTCTCTCTCTCTCGCTCTCTCGCTCTATCTTCTCCTCTCTCTCTCTCCTCTCTCTCTCCTCTCCTCTCTCTCTCTCTCTCTCTCTCTCTCTCTCTCTCTCTCTCTCTCTCGCTCTCTCGCTCTCTCGCTCTCTCGCTCTCCCTCTCTTTCTCTCTCTTTCTCCCTTTGTTTCATGTTGGGAGCCTGCAACGGAACGGTCGCTGATTAGGTGATTGGCAAAATCAGAGGGAAGCATTGTAAGCATTAAAGATAATATAGAAGAAGTTGACAAATCCCTGAAGAGTCGACCGGGGAAGTAACCAGTGCAAACTGTAGTCTGTCTAACCTAAGCTATTGTATTTACGAAATGAATAACAGGGCCAGCATGATCCTGGCCTTGGCCCTTTTAAAATCATCAAAAGAGAAACCAAAAAAACAGAAAACAAAGCAAAAAAAAAAAAAAAGGCTGAGAGGGAAATAGAACAGGTAAAAAACATCTGTGTATTCTTCAAAAGAAGAAACCTGATAGGAAAACTGTTTCTAAAGACAATGGGTAGGAAAAAGATTATTTGAGACGCTAAAAATGATGACGTCCCAGGAGACGTGAAACCAGCCAAAAAATCAGCTCTGGCGACAACTAAACTGGAAATGAGGGGCCAAGGGGCCAAGGGTTCCTCAACTCGAGCTGAGTTTTCCAAGGTCCTCGGAGTCTCACTCACACTCACACGCACACATACAACAGCTTACGTGTTACCTTTACGTCTATATCTCTCGTTATATTCCGACCGAGCCCCCATTAGCTCCGACGAAAAATATTAAAAGAGAACTCAAAAACGCTTATTTTCTGCTCGAGATCGTATCTTGGCTTGTGTTGTGCAGTCGCTGCGCAGACAGTCCCCACTTGTTCACTTAATTTTGTTTATTTTGTTATGATAATCATCTGAGGAGTCGCTACTAAACTCTATATCTCTCCTCGGAGGTAATCGTGGCCCCAAGGAAGGGAAAGGTGGGTGGAGACTGGAGCGAGTGTAAACTAACGCCTTTAGCCTAATAGGCTCTTCAAAGGGTTGCAGTCTTAATTCGTCGACTCTGCCAGACTCTGCCTCCCGAGAGTTGTCAAATCTAACGTTTTCGTTGCTAAGGCAACAAGCAGATGAGTCATTGAGGATTAAAATTAGATCGTGAACAGAATAAATCGAAACAAAACGCTTTAATAGCGCTGACAAAATCTTTGGTAAAAAAAAAAATAACCCAGCAAAAAATATTAGTGAAGCCAACCAAATCTTTGGTCCAAAAAAATCTCTTTAGATAGGTTCAAAACCTTCGGTAAGCTCTATCAAAGTCATTTGCTGGGTTCTTTTTCCACGAGAGTTTCTGTAATTTTGTAATATTATTGAGAGGAACATATTTTCTGGGGATTATTGGGTGTCCCGTTCAAATATATCAGACACGAGTCTGGCCAGTTTTCATTATCTGCAGCCGGTGCTGATAAAATATAGTTCATTTTAACCTGTATTTAATTTATTTTCAAACACTTTTAACAAGTCCCACAGTCTAATATTTTGAACGGCAGAGACTTCTTATGAGGACAATTGAATCGTATTTTCATGACTCTGTCCGGTAGTCTCTAATATCTATGTCTATAGTTTCTTTTGTTTTAAATGATAAATCGAAAATGAGCAAGGAGGCCAGATTTTCGGAACTATTAGTATTTTCTACAAAGTTTCAAATAGGAAACGTATAGGTTTCAAATAGGTTTCGTATAGGAAATTAGTTGAGAATAGCAACGCTACCTACTTCAGAGTTAAAATGAAGCAACACATGTCATGGTAGAAAAAGAAACTCGGCAACAATGGGTGTCGACCTGTCGTTTAGCATATAATTATACGCGTTTTCCCATTTATCTCAATGTTATATTTTTTAATTTCCCACCAAATTTGGCAACACTGTAGGCTACCCTGCTCGCGTCGCGTCTCAAGGGATAGACACAATCGCCTGTCAATCTATCGCCTCATCTTTCTAATATTTTGTCTCACGTAATATACTCTTTAATGCCGAGCAGCCCGCACACGGCACTGAAGATAAATATCCTTCCCACAATCCCCTCTGTTTCTCAGTGTTGCAGTATGCATTGAAGGGATAGTAGGTGCTTCAAAACAGGGAAGCGGCGAAAAGCTAAATTCGTCCATTTTATTGTATTACTTATTTTTAATATATCTGTTTTATTTTCATCCTCTGGGACTACTAAATGTTCTGTTCTAAATTTTTAGAAATAGCACGGTGCGTATATATTCAAATTAAAACATCAAATCTAACCAAACAAATAAGTCACATAAAATTAATCAACTATTTTAAGCCCATACATTTATGTTCGTTCACGATTCACTGAGATGTAGTCCCCCTCTACCCCCCCCCCCCCACTTTGTGGCGATGTTTCTTTTTTGTCTTAAAGGACTTGCTTTTTCAAACGCTCGTATAAGTCGTAAGCTGTTTAAAACTCACATCAAAGAAAATTGTCCGTATTTAGCATTATTCCACCTGAAAACTGTCCCGTTTTACCACCATCGTCTTAGTTCGCCTAAGTTATCAGGTTATCAAGTGGAATAATGCTGAACGCGGACAATTTTCTTTCAACATTATTCCGCTTTCATTTTCTAGAAACAAAATCGGTCGTTTTTGATTATTGTTCTCATGGGCGCGGCGGATCCAGCAATTTTGCAATCATGAATTCATCTCATTTGAACTATGAGAAACAATCGATTCTTGAGAGGGCCATGACCCATTTACAAATCGATTGTTTCTTTTGTATTCAAATGGGAATGATACACTTCTTGAATCAACAACACTGTTGCTAGATTGCTGGATCCGCTTTTGATTGTTCTCAACTATTATAAAACAAAATTATCAACATGGCATAGTAGAAGATTTACATTAGAAGATTTTCTTCAAAAAACATGACATATTAAAATGCAGAAGAGAAAATTATTATTCCATAGATACATAATTTAAACCCTCTCTTCCCTTATCATTTCTAAGGTAGATTGATCGGTTGGCTCCGATGACAAAGGAAATGATTCGTTTTCGATTCATCTATCTATTAAAAACCTTCATCACTCTATGTTTGATTTGATTGCATCGAATTTTTGTCGGCTTTTTTATGAAATGGCGCATAGTGCGAAAAGTGCGGCGATTCAAGAATATCTAATTTTCAGGATCGACTATTTTGCTCACGAATGTTCAAAGGTCAGTACAGGTTCTAGGAGTCAACGAGTATTGACATGCGTGACAACGTAATAGTAGGTATATTATATTCTCAGTTAATCCTGTCATCTCAAGCTTAAACTCATCCAAATTAGAGATACTATTATTCATCATCAAAAAAGTCAACAAACAAATAATTAATGAGCTATCAACGAGGCAAAAAGCGGAGGTTTCAGGGAATGTCGCGGTTCTAAATCTAGGCCCAATAAATATCTGAGCCATCCGATCCTACCTCGTGTTTAAGCGATGTCCTGAAACTGAAGACTGAAACTGAATCAGGAGCGAGGATTTACAGACGTTTGTGACCATGAGAATCATTCGGATCAGACCATTTGAGCCGTGACCTTCGATAAGCTCAGATCGTCAGTGACCATCTTCCCTCTATCAATACTATCTTTGTTCATTCTCAACAGCATTTTTGTCACGTCTTACCGCATCTTTACGCCTTTAAGCTGTATATCAATGAGACGCTTGTCCTCGTAGCATCGCGACTCACATTTATGAATGAATGAAGCAAGAATACCTTTAAGCAATCATGACCAACAGATTTTCGGTGCAGAAATCTTGGTTACCCATGCCACAGGCATGACTGCATTTAGAGTAATATTCTTTTATTTACACTAATGTATGGATAGGTATTGTAAATGTCAATCAAACAGCGTTTTCCCCCCTTTTGTACACTATGTGCGGTGTTACATAATTCGCATTAATGTGTGCCATTAGTATGCGGGACACTTCTTATTCTTCTCTGTTTCTTCACATTGAAAACTGGACTGTCACGGAGATGGATGCTCGATGCAATCTTGGAGCACGCAGTTTGTTTCTGAGCTTGGCATGGCACTCCGAAGTTGCGATTTGG